>CM040123.1:210728861-211360440 GCA_022559845.1 Amorphophallus konjac | reverse complement strand
GCTTTGAGTCGGCTTAATATCACTTGATCTACAAGTAGGCTTCTGGAAACATGCTAAGTTTGCTTGGCCTTGAACGGAGTCCACTTGTACTGAGCTGCTTAAGGAGGCGGCTTCTGTTTCCTACTTTGAGTCGACTTAGGATCCTTCTGAGCCGACTTGAATTGCTCGTCTGACTTTTGTGCTTCTGGCAGATGGTCTAAGTCGAGTTGATGATACTCTGAGTCGGCTTGGATTCACTTGTTCTGAAGTGTAGCTTCTGAGATCCTTCTGAGTCGACTTTGACCTCTGAGGAGATGACTTGAGTTACAAGTTCTGTTCTACGTTCATCTTGCCATCAGCCTTGAGTCAACATATATATGGAGTGAGTTGACTCCATGTCCCTTTCCTCTACATTTGGAAATTAAACTTAACCTTTAGAGTTATTGATGAATATTTAAATTTATTCCTTTGTTACAATGTGGAGAGGGAAAATCTCGCTGCCCGTACGGAGAGGCCAAATTCTAAACTGGACCGAACAAGGCTCAACTCCTCAAAGTGGCAGCCCCCGGGCCCACTTATTATGAAGCCCAAAAAGTCACTCGGTACAAGTGCTTCCTAGGTGGCCTTCGGGTTGGGAAGTCCGAGCATCAGTCGATCAGGAAAGCTCCCTTGGAGCCCCGTATTCCTTGTCCCGACTCAGCACTTATCGCTCAGGAGACCACTCCTGAACAAGTGCCATTCGCTCGGGCTCACTGATGAAAGCTTATTGATCCGGTCGTTGCGAATCCCTTAATGGCAGGAAGCTCAAGAGGACAAGGGAGACCAAGAGTCCGTGCACCGTAAGGAGCCCGCATGAAGGACGTAACCCCCCTGGAACTCCTCCGCTCACAGGGATCAATTCGCATAACAAGCCATTATTTAAACATGACATGCCCTACTACTAGAAGGTAAGCCTAAGCAAGGAAAGAGCCAGCAACCCTGAGCAGGAACCACTTCACCTTTCGATGGAGAGGGATCTCGTGCTCCCATTTTCTTCCCAACTCTTCTCTTTGCACCAGTGCTTTACTACCTGTACTAACTTAAGCATCAGAGGGTCTTCCCCGAGGATCTATCCCTGGGCACCTCTGATTAGTTTCCCTTCTTGCAGTTTATACTTCAAGGGTACATGGTCATCTTCCTCCCCGCTCAGGAGCAGCGCGAGATCGCCCCTCTTCATCTGGTGCCGTCTGTGGGAAACGCACAAAGAGCCATCATGGTGCGAAGAAGTTCTGGCAGGAGGACTACCGGCGATACGGGAAAACCTCTGGTAATGGAGGAAGGCACACCTTCCCTCCCCACAGAGCATTCCCCGTCCGATAACCAAGCCAACGAGCTACCTCCATCAGTGGCGGGGGAACAACTTCCCGACGGGAGCACCGACGCCCTCGAAACCCTCAACGTAAAACTAGATGTCCTCGTGGATCTCATGAGGGCCAAGGGGGCCAGGGAGGAGAAGTCACAGCTCCCCAGGAAAAGCCCCCCATGTGGAGATGACTCCCAGCAAATTGCTGGAGGCCGTTTCATCCTCCGGGGGCAGCGGCTCATTCGCAACCCATCAGGAGGACCATCGCACGCCCCTCCCTCGGAGCAAGAACCCTCCTCAACCCCGAGGAGGGAGAAGACCGGAGCACGCAGACCGTTCCCAGACGCCAAGGCCCCCGACGAGCGTCGGGGCAGCATGCAAGTGTGTCCCCCCAGCCCCTCGGGACAGCGACAATCGGAACACTCTCTCCGATTGTGAGACTTCGAGAGGCATTTTTCTGAGCAAGAGCGTGCTCTCCGCTCCTTGCAGAAGACCTCTCATGTAGAGGACGAGGAGCGATCCCCATTCTCCGACTACATCTTGAAGGCAGAGATATCTCCCATAATCTCACTCCCGACCTTCAAGTCGTACGACGGCCAAGGAGATCCGACCGACCATTATGACAGCTTCAACGCCTTGATGGCCTTGCATGGGGAGTCCGATGTAATCAAGTGCCAAGCGTTCGTGACCACTCTAGTTCAGGGCACACAGGCTTGGTTCAGAGCCCTCGCCCCCGGCAGCATTCACAACTTCAAGCAATTCGGGCTAATATTCAAAGAAAGCTTCGCCGGCAGCGGTCCACCCCGGTCAGTGGCGGGATTACTGGCCCTCAAACAGGAACATGGGGAGAAGTTATGGGCTTATATCAACCGATTCAAATTGGAAGCCCTGCGCATCCCCCGCCTGGATGTGGCCCCTGCCATCACCGCCTTGATCGGGGGTACCCGAAACGAGAACCTACGGAGCGAGCTAGTGCTTCATCCCCCTACCTCCCTCGCCGAGCTAGTGACCTTGGCTCTGCGCCATGCCGAGTGCAAAGAAGTACTCAGCGCCTGCCAAGGCACAACCAGCTCGGGTCGGGAGGGGGACAAGAAGAGACCGTCCGAGCAAGGGACGGGTCAAGGAAAGCGGCGGAACCAGGATGGAGATCGAAAAGAGCCGTCCCGGAAGTACGAGTGGTATACCCCACTTACCGCCCCCATCTATGAAATCTATGAAGACATCAAAGGCTCAAGTCTCCTCAACCAACCCGAGCCCATGAGGACCAAGCATCGCAATTGCCACAAGCATTGCCTGTTCCACAGTGACCACGAGCATCACACCAGCGATTGCCATCAACTTCAAGATGGGATCGAGCGCCTCATCCGCCAAGAACACCTATCTCCGTATGTGTCCGGGCAAAAGGAAGGCCGAGGCGCCGCTGAAGAGATTGATAATGCCCCCCGCGGAGTCCACATCAACGTCATCGCGGGCGGGACGACATCAAGCGGAGATAGCAGTCGAGGAAGAAAGCATCACGTCGAGCGGGCGAGCCGAGCCTCTACTGAGGCACCTGCGGCCCCGCAGGCTAGCGAACCGCAGGCCCTGGTATTCTCTGACCAGGACCTGGAAGGGCTAACCACCCCGCACGACGACGCTTTGGTTGTATCGGCTACAATAAACCATTGTAACATGGACAGAATCTTAGTCGACAATGGTAGTGCCCCTGATGTATTGTCCTATGAGTGTTTCCTCAAAATGGCAGAGAATCCATCTAAACTCCGCCTGATCCGAACCCCCCTCTGTGGGTTCAACGGCCAGGCTACTTATCCCAAAGGAGCACTGAGCCTACCGGTTACTGTCGGCACCCCGCCCAAAACCGTTACGGTTATGGTAGACTTCATCGTGATTAAGGGGATGACGGCATACAACGCCATCTTCGGTCGAGGCATTCTCAGCCGAATGAGAGCGGTGCCGTCTACCTTTCACCAAAAGATGAAGTTCCCAACCAAATATGGTGTGGGGGAAGTTCGAGGTAACTAGGTATTGGCTAGACAGTGCTATATAGTCTCGGTTGACGCCACTAGGCCGGAAGGGAAGAATAAAGGGGTAAAGGGAGCCGAGGAGGGACCTGCAACATCTGAGCCTAGCGGCGAGTTGCTAACGGTCTTCCTTAACGGTGACCCGACCCTAGGAGTAAAGATTGGAGCCGAGCTCCCACAGCATGGAATTGAGGCCAACCCCGACAAGGTCCAGGCCATCCTAGACATGTGGCCACCTACCTGCATCAAGGACGTCCAACGCCTAACGGGGCGCATTGCTGCACTCAACCGTTTCCTATCTCAGGCGACCAAACGATGCTTACCTATCTTCAAATTGTTGAGGGGACCCAAAATGGCATCAGCTACGTTCGCCTGGGATGAGGAATGTCAGAAGGCGTTCGCTGAACTCAAGGAATTTTTGGCCTCGCCCCCGGTGCTGTCGAAACCAGTCCAAGGCGAAGCTCTACACCTCTACCTCTCGGCGACCCCTTCTATTGTAAGCTCGGTCCTGGTCAGAAACAATGCAGGAGTCGAGAGACCAGTTTACTATGCCAGCAAGGTGCTTAATGAGGCCGAAAGAAGGTACCCCGCAACCAAGAAACTCGTGCTAGCGTTGGTTACCTCGGCCAAGCGCCTCCGACCCTACTTCCAAGGGCACTTCATCTTCGTATTGACCGGCGAACCCCTGAAGAAGATTCTTATTCACCCTGAAGCCTCGGGATGTCTCGTCAAATGGGCCATCATGCTCCTGGCCTGCGATATTTCGTATCGCCCCGCTCGGCTATTAAGGGACAGGCTCTCGCGGACTTCATCGCTAAAAGCACGGTCCCGATTGAAGAAGCACTTCCACCAGCGTCCAAGCCTACCTGGGATATGTTCATCGATGGGTCCTCCAATTCAATAGGAAGCGGCGCCGGTATTCTTCTCAAGTCCCCCGAAGGAGTGGAGCTGCGGTACGCCCTAAAGTTCAACTTTCAGGCGTTCAACAACGCCTCTGAGTATGAAGCCATTATCTCAAGAGCCAGGATGGCTTGACGACTGGGGACCAAACGAGTCAAGATCCACACTGACTCCCAATTGGTCGCTAGCCAAGTCAACGGTGAATACGAAGCTAGGGAAGGACAAATGGTCAAGAACCTTCAGGCGGTCAATAGGATGACCCAACTCTTTGAGAGATTTGAGGTAGTTCGAATAGCCCGGGAGGAAAACTCCCAAGTGGACGCCCTCTCTCGACTGGCCTCCTCGCCCGATCCCGCTAGTACATGATCTATATTCCTAGAAGAGCTCGGGCAACCGAGCATCAAATCTGAGCTTATGACTATTGACCCGGCACCCTCAAGCGACTGACGTTCCCCCTACATATCCTGGCTCCGGGATTCTCAAGAGCCCACCGACTCTCGGGAGGCTCGGAAGCTCAAGTACCAAGCTCGGCATTTTGTCATGGTGGACGATGCCTTGTATCGCAGATCAATATCCAGTCCCCTCCTCAAGTGCATCTGCGCCGATGAAGCCAGCCAAGCGATTCATGAAGTACACGAAGGCATTTGCGGAGCGCACCAAGGAGGAAGATCACTCGCCAGGATCTTGCTATGACAGGGTTACTGGTGGCCCACTCTCCAGCGCGACGGCTCGACCTACGTGCAGAAGTGCGATCCATGTCAGCGCTTCGACCACCTAATTCATCAGCCCGCTACGGAGCTCATCACCCTTGCCGAGCCATACCCTTTTGCTCGGTGGGGGATCGACATTTTGGGGCCGTTCCCTATGGCGCATGCTCAGAAGAAGTTCATCATCGTCGCCATCGACTATTTCACCAAATGGATCGAGGCTGAAGCCACCACCAGGATCACCGAATCGGTCGTATGGAGTTTTGTTTGGAAATCGATCATCTGCCGCTATGGTGTCCCCCGAGTGATCGTGAGTGATAACGGTCGACAGTTTGATTCTCATTATTTCAGAGACAGATGTGTCGGCCTAAACATTCACAACCACTTCACTTCGGTAGCCCACCCTCAGGCTAACGGACTGGTCGAAAATGCCAATAAGACTATCTTAAAAGGTATCAAAACCAGGCTCGGCAAAGCCAAGGGAAGTTGGCTCGAGGAATTGCCAAGCGTACTATGGTCGCACCGAACTACTCCGAGAACAGCTACTGGTGAAACACCTTTTCAGCTGGTGTATGGCACGGAAGCCGTGATTCCGTTGGAGGTCAGTAATCCTTCTCTCCGTGTCGTCCACTTCGAGCCCGAAATAAACGAGCAGAAATTACGAGAGAACCTCAACTTAGCGGACGAGATCTGAGAGAATGCAAGGATCCGAGCAATGAAATACCAACGGCGCATCACTCAATACTACAACACCAGAGTCCGAGACAGACACTTCCAGCCAGGAGACTTCGTCCTGAGGAATGCCGAAGCATCTCGACCACTAGAGGTGGCGGGGAAGCTGGCCCCTACCTGGGAAGGTCCCTACCGAGTGGTCGAGAAGCTCGGGAAAGGAGCATACCGATTGTCCAACATGGAAGGAACACCCGTCCCTCGGACGTGGAACGCGACAAATCTCCGCAAGTTCTACTTTTGAACATTTGACAAGCATACACATGTAAGCGAAATAGAATAATCACCATTCTTCTCTTCTTATTAAACTTTGAAGTACATCAAGAAGGCTTTAGCCGGTATAGTATACATGTACAAAAAATTACATCCCATGGTACCACAATGCGAGCAAAACACTCGGCCGACCCAGTAGGCGCTCCCATGTCGAGCCACTGACTCTACCTCGTGTAGAAACTGGCTCGGATAAGGGATCGCCGGCATCGTTGGTTTGAGAAGGCTTGGAGGAAAGGTGCCAAAGGGATTGGAAGGACAATAGAAAAGAAAAAGAGGTCAACCCGAAAGGCGAGGAATCGTGAGAGAACTCCCTCCCTAGGTAACGGGATCGACGGTGGAAGGAGGGGCGGGGGCGATAGTGAAAGAATGAAGCTGGACGAGCTTCATTCTCCCTCAGAAGAGCGCCGACAGGACAGGGACAAGAAGGTGACATACTCTGGCATGAACCTTCCCCCTGATTGACCTTCGACTGACGAACCCTCTTCCAGACTGAAGCAACCGGAGCTTCCCTCCTACTGCCATCTGCATCATCATCTTCTGAAGTGCCTTCCATGCCTCACCAAGACTAATAGCACAATGCTTCGCAAAAGGGAAAAACCGCCAAGAACGGCCTTAAGCGGTGAAAGGAAAAGGAGATGCCCCTTGGACCTTTTATAGGCCGAAGAGCTGATCACCTTAAATGACTCTCCCCTTACAAAACACGCTACCAAGGCTTTCCCTGGGTTGGTTACCTCATTTCCCGATATTCCCCCAGCGGGACGCGCGAAGCGGCAAGTCATTAAGGGTGGTATGGAATGTTAGTATGCTTGGCTCGGATACAGAGGGGGGTGAATGTATCCTTCTACAGTATATGGCCAAATTATAAACTAGGATGCTAGAGAAAGACACAGAATAGAACTAATTCATTTCAACTCAAAAACAAACTCATGGGCGTGTCTATCCAAGCATCTAGCGGAAGCAATCAATCAATCAAGCCACTGCACAAGAGATTTTAGGTGGTTCGGTCCACAGACCTACATCCACCCCTCACTCCCAACCGGAGTGAGGCTTCCACTAGCTCAAGCTAGAATGCAGACTTAGTCTGCAAATAGTTGCTGCCACACAGCTTGACCAGGGGAACAGCCTCCCCTCTTCCTCCCAACCGGAGGGTAACCCACAAGTGACAACCTGTCACTTGCAACCTGGAGATCAGATCTCCCTTCTCCTGAACCAACAGGAGGAACCCGATCCCCAATAGGGCAATCGGAAGAACAAAGATGATCAGAAAACAAAGGAAAAACAATAAAGAAAAATAACACAGCAATCAGAAAGCTGTAAAAGATGAAATGCACAATGTGGCTCTCAATGGAGCTGACTGGCCTGGATCTGATCCACGGTCCAGTGAAGACAGATCTTCAAGCAGCTTCTTTCTTCTTCTCCACGAGCTCTCTCGCTCACTCTCTTTCTCTCTTTCTTTCTCTTCTGCTCTCTTAATCTCTCACTCTCTATCTCTCTCTTCACGGCTTCTCTCTTCTATCTCTTCTTCCTCTGTTTTCCTTCTTTTTCTCTTCTTCTGGATCGAAGGGCTTTCTGCTCTACAGGCTTCTGCTTCGATCAATCTTCATCTGAAGACGAAGGATACATTATATACCAGCAGCAGCAGCAGCAGCAGCAGGGCGCGTGTGGCTTCCACAGTTCTCGCCCTAAGAATTCGGACCACGTGGCAGCATCCAGCAGGCTGTCAGAACACGTGTCCTCATCTGGGCACTCTCCTTATCTTCGGATCACGTGCCTAGCACCAGTACGCTCAGCAACTGGAGTTAGATGGCGTCAACTCACTTGCTCCAAAGGGTTGATGCTGCCATCATAGATCTTCAACCTTTTTAACCGCTGCGTTGACTCCATCAGCCTGCTGCGTTGACGCAACGGTATCGGCAGTCCAGTGATCAAGTCTTCAACAAATGGGCGTGCTGCGTCAACGTTATCAGCATGTTGTGTTGACGCATTGAACATGTACATTTGTATACTGGCGTCTCTTAAGCCGCTGCGTCGACGCTGCTTGTTGATGGCGTTGACGCAATGGAAGATATCATGAAAGCTTCGTCGCTTGTAAGAGTCTCTGCTTTTTCTAACTGCTGCGTCGACGCTGCTTGCTTGAGGCGTTAACGCAATAGAAGACATCGTGAAAGCTTCGTCTACTGATGCGTGGACGCTTTAAGCTTCAGGCGTCGACCCTGTTCCCTTCAGCAACAATAATGAAGTGTATAGACTTAGCAGTCTAGGTCTCTAACAACGAGTGTATAGACTTGCAACTCTTCATGAGATCTCAGTGTATAGACTTAACCAATGTATATAGTTGAAGATCTAACAATCGAGTGTATAGAGTTAGTTATGTGAGCATGCGTTGTATAGACTTCACACAAGAAGACAAACAGGCTGTACAGACTTGGAGAGTTGAATCCAGTGTACAGACTTGTTGATATCAAATGAAGAGCTTCCAGTGTATGGACTTTGCAATGCCAACAACAATGTATATACTTAGAGAACTGAAGTCTAGTGTATAGACTTGGAGAATTGAAGTCTAGTGTATAGACTTTGGAGAACTGAAGTCTAGTGTATAGACTTGGAGAACTGGAGTCTAGTGTATAGACTTGGAGAACTAGAGTCTAGTGTATAGACTTGGAGAATTGAAGTCTAGTGTATAGACTTCATCAAATGAAGAGCTTCAAGTGTATGGACTTTGCAATGCAAACAGCAATGTATAGACTTTGTTAAGAAGGTGCCCGATGTACAGACTTGAAGAAGATATGCCAATGTACAGACTAAATGGATCCAGCTGATGTATAGACTTTGTGCCCAAGCTATCAATGCTCTGATGCGTCCACTCCACTTGAACGTTGCGTTGACGCACAAATTCACCCAGGGGCTTCTTTCTTGAGTTTGCACTGCTGCGTCGACGCTTCCATTTGATGGCGTTGACGCAATGAACACCCTGCAACCCCTTTGAACTATTAAACAGTTATTAGGAGGTTAAGTGTCTATATCCAAAAATCTTACTGTTGTCATCATCAAAACCAGGAGTACAACAATCTCCCCCTTTTTGATGATGACAACCCCCAACCTATTTTAATGACATCTGCGATCACACAAGGTTAGCATCAACCAAACGCATGGTTACTTGTCAATTGAACAAAAAATTATGAGTCACAAAAATGAAAGTATATGCTATCATTCATTAACACAACTCATCATTCATTAGCAAAATTTAGCAAAATTTAGCAGCTCATTAAGCTCATTAAGCTCTCCCCCTTTGTCATCATCATGAAAGGGAGTGCATGAAGAAAACATAGGTTAAGATGGGAAGAAGCGATTGTAACGCCTGGCAGAAGATGGTTGTTGTTGCTGACGAGAAGATTGTCCTTGAGTGCCTAGAGGTGTCTGGCGAGATGGCTGTCCTGAAGTAGAATGGTCCCTGGTTAGAAGGTCTCTGATCTCTTGAGAAAGTTCGCTTAGCTGATGACTTAGAGTGTTGCGAACATTGCCAATTTCAGTGACAGAATCTTTGTTCTCAAGTGACTGGATGTTGGCTATGTCAATCTTCTCTAGCACAACTTTGAGGAATGGAGGGATTGCACTGACAGAACCTTTGATTGTTTCTAGCCCTATCTTCAGATCATAGCACAGATCAATAATTTTGGCAAAAGAGGAAAGGGTTGAACCTTGTTGATTGTGCATCTCTTGTACCAGAGTGGCAAGTTTGTCAAGGAGGGATGATATCTGTTTCAAGACTGACCTTGTTGCTTGGTCAGACACCATCTTGGTGAGTAAGAAATTTCGCCACTCACATAAAACTGAAGTTTCAAAATTCACAATCCGAGCAGTCAGCTTGTTAAAATGCAGGGTTGTGAACTCCACCAACTTGTCCATCTTGGCCTCCTGACGCTGCATCATCATAGTCATGTTTACTAACATCTCTTCAATAGTTGCTGGGGATGGAGCTGCATCAGAAGTTGGAGATGTTCTTCTATAAACTTTAATGGCTCCAGACGTAGATGGTTCTACTGTAGGTACAAAGCCACTCGATTCCGCAGAAGCCTCAAAAACTTGCTCTCCTCTCATGGAGTTGTCCTCTGGCATGTCTTCACTCACCACAGATGGAATCGGTATTTCTGCTCTGTGCACTGGACCATCATCTGTAGTGGCTGTTCTTGATGCCTGACCGATCTCTGATGGAGTTGATTTCTGACTAGGAAGGGTTCTGACAGCCTTACCATCAACGACCTCAAAACCCATAAACTTTTGAATGTAAGAAAGTGTGTACACATTCCCTCGAGGGATGATAATTTTCTTCTCAGAGCCAAAGTCTACACCAACTTTTCAAAAAACAACAGTTAATGGGGCGGCATAAGGAAGGGTTCTGGATTGAGATAGACATGACCCCATTGTTTGAATAGCTACATCCGGCAGGGAAATATGTATTCTCTTCAGCATACAGTAGAGAAGAAATCTTTGCATCTCTGTCACCCTTTCTCTTCCACTGCTCTGTGGTGTGATCATGGAGGTGTAAATGTGGTGGAGCAGTCTATTTAGCGAAGGGAAATGATTGGCTTTGAGACTGCCTAGGTAGGTCTCCCTGACATCGGAGAGATTACTGGGTTTCTCAGTCAAGAGTTCATACGCTTCATGCGCATCATACTCAAAATCATGCAGCTGAACTCCTACTTTAGGAACCTTCCATGCTCTGGAAAGCAGCTTATCTGTTATTTCGAACCTTACACCTCTAACACTGGATGTGAGTTTTGGAACAGAAGGTTCATATTTTAAGTTCTGGTAGAACTCTCTGACCAAGGTGGGGTAGTAAGTCTTGTGTGTTGAGACAAACGACCACCAGCCCTGATGGTCCAATATAGGAAACAGCTGAGGAAAAACTTCGAGCATATGATGATCAGTAGCATCAACGTACCGGGAAATAAGAACCTTCAGAGGTTCTTCCATGGTGACTATACGCGAGCTACCAGCATCTTTCTGACCGGTTGCAGAACCTGAAGATAAGCCCTTCCACTTCTCTTTTCTGACTGCGGATGTCTTTAACCTTTTGGTTGACGGACTTGGATCCCGTGGACCCGTCTCCTTCCTTCTTCCCCTTTCGCGAGCTACTAGAGAGTGGGACTCCATAGTGCCTCTTGCTGGTTCTGAGCCTCTTGGTTGTTCCTCTGCCCTCTGCTTCCCTTTTTCAGTGGATGCTGGAGAATCCATGGCACGGAGATGAATCGAGCAGGAGAGATAGCTGAGAGGATTCTTGGGGGACACGAGAGGTCGAATGACAAAAGAGGGTTTTGGAAAAAAGTAAAGAAGAGCAGCGGTCTCATTTCGCTTTTAAAGAGACACCGAGGACCCTTTAAGTGAACGGTTCAGCCGGTTCAAGTGGGTGAACAGGGTAAAGAAGATATGAATAAGAAGCAATGCGTGGACGCAGAGAGGGGCATTGCGTCTACGCAGTGAGGCAAGTGAACCGAAAAACACAAGATAGAAAGCCAGTGAGGCATAACGCGTTGACGCCAATGTAACATTGCTTATGGGTTTTGAGGTCGTTGATGATGGTCGTTGATGGTAAGGCTGTCAGAACCCTTCCTAGTCAGAAATCAACTCCATCAGAGATCAGTCAGGCATCAAGAACAGCCACTATAGATGATGGTCCAGTGCACAGAGCAGAAATACTGATTCCATCTGTGGTGAGTGAAGACATGCCAGAGGACAACTCCATGAGAGGAGAGCAAGTTTTTGAGGCTTCTGCGGAACCGAGTGGCTCTGTACCTACAGTAGAACCATCTACGTCTGGAGCCATTAAAGTTTATAGAAGAACATCTCCAACTTCTGATGCAGCTCCACCCCCAGCAACTATTGAAGAGATGTTAGTAAACATGACTATGATGATGCAGCGTCAGGAGGCCAAGATGGACAAGTTGGTGGAGTTCACAACCCTTCATTTTAACAAGCTGACTGCTCGGATTGTGAATTTTGAAACTTCAGTTTTATGTGAGTGGCGAAATTTCTTACTCACCAAGATGGTGTCTGACCAAGCAACAAGGTCAGTCTTGAAACAAATATCATCCCTCCTTGACAAACTTGCCACTCTGGTACAAGAGATGCACAATCAACAAGGTTCAACCCTTTCCTCTTTTGCCAAAATTATTGATCTGTGCTATGATCTGAAGATAGGGCTAGAAACAATCAAAGGTTCTGTCAGTGCAATCCCTCCATTCCTCAAAGTTGTGCTAGAGAAGATTGACAAAGTAATAGCCAACATCCAGTCACTTGAGAACAAAGATTCTGTCACTGAAATTGGCAATGTTCGCAACACTCTAAGTCATCAGCTAAGCGAACTTTCTCAAGAGATCAGAGACCTTCTAACCAGGGACCATTCTACTTCAGGACAGCCATCTCGCCAGACACCTCCAGGCACTCAAGGACAATCTTCTCGTCAGCAACAACAACCATCTTCTGCCAGGCGTTACAATCGCTTCTTCCCATCTTAACCTATGTTTTCTTCATGCACCCCCTTTCATGATGATGACAAAGGGGGAGAGCTTAATGAGCTTAATGAGCTGCTAAATTTTGCTAAATTTTGCTAATGAATGATGAGTTGTGTTAATGAATGATAGCATATACTTTCGTTTTTGTGACTCATAATTTTTTGTTCAACTGACAAGTAACCATGCGTTTGGTTGATGCTAACCTTGTGTGATCGCAGATGTCATTAAAACAGGTTGGGGGTTGTCATCATCAACAAGGGGGAGATTGTTGTACTCCTGGTTTTGATGATGAAAACAGTAAGATTTTGGATATAGACACTTAACCTCCTAATAACTGTTTAATAGTTCAAAGGGGTTGCAGGGTGTTCATTGCGTCAACGCCATCAAATGGAAGCGTCGACGCAGCAGTGCAAACTCAAGAAAGAAGCCCCTGGGTGAATTTGTGCGTCAACGCAACGTTCAAGTGGAGTGGACGCATCAGAGCATTGATAGCTTAGGCACAAAGTCTATACATCGGCTGGATCCATTTAGTCTGTACATTGGCATATCTTCTTCAAGTCTGTACATCGGGCACCTTCTTAACAAAGTCTATACATTGCTGTTTGCATTGCAAAGTCCATACACTTGAAGCTCTTCATTTGATGAAGTCTATACACTAGACTTCATTTCTCCAAGTCTATACACTAGACTCTAGTTCTCCAAGTCTATACACTAGACTTCAGTTCTCCAAAGTCTATACACTAGACTTCAATTCTCCAAGTCTATACACTAGACTTCAGTTCTCTAAGTATATACATTGTTGTTTGCATTGCAAAGTCCATACACTGGAAGCTCTTCGTTTGATATCAACAAGTCTGTACACTGGATTCAACTCTCCAAGTCTGTACAGCCAGTTTGTGTTCTTGTGTGAAGTCTATATAACGCATGCTCACATAACTAACTCTATACACTCGATTGTTAGATCTTCAACTATATACATTGGTTAAGTCTATACACTGAGATCTCATGAAGAGTTGCAAGTCTATACACTCGTTGTTAGAGACCTAGATTGCTAAGTCTATACACTTCATTATTGTTGCTGAAGGGAACAGGGTCGACGCCTGAAGCTTAAAGCGTCCACGCATCAGTAGATGAAGCTTTCACGATGTCTTCTATTGCATTAACGCCTCAAGCAAGCAACGTCGACGCAGCAGTTAGAAAAAGCAGAGACTCTTACAAGCGACGAAGCTTTCATGATATCTTCCACTGCGTCAACGCCATCAACAAGCAGCGTCGACGCAGCGGCTTAAGAGATGCCTGTATACAAATGTACATGTTCAATGCGTCAACGCAACATGCTGATAATGTCGACGCAGCACGCCCATTTGTTGAAGACTTGATCACTGGACTGCCGATACCGTTGCGTCAACGCAGCAGGCTGATGGAGTCGACGCAGTGGTTAAAAAGGTTGAAGATCTATGATGGCTGCGTCAACCCTTTGGAGCAAGTGAGTTGACGCCATCTAACTCCAGTTGCTGAGCGTACTGGTGCTGGGCACGTGATCTGAAGATAAGGAGAGTGCCCAGATGAGGACACGTGTTCTGACAGCCTGCTGGATGCTGCCACGTAGTCTGAATTCTTAGGGTGAGAACTGTGGAAGCCACACGCGCCCTGCTGCTGCTGCTGCTGCTGCTGGTATATAATGTATCCTTCGTCTTCAGATGAAGATTGATCGAAGCAGAAGCCTGTAGAGCAGAAAGCCCTTCGATCCAGAAGAATAGAAAAAGAAGGAAAAGAGAGGAAGAAGAGATAGAAGAGAGAAGCCGTGAAGAGGGAGATAGAGAGTGAGAGATTAAGAGAGCAGAAGAGAAAGAAAGAGAGAAAGAGAGTGAGCGAGAGAGCTCGTGGAGAAGAAGGAAGAAGCTGCTTGAAGATCTGTCTTCACTGGACCGTGGATCAGATCCAGGCCAGTCAGCTCCATTGAGAGCCACATTGTGCATTTCATCTTTTACAGCTTTTTGATTGCTGTGTTATTTTTCTTTCTTATTTTTCCTTTATTTTTTGATCATCTTTGTTCTTCCGATTGCCCTGTTGGGGATCGGGTTCCTCCTGTTGGTTCAGGAGAAGGGAGATCTGATCTCCAGGTTGTCACTTGTGGGTTACCCTCCGGTTGGGAGGAAGAGGGGTGGCTGTTACCCTGGTCAAGCTGTGTGGTAGCAACTGTTTGCAGACTAAGTCTGCGTTCTAGCTTGAGCTAGTGGAAGCCTCACTCCAGTTGGGAGTGAGGGGTGGATGTAGGTCTGTGGACCGAACCACCTAAAATCTCTTGTGCAGTGGCTTGATTGATTGATTGCTTCCACTAGATGCTTGGATAGGCACGCCCATGAGTTTGTTTTTGAGTTGAAATGAATTAGTTCTATTCTGTGTCTTTCTCTAGCATCCTAGTTTATAATTTGGCCATATACTGTAGAAGGATACATTCACCCCCCTCTGTATCCGAGCCAAGTATACTAACAGTTAATAACTCCATTTAAAAAAGCACTTTTAACATCCATTTCTTGGAGTTTAATGTTCTTTGAGCATGCAAAGGCTACAAAAGAGGTAAAGTTGATCGGACTTTATTTACCAAGGGCATGAATAAAGATCTCATCATAATTCAGGTATATGTAGATGACATTGTATTTGGATCAACTAGGCATGAACTATGTGATGAATTTTCTACCATGATGTCTGCTGAATTTGAAATGAGCTTGGTTGGAGAACTAAAATATTTTCTTGGATTGTAGGTACAGCAGCTAGAAGATGGGTGCTTCATCAACCAAACCAAATACACAATGGAAC
The DNA here is from genome assembly GCA_022559845.1 of Amorphophallus konjac. Lineage (NCBI taxonomy): Eukaryota > Viridiplantae > Streptophyta > Magnoliopsida > Alismatales > Araceae > Amorphophallus > Amorphophallus konjac. The sequence goes on along the minus strand of CM040123.1, from coordinate 211,345,157 downwards.
TGTTCAAAAGGTTTGGCATGGAAAACTTAAAGCACATTACTACACCTATGGGCACCAATACATCATTGGATGCAGATGAGACAGGTAAAGAAGTAAATGCCAAACTTTATAGAGGTATGATTGGATCACTTCTTTACTTGACAGCCTCTAGACCTGATATACAATTCAGTGTAGGAATGTGTGCAAGGTATCAGTCTAGACCCACTGAACTACACTTAGCTGCAGTTAAAAGAATCTTCAGATTTTTGTCAGCTAGTCACTCTCTTGGTTTATGGTTTCCTGCATCTCACACGCTTAACCTAGTAGCATACACAGATGCTGACTATGCAGGCTGTAAACTAGACAGGAAAAGCACAAGTGGCCATTGTGAATTCTTGGGTGGGTGTTTAGTGTCTTGGGGCTCCAAGAAACAACATTTTGTGGCCCTCTCCACTGCAGAAGCTGAATATGTGACTGTAGGGAGTTGTGGAACACAAGTCATATGGATTAAACACCAGCTTCAGGACTACCAAGTAGACCTGGGGTGCACACCTATTTACTGTGATAATACTAGTGCCAACAATCTTGCTAAAAATCCTGTTTTGCATTCACGAACCAAACACATAGAGATAAGACATCATTTTATAAGAGATGAGGTGTCTAAGAATAATTTTGAACTGATTCATGTAGGCACAGATAATCAGATTGCTGACATATTCACAAAACCTCTGGATAATGAAAAATTTTCCACATTGAGAAGAGAATTAGGCTTATACAAATTGTCTTAATTATGAAGCATGTTCTTGTTGTGAGGGGGTGTTGTGGCTATCTGATGTTTAGCCTTCTTGCATCCTGGTTTAAGGGGGAGTTCAGAATGCTTACTGGTTAGCTGTCAGGAATGCTCTAAATAAAGGGGAAGCCTTGAGATTTTGCTGGAATATTTCATTGAGGAATGCTATGTCTTAGGGGGAGCTGAGTTGTGATGTGAGAAGAGAAGTTCCTTGACAGATTCAAAAGGGCTGTCCAGATGTGTACCTTTGCTGGTCTTGCATGACTGATTTAGTGTGGTTCTCTCAGAAAGTAGAGTGTCACTTATCTCTTAAGTCTATAAGTTAGTGACTTTAATCTCCAAGTTAGAATCTTTCCTTTGGTACTCTCTCAGAGATCTGGACTAATTGCATAAAGTATATCTTCCTACATTGTCATTGATTATGGTTCAGGCCAAAAAACTTGTATGCCTTGATATCTGACCCAATCAACTTGAAATCTAGACTTCAAGACTCAATTCAAGAAAAGTTCTTTTTGGTATTGTCTTCAATCATTCTATCTTTTTAACTCAAGGGCTTAACTGAACAAACATGTTCTGTTTTGATCACTGAGAAACTGGGAGCTTCATCAATGAAATGAATAGTTCTCCCAAGTCATGAGGTGTCAAATGCTTAAAATGAATGAAAAGTCATGACAGAGCAATGGTGGCTTACTGGTGAGTAGCTGGGGACTCTGGCCTATAATCAAGGTGTTTCCTCATGTCAAAAGCCATAGTTACTAACTCTGTTCCTTAATAAAAAAAAAGGAAGGAAGTAATGAGGTACTCACTCTGAGTAACTGGGGATTCAGGCCTCTAATCAAGGTGTCTCCCTAATGTCAAAGAAAGTGAACTATCAACTTACTCATTGATCTTCTTGAAAATCATCTCCAACAAAAATTCCTTGCTGTTATGCAACTAATGGATTGCTTGTCTTCAATACCTTGAGATCATCTCTCTGATTTAGTCTCTTGCTGTCTTGTGGAATAGTTGAATGATCAGCTATATTTGGCCATACTTGTGAACTCCTGCTCTAAATCATCCACTATGTATGCTGATAAACTTGTGCATCATTCCACTTCTCTACTGTGTACTAAAGTCTCAAGAATCCTCTCTTGAGATTAGAAACTCACTTATTCGCTTAAGACCTACTCGTGACTTTCTGCACTAAGAAGTTACTGCCCTCAGTCCTCATGTTTCCAGCACTGTCACACATTCTGTAGTTCTTTTTGCTGATGTCAAAGGGGGAGAGAAGCTTGCAATGTCTGCAATTTCAGTGAGAAGTTTGCAATATCAGTGAGTATTGTTTTTGTCTTGAGCTTTGAGGGGAGTCATGTTGCTTCGTGGAAGAAATGATTATGAGTTGTGGGGGAGATGAGAGTATGCTGTAGGGAATGCTGTAGGGAATGTTTAACTCATTTGCATGAGCATGTCTTGAATGTATTTTGCTTGTTGCAGCTGGTATTAACTTCTTGTTGAAACTTGATATTGCTTGATTCATAGTGTTGTCATCATCAAAAAGGGGGAGATTGTTGAATCCCTATGGTTTTGATGATGGTTTTGATGATGTCTCACACTATAAATCAATCCTCTATGCTTAGATTAATGTTGTTTCATCATGTGAGTAAGTACAGTTTATTTGGTTGTCAGATAAGCATGCTATTATGTTTTTATCTACACTTTGATTAGCTGGTTTTGACAGCAGTGGGTCGACCCAACCTTGCTGATGCGTCGACTCATCTGTTCTTTGGGATAACTCCTTCAAGTCTGTACATCGGGCACTTTCTAACTGAAGTCTACACACTGGCATTAGAATTCCAAGTCTGTACACTGCCCGACCAACTAAGTCTGCACTTTACAAAAATCAGTTCAGCTCAACCCTATACATCCTTTCAATCCTCAACTCTATACATTGGAGTGTCAAGCTTAATGTCTATACATCGTCTCGTGTCTGCAAAGTCTGAACATCGTCCGTTGTCAAGACTCCTTGAAGTCTGTACATCGGACTGCTTCTTTTGAAGTCCACACCTTGGCTCGTTCTCTTCTGCAAAGTATGTTCATTAGACTGTGGCGAAGTCTATACATTCGGCTCCTTGGGCAAAGTCTATACATCGCATAGTCTGCACATTACCTTCAGCCCAAGTGCTCAAAGCCAAGTCTATACAACGCCAACCCAACACATTGAACAGCTCTCCAAGTCTATACACTAGACTTCATTTCTCTAAAGTCTATTCATTGTTGTTTGAATTGCAAGTCCATACACTGGAAACCCCTCATTTGATTGAGTCTGTACATTGAGCTCAACGTTAACACTAAGTCTATACACTTCTCTCTTGTTGCTGAAGGGAGCAGGGTCGACGCCTGAAGCTTAATGCGTCCACGCATCAGTAGACGAAGCTTTCACGTCGTCTTCTATTGCGTCAACGCCATAAGAAAGTAGCGTCGACGCAGTAGTTAAAGAAACAGAGACTCTTACAAGCGATGAAGCCTTCACAAAATCTTCCACTGCGTCAACGCCATCAACAAGCAGCGTCGACGCAGCGGCTTAAGAGATGCCAGCATAGAAATGTACACGTTCGTGCGTCAACGCCACCAAGTGGCAGCGTCGACGCAGCAGTCCAAGAAAGGGACGACTTATCTCTGGATGCCTTCAATACGTCAACGCAATATGCTGATAACGTCGACGCAACTCGCCTATCTGTTGAAGACTTGAACACTGGACTGCCGATACCGTTGCGTCAACGCAATAGGCTGATGGAGTCGACGCAGCGGTTAAGAAGTTTGAAGATCTCTGATGACTGCGTCAACTCTTTGGAGCAAGTGAGTTGACACCATCCACCTCTAGTTGCTGAGCGTACTGGTGCTAGGCACGTGATCCGAGGATAAGGAAAATGCCCAGATGAGGACACGTGGTCTGACAGCCTGCTGGATGCTGCCACGTAGTCCGAACTCTTAGGGCGGGAACTGTGGAAGCCACACGCGCCCTGCTGCTGCTCCAGGTATAAAATGGAGCCTTCGTCTTAAGATGAAGGTTGATCGAAGAAGAAGCCAGGAGAGCATATACGTCCTTCGATCCAGAAAAGGAAAGAAAAGTGCAGAGAGAAAGAAAGAGAAAGGAAAAGAGCAGAGAGTTCAATATCTGAGAGGAGTTTGGTCGAGAGAGAGAGAGAGTGTGTGCTGATTGATGAATTGCTTCATTTGAAGCTACATTTGTATTGGCTTTCAGAACCGATTCCTTCTCATTGTTTTTTCGTTTTCCACTTTGCTTTCGTTTATTTTTCATCCTTCTATTCTGATCTGAATTGTTGTCCCTCCGGTGTGTGGAGGAAGGGAGTATTACTCCAGTTTCCCTCTGTGTTGCAGAGGAAGAGAGATCGGTGATCTCTGGTGGTGTTAGTGACTGGCTGTCATTAACAGGTTCCCTCCGGTGTGTGGAGGAAGGGAGAGGATTCTCCGGTTGTGTTCTAGCTGGGAGCTAGAACAGGTTTCAGGTTCTGTGGGTGGCAGAACTTGATTGAGGGATTTGTTTCCCTTGGTGTTCAAGCTGTGTGGCAGCACGTTGTTCGCAGACTGAGTCTACATTGATCTAGCATCGTCTAGTGGAATCCTCACTCTAGTTGGAGTGAGGGGTGGATGTAGATTATGGACTGCAATCGAACCACCTAAAAAACCGAGTGCCTCCTCTGTGGTTTGCTATTGTTCTCTACGCTCTTCATCTGCTCGGCTCTTTGCTTCCATGTGATTCGCTTTTCATTCTCATTTACATACCTCTGTGTACGGTTTAAGGAGGTGCGTTAGCAGTAGAAAATATATTCCGCTTAAGTTTCTACAAATTGGGAGTGATCTATTCATCCCCCCTTCTATATCACTCTTGTTGCGCTAACATGGAAAAATGGAAAGGTGCCAACGCCATGTCAGTTATTTGACAGATCGACGCGCGCAAGATCTGTAGAAAATCGGCGCCTTCTTCAAACGACTGCGGATACAGTAGTCAAATCACACCAAAAGCGGTAAGAAACAATCAATTCAGCATTCAATACTGCCGCTATTATAGTTTTCAAAAAATCCTTACTCGGTTACATATGAAAGAGAAAGAAAAAAGAAAAAGAGCTATTACATCAAGCCTCGGGCCCATCTCCAAGCTTGGCAGATAAGGCTTCTTCGGCACCAGACGATCTGCCCCCAATGTTCTCGAAGACGGCCGACCCAGACGCTGACCCCGCCTCTGTGGGAACTGTCTCGACCGCGTACCCTCCCGAGGATGCTGTAGTTGGCAGTCGCTCTGACGGGGCCGAACTCACCTTTTCACTCGATGTGTAGTGGAAGAGTCAGTGGAGCCCCAATCCGAGTCATAGCGCTTATCGGAAGGAAAAATGAGCGTAGACGACTGGGCCTCTACCTCTAGGAAGGCCCGATCGTAGCCTTGGGAGAAACCCTTCCGGAGTCCCTATCGATAGCCTGACTCGTAATAAGGAAAGGCTGCCTGCTGTAAAGCTGCCTGGTAAGCCTCTGAGCACTTATGTTGCTCGAGCGCTTCCTTCCCAGCTAACTCCGCCTTCCTCTCGAGCTCGGCTATCCGCTGCTCAGACTCAGACAGCCTTCTCTTGGCCTCGGACAGCCTTCGCTCGGCCTCGGGCCGCGAATCCTCGGCCGCCCGAACTCAGTCCTCGAGCCCCTCTCGCTCGGTCCTCCATTGGTCATCGCGCTCGACCTGGTTTCTGCGCTCCGACTCTAGTAGCTCACTCTTCCGGTCGACCATGCGATGAGCCTGGGCCAGCTGCTTCGCCAAAGACCGAGCCTCTGCTTGGCTCGACTGTGCCAGTGCTCGGAGCGGGGCCATCTCCCAATGAAGGTCCCTGAGATCGAGGGTCAGATGCTCGACCTTTCGATCAAGCGCACCGCAGGTCCACGAGAGAGTCTCCCGCTCGGACTCCACCCGACTGTACATGTCCACAGCTTCAGCCCCCAACTGGACCAAAATCAGCCCTCCCTCCATAATATTCTCAAACAGCAAAGAGGGGGGACCCTTCCAGACTTTTTCCCGCAAGTCTCGAGAAGCTAAGGAATGGCACGCCTAGTACAGAGGAGCCCGGACACTGAAGGTGCTGGTTGAGGGAGGGGAAGCTCTCACAAGAGCGGCCGAGATCGGGGCATCTCCCTCCGGCAATCCCGTCTCGGGGGCCCTACCGGTTGGCTCGGCATGAGCGGCCCCACCGTGTACCTCCCCAGCTTCGATCGGCTGAGATCGAGTCGCCTCCTCCTGCGACCCTCCAGCCTCGACCGGCTCAAACCGGACCCCCTCGTCTGGCGGCCCCTCTGCTACGCTCGGCGCCTCAGCATCAGCGGTGATCCCTCCTTCATCGCCCCCCCTCTTGTTCAGTAGAGGGGAGAGCCGACAGGGAATCTCCTCCGGACGGACGGACGACCTCCTCCTTCCTCGCCCGCTTCTTCTCAGCAGACTGAGCCTGCATTGAAGACCGCAACAACTTGGCCACGGGATCCTTGCGCTTGACCCCCCGGCGCTTGGAAACATCATCCCGGGCCACCTGCTTGCCCTTGTCCCGGGCGCGGGATGAACCCTCTGATGCTTGATGATCGTCAGGAGCCGACACCTTGTCCAAATCGATGATCTCCAATTTGGATGACGGTGCCTCCTCCTCAACCGCTCGCCTCGTGTCTGAACCACAAAAAAGTAGATTAAGAGAAGGAAGATTCTCACTCCACAAGAAGGAGGACCAAGTTCCCGAACTCCTTACCTGTCGGCGACAATACTCGAGCGAGGTAGCCCTCAATGTTGGAAGAAGTCACCAAATCAGCAGTCTCTTGGCGATTCTGCTACAGAATATCAGCTTCATCTTCCACCTCCGGAGAAAATACGGTCTGCTTCGGAGGAAGGTTCGGATGGAAATTTGGCGCCGTCGTGAAATTCCAGACTACACCAACTACCAATGGGCCCACCCAGAAATATTGGGTATTCCACCCTTTATGAGAAGAGTCCTTTGTAGAGAGGGACACGCAGCTCCTCCCCCGCTTCGCCTGAATATAGAAGAAGCCTCTCCCCGCATGAGGATGCTTCTTCAACTCAAAGAAGTAATGGAAAAGATCCAGTGAGGCGTGCACCCCACACTGGACGCAAAGGAAAATAAAGGAGAAAATGAAGGTATAAGAGTTGGAGACCAGCTGGACAGGAGCCAGCCGGTAGAACCGAAGCAACTAGGCAACAAAGGGATGAAGGGGCAGACGAAAGCCACATTTCCAGGCCAGAAGAAAGGAGCAAAAGAGGCCAGAACGAGTGGACAAGCTAGACTCATGAGGCTCAGGCGCCAGGAACTGGAATCGCCAAGGCAGCCCGTGATGACTCTCCGGCCGCTTCACCTCAGCCTCCCCCAGGTCGCTGCAGAGCGGCTCCGGCGGCGTCAAGAAAACCCTTGGAGCCCGTTCTCTCTGCCGCCCCTCGGCCTCAGAATGATGGTCCGCCATGAGACAAAGAAAAGAAGAAAGGATAAAGCTCTGAGCCAGACAACTTCGGAGAAGAAAGGGAGCTTACGAATCATCGCCTCAGGAAGCCCTTCTAGCTCCGACAGCTACAACGATTCTCCACTCTTCTGAAACCGCTCTCACAGCGTGGGAGCCTCCCTCAAATATAACTACAAAGAGAGGCAAAACCCTAAAACCCCGTAGATAAAGGGACGTAAAATGCGCAATGCCTAAAAACCCTAACGGGAGGTGGCACGGTGTCCGATCTCCCGAGGAGGGGCCTTCTCTTATTCATTATAACGGGCGTATTTTCAAGGTCAGCTGCATCACATGGCCCCTATCAGAGAGATATCTTTACCCAATCAGTGCCACCAACAGTCCAACCCAATTGCTACTCGTCCGAGCCTAAACTTGGCTCGGGAGTAGGAGGGGGACAAGAGGAGAGGGGAAATCTCGCCGCCCGTATGGAGAGGCCAAACGAGGTCTAAACCGGACCGAACAAGGCTCAAATTCTCAAAGTGGCAGCCCCCGGGCCCACTTATTATGAAGCCCAAAAATTCACTCGGTACAAGCACTTCCTAGGTAGCCTTCGGGTTGGGAAGCCAAGCATCAGTCGATCAGGAAAGCTCCCTTGGAGCCCACTATTCCTTGTCCCGACTTAGCACTTATCGCTCGGAAGACCACTCCTGAACAAGTGCCATTCGCTCGGGCTCGCTGATGGAAGCTTATTGATCCGACCGTTGCGAATCCCTTAATGGCAGGAAGCTCAAGGGGACAACGGAGACCAAGAGTCCGCGCACCGTAAGGAGCCCACATGAAGGACGTAATCCCTCCTGGAACTCCTCCGCTCACAGGGATCAATTCGCACAACAGGCCATTATTTAAACAGGACATGCCCTACTACGAGAAGGTAAGCCTAAGCAAGGCAGGAGCCAGCAACCCTGAGCAGGAACCACTTCACCTTTCGGTGGAGAGGGATCTCGCGCTCCCATTTTCCTCCCAACTCTTCTCTTCGCACCAGTGCTCTACTACCTGTGCTGACTTAAGCATCAGAGGGTCTTCCCCGAGGATCTATCCCTAGGCACCTCTGACTGGTTTCCCTTCTTACAGTTTATACTTCAAGGGTACGTGGTCATCTTCCTCCCCACTCAGGAGCAGTGCGAGATCACCCCTCTTCACAATGATATATAGTTTAGACATCATCAAAATATAGGCTCAACATTCTCCCCCTTTTTGATGATGTCAACTATATGTCATTGTCGTTTTTCATTTTGACCTTATTCAGATTGAGAAACAAGATAACATGACATTAAGTAAAACATAAAATTTGATTTTTATTAAGTTCTTCTCAACCAAATAATCATGTACATGACACAAGATGCAACAGTGTAGCCATTAACAATTAATGATCCAAAATGATAGACAACCAGACAAACAAACTAGTAGAAACTATCAAACACACTAACAAAAAGATGAAGTTGAACTAACAGATCAATTGATCAACTGACGAAGACCGACTCAACTAACAGATCGACTCAAATTGCTATTGTTGTTCTGCAAACTGACAATACAATGACTTCTTCAAACTGACAATCTCTCCCACTTTGACATCATCAAAAGCTTGACAAAGCAAAGAGGGAGAACTGGATCATTTGGAAGACCTAGGGTCTAGCATATCTAGTCAGCTGTCAAGATACTATTTTAGGTCATTCAGCTTTGTGTCAAAAGATCTAGAAAGGCGATAGAAGAGTTCATTCAGATGCACCTCAAGTGCTTGAACTTGAGAATGATAGAGAGGTACTGCTGAGGGTGTGGCAGTTCTATTATGGGAAGATTCAGCCACACTTTCTCCACCGGGCAATGGAAATTGTTCTCTCATATCCTTGGCTTTCTAGACTATAAACGCAATATCATCACCAATCAAGTTAATTTTCTCTTCAACTCTGCCTTGATTTTGGGCGGTTGACTTCTCCAAACTTTTCAGAGTCTGTTCATGATTGCGTAATTGTTGTTGAAAAGCTTGTATTTTCTGCCAATGTCCATCATTTCTGCTATTATTTCTTCTCAGTGTATCACCATCAGAAGCAAGGACTAATTGAATAGTAGCTAGGAGATTTTGAAACATTTTCTCATACAACTATTTATCTTTGACAAATTCAGCACGTTGACAGTCCATCTGATGCTCCAATATGGTATCGTCTCATTCAAATTATTCCCCATCTCATTGAAAGTAATCCCCAACCATGTTATGGAGGACTGCAGTGAAGCAAATTGGGTTGAGATAAAGTGATAGAATATCGGTGGAATACCAGATGGTACGGATGGCTGTGTTGTAGGAGAAGGTTGAGACTGAGAAGGGGCAGCTGAAGGACTTGCTGGATAGGAGGGACCAGCATTGAATGCAGGTCATGAGGATGATGCTTCTTGGGAAAAATCATGTGGAAACTGAACAATGGCCCTTGTTTCTATAATATGCTCCTCATGAGTAGGAATTGGAGTGGGAGCTCTTGGTGGAGGAGGTGGTGACTGGTCAGCCCTTTGCGGAGATGTTTCCGGTCGAGGTGAAGAAGGCTCAGGCCTAGGTGAAGATGGAGCAGGTTTTTGTGAAGGCATGGTCCTAGATACAACATCACCTTCTTTCTTGTACTTCATAAAAGTCTGAACATTGTAAAGAGTGTAAACATTTTTGTTGGGTATGATTTTGCACATTTCATCTGTCAAGGGTAGATCAGCTAGAATGAAGAATTCAGTTAAATGTGCAGCATAAGGAAGGTATTTGTCTTTGTGGGTTCTGCAAAATTAAATTGTAACTTTATTTCTGCTACTTTAGCAGACCGATCTAATGAAATTTAATTCTTGCTGTATTATCTGTCAGTTCAATGTACTACACGACAATCCTTTTTCCCTTCGGAGCTTTACCGCTCTTGGGAGGCCTCGCGGGTTCCAAGTGGTATCAGGTGTATTCGATTGTCCTACCGGGTATATCTGGTATCCGGAATCTGGGTCACCACAGTTGGTATCAGAGCGTTGCTGTGTGAAGTACAAGGGAATCTCAGATATATAGTTTCCAGAGTCGCTAAGTCCAGTACAGTCTTCAGCTGGCATTAGGTTTTGTGATTTCTGTTTCTTGTCATTGTGGGTCTTTTCTTGGTAAGCTGCTCGATGCATGACTCGTTCCCTGGAAGTCATGTGACCAGCTGCTATTATGCCTTGATGCGACCCTGCTTGCAGTGGTATTCCGTGGTTCTGTGTCCTATACGGAGCCGGAATCCTGCTAGTGCTGCCGTTATTGTTTTTGTAAGTGCTGTTTCTCTATGATTTTGTTTGTCTATCATTAGCACTTTGTGGACCAACTCATGTCGGATCGCTTTGCTGTACTCCCTTCCCTGGTAGAGTTAGCTTGCGACTCGATCAGATGTCTCATGGTTCGGTGCTGTCGTCTTGCCGTTGTTTCTCGTGGTTCATCTCATTTTGTGGTTGTGTTGTCGGGTTGTTCTTCCCTGCTTACCCTTGCTAGTCCTTGAATTTTGAGGATGAAATTTCTTAAAGGAGGGGAGGATGTAATGTCCCGGATCTTTGTTGGATCCTTATTGGGTCTTTCGGATCCTTTTCGGTGAGTTTCGGTTCGCTTTTGTAGCTACCGAGTTGAGTTTTACGATCCGTGTGGGTTTTTCTCCCGTACTAGTTACGGAACCCTGCGGTGAGTTTATTTCTCAATTCATCGACTCGTGGACGACACAGTGGCGATGTACTCTTCGAGCCGATTGTTTTGACTATTGTTGTGTATTTTTCGGAGATAGGGCCAAAAATCAGATTTTTTGAAAATTAGGAAAATTTCGAATTTCTTTTCCTTTTTCTTTTCCTTCCTCTCTCCTCCTTCTCATTTTGCCGCCGCTGTCTCTCTCTCCCGTTTCTCTCCCATTTTCACCTTCTCGGGTCCGACTACAGACGGAGGACCTAGGGGCGAGTGCTGGGGATGCTGTGAAGCTGGTTGGGTGCGCGACGGGGCGAGGATGGAGTAGTTTTGGCGCGATCCCGAATGGTGGATTCAAAGCCGGCGTTTGAGCTCGTGGCACGATTTTTGACGCGATTTAGTCCCTTCGGGGCACGGTTTCTTCGGTGGAGGTAGGGAGATGGACCACCACTTCGTCCTCTACGTTTTCCCTGCTTCTGTGCATGGTTTGGCGCTAGAACGGGCTAGATCGGGCTTGTTTGGGGAAAACCATAGTTTTTGGGGTTTTCAGGGTTCACCGGAAAATGGTAATCATTCACGGCGTAGTTATTGTCAAAATGACCGCTGGGATGTCTGGATCCCATTCATGTTAGTTTCGTGTCGATCGGTCGTCATTCGGGGCCGGTAGGGGTCCGGGAACCCTTGTGACTCATTTTGGGTCGATTTGATGAAATCGCCCCATTTTCACGATCCGGCGCTTGCATGTGGTGTTTTTGGTCTCCTGAAGTTGTTGTTCATTGTCTAGCTTTGTTTCCCCTGTGTTTCGGCGTGAATGGGGCGTGGAACGGGCTGATTCGGCCATTCCTCTGTTTTCCCACCGTGACCGGTGTAGCGGTCGTATCAGAGACCGTCAGAGGTCCCTGACGGCCCTACGATAGATCGCCACAACGTTCGTTCATTTTAAATTTTTCATGGCTGTGGGAGTGTGACGATCCAGGTGTGGTGCATCACAGCCCTCTGACGCGTCCCTGTGTGTGCGTCACAGCTATTTTGTCTTCTTGTGTTTTGGTTAAGTCGATTCCTCTGACGCGCCTACCTTGGGGCGTCAGACTGTGTAACGCGCCTGCCCTAGGCCGTTACACCCTATTTTGGCTGTGTTGGGTGGCTGTGTCGGCTGTCTCTAACGGCCCTGCCCCCGTGCGTCACAGTGTTGTAACGCGTCCGTCGTGGACCGTTACATGCTGTTTGTCTGAGTTTTTAGACTTGGGTTTGTTGGCGTAACGCGCCTGTCCTCATGCGTTAGGTTGGCGTAACGCGTCTGCACTCGTGCGTTTGGCCGCTGTAACGTGTCTGCCCTGGTGTGTTACGTGGTTCGTGTTTTGCTTTTGAGCCTGTTGGCTCTGACGCGCCCACCCTGGTGCGTCAGGCTCGTGTAACGCGCCTGTGCTAGGCCATTACAGTCCTGTTGTGGCCGTGATGGCCGTTGGGCTTTTCGGTGTGCAGCCGTGTGTTATGGGTCCATTCTAGGTGATTTTAGGGGCTATTTGGGGGTAGGTTTGTGGTGTTGTCGGTTGCTCCCGTGGTCTGGCCGCTTTCTCCGTGGACGTCTGTCGATGTTCCTATGAAGGCTAAGACTACGTTTCCGAGTCTGTCGGCAATTTCTTGTGCTGCCCTCGGTGTTTGAGGTACGGGTGACAGTGCATGTTTATCTGTCTGTACTTCAGCGCCGCGTTTCAAGTTTCCTCTTCTCGTCGCCCTAGACGTCCTATAGTCGAGGGGTGACCCCGATATACGGTTTGTAAGCTAGTTTCCGTCGGCTCCTGCGGTTACCGTAGCTTCCTACGGGGGGAGAAAACTAGCTAGAGGCCTGGCTCTAGGCAGGAGCCAGTGTGTGCACACGTGGTCAGGGGCAGAGGACTGAAGCCGACGGGCGTGACCCTAGCTAGTACTTGGTTTGTTCCTGTTTCACCTATCGCTTGTCGCTTCCCAGCCTTGCGAGTTGCTTGAGACACTTGTGGTTCTGCGTGGGTCTGCGACTCGGTCATGTTCGCGTCGGTAGCACGCAGCGGTTGGTCAAGACACTAGTGGGGTTTTCGTGACCTGTCCGGGTTTACCTTTCCATGGCTGTACTCGAGGTCTGTGTCTTGTCCGGTGCACGACACTCCGGTCGTGTTGCCTATGCCTGTCTAAGTCTTTTCTAGGCCTTCTTTTGCATGCCTATTGTAGGTGTAGGTTGGGGTATTTTGTTTGGCTTTTTCCCTTTTCCTTGCTGCTCCCTACTCCTCTTTCCCTTTCTAGACCTGCTTGCCTGTTCGGGTTATTCCCCTCATCCTTACCTGTTCCCTACTCCTGCTTCCCTTTCTTTTACAGCTTTCTAGTGTTGTTTCTTGCTGCTGTCCCTGTTGTTCCGTGTTACTGTGTGTTTTTCAGTGGGGATCCGCGTGACCCCTACTGAGCCAGTGACACGAGGCTCACCCCTGCTTTTCAGGTGGGGTGATGTGTTCGTTCTCCTTCCGCGGATCCTGGAGTTCGAGTCGTAGCTGCCAGCTGGTACCTCCGTCGGGCTTCCCCCGACTTCTTGGTACGTCTTTTCTTTCTATCGACTGTACTGCTAGACTGCTGTCTTTAGCTTTGGACTTGACTCTGGTATATAATTGTTTAAAATCTGTTAATTAAATTATAACTTTATTTCTGCTACTTTAGCAGACCGATCTAATGAAATTTAATTCTTGTTGTATTATCTGTCAGTTCAATGTACTACACGACAATCCTTTTTCCCTTCGGAGCTTTACCGCTCTTGGGAGGCCTCGCGGGTTCCAAGTGGTATCAGGTGTATTCGGTTGTCCTACCGGGTATATCTGGTATCCGGAATCCGGGTCGCCACAACGTCACTCTGGAGAAACGTGGTAACCCGACTCTTTCATGGTGCTATTCTTGGCCCATGAGAGAATTCTCTTAGCCGGTGGAATGAGTGATCATTCCACTAGGTGACATATTGAATTGGGTATCCTGTTGTTAGGTACCAACTCTTCAGCTTGTCTCATGTCCATTGGATGGTGACTATCTTGTTAGTCATCTATTTCAAAGTTATCATGGCTACCTACCTAGGTGCCAATCTTCACCCAGTTTATCGACATGTCATGGTTTTCTATGCTTTAGTGTGGATTTTATCGTAACTCTATCCCTACTCAAGGGCCTTGCCCTTGAATTCCATAAATCTTATCTCATCGTTCTATAAAAGCTTGTTCTTGAAACTCCTTATTGGCTATGAACTATAGTGGATGACTAGATCTATCTTTAAATGCTGTGCATATAGGGTCCGATCTGGTCTTGGGAGGAGCACCCGAAAGTACTTGTGTCCATGGGAGCTAAATTGATCATGGTGTCTGGCATTGCACCGAAGTGCATGACTAGTTGATCTTTGCCATTCCACACTCACTCTCTCTTTTCGTGACGTTACTTGATATTACTTGCGTGCGTGACTTGACTTGCGTGACTCGACTAGCGTGGCCCGGAATGGGCAAGTACTTGTGTAAAATAGCTAATAATCTATAAATTCTCTCATGAATATCTCTTATTTAAGACTCGCTTGGAAGTTTTGCATAACATTGTTAATCTCTTGCTAGTTTTGTTTCACTTGCTCGGTTAATTCTACATGCATAGTCTTACATGCATTTACATGTGAAAATTGTAATTACTTAAACCAATTGCTTGTTATTGAGATATAATTCATACTGAGCGTTTCGCTCATCCAGCCTATTCTAATATTTTTTCGGTAAACAAGTGGCTAGCATGGCCGTGACTCAAACGGGAGGGACAAGTGTGCAAGAGAGCTCCGGAAACTAGATGACCCGTGTCTTTTAGTTTCTTGAGTCTAGTTTGGTGTCTTCTAACTAGTTAGTCATGACTAGATTAGCTTAGTATCTTTTATCAAGTTTCAAATGTCTAAGTCCTGTTAGTGTGTCCATTCCTTTTCTTTATGTTGTACTTGAGTCAATAAGTTGTAATAACAAGTTCATATGAATAAAAGTTTATTGTTGTTCCAAATTATTTGGTCTCATGCGATTGTTCTTGATCATTCACGACTGTTTAACTATCACGTTCCGAGCAAACGAACACGTTCCGGTGCTATCGGTTCGGGGCGTGATAGAGGTGGTATCAGAGCTTCGGCTTTCACATCCTCAAGTTATTAGGTTCCAATGATAGGTCAAGTATCCTTGTCTCCTTGGGTCATTAAGTTCAAGTAATAGGTTGAGTCTCCTTGTCGGCTATCCTATAGGAACCCCGTGAGATTGGGTAGAGCTTGGGGTTAAATTATAAAAGAATGATAAAATACTTATATTTCATTATTATTAATTCTTGAGTCAATAAATTATCTCCCCACTCATCCATGCAGGAACCTAAATAAAATGGAGGCACCTAAGCCGAGCTTTGTCCCTGAGATGGTCTTAGTGGACGTCCAACCTTATGCGGACCTTGTCAGAAGAGTCCAGATGTTGGAGAGGGCTGTGGAAGAGAAATAAAGGGGTGAAGAAAAGAGTTCAGTCGAGAGAGATGACAGGAGGAATCAAGCCGATAATTCTGGAAAGTACACTGCAACTAACAAGAGGCCAAACGAGAGTGGTAGTTATCGGGAGTGTAAGAAGTGTAAAAAGTGTAGGAAGTGTAAAAAGGGTAAACGTTGGGTAGCTCCTTTAGACCTACCTCGAGAAAGATGCCAGTATTGTGGTAACAAAAATCATCAGTCAGAGGAGTGTTACCGGAAGATGGGAGCATGTCTGCGGTGCGGGAGCTTAGAACATAAGATAGGAAAATGTCCTACCAAGGACCCCCGAGGAAAGACTCAAGCCCTAGTGGGAATAGAAACCACAAAGAAGGAAATCGTGAAAGGTACCCCTCATCCTCAATCCTAAATTAGTTCTTTTCCATTCAATATATTTTAGATTTCTTCTTTTACCTGTTTAGTATCATAATGAATTATAGCTAGTCCCCCGTCCGGAGTAGAAGGTATTGTGAAGTTGGGGACTAAATTATTTTAAGTGGGGGAGGGTGTAACACCCGTTAATTTTGAAGGCTAAATAGGGACCCAATATTTATGATATTTAAAGAAAAAGATAGCTTACACTTGATGATAATTAATTTTTCTCCTACAAATAGATGATAATGTTGAATAAATAAGAATTTTGGGTATATTATTATTAGGATAAACAAATGGCTAGTTAATTTCCCTTTTGAATAACAGTGAACATTTTCCTAGGATCGAACCTACCTCTGATACCCAAGATAATAATTAATAAGGTAAATAAAGTGACAGAAATTATAAGAAATGAAATCCCTATATGAAATACTACTAAGACCTAGTGTATATTATGCCTAGCCACACCAAATTAATAGAGTATAAAACAGTAATGGTAAACCCGATAGTCATATGGGTCTTGCACATAAAATTAGCTTAAGGCTAATGGGCCTCATATATATATATATATATATATATATATATATATATATATATGCAAAACTATAAATAGAGATAAGCGGTATATATGAGGTTTAGTAAGTAACAGATGAGTTAGTTATATATATAAATATATATGGATATATATAAAGGGGGTAGGGTCACCCATCATTAATGGGCCTTGGTAATCGAAATACCTCAAACACCTTTGGCCCACCCACATAGGAAGATGGTATGGGTTGTATATGTATATATGTATGTATATACAAAGGTTATTAGTGAAAGCCCTTAAGTGGGGCCTTAAGCCAAAATCCACTTACGTGGGAGATAATATGAGATAAACATATAAAGACAACCCTCATCCTCATGTTCGAAGCTACAAGAAGCTTTAGGGTATTTAATTTTAAGTTGGGAAGGTGGCTACAGAATGAAAGTTGGGTACCATTAGGATTCAAATACAGGGAATGCTAATACAAATATGATTCTTTCATGAGGTAACTGAGTTCCCGATAGGAAATTGAACCTCATGATTCTATAAATAAGCCCATCGACGAGCCATGGCTGCTACTGCTACTGCATGTTCCTCTTCTTTCTTTTTTTTTTGGACCCTTGCTACGGCTGATGAAGGGTGATGGAACTGTTGTCTTTCCTGCCGTTGAGAAGAAGCATGTTGCTTCTTCTACCGTTGTTGTATCGAGAGCAGACGTTGCTCTTGTTGCCGCGTGAAGAAAAACTTCTTCCCTACTTCCCGTGCGTCCTCCTCTACTGCAGTTGCCGTTCTACTGTTATTGCTGTCGAGCTGCTGTTGCAGTAGCTCTTATTATCATCTTCTGCTCCAATTCTCTACGTTTCTGCCACCCTAAATCGCATCAACAAGGTAGGTTTTCTCAAAGAATTGAAGTCCAAGACAGTAGTAATTAGGTTGCATTTTTAAAATTCATGTTTTCATTTTCCGTGATCATCATTTTACCTAAGTTTTCAGTTTACTGTTTGCATGATTATCTTAATTGATTAAATAATCACATCACGTTAAAATTTTTATATCTATGTAACCATTGTCTAAAAATCACAAAGTGCATGTCACTTGAATCCCCATGATTTACCCTAAATTTTTATGTCATTATATGATGTGTTAATTAGTTAATAATTAACTTTAATAAAGAAGAGGAATTAAAAGGTTTACTCGACGAATCGGCATTTTCACTGTAGCATCTTACTTATAGAGTTTTGCCTTGTCGGCCTTTTCGTGGGCGCCGGAGGGTCCGTTGTTCATGAAATTTTATGGGCGTGTTATTGGGGTGGAGACCGAGGTAGTGAGGGTGGTACCTCCTTTTTTCGGTCCTCCTAACTCAAGATAGACCTACTCTCAAGAAAAAATATTTTTGAACATTCGGTTAGGTAGAGTTTTTCGAGCTCTTCATTTTGATATATAGATTGTGCGATTCCGACGTATGTATGTCGAGAACGTGAGGTTCAAAGATATCAACACTGTTCATAAATGAAATAACGACTGATGTGTTGTCGTCGTTTCTTTAAAACACACACACACACACACACACACACACACACACACACACACACACACACACACACACACACACATATATATATATATATATATATATACATATATATATGTATGTATATGTATGTATGTATGTATGTATATATATATATTAATCGTATGGGGTGTCCCTCCGATTGGGAGGAAGAGGGGAGGTTGTTCCCCTGGTCAAGCTGTTTGGCAGCAGTTGTTGCAGACTGAGTCTGCTGTGCTAGTGTTACTAGTGGAAGCCTCACTCCGGTTTGGAGTGAGGGGTGGACGTAGGTCTATTGACCGAACCACCTAAAAATCCTGGTGTCCCTTGTGGTTTGATCTTCTTATATGTTCACTTAATTGCTGCGCTTTAGATGCTTGCTTAAGATCGTTTGAGGGCTTCTTGAGTTGTTGTCTTGCTTTGATCCTTCTAAGTTTCCTCAGTTTATTTCTGCAACAGTTTTAATTCCACATAACTGAGCTTTAGAGTTTTTAATTAGGCTATATTTGTAGAGGGATACATTCACCCCCCTCTGTATCCGGGCCTTATATTCTAACAATTGGTATCAGAGCGGTTCTCTGACTAATCAGATCCAACGATCTGCAGAGGATCCTGCTGTCCTTGGTGCATTTCTGAGTTTACTCTTTGCTGCATTAATTTGCTTATCGATTTATTCAATGGGTTCTCCACCGGTTTTTAATGGCTCTAACTTTAACTCATGGGTTAGCAGTCTACATAACTATGTGAATTTGATGAATCCGGATCTGTGGAAGTTAATCTCACATGGTCCTCACAGACTGCCAAAGGAAAAGTCCAAATGGACTAAAATTCATAGATCGAGAAATGAACTAAAAGTCATAGATCGAGAAATGAAGAGAATCAGAAAGTTTTGAATCTAATGGAAGAAGCTACTGACAAGGCTCTACATTCTTATTTTTATGACTGCAGGTCCGCTAAGGACATTCTGGAAAAGTTGAAGCTAACTCAGAGGAGAGATGAGGACAGTTGCCTGATGGCTGACAAGAGCAACCATGGCAGTGATCAAGATGAATCCGAAGAACAGGATGATGAGGAGGCAAACCCTTTCGAGAATTTTTCTTTAGATGACTGGGAAGATGCCTATGCAAATCTGACAAGATCCTATAAAAAACTAGGGAAGAAGTATAAAAGTCTGAAAAAGGAGCTAAAGAATCATGAGAATGCTAAATCTCGAGGTGAAAGTCCTGAAATTCTAAAAACTGAAAATGAAATTTTTAGAAGACAACTACAAGATTTTGATTCTATTACTACAGATCTAGATGATTTGAAATATGAAAAACAAACCCTTGTGAAACAAATTGGTTTACACAAAAAGGAGAATCAGGAGCTTGTTTGTGAAATTTCTGAACTAAAGGAGAGGCTTAGTTTAATTGATGATCAGGTTCATCACTACAATGCAGTTCAGAATAAAAAATTGGTGAGAGAATTAGAGTGTGTCAACTCTGAACTTGAAAAAATGAAATCTAAAAATGCTTGCAATGCTTGTGCAGCTTTAAGAGACTTGATAAATGAACTTGATTCTGATGATAAACTTCAAAAGGATTTAATCAAATCTCTGAAAGAAGAAAACAAATCATTGCTAGAAAAGAAAACTGAAGCTGAAGATATGAAATCTGAAAATGAAAGACTCAAAAACCAGTCCAAGGAATTTGAACACAAATTGATGAGTCTTGAAAAAGAAAACAGATTGATTTCTAAAAAAATGGAGGCTGATAGAATAATGAATCTAGAGCTTCAGAAAAATCTCAACAAACCACAATCTGAGAAACAACAGGAAAACTTTTGTGAATGTCAGTCTTCCTTAGATGATTGGATGTTTGATGATGATCTCCTAGAGAAAAACAGGAAATTGAAAGAGGAAATCAACAAGCTAAATCATCTAAACACCCAACTGTCAGATAGGCTATTGACAATTGAAAAAGGCAAGTGTGTGAGTGTGGATAATTCTGATAGGTTGATGAATGCTGAACAAGAAATTGAGAGTCTGAAAACCATCAACTTAATGTTAAATGGAAATGTCAGTTGTAGTGAACGGAAAATAGCTGGATATGAGCTTACTATCACATCCCTTCAACAAGAAGTTGATGATCTTTATAAGTCCCTATCTGAAGCTGACAATGAAACAAAACTAAAACAGGAAGTTGAAAAACTCAAGAGTCTGAATGATGCCTTGCATCAACAAGTCATTTCCTGTGAAACAGATTTATCCAAATATGAAGCTAAAATTGCTGATTTGAATTTTGAGATTAAAGATTTAAAAAATTCTCTATCAAAATTTGTCAAAGGTAAGGATAATCTGAACAAGCTTCTTGGAAAGAGTGATAATTTTGAGAGAAAGGGACTGGGCTATAGTCCGACAAATAAAAGGAGTATGGGGAATGAAACATCTACTATTTTTGTCAAAGCCACCAATCAGAAAACAACCTCTGCTCCTTCTGTCTTTCAATTCACTGCACAAAAGTCCACTATGAAACCCAAAACTGTGGAATAAACTCCAAAACAGAAAAAGGGTGAAAATTCACAAAAAAAGGAAAAAGACACTCCTGTTGTTGTAAAGAGACTGCACACAATTCACATGATCTCTCACACACTCACATTAAAAAGGGTTCATGTTATTATTGTGGGAAAGGAGGTCACATAATGGAGGATTGTGGATTGATGTTAAAGGATGAGCATGCTAGTGAAACTTTACATTTTAGAAACTCTTTTGATAGAAACCATGTTGCTAGGAAGCCTGATGCCTCATGTTATTATTGTGGGAAGCATGGTCATCTCATGAGTGAATGTTTTATCACGAAAGAAGACAATAAACAGCATGCCAAGTCCCCCATTCATGTTCATGGTCCATATGGATCTAAACACAATTCTAGTCAGCACATTGTGTGTTTCAGCTGCAATAAGCCTGGGCACAAGGCTGCTGAGTGCTGGTTTAGATCCACTTGGGGTAAAAATGGTTTTCATAGAAGAAATTCTTTTGCTTGCTCCCACTGTGGGAAAAATGGGCATACAGTCAAGGACTGTTGGTATGTTCAAAAGAACTATGTTAAACCCCATTTTGTCAAATTCCCTGCAAAACCTTTTGTGAAAATTTCATGCTATAACTGTGGGAAGCTAGGCCATAAATCTGCTGAATGTTGGATGGTTAAGAACAAGCATCAAACTGCTCATGCATATAATAGAAAATATTATGAACATGTTTATAAACATCACCCTGCTGTTAATATGCATCATAAGAATCAAACACCAGCCATTCCATGTAGATACTGTGGAAAATTTGGACATTCTAAGGATGACTGTTCACTGATGAAATTTGATGATAATGTTGCTATGAAAATGTTTAGAAAACCTGTCAGGGCTAACGCAGGACCCAAAGATGCTTGGGTTCCTGCAGGATCAAGATGATCAAATACTTTGCAGGTGTGCCTTGGACGGAGGAATAAAGAGGGGTAAATTAAACCAAGGCACCCAAGTTAATAAAGCCTCTTTCAGGTAAATTCTCTGCACTTCTTGTTCTTAGAATAACTGAATAGCATGTTAAATCCATCGTTGCATATTCATTCATCATCTGCATTGTCAGATTCAAATTTTCTGAACTCTCCTCATACATGATTTGTTCTTTTTATGACAGTCTGAATGAGCATAAATTTTAAAATTATGTTTCAGTGCCCTAATTGCATATCGTGCACTCTGTAAGGGGGAGTTTGACTAATGTTTGCATATCATGATAATCTCATTTGCTGTATGCGTACATGTAGTAAGTAGCACTGCATTTCCTTACATTGAAAAATCTAAAAAGTAATGTCTCATTGCATCTAGATAGGGGGAGCATTCATGTTTCATCTCTTCACCACTTGAACTCCTTCTGTCTAGCAATTTGATCCATTCTTGGCAAATATGTGGTTCACTTGAATTCTCTATTGTCTACACTGATATAGCTGATCTGTCTGTATTCCAGACTCAGCCATTGATTCTGTCTACTATGAATTCAATTGGTAGCTTGTTCCTATCATACACATTTCTTCATATCTTGTCAAGACTGGCCCAAGCTAATCTGACTGAATTCTAGTCTTTAAGGCTTGCTTCTGAATTGCTCTATTCTCTCAACTATTGGTATCAGAATTGCTCTCTGCTAATTTCTCTTGACTATGTCATTGATTCAGCCGAATGAGGAAAGATTTAATCAGTGCACCCTAGGCATAAATCAGACATTCTGAAAAGAAGAATCTTCTATTATACTGGCTTAAGAATGTTTTGATAAATCAAATTGATTTAAGTCTAATGTATTTTCTAAGTTTTGATGTAAAAGACTTGAAAATATCTGAATCATCATGCTTAACAAGTCTTAACCAATTGCCTCATGAATTTCATGCAAAACTTTTTGAAATATGAAATTTTAAAAGACATGGCTTTCTTTGTTTAAGATACATGTAGAAAGTATTGTTCTTAATCATTTCAAGTGTACTGAGCCTTGTTTGAAGAATCTGAAAACAGTTAAAATTTAAAGGTAGAGCAATGACTGTGGTCACAGAGAAACTGGGTTTTCTATCAATGAAATAGAGTAAGCCCATGTCATGAAGTGCCATAGTTACCTCTTTTCAATATGTTTGAAAGTCTGGCAGAGCAATGGCATGGATGTGTTGAGTAACTGGGGATTCTGGCCTCTGATCAAGGTGTCTCCTCATGTAAAAAGATACTCCACTGCTAACTCTGTTCTCTTTGAGAGGCAATACGGTTGTCACATTGAGTAACTGGGTTACTTGCTGTAACGACCCGGAAAATCCGTAAAATTCCAAAAAATAGGAAATCACACCCCCGCGATCCTCGGAACGCACCGATCGCAACGGTACCACTCGTGTCCGTGTGAACAGCCCGGTTCACCCGCAACGAGCGTCCGAAGAGAAAAGCCGAAACACACACCGGGAATCGGAAAACACACGCGGAAAAGCCGCGGAACGCCTCCGGGCCTCCGAAACAACTCCGGATCGCGCCGACCCGAACACAAAAGATATCCGAAACGAAATTTCGGACACAACGGAGCTGGACACTCCGAAAACCAGATCCGGGACCCACGAAGAAGGATCCGAAAGGTCCGGGATATTACACTTCACCTAAGACGTGTTGTGCCTCATGTAAAAAGGTGTTGACTGAACCAAACTTGCTCAGGAAAAATAAGTGCTGCTCAATTGGTATCAGAAAATTCTAAAAATCTAAAGACAAGCTCAATCTCATTTATTTCTGTTTAATCTCAATATGATCTTGTGTTTTTTTTTCCATAGGAGTCACTGAATTTAAATGAGTAAGATGGAAGGAGGTTAAACATGAATATCAAATGAGTTGTTGGTTCACCTTTATTAAAAGGTGTTTCAGATATGAGTATTGAATTTTCTTGATAAACTTTGAATACATCTCTCTTAAATCATGATGGTCAGTTTAAACTCATTCATAAACTATTATGATTGATGACTCTGAAATTCGTTTACAAAGATTTATGAATTTGGTGTGCTAATGAAAATCTGTCATCCTCATTTATTCACTGAGATTACAGTCTGTGTTTTGCTGATAAATGCTCATCACTTCACTATATCAATTGGCTTCACTCCATCATCTAATCAGGGGGAGCTTTCCTGTCTTGCTGAGTGTCTTTCTTAAAAAAAAAAAAGGGAAATCTAGTCAGCATTCTTGAGTGTCCCTGTGTTTTTGTTGATATTCTCCCTTCATCTCAATTGGTTTCAACCTTCAAAAACGTTTCTGATCATATTGCCCTCTATCAATGTGTTTTGATTGACATTGGTTCTCTTTTATGTAACGCACAACTCTCAGAATTTTCTTTGGATAACCAGAGTTCATCCTTGTGGATTTCTCTTGCATCATAGATCATAAGGGCAAGATTCTCTGGTCTGTTTGAGAGACTATTTGCATAAGGGGACAATGTGCTAGATTGTCTGATCATGTTGTTTGTCTGCATTAGCTCTATATCTTCTGCCATGTCAAAGGGGGAAGTATTGATTATACCAAGTGAGAGTGTTTGTTTGCCAAAAAGGGGGAAATTTTTCATTCAATCATTGCATGCTGGCTTCTTTTGATCATCTCTAACTAATGACCTTCTGCTGAAACTCTTAAAGGGGGAGAATTCTGATGACCTGTTATACATGCTTTAATTTCTCCATATTTCATTTTTTTGATGAAGGCAAAGGGGGAGAAGAATCTAATCTGAGTCAGTGTAACTCATAGTGTTGCCATCATCAAAAAGGGGGAGATTGTTGTGAGGTGTGCTTGGTTTTGATGATGGCTGACACACCATGAGTCACACTGAGGTGTTGTGAGGTGTGCTTGGTTTTGATGATGGCTGACACACCATGAGTCACACTGAGGTGTTGTGAGGTGTGCTAATTAATATAGATGACTGTTTGACTGCTTAAATATCTGATTGTTTGCTTGAATAGCTAATTCATGAATATGGCTAGATTAGGTTAACGTAGTGGCTAATTGTTCATGCAGTGCGTTGACGCTACAAGGACACTGCGTTGACGCAGTAGTTGCTAGTTTACTTGCTGCGTTGACGCAGTGGAACAGCTGGGTTGACGCCATGCTGCCTTGTCTACCTCTTGTGTGAAAGTCTATACATTGTCTCTTTTACCCACGTTGCATTGAATGAAGTCTGTATAGTGTCTCATATTGGCCAAGTCTATACAGCCTCATCCTTACCTTCGTTCCAAGCCAAAGTCTACACATTGGTTTTCATTCGAAGTTTGTACACTCACCAGTGAACGACAAGTCCACACATTGGACTGTTCATATGAAGTCTGTACGTTGGAAGTGTCTTTCTTGCTTTGTGACCACACTTCGTGTCGGTTTCTGTTTTCGTCTTCGAGTTATTTTTAGCCCGTGTCATCCTCATTTTTGAGTCGTTTTGATTGGTCGTTCTTCGTGTTGTTTCTGTGTTTGTGTCTTCGTGTTATTTTTGTGTTCGAGTCTTCATACTATTTCTGTATTTGTGTCTTCGTGTTGTTTTTATGTCTTCGTGTTATTTTTGTGTTCGAGTCTTCATGCTATTTCTGTATTTGTGTCTTCGTGTTGTTTTTATGTCTTCGTGTTGCTTCTTTCTATCTCCGTCCAGGTTTCTTCTGATCGCGTGTTTTACTACCGTTTTACTCCGTGTTATTTCCTTCTCACTTCGTGTTGTTCTCATCTGACTTCGTGTCGTTGTCTTTGTAGTGTTAGCCTTGTTACTGTGGTACCTCGTGTCGTTCTCTTTGTAGTGTTAGCTTTTCTTACTGTGGTACCTCGTGTCGTTCTCTCTTTATCTCGTGCTGTAGTCATCTTATGTACCTCGTGTCGTTCTCTCTTTATCTCGTGCTGTAGTCATCTTATGTACCTCGTGTCGTTCTCAGTATAGTGCACCTTTTGTTGTTCCTACACACCTCGTGCAGTTTTAGCTTGAGTGTCAACCGACTTATTTCAGGTATATATATATATAGAGAGAGAGAACCCTGAGTATTAATGGTTTTACTCTCTTTGCAGGAGAAGAAGAAAAAGAAGAAGAGGAAGGATTCTGGTTTCAGGATCAAATCCGAACCAGTTTGCTCTATTGTACTGTTCGTGGAGCCTACGCAGAGTGGGCACGTGATACAAGGTTGGCATCTGGCACGTGATCTGAGATGCAGAGGAGCCTCCACGTGGACTGAAGCATTTGGGCGGGAATCGTGGAGAGCACACGCCGCCCTAATCTGCTGCTGCTATATATATGTGTCTTCTTCCTCAGAAGAAGCGGGGTGTGTGCGAGGGCAGAGAGTGACTGAAGTAGAAGCAGCCAGAGCTAAGAGAAGAAGTGCAGAAGAGAAAGAAGAGATAGAAAAAGCTGAGAGCCAGATCGAGAGAGCAAAAGAAGAAAAAGAAAGAGAGACAGTGAGATAGAGAGGTTGAGAAGAAGAAGAAGTAAGAAAGAAGAAGAAGAAGAAGAAAAGAGAGTTCGTGCTGGGAGAAAGAGAGAAGCAGTAGAAGAAGTTCCTGCTGGACTGTGGATCAAATCCAGGCCAGCCAGCTCCTGCGAGAGCCACATTTGATTTTATCTTTTCAGCTTTCTGTTGCTGGGTTTTGTTTTTCCTTTGAACTATTCACTTGCTGTTCTTCCGATCATCTAGTGTGAGATCGGGTTCCCTCCGGTGTGGAGGAAGAGAGACTTGCGTCTCTGGTTACCTTTGACTGGGTGTCATTGGTTGTTTCCCTCCGGTTGGGAGGAAGAGAGGTCCGAGACCTCTAGTTTGCAAGTGACTTGGTGTCACTTGTGTTTCCCTCTGGGGTTCAGAGGAAGAGAGACTTGGGTCTCTAGGTTCCCCTACGGTTTGGAGGAAGGGAGGTTTGGTCCTCCGGTTCTGGGCTTGTGGGTAGCAAGTCCAGGGGTTCCCTTTGGGTCTGGAGGAAGAGAGACCGTGTGTCTCTGGTTTCCAAGTGACTGGGAGTCACTTGGGGTGTCCCTCCGGTTGGGAGGAAGAGGGGAGGTTGTTCCCCTGGTCAAGCTGTTTGGCAGCAGTTGTTGCAGACTGAGTCTGCTGTGCTAGTGTTACTAGTGGAAGCCTCACTCCGGTTTGGAGTGAGGGGTGGACGTAGGTCTGTTGACCGAACCACCTAAAAATCTTGGTGTCCCTTGTGGTTTGATCTTCTTATATGTTCACTTAATTGCTGCACTTTAGATGCTTGCTTAAGATCGCTTGAGGGCTTCTTGAGTTGTTGTCTTGCTTTGATCCTTCTAAGTTTCCTCAGTTTATTTCTGCAACAGTTTTAATTCCGCATAACTGAGCTTTAGAGTTTTTAATTAGGCTATATTTGTAGAGGGATACATTCACCCCCCTCTGTATCCGGGCCTTACATTCTAACAGGATTGTACCCTGAAAGCCTGAACCCAATGACTTGACCAGAATTTCATTTTTGGGCAGTCCGTGTGGATCCCTATTCGGCTCTATCTGGACCATAATGCGGCTCTGACAGATCGCTACTATCTAGTGGCGGTCATGCATCAATCACGTTATGTTTCCTGATCTGGCCTGTGTGCCAATTTGTCCTGTCGACTAAGCCTTGTTTCCAGTCAACTTATCCTTATTTAAGTCGACCTATGTCCCCTCAATTGATCAGGGTTATGTCGACCGAGCTCCGTTTCAGCCCAGTCATGAACCGGGTCGACTGAGGACCTTGATTAAGTCGACTGAGCTTCCTGTTTTACCCAGCCTAGTAGCGGTTTTCCTAAGACTGCCTAGTCCTAGTAGCGGTCTGTTCCTGACCGTTTCTTCATCCTGTGTTTCAAAAATTTTGATTTCTGTGGTTTTTGCATATTAGACCAATATAGCCCCTCCATGCTATTGTACCTTAAGATTTGGACTTTTTAATAGGTCTTTTTGGGAATTTTATCCATTCCATATCCCTCTTAAAGTCATTTTTCTTAAATGACACATCCTCTCAATTAATAAGCTTATTGTTTGAAAATCTCAAGAAATCGTTATTCCTACGTATCTTACCTTGGTTACATAGCTTGACCTTGGAACTTTTGGCCATTAGATATTGTGGATGTCTAGATTCCGTGGGATCTTTGATCCAACCCTCAATGCCAACGCACCATAGGGGCCGGTCTGGTCCTGGGGAGAGCGCCCGAAAAGTACTAGTGTCCATTGGAGTTTTAATGACATGGGGAGGCATTGCGCCGAAGTACTAGCTAGCGTGTGAGTCTATGACATTCCACATCCTCGTGAAACTTTGATATACATGCGTGAATTTCATAAAAGTACTTGCTTGACATGACTTGACTTGACTTGATAAATTGTCATTCACATAAAAGTTCTAGTTACTTGCTCTTGATATCTTGACTTGCACTATCTCAATTCCAATTATTTGTCAATTATCTTCTGTTTATGTTGTTTTCTTAGCCCGCTTTAATTGTGTTTTACGCATCATTCATGCATATTCATGAAATGGTTAATTACTTAAATTCTGCCCGGTGATAGAGTATAAATCCTACTGAGCTTCTTGCTCACTCCCTACTTTAACATTTTTTAGGTAATTCGATAGATGGAGCGAGTGCAATTGGAAATGGGCCAGAGTGACCGAGTGGACCTGGAGCTTAGAGACCATAGTCTTCTTTTCTTTATTTTCTTAAAGTCTAGTTAGTGTCGTAAGTCGTGTTCTTTCTTTCCTTTTTCTTTGTTTTATTTTACTTGAGTCCATTATTGTAAGTCGAGTCAAAATTTTAATTTAAATTCTTGATATGAATAAGATTATATTTTTGTTAAAATATTGGCCCCTTTGTGTCATTGGTGTTATTCTTATGTATTGATTTTGCTACTCTGATTGACATGACTGTTTCACTGTCACGTTCCGAGCATGCCTTCCGCTGCTATCGGTTCGAGGTATGACACCCTTAACACCAAATCTTCTAATGTCTCATCCTGGAGAAACCTTAAGAAAGACGTAATCTCCAACTTGGAACTCGAGGTCTCTTCTTCTAGTCTTTTATCTAGACTGAGCCATCTGAAGCCTTTTTCTACTGATTTGAATCTTCTCGACAGTATCCCTTACCATCTCTGGTCCTAGAAGTTGCTTTTCTCCAACTTCGTTCCAGCATATTGGTGAGCGGCAACTCCTTCCATACAATGCTTCGAAGGGTGCCAGTTGAATACTTGTCTGGTGTTGACACCTGGAAAATGAACAAGGGTGAAAACATAATTGAAAAGAGGGTCGGACCAACAGTGAAAGACCAATGATAAAGCTCATCAGCTGTCTGCTCGGCTAAAGCCCTTGTCGGCAAAGCTGATGCCCGATGTCAATGTCACTCAGACGGCGGCACTGATAAAGCAGCCGTCACTCGACTGATGAGACCTTCCAGCCCTTTGATGAGAGCTGTACTACCGTTTCGCCCAAGAATCCACGGATGATATGCCAGGGTAAGTCAGATGTCGGCTTACTGACAGATGTAATATGAGATGAAGATGAAGCCGGTACCGGCAGATGAAGATGGCAAAGGCTTTGCAAAGTCAGAACAGAAGAAGAATGGTCTCCACAGGTTATACACCCGGTGAAAGTCTTGTCGGACTAAAGCTGATGCCCGAGCTCATCACCATTCAAGTGACGATATCGATGAGATAATACCCGATCTTGTCACCGTTCAGATGGCCATTCTGATGAAACCCTTGTCCACGGACTGATGAAACCCCCGTCCACGGACTGATGAAACCCTTGTCTACGGACTGATGAAACCCTTGTCTACGGACTGATGAAATCCCGATCTACGGACTGATGAAAACTGTAATGATGATCTCAATACAAGATATGTCACCAATAGAGGGCCCTTTCGGGTGATGAAGCATTTGAAAAGACCCAAGTGGGCCTGTGAAAGCAGCTGAAAGACCCAAATGGGCCTGTGAGGAGGTGGCGCCGAAAGGCTGAATGTCCAAGGCGCGCCGGGAAGCTCAAGCCGAGGCCGCCGAGATGAGGCCTGCCGAGAGGGAGAAAAGGGTTATAAAAGCCCCCTCACTTTGAACAGAAAAGGGGATCGGTTGAAAAGGGGATCGATCGGAACAAAAAAAAGAGAGGAAAAAGATAGAGCAATAGAAAGATAGAGAGGGAGTCCTGCTCAGAGAGCGAGAGCCCCCCCTCAACCAAAAGAGAAGAGAAGAAATAGAAGAGAAGGAGAAGGAAGGTTCCAGGTGGGCACTGGGGAGGGAGAGGAGTCAATGCTCCGCCCTCCCCCATGCTTTCTTTTCTCTTTTTCTTCATGTAATCTTTAGAGTTTCATCTCGATTGATAGAGTGTAACCGGACAATCCCGGCCTCGATTTGTATCTCCCTGTTCCTCATTCCCTCCCTATGAGCAATGTAAGTCTGGAAAAATGCATCGAAATAGAATATTACAGTGGCCTATTTGGGTACTGATGGATTGAAATTGCTGTTATCCTCCTCCATTATTTCTTGTGCATCCGCTCGTCCATTGCTTAGATGCTTTTGTTTTTCGGCCGGTGCTTCATATCTCGGAGTCGGTTCTCCTGTGAAGAATGAAGGCGGAACCCCAACCCTCGTTCAATGGGTTATTGGGTTCCGTCCCTCTTCTTTCTTCCATGGTACGATAGACCCCCCGGAACATCGTGGATTTCTATCGAGTTCATAGCTAGTTCAGGGTCAGAGACAGCAATCTCTTGACCGGTTGAACATCAGATGATCAGAGAA
This sequence comes from Amorphophallus konjac, assembly GCA_022559845.1. NCBI lineage: Eukaryota > Viridiplantae > Streptophyta > Magnoliopsida > Alismatales > Araceae > Amorphophallus > Amorphophallus konjac. The sequence continues at coordinate 211,314,985 of CM040123.1, read as the reverse complement.
AATCTTTTGCATAACCCTACGAGGCGATGGAGCTATGCCACTGCATAAGCTTCGTTGACCTCTATAGGAACATCCAAATGGTGCTGCAGGCACGTATATGGCCAGGGGTCTAGTACCCCTCCGTTTGGCTTTTACCCCGGCATTCCGTGGGTGATTGTCTATCATCTCCTGGCAAATGCTGACCGCAGGGGAAATGCTGCCAAAATTCTCAAAGTTCATTGAAACCCCATGTTTGATCTTCCCCTAGACGGCCGGCAGCAGGAAGAAATGCATCCTTCAGAAGGCTATACGACGGTCTCATTTCCCCATCAATTCCACCCTCCAGATTTCCTTGGCATCCTCCTAACAGAAGCATCCATGAAATCCCCTTTTTCGTATTCCAAATTCAGCTTCAATCGCATTCAGAAACTCAAAATCCCTGAAACAGAGCATCGTTCGAGCTCTAGAAAATGATGAAACCCTATAGCAAATCTGCCTTCTCGGCGCACAAAATTGCCCGCCGAGAACCCCTCTGCCGAGAGGTCTTTCCCCTCAGCTACACGACAAGCTTCGTCCAGAGCCTTCGTCATGAGAACCTCCTAGTCCAGCTCCCGGCGCCAGGTTCCCGGCGCGACCAGGAACGCGCCGAGAACCCTTCTGCCGAGAACCCCTTGCCCTTGCTAGCCATTTTGCCCCTGCCATTCGAACCTGCTGGCCCTTCCCGGCGCCACCTTCCCGGCGCGCCCAGGAGCGCACCGGGAAGCTCCACACCGAGGGCCTTCCCCCCTTTTTATCTGGCCGCGCCGAGATCCTTATTTGGCCTACTAAACCGTGCCGAGAAGCCCCCCTCTTGGCCAATAAAGCCACGCCGAGAGCCCTTCCTTCTTCGACCGATGAAACCCAGTCAGAGGCCCTCTTCTACACTGATATCCTTCAATCTTTGGTCTCCATACACATACGCCCCAGGGATGTTCAGAGATCGTCATGAATGCCTTAAGAGGACATAGTAATGGGGAAGGTCTCCCCTACAGTCTTCATTCCCGATCCAGATTTCACCCTTATGAACCCGAAGGGTCATGTCATTACATGAGTCCCGAGGGATTTCAAGGGGATATTAAACGATGGAATAAAGGTAAGCGATGTCCCGGGGCCCGACGCCCATCCTCGTTCGGTTGCCATCCCGGCACTCCGTGGATGATGACCTATCCTCTCTTGGCATAATCCAAGTTGAGAGGACATGTTGTCGAAATTTACACATACCTTGCCAGGTAGCTATGATGTCCTATCTCTCAACCCCGTTGGCCCACGGAGCTATGTCCCTACATGCTCTCCGACGGTCCCTTGAAGGGGGAATATAGATGTAACATCGCGTACGCATGGGGCGCGTCATGTTATGACAGTGCTTACTCGGACTCTGGGTCAGTTATGCCCGATCTTTTACGGATCCTACCCTGCCACTGCATGGGTGGTTTCCTATTCCCCACTCGACATGGTCCGAGTTGGTGGGAATATGCCGTCGGTTTTATCCCGAAAATAACGAACCCCTGCTTCGTCTAATCCATTTAACGTTTTGCAAACGATTGAATTCCGTCTCTTTTAAGCATGCGGCTTAACCGCTGTCCGCCTCCTATCTCTAGCGTTTAATCAAGGGTTGTCCTCCTTAGGGAGGACGTAATTAACGTCATAGCGTTTATGGTATGACGGACTTCTGGTCCCGACTCGGACTTCATAATTGACTGATCAAGTCAGATCGAGCGCACAAAGAAATTGTCACCCCGGTGATTGGCACGCCAATAAATAAATAAATCAATAAATAAATAAAATAAACTAAAATAAAATAAAATGTGTCAAACAAGTCTGGCACGCCCGGTGGGACTAAGTCTCCCTTCATCTTTACGCTAAAGTAGGAGGCCCGGCGGGCCCCCCCTGAAACTTCTGATTATGTGTACTTTCCTTATTTTCATGAATCTACAATGACAGCCGGAATCATGTCCGTTTGCTTCGACCAGTAGCCAATTGACATGCATGTGCGCGAAGGCTACCTGGCGGTACCCCTCGCATTCGGATCAATGCCGCCTGCCGTTGGGCTGCCCAACTGCTTGGGCGTCGTCTTCACTGACCTTCTACAGGTCGATGACAATGAGCAAGGCACTGCTGCAAGTGCCCCGGTGAAGATCACCGACCAGAAGAACATCTTACCAGAGAACACGGCCCCCACGACCGTCGCCTGCTACGTCCATCATGTCCAGAAAAGGGACATGGTCCCCGCTGCTGCTCAGAAGGGGAGAAGAACCAACCGGAGGAGCCAGTATGTTGCTGTTGACCGCCGTCTTTCCAACTCCGGAAAGACAATGATGATCGGTGGTGTCCGGGCAAACATGAACGGTTGCCCGAGGGCGGTCAAGCCAGACGTGATCGTCCCGATGGTGCCCACTGCCAACAGATTCCAAACTCTGACCACCAGGCAGGCCAATTGGGAGGCTAATGAAAAGAAGCCGCTGGCGCCCAAGCCAGCAAAATACAAACAGGTCTGGCGGCCGAAGAAGATCCAAAGCTGGGCCCCAGCTCAGGACAGGGAGAACCTTACTGATGTCACTATTGCCCGCCTCAGAGCAGGGGGCAGAAGGGAAGTGAAGAAAGATGAAAGAAATGCTGCTACTGTCCACCCCAGGACCCGGGGGAGGAGAGATGAGATTGAGGGTCAGGAAAGAGATATGACTGCTGTTCGCCCCATGATGAGGGGCAGAAGATACCAGACAAGGGAAAACTTCACTACTACCCATCCCATGGCCAAGGGCAAGAGAAGGGAAGAGAAGATCTACAATGCTGCTGCCAACTGCTACCAAGTTGGCGATATGAGTGAACCAGTCACTGTGGTTACTGCAAGAAGACCAAGAGCCTGTGCCAGGCAGGCTGATATCTGCAGATACTCCAAAGCCGAGCATTTGAATGCTCAGGTGGCAAGACTGGCTTATCAGCAAAAGAGCCAGGACAGATTGATACTCCAACCTGAGCCACAGAGGCACAACTCTGAAGAGATGAAGCAGATAGTCCAAGACTACTTCCACTACCTGGGGAGCTCTGCCCTCGGTCAACAAAGACTATCCCGGGCCTTGGGTACCAGAGGTGAAGAAAAAGAAGAAACACTGCAAGAAATGATGATCGGAGCCTCTTCCTCCGATTCGAATCACTATGAAGAAGGTCTCAAGGCCGGATATGACAAAGAAGACCTGTACCGGGAAGAAGCCAAAGAGAGAATATCGGTCTTTGACCGGCTCAGATATCCTGACCAGGTGAAAAGAAAGGTCTACAGGCGGAAGGGAAAAATGCAAATCTTCGCCTGCAACATGGCTGGACTCGCCAGGGGGCAAGATATACTACCAACTCAGCCAAATGAACTGCTCAGGTTGGCTACTAGACCTGGTCCTGTCACCAGAAGAAGCCAGGCCGCAAAAGATAAAATGAAGAAATATGATGAAGCCCGCAAGATCACCACTATGACAGTCAATGTGGTGACGGCACAGGATGAAGACAATCCCTTTGTTGATGATGCTGAAGGACTTCTGAAGATATGCAAATCCCATCAACCTTGGATCCCATGATCCAGATGATGTTCAGGAGATATCAGCAGGAGATCAGTGCTCTCCGAAGACAGCTCAATGAGAGACATGAAGCTACATCAGTCTCAAAGCAAGCTGAACCTGCGGGGCAAACATCCAGCTCAGCAGAGACGGCTATCCCAGCTAACCCTCTCTTAGCTGATAGGGGCAAGACACCGAGCCAACCTGTTCCACAGCAAACAGCAGCTCAGCTCTCTGTGTCTCAGACGCAGCCTACCGCGCCCATCTTGCGCGCCACTGTGATGACAACTCCTCACAGCCAGCAACAAGCTCACTTCTTCCCAGAAGAGATAGATCCAGCTGTAGCCCACAAGCAGATGATTGAAAGAATTGTGGAAATGAAGCTGTCAGAAAAGACTGGTGGTGATGCGGGTACTTATGATGTGTACAAAGTACCGTATCCTCCCCAGTATGCTGCCAAGAAACTACCCCCAGGCGTCAGTAAGCCGCCGAAGTTTGAGAAATTTAATGGCCAAGGCTCCCCTAGGGAGCATATAGCCTACTACACTACAATCATGGGCGACCTAGCAGTCGATGAAGCTTATCTGCTCAAGTTCTTTGGCTCATCCCTCACTGGGTTGGCCTTTGAATGGTACTCAAGCCTGCCAGCTGGGTCAGTGGTTGATTGGCCTGATATGCAGAGAAAATTCCGCGACAGATTTCATGTCACGGAAAGGGAAATCACGATAGCAGAGCTGTATGCAACTAGGCAGAAACAAGATGAGACCGCACTGGACTACATCAAAAGATGGAGGAACTTAGCCATGAGATGCCGAAGGCCTCCTCATCAAGAAGATGCGGTGCAGATATGCAAGCAGAGCCTCAGGAGGGAGGTGCTAGAAAAGATGATCGGTGCAGATGTCAGAACATTTGACCGGCTGAATAATATAGTGGCGGAAGTCGAGACGTTCTTGTCCAAGCGTCCTACCGCCAATGTTCTCACTATGCCGAAGGGAAAATCCAATGAACGACGGCCATCACACTCTGAGGCCAACACCGTCGATTTCAGGACCTTCGAGCAACAGAAGGGGAAGAAAGGGGCAGATGAAGCTCCCCCGCTGGCAGATACAGCAGAAAGAAAAGATAAAGTCTCTCTGAGAGACAAGATGAGAAAAGCATATTCCTTCCCAAAAGATAAGACGGCCGCACTGTTCAACTGGGCATACAAGTTCAATAAGGTAACGTTGCCTGAACCCAAAAGACCAGCAGATGCAGCAAAGAAAGATGATCCGCTGTTCTGTCCATTTCACCGTGCACTGGGGCACGCAATTGAAGATTGTTATGTCTTCAAAGATATCATGGAAGGAATGGTCAAGAAAGGTGAGCTGCAGCTGGGAGATTACCAGGTAAAGCCGCCCCATCCACATGAGCCTCCACCCTGGAGAGTGGCTGCCAATATGATCTCAGTCTACCAACAGTTGCCCAAGGAAGCCGTTGAAGAGTGCACCAAGCATACCTATGAAGCTTGCTTCCTCACCCCACAGAAGGATCAGGAGGGATGGCAGATGATACCCATAAAAAGCAGAAAGAAAACTCCTGCAGCCAGTACCAGCGGAGCAGTTATCCGGGGTGTTACCCCAAGGCCCGAGCCGCCTCCAATAAAGCCAATATGGCATACAGCTGAGACCGGACCAGTCATCCGGATCCCTACTCACAACCGGAGGAGACAAACTCCCCTCCCTACGCATAAAGAGGTAAGCCCTGCAGCCAGGCGTCTGCAGCAGTATATTAATGAGCTTGATGAGTACGAACAGAAGAAGCCCAAGCATCTGCTGATGAAAGACTGTATACTCTGGGAACAGTTCGAAGAATTGAAAATCAAAGAACAGCCAGAGGCAGAACAAGAAAAAGCTGAGAATGAACCCTTCTGGGGGCAGGAGCCAGCAAGGTCAAATTCCCAAAAGAAGAAGAAACGGCCCAAATCCAAGAAAGGAAAGAAGGTCACGATAGTACAATGTAACACTCTGTCAGTACTCTTCTCCTTGCCCGGGGAGGATGATGAGCCGGAAGCATCCAACGCTCCGCTAGAAGCTAACCATGCCGAAGCCTCTACCTCGGCCCATGCAACACGTTCTGGGAGAAGATGGGGGCGCCCACCACCAGCCAACCATAATATCATGTTCAGAGGGGAGCAACCCTATCAAATCCCGGAACCAGAGATACGAGGTGTCCAGGTTCCTCCCCCTGCCAGTCTGTACCAGGACAAAAAGAAGGCAGATGAAGCCCCTTCATTCCTGGAGTTCCTGTCCAGCTTAGAAAATGAGCAACCGGCTCATACTGCTCCAGATAAAAGCAATAAATGCCAGCAGACAGCGGCTGGAAAGCAGAAACAGCATGAAGAAGATGAAGAAGGTAACCCTCTAGCAAAACCAGGGGCAGTCGCTACAGAAGAAGCCTTCCGGGAGACCGATGAAGAAGATAAAATTGAAAATGGGCAGCAAAGGCCACAGGCACCACATGAACCTCCAAGACCCCGATGGGCAGAGGAGATGAGACTATCTAATGTCCGGGTGGGCAGTCGAGTCATGAAAATGCTAAAGAAGCTCCCTACCAGATTCTCCATCTGGGAAATTCTCTCTCTGAGCGAAGAAGCTCGCAAAGCAATCGTGGATGCCCTGCAGTCCCCGGCACAATGTGAAGCACTCCTGGCAGAAGTGAATGCTGGGCCATCAGTCACGTTCACGGAGGATGATATGCTAATCCCAAATTCCGGCCATAATAGACCGCTGTATATGAGGGGTTCCCTGAACTGTCAGCCGATAAGCAGAATACTGATAGATCCAGGGGCTGCTGTGAATATTCTCCCATACCGCATCTATCAGAAATATTACTTTGATCTGCAGCTCACCAAGGTCAGAGATATGAAGATTGCAGGATTCAACCAAAAATGTGAAACACCTCTCGGGGTAGCTGATTTCAACCTCACACTGGGCGACCTCACTACCGTGGTACGATTCTATGTAATCGACTCCAACACCACGTATAAGGCCCTGCTGGGAAGACCGTGGCTGCACGAATATCAGATAGTGCCATCCACGCTACACCAATGCATAAAATACTGCCATGAAGGAAAAGAAGAAAGGGTGTTTGCAGACCTACATCCCTTCGAAGTGTTCGAGTGCCATATGCTCGATGCATCCTACTACACCGAGGTGTCACAAAGGGATAAAGAAAAAGAAGCTGTGGTCAGCCAGGAAAAGCCGGCGACAAAGACAAGAAATTGGTCTCCACCGCCGCCAAAGGGCTACATCAAAAAGCATGGGGTATCTCACATCTCTTATGCTGGTGATTTTGCTCGGATCACTCCTCCTGGCATACACCCAGATGATACTGAAGAAAAGATGAAAGAAAAGTACACACAGGTGGAAGTTCCTCAGGGTCTAGTCAAGCCCATAGCCAGCATAGAATACCAGACGGTGCTACCACTGAAGACTATGAAAATCCCTCGCTTCTGCGAACCTCCTATCATATTCTACACCGGGGGGGCAGTCGAAGAAGACGATCAAGATTGCATGGTCCCTGAAGAAGCCGCAAACCGAATGGTGCCAATTACAGGCCTAGAGTACACTACCCAACGGGTTTCGCAAATGTTCTCCAAGATGCAAATGCCTTCAATACAATCTGCAGCCCAGAAGAAAGCATTCAAGGAGCTATGGGATCCACCTCGAGATAATAAAGAACTGAGGAAGATCACACAGCACCCGGGACTGGGCTATACCCTGCAAGAATACTATGAAGCTGAGGTAGATGTCATCTCTGCCTTCTACCAGCATGAAGATTCCCCTGGGATGGACTATGACCAATACCCTTCGGAAGATGAAGAAATCATTTATCAGTCCGTAGTGGACAATGAGATCCCAGACAATCTGCCAGGGGTGGGGATACCTGACGAGACAAAGAGAGATTGGTACTGGGAAGATCTATCTTGCAAGGAGGATCTGTTCCAGGATGAAGCGAAATTTGACACGGGAACCCCGGATGAAGATCAAGTAGCCAGAGAGCTGCAAGAGTGCCTGGAGTTTGGGCGCATTCTAGAAGAATTCCGAGCTCTACATAATGATGACCTCTCAGGGGAGCCCACATCAGAAGAGCCTCTAAGCACGGAAGATTCCACTTCGAAGTTTTCCGCTGAGCCAGTCACGTCCTCGGGGCAGACCGAACAGAATCCGGCCGTATTGGCCTTACACGATGCACCAGCATCTGCTGATGACCAATCTGATGAAATAGAAAATCATGAGAGCGAAGAAGATTATATCCCGGGAGGCTTTATTGATTTGCAAGAAGCCCCACCCGAAGTTGAAGACGGAGGCCAAGCCACCGTCGATGAGCTGATAGAAGTGAATCTGGGGTCAGCAGATGAGCCAAGGCCTACATTCCTCAGTGCACTGCTGGAGCCAGCTGTCAAAGAACAGTATATTCAGTTTCTGAAAGAATTCGAGACTGCTTCGCATGGACATATGATGAAATGCCAGGACTGAGTTCCGATGTGGCACAGCACCGATTGGCGATAAACCCAGAGGCAAGCCCTGTGAAGCAGCCTTCCAGGAGAATGCGCCCCGAACTGATAAATCAGATCAACAAAGAGGTCGACAAGCTGATCGATGTGGGCTTTGTTGAAGAGAACCAGTATACTACGTGGCTGGCCAATATAGTGCCCGTGAAGAAGAAAAATGGGCAGATCAGAATATGTGTAGATTTCAGGGACCTGAATAAGGCTTGCCCGAAAGATGATTTCCCAGTGCCAATCACTGAAGTAATGATCGATGCAACCACTGGCCATGAAGCCCTGTCATTCATGGATGGGTCATCCGGATACAACCAGATCTGGATTGCTGAAGAAGACAGAGTGCATACTGCATTCCGCACCCCGAAGGGGATATTTCACTACAAAAGGATGCCGTTCGGTCTCAAGAATGCCGGCGCTACTTATCAAAGAGCTATGACAAAGATCTTTGATGATTTACTCTTCAAGAAAGTGGAGTGCTACATCGATGACCTGGTGGTGAAAACCAGCAGAAGAGAAGATCATCTGCAAGATCTGAGGATAGTGTTCCAGAGGCTGCGCAGATATGAACTCAAGATGAATCCTATGAAATGTGCCTTCGGCGTGTCCAGTGGAAAATTCCTTGGGTTCATTGTCCGTCATAGGGGCATTGAGATCGACCCATCCAAGATTAAAGCTATCCAGGAGCTCCCTCCACCAAGGAATCTCCACGAGCTGAGATCTCTACAAGGGCGTTTGGCCTACATCCGACGATTCATATCAAATCTGTCGGGGAGATGCCACCCTTTTCACAAGCTCATGATGAAAGATGTACCGTTCCTCTGGGACGATGGCTGTCAGGAAGCCTTTGAGAAGCTGAAAGAATATCTCAAGACCCCTCCAGTGCTGGGGGCACCTATTAAGGGCAAGCCCCTGATACTATACATTGCAGCCACACACTGTTCCCTGGGGGCAATGCTAGCACAGATAAATGAAGAAGGCAAAGAGCAGGCTCTATACTACCTGAGTCGGAGGCTGATTAGAACTGAAGAAAGTTACACCTATATAGAAAAGACATGCTTGGCACTAGTCTTTGCCGTTAAAAAGCTCCGGCACTATATGCTGTCACACGAAATCAGATTGATATCTGCAGCAGATCCGCTCAAATACATATTGACTCAGCCAGTACTGAAAGGCCGGTTGGGCAAATGGGCAGTAATTCTGATGGAATTCGATATCACATATATACCCCAGAGGGCAATAAAAGGACAGGCCGTGGCCGATTTCTTCGCAGAGCACCCTGTACCAGAGAATGATATGTTGGGGACTGAGTTACCCGATGATGAAACATTAGAAGCCTGCCAGGCTCAGTCAACTATGTGGCAGCTATTCTTTGATGGAGCATCTAGAACAGAGACGGACTCCGATGGAAAGACCAGAATACGGGCCGGAGCCGGTATTGTGCTAAGATCGCCAGAGGGGGAGGTTGTGCATACTTCCTGTTCTATAAACAAGCCCTGCACTAATAATGAAGCCGAGTATGAAGCTCTGATAATCGGGTTGCACATCAGCCTCAACATGGGCATCCAGATGCTTCAGGTATTCGGGGATTCAATGTTGATAATAAAGCAAATCCAAGGGGAGTTCGAAGTGCGAAAGCCGGAGTTGAACCCCTACCACCAAAAAGCTGTGTGCCTCATGGCGAAATTCTATCATATTGAGCTCAAGCATGTAGGCCGTGCACATAATGCCCAGGCTGATGCGTTGGCAAAGCTAGCCAGCTCAATAGCAGTCCCACCAGATGAGACACTGAACATTGTTGTTATAAACCGGCGGCAAGTCCCCAGCATGTTAGAAAGCTGCCCCGAAGAAAATGAAGTCGCCATGATCAGTACAGAACAGGCATCTGATTGGAGACAACACCTGCTGCAATGGTTTTCACACCAACAGCTGCCGCAGAAAAGAGAAGAAAAGATGAAACTTTTAAGGATCAAAGATTCTTATGAATTCAGAAATGGAACTCTGTTCCGAATAATGGCAGACGCACGCAAGAAGATTTTGCTCCGCTGTCTGTCTACTGAGGAAGCTTGGCAAGCAATGAAAGAAATACATGCTGGGATGGCAGGTGCCCATCAAGCTGGCCCTAAAATGAAGATAGAAATCAAGAAGCTGGGTTATTATTGGCCCACTATGTTTGAAGATTGCTGCAAGTTTGCAAAGTCATGTCAGAAATGTCAGGAGCATGCTGTTGTGCCTAGAAGGCCACCTGCCGTTCTGCACCCTACAGTCCCTAGCTGGCCGTTTGCACAATGGGGAACTGATGTAGTCGGCCCACTACCGACCTCATCGGCCGGACATAAATACATACTGGCAATAACAGATTACTTCTCCCGATGGGCGGAAGCTATAGCATTACGAGAAGTGACTGGTGAGCTGGTTGCCAGATTCATCAAGCAGAACATTATCTTCCGGTTTGGGATCCCCAGCCGGATAATATCTGATAATGGAAGTCATTTCAGAAATCAAAAGATCTATCGGCTTGCCGAGAAGTATAAGATCGAATGGAGGACTTCCACTCCCTACAATCCACAGGCAAATGGATTGGCAGAAGCCTTCAACAAAACTTTATGCACCTTGTTGGCTAAAGTCGTCAGTTCTAGTAAGAAGGACTGGGAAGAAAAGATGTATGAAGCTCTGTGGGCATACCGCACTGTCTTCAAGACACCTACAGGGTGCTCGCCATACTCACTGGTATACGGCTCAGAAGCAGTAGTTCCACTAGAGCTGGAAGTCCCGTCACTCAGAGTGGCAGTCCAATATGACCTGGCCCATGGCGAACAAACCAATGCAGAAAGAAGATTACAAGAATTGGCTGAATTGGAAGGAAAGCACCTCCAAGCTCAGAAGAATATCCAGATGTATCAGGCCCGCATGGCCACTGCGTTCAACAAACTCGTAAAAGGACGAGAATTTAAGAAAGGTGACCTTGTCATGGTCAAGAAAAGAGAAGTCATGGCGTCCAACCCAAAAGGAAAGCTGAATCCTAATTGGGAAGGTCCTTATGTGATATATAGGGTCTACGAAGGAGGGGCCTACATGGTTGTTGACCATCGAGGGGAAATCCAATTTTCACCACTCAACGGTAGACACCTAAAGCTGTATCATGCTGTCCAACCAATATTCCCCGAGTAATCATCGGGCTAAAAGCTACCCTTTTCCTTGGTCTAGCGACACTCTGTCCTAACCAAGCTACCCTTTTCCTTGGTCTAGTGGCACTCCGCCCTAACCGAGCTACCCTTTTCCTTGGTCTAGCGGCACTCCGCCCTAACCGAGCTACCCTTCCTCCTTGGTCTAGCGGCGCTCCGCCCTAACCGAGCTACCCTGCTTCCTTGGTCTAGCGGCACTCCGCCCTAACCGAGCTACCCTTCCTCCTTGGTCTAGCGGCACTCCGCCCTAACCGAGCTACCCTTTTCCTTGGTCTAGCGGCACTCCGCCCTAACCGAGCTACCCTGCTCCCTTGGTCTAGCGGCGCTCCGCCCTAACCGAGCTACCCTTTTCCTTGGTCTAGCGGCACTCCGCCCTAACCAAGCTACCCTGCTCCCTTGGTCTAGTGGCACTCTGCCCTAACTGAGCTACCCTTTTTCTTGGTCTAGCGGCACTCCGTCCTAACTGAGCTACCCTTCTTCCTTGGTCTAGCGACACTCTGTCCTAACCAAGCTACCCTTTTCCTTGGTCTAGTGGCACTCCGCCCTAACCGAGCTACCCTTTCCCTTGGTCTAGCGACACTCCGCCCTAACCGAGCTACCCTTTTCCTTGGTCTAGCGGCATTCCGCCCTAACCGAGCTACCCTGCTCCCTTGGTCTAGCGGCGCTCCGCCCTAATCGAGCTACCCTGCTTCCTTGGTCTAGCGGCACTCCGCCCTAACCGAGCTACCCTTCCTCCTTGGTCTAGTGGCACTCTGCCCTAACCGAGCTACCCTTTTCCTTGGTCTAGCGGCACTCCGCCCTAACCAAGCTACCCTTCTTCCTTGGTCTAGCAGCACTCTGCCCTAACCGAGCTACCCTTTTCCTTGGTCTAGCGGCACTCCGCCCTAACCAAGCTACCCTTCTTCCTTGGCCTAGCGGCACTCCGCCCTAACCAAGCTACCCTTCTTCCTTGGTCTAGCGGCACTCCGCCCTAGCCGAGCCATCCCTTATCATGATCTAATGACAGTCCGACTTGTTACCCTCCCAAAAAGAGGGGAAGAGAGAATAAAAGAATGAAAATAAATAAAAATGGGGTTAAAAATAGAGATACCCTGCCGGTCTTGTTCAGGTTTTCCGAGCAAGGGCAAAAATGGCTAAAACCCAGCTGTGGTGAAAACCCGAAAGGGCACTGGAGGCAAAATCGGGTACCCCGCCACGTGAAAACCCGGAAGGGCGCGTGGGCAAAAGCAAGAGAGGGCTGGCTCCGGTGAAAACCCGAAAGGGCGCTTGGGCCAGTAATATGGTGATCCTAAAGAAACCTCACCTCCCGTCATAAACTTCTCGTCGATCGGCCGGCACCTTGTCCGATCAACGATCAAATCCACCCAGTACGGACCCTACGTCTGTCCTGATAAAAGCCCTCATACCTTGTCACAGGTCTCACCGTGATGAAACCTGCTGCTGATCAATGGGCACACTCACCCGATCAGCAATGAAACCTGTCCGGTTTAGGCCTTACGTCTATGCCGATGAAACCTATGAAACCCTTGCATTGGTATATACCCAATACCGTGATGAAACCTGCTGCTGATCAATGGGCACACTCACCCGATCAGCAATGAAACCTATCCGGCTTAGACCTTACGTCTATCCCGATGAAACCTATGAAATCTTTGCATTGGTATAAACCCAATACCGATGATGAAACCAGCTATTGACCGATTAGGCGCACTGTTCGGTCAATGATGAAACCTATCCGGCTTAGACCTTACGTCTATCCCGATGAAACCCCTGAAATCTTTGCATTGGTATAAACCCAATACCGATGATGAAACCTGCTGTTGATTGATTGGCACACTGCCCGATCAGCGATGAAACATATCCAATTTAGACCCTACGTCTATCCTGATGAAACCCATAAAATCCTTGCATTGGTATAAACCCAATACCGATGATGAAACCAGCTGTTGATCGATTGGCGCACTGCCCGGTCAATGATGAAACCTATCCGGCTTAGACCTTACGTCTATCCCGATGAAACCTATGAAATCTTTGCATTAGTATAAACCCAATACCGATGATGAAACCTACTGTTGGTCGATTGGCACCCTGCCCGATCAGCAGTAAAACCAGCCCAGGGTAGACCTTACGTCTATTCTGATGAAGATTCATAAGATCCTTGCATTGGTATAAACTCAATACCGATGATGAAACCCACCTTTGATCAATGGGCACCCTGCCCGATCAACAAAGAAACCCGTCCTATCAAATTTGCATATCCCGTTACGTCCCGCCGTGATGAAACCTACCATTGGTCGATCGGCACCCTGCCCGATCAATGATAAAACCAGCCCAGTGTAGACCTTACGTCTACCCTGATGAAACCTATAAAATCCTTGCGTCGGTATATACCCAATACCGATGATAAGAGCATGCACTAATGAAGCAGCACATCGCCTAATCCGTGCTGAAGTCCCAATTCAGGAAACATATGTATATATATAAAAAAAATGGGGTTAAAAATAGAGATACCCAGCCAGACTTGTTCGGACATCCCGGATAAGGGCAAAAATGGCCAAAAACCCAGCTGTGGTGAAAACCCGAAAGGGCACCGCAGGCAAAATCGGGTACCCCGCCACGTGAAAACCCGAAAGGGCACGTGGGCAAAAGTAAGAGGGGGCTGGCTCCGGTGAAAACCCGAAAGGGCACTTGGGTCAGTAATGTGGTAATTTAAAAGTTCCATGCCAACCGGCACGCTACCTTTACCTCCCTTCTATTGATGAAGCCTTCCGTCGGTCAACTGGTTCCACGCCCCACCGATGATAAAACCTTTCCAGGATAGACCTTACGTCTGTCCTGATGAAATCTACGCACCCTCTTTCAAACGTCCCACCGACGATGAAACCCATCACCATTTTACTAAAGCCTATCCAGTTCAGACCTTACGTCTGTCCTGATAAAACCTACGCATTTCTTGGCAAAGTCCCACCTGCGATAAAACCTATTGGAATAGACCTTACGTCTGTCCTGATGAGACCTACACCTTCACACACTTCCCACCGTTGGTCGATTGGCACCTCGCCCGATCAATGATGAAACCCTATCCAGTCTAGACCTTTCGTCTATTCTGATGAAACTTATAAAATCTTTGCATTGGTATAAACCCAATACCGATGATGAAACCAGCTGTTGATCGACGGGCACCCTGCCCGATCAATGATGAAACCATGCAGTTTAGACCTTTCGTCAATTCTGATGAAAATTATGAAATCTCCTTGCATCGATATAAACCCAATATCGATGATGAAATCAATTGTTGATCGACCGGCACCTCGCCCGATCAATGATGAAACCCTACCCAGTTTAGACCTTTCGTTTATTCTGATGAAACTTATAAAACCCTTTGCGTCGATATAAACCCAATATCGATGATGAAACCAACTATTGATCGACTGGCATTTCGCCCGATCAGGGATGAAACCCTATCCAGTTCAGACCCTACGTCTGTCTTGATGAAAACCACATATCCTTTAATTGTCCCACCTACTATAACCCCTACCCAGTCTAGACCTCACGTCTGTTCTGATGGAACCTCTCCTTTCACACTCCTGCAAATTGTCTCCTTTACGGCGCACATGGCCGGAAGGATTTTTGCTGCCACTCACAAAATCCGGTTTGAGCACCTCTTCGGATGCCGTCACGCGGTGGAGCGAGTCCCCCATCCTTTCTCTGAAGGGGTGGACGCTCTCCTGCCAAGTACGAGCTGTTCGCATGAGGGATTGTCAAAACCGCTACCCCACTTCCCAAAGTGATAAAACCATATGCAAAGTAAGATGGAGACGCTTGAAGCCAAGGGATTCCTTTCCAATAAAAAGGGAATACATGAAGGGCCCCGAGGGGACATTACATTACAGAAGAGAACAAAAAAGGAGGAATAAACAATTCACGGCCGCCGGAATATATCTTCGAAGGCTAGAAGACCCACATAAGGGGCGGCTCCTAGCTCATGAAGGTGCGCTTCCTCCTCCTGAAGCCCAATGGACATGTCCTGAAGAGACATCACCCGTCCCTCCAGCGAGGCTACCTCCTCTTCAGACTGCGGCCGGATAAAGGAGAGTTGCTGCAGTTCGGCTCGAAGTCCAGAGAGTTCCATCTCCAGTAGGGCTATCCGGCCCCGCACAGCTTCTTCCCGCTGAATGGCACCTTCTAGCTCAGCTCGGCGTCCATCAAGCATAAGTGTCAGCTTCCCCAACTCGGATTTGCATTCTGACCTCTGCAATTTCAGCGCCGTTAGCTTATCAACCATGGTCCGTGCTAGAAAATCCCTCCGATGCACGAATTTAAGCAAAAGCAAGACCCGCTGAGCCCATGTGTCTAGAGGGCAACCCATAGCCTGCAGACCAGCAGTGAAGCGATCAGCAATTTCCTTCAGCTGCAAATATGTCAAGCCAGGCTGAGATTCTACCAGCTGGCGCAGCATATCCAGGTTCTGCCAGACAAAGCTCTCGGACGATGCAAAGCCAAAAGAAGCAGAGGGGATCACTTCGAAGGTCACTTCGCTATCAATGTCTGCCCACAGTGCGACATCCGGCTGAGAGGATGAAGACGGTAAATCTGCTGGAAGAACTGGCCGATCCCTCTCCGAGCCCTCTGGCTGAACTGAAGATTCCCCCTCCGTCTCTGGCGCTATGGCTTGAACATCAGCGGAGGGAGGACCGATGAATGACGGAGCTATCTCTTCATGAATCTTCTGAATAAGGGCTTCATCTTCAGCTACTCTTCCTGATAATGGGGGCGAAGGGTCTCTAGTCTGTAAAGGCAGAAATCCAGTTTCTATAGCCACTGTGGCAGGGACTGCTGACTCAGGCGCAGTTGACATTATGGCAGCCGGTATGAAAGCGGAGCTTCTGGCTGGGTCTGCTTCGGCTCTGAACTCTGAGGCCCTGACGAGGATGGAAATCTCTCCTGGTGATCCTAAGTCCAACGATGCTAAATCTGTCGAGGACTGTATCCGCGCCGGCACAGGGCGAATGATCTCGGGAATTCCCGTGCAAGTTAACGGCTGGAAAGGGACAATAGCCCAGTTTATGGAAGAAATGTCCGTGATAGCCGCAGTTGTGTCTGAGCTAGCAATGGCAATGCCCTGAGACCAAAACAAAGCAACTTCAGTGCTGGATATAAAAGAAGAAGGGGCAGATGAAGCAACAAACATGAAAAGGAACCCACCCTTGAAGCAGGGTCCACATCCTCGGAGTGGGGTGAAAGAGAAGGAAGCTCCGTAGTCGGAATGACAAATGGTGGAGTTATGTCAATCTTGGTATCGAGCCCGGCAAACTCCTCCTGCAACTCCTCCTCAGGAGATAACACCACCAGCTTAGTCGGCTGAAAAGACGAAACACCCTTTGCAAATACAAGTGGGGCCTCTGGTTCGGGAGCATCTCCCTCACTGTCACTGAAGGTTGCATCCTCCTCATCAGAGGCGGTCTTAGAACTGCCTGAGGATATTTCCACACTAGCTATACGCTGTGGGGCCACCTCTAAAACATGCCGAGATGTAGACCGGGTAATTATGCGCCTGGCCGGAATGGCACGCTGCTTCGACTGAGCCTTGTGACCTTCCTGTGGTTGAAGCAACTCTTCTGTCACCGCAGCCTCAGTCTGCTCCTCGCCTGCCGCTGATGCAAAAAGAGACCTTTGACAAATATAGCAAAGAAAAACAAATACAGGTATGAGACAGATGAGAAAATACACTTACCCCTCGCCTCACTAGCCGGCGTAGGAGAAGGCAATCTGGTCTCCACCACAGAAGGTGCTATGACTGTCTCTTCGGCTGTGCAAAAAGAATGGGTCAAATTCAAGGACTTCTTTGAGATCCTGCAGAAGACAGTGAAGAATGCAAGTGCAAGCTCTTGATGTTACCCTGAATCGGTGTCGAAGCAGCCTCCCTTTGCAGCTCAAACTCATCGAATGATGGAATGTCAGGGAGAGGGGTCCCAGTATCCATTGCCACCGAAGTCGACTGTTGAATGTGGGCCTTTTTGGCCTTCCTGGCCTTCCCAACTGCAGTCTTCACTGCGGAAGCCTTCCTCTTCTTGCCAGGAGGCAGGGGAGTAGTGGTCGGCGCTACAGCAGGGACTTCAAAATAAGTGGGCTTCTCGGCCTGCGCAATAATCTTTCTATAGAGCCCCTGCCGCTTTATATCAGGCCGGTCTGTTAAGAATGGCAGAAGGATGATGGGATCAGCGGATATAAAATTCAGATGCTAAGCAGAAAACACTGCAATCAGAAAAGAAGAAATCTTACCTGCCGGGCCGTCATAGAATACAGAAAGTGGCCAGTACATGTAAGCTACCTCCTTGGAGCGGGAAGCAGCCTCCTTGATGAGCCAGCACACATCACCAAATAGCTGGCACTTCTCTACCAAAGCTGCCAGATCATTATGGCCGCGAAAGGCAAGGCATCGAAACAAGTCAAGATGGTCCATGCCCCAGCCGTCGACATAATGAAATGATATAAACAGTGGCTTGTTCAGAATGCCAGCTATCGGGCTTTCTGCAGATAATCCATGCAAATTCAGCAGAATGAACAGCCAGGACGTTTGTCTATAGTACGTCTGAGTTCTATCTTCTCGGCGTACAAACGTCCTATATGGATGAAATTTATCAACTGGACCCCTCCAGGAAGCTACTGTCGGGAGCGGCTCTTCGACAGGAAATGGGTATTGTTGCACTTCCAAGCGAGCGCCCCCTACATGGCTCAGATGTTTCAAACTCTGCATAAAGGTGTCCTCGTTGATGGCAGCGAAGACAGGAGCAAGCGGCTCGAAACTCTTTTCCTTCAAGGCCCGCCTCTGAGTCAGATAACTCTCCGCCTCCCTCAGATGCTGTGAGTAAAGTTTTTTCAAGTGGGCCTCGGAAATGTCAAACACTGGCCCAGGTTGCTGTTTCAAGAAGGAGCGCTCTGCCACGTCCCAGAAGGCACCCCTACCATCCCTATAAAAGCCGGTCCGGATATTCCACCATTTGATATATTCTGGTGTTACCCGGGGAACACGGTTAGAAACAGTGGGCACCCTGAAAACTACATCATCCTGGCGATGATAGAAATCCCACCACAACCGGCCCTCGCCAACAATGATGGACCCGTGCTTGGCCCGGCTATCTAGGGGAAATTGGGCAGCTGAGGTAGGAATATGCTGGTCGTATCCGAAGTTTCGCCCAAAGCGGAACGGATAGTATGGCTCCAACAGGAGCAGGCCACCCTTTCTGTAAACCAAAACACTGGGCCGAATTGCCATGGCCCATCTCACCAGCTCCGGTTCCAGGATTGGCCGAGCAGTGTTGACCCCTGAGACAGGGTGGATATATGTCTCTATCTCCTCCAGCTTGCACTCTCTCTGAGGATCAATCAAAGGAGCTGAACCTGCTGCCAAGCTCCAGAAATGTATGCTGCCAGGGGCGTCCACTGGTACTTTTATCAGTCGGCCCCTTATTTTAAATAGCTGATCATAAAAGGGACCAGGCTCAGCGCTGGCAAATTCAACCATCCTGGGTAACACTGTATCCGCCTGCAAGGTTCTCAAAGGCCCTCCACGCGTTGAAGAAATGAAAAGGACCCACGGTCCTCAAAGAACGGGGAGTCCGATGCTTGTACAGGTCCCCCAAAGATTTATATATCAAACACAGGGCCACTGGGCAGAGCGACAGCTTCATCCCCCATGCCATCTGACAAGCTGGATATATGGCCTCTGGCCGAATGACTGTCTCGTCCCCTTGTGGGAGAGCAAAAGTGCACAGCCAAAATGTGAAATAAGCTGCGCAGTGTGTGATGGGGTCTACGCCTGCTGGGTTGGGACCGCCGCCGCCTGCACGGCGCAATGAAGAGGGTAGCGCCGACTTATAACGGGGAGCCCTCACCTGCCTGCTAGCAGCCGGACCCATAGAAGGAAAGTCTGCATACTTCAGGGGACCGTCAAAGAAATACTGGATCCACTGCCCTATCCGGACCCTCATTTTGCTGCCTTTCTCTCGGGGTTGATAACCTTTAGAGGACCCCCTGCTGTACGCCAGACAGATGGAGCGGTATACCTTCATCAGATATCGATATGAGAAGCCGAGGGAATACTTGCCCTCGCCATCAGAGCTATCCTTCTCGGAATCTGACAAGCAAACCTCCTCATACGGCTCGCCATCAATGGGCAGGCCGGAGAGCTGTGACAAACTCCAGAGATCCAGGGATGTCTCCCCCTCTGCTGTATAGAAAGTGTTGAATAAAGGGCAGAACACTTCAAACATTCCACAGCACAGTCCTCGGGATATGGGATACCGGAATCTAGAAGCGAAGACACTGTGGTACACCCCTGCTCTGATTAGCAGGGGGCATATTCTAGCAGAACAAACTCTGTAAACTCCACTGCCCCCACTCGGAATAGGTGGGCGTCAGTGATTTTGGTGTCTCCAAACCAGCCAGCGGCCAGAAGGTACTTGAACTGAACGGCCGAACAATTCAGCACAAAGGGTTCTTCGCGATATCCCCACTTTAATGGTGCCAACAACATACCATAGCTGGGCTTCTCCCTATGAACTCGGCCGCTAGCATTATCCCACTGGGCTGGTGTGAATTCCGGGGCCCGGACCAGCATCTTCTTCTCTGGTTCCAGCTCCGATATACCAAGGACGGCATCCCAGTCGCGCTTTTCCCCAGGAAGATAAATGGCCTTGCTGCGATACACTGAATCCTTCAGACTATCTCGCTCAGCAAGGATGGCAGCTTCAACTACGCGAGCTATCCGGTAATCTCGCATGCCGCCCCCTGTGAAAGTCAGGATGAACGGCATCAAATGTCGGTCCTTCGGGAGGTCTGGCCGATAGTTACCATCTCGCCTGAAGCATGTCTCAGTCGCCGTGGAGTATACCCGGGCTGTCGACACGGTGTCCATTTCAGAGTTAGATGATTCATCGAATGAAGCAATCCTGTCATAACCGAAATCCAGGTTATGTACATTCAGCCAATTCACTGTGGCCCGAGATATGTCTGGCTGGGCCGATGAGCTAGCACCAACAGCTCCGGAAGATGCAACATCAGAACTGGAAGCCATTGCAGTGCCTGCGGTCGAAGAAAAAGTGTGAATTAGAGGCCAGTCTTGTGTAGATTGCAATATGAGATTCTATAAAAATTTCGGCAGCATCTCCCCTTGTTCAGGGTCTGCCCAAAAAGAATAGGGAATCACCAACCAAGAGGGGGTGATCCCGAAAGAAAAAGGGATTAAATCCCTAATATCGTCCTACCCGGATGAAATCCGACCAAACGGGAAGAGAGACGAGGGCGGCCGAGAGCAGACGAAGCTCCCGCCGATGAAAGAAAACGGCAGAAGGAAAAGAAATGAAGAGAGAGAAAGAAGAGGAAGAAATGAGAAAGAAAACCCTTTCGGGGGGTTAAATAGAGAAGGGGAGGGAGAAGCTCTCGGCGTGAAGCAAAGCGCGCCGAGAGCCCTCCACGCCGAGAGCTCCAGGCGGCCAGAAGGCGCGCCGAGAGCTCCAGGCCGAGAGCCCTCCACGCCGAGAGCTCCAGGCGGCCAGAAGGCGCGCCGAGAGCCCCAGGCCGATAGCCCCCAGGCCGAGAACCCAGGCCGAGGCCTCCTTCCATCAGGACGTGCCGAGAAGTCCAGGCCGAGAGCCCGGTCAGAGGCGCGCCGAGAAGCCCTGCCCAAGGCCCTCCACGCCGAGAGCTCCAAGCCGAGAAGCTTCACGCCGAGAGGCCCTTCACGCAGAGGCTCACGCCGCGAAGTCCATGCCCTGTGCTAAGAAGCTCCAAATTGCTGAAAATAAAGAAAATATGAAGAATGAAAATGTGAAAAGGGAAGACAAGAGTGCAAAATATTGTTGCATCAAGATGATCGGGTCTGAGAACCCGATTAAAGGCAAATTGAGGAAGATACCTTTGAATGATGAGAGACACCTGCGAGCCCCGTGCCGCTTATTCTGCACTTACGCCGCCCACAGGTGGGGGGCATTTGTTGACACCTGGAAAATGAACAAGGGTGAAAACATAATTGAAAAGAGGGTCGGACCAACAGTGAAAGACCAATGATAAAGCTCATCAGCTGTCTGCTCGGCTAAAGCCCTTGTCGGCAAAGCTGATGCCCGATGTCAATGTCACTCAGACGGCGACACTGATAAAGCAGCCGTCACTCGACTGATGAGACCTTCCAGCCCTTTGATGAGAGCTGTACTACCGTTTCGCCCAATAATCCACGGATGATATGTCAGGGTAAGTCAGATGTCGGCTTACTGACAGATGTAATATGAGATGAAGATGAAGCTGGTACCGGCAGATGAAGATGGCAAAGGCTTTGCAAAGTCAGAACAGAAGAAGAATGGTCTCCACAGGTTATACACCCGGCGAAAGTCTTGTCGGACTAAAGCTGATGCCCGAGCTCGTCACCATTCAAGTGACGATATCGATGAGATAATACCCGATCTTGTCACCGTTCAGATGGCCATTCTGATGAAACCCTTGTCCACGGACTGATGAAACCCCCGTCCACGGACTGATGAAACCCTTGTCTACGGACTGATGAAACCCTTGTCTACGGACTGATGAAATCCCAGTCTACGGACTGATGAAAACTGTAATGATGATCTCAATACAAGATATGTCACCAATAGAGGGCCCTTTCGGGTGATGAAGCATTTGAAAAGACCCAAGTGGGCCTGTGAAAGCAGCTGAAAGACCCAAATGGGCCTGTGAGGAGGTGGCGCTGAAAGGCTGAATGTCCAAGGCGCGCCGGGAAGCTCAAGCCGAGTCCGCCGAGATGAGGCCTGCCGAGAGGGAGAAAAGGGTTATAAAAGCCCCCTCCCTTTGAACAGAAAAGGGGATCGGTTGAAAAGGGGATCGATCGGAAGAAAAAAAAAAGAGGAAAAAGATAGAGCAATAGAAAGATAGAGAGGGAGTCCTGCTCAGAGAGCGAGAGCCCCCCCTCAACCACAAGAGAAGAGAAGAAATAGAAGAGAAGGAGAAGGAAGGTTCCAGGTGGGCACTGGGGAGGGAGAGGAGTCAATGCTCCGCCCTCCCCCATGCTTTCTTTTCTCTTTTTCTTCATGTAATCTTTAGAGTTTCATCTCGATTGATAGAGTGTAACCGGACAATCCCGGCCTCGATTTGTATCTCCCTGTTCCTCATTCCCTCCCTATGAGCAATGTAAGTCTGGAAAAATGCATCGAAATAGAATATTACAGTGGCCTATTTGGGTACTGATGGATTGAAATTGCTGTTATCCTCCTCCGTTATTTCTTGTGCATCCGCTCGTCCATTGCTTAGATGCTTTTGTTTTTTGGCCGGTGCTTCATATCTCGGAGTCGGTTCTCCTGTGAAGAATGAAGGCGGAACCCCAACCCTCGTTCAATGGGTTATTGGGTTCCGTCCCTCTCCTTTCTTCCATGGTACGATAGACCCCCCGGAACATCGTGGATTTCTATCGAGTTCATAGCTAGTTCAGGGTCAGAGACAGCAATCTCTTGACCGGTTGAACATCAGATGATCAGAGAAAATCTTTTGCATAACCCTACGAGGCGATGGAGCTATGCCACTGCATAAGCTTCGTTGACCTCTAAAGGAACATCCAAATGGTGCTGCAGGCACGTATATGGCCAGGGGTCCAGTACCCCTCCGTTTGGCTTTTACCCCGGCATTCCGTGGGTGATTGTCTATCATCTCCTGGCAAATGTTGACTGCAGGGGAAATGCTGCCAAAATTCTCAAAGTTCATTGAAACCCCATGTTTGATCTTCCCCCAGACGGCCGGCAGCAGGAAGAAATGCATCCTTCAGAAGGCTATACGACAGTCTCATTTCCCCATCAATTCCACCCTCCAGATTTCCTTGGCATCCTCCTAACAGAAGCATCCATGAAATCCCCTTTTTCGTATTCCAAATTCAGCTTCAATCGCATTCAGAAACTCAAAATCCCTGAAACAGAGCATCGTTCGAGCTCTGGAAAATGATGAAACCCTGTAGCAAATCTGCCTTCTCGGCGCACAAAATTGCCCGCTGAGAACCCCTCTGCTGAGAGGTCTTTCCCCTCAGCTACACGACAAGCTTCGTCCAGAGCCTTCGTCATGAGAACCTCCTAGTCCAGCTCCCGGCGCCAGGTTCCCGGCGCGACCAGGAACGCGCCGAGAACCCTTCTGTCGAGAACCCCTTACCCTTGCTAGCCATTTTCCCCCTGCCATTCGAACCTGCTGGCCCTTCCCGGCGCCACCTTCCCGGCGTGCCCAGGAGCGCGCCGGGAAGCTCCACGCCGAGGGCCTTCCCCCCTTTTTATCTGGCCGCGCCGAGATCCTTATTTGGCCTACTAAACCATGCCGAGAAGCCCCCCTCTTGGCCAATAAAGCCACGCCGAGAGCCCTTCCTTCTTCAGCCGATGAAACCCAGTCAGAGGCCCTCTTCTACACTGATATCCTTCAATCTTTGGTCTCCATACACATACGCCCCGGGGATGTTCAGAGATCGTCATGAATGCCTTAAGAGGACATAGTAATGGGGAAGGTCTCCCCTACAGTCTTCATTCCCGATCCAGATTTCACCCTTATGAACCCGAAGGGTCATGTCATTACATGAGTCCCGAGGGATTTCAAGGGGATATTAAACGATGGAATAAAGGTAAGCGATGTCCCGGGGCCCGACGCCCATCCTCGTTCGGTTGCCATCCCGGCACTCCGTGGATGATGACCTATCCTCTCTTGGCATAATCCAAGTTGAGGGGACATGCTGCCGAAATTTACACATACCTTGCCAGGTAGCTATGATGTCCTATCTCTCAACCCCGTTGGCCCACGGAGCTATGTCCCTACATGCTCTCCGACGGTCCCTTGAAGGGGGAATATAGATGCAACATCGCGTACGCACGGGGCGCGTCATGTTATGACAGTGCTTTCTCGGACTCTGGGTCAGTTATGCCCGATCTTTTACGGATCCCACCCTGCCACTGCATGAGTGGTTTCCTATTCCCCACTCGACATGGTCCGAGTTGGTGGGAATATGCCGTCGGTTTTATCCCGAAAATAACGAACCCCTGCTTCGTCTAATCCATTTAACGTTTTGCAAACGATTGAATTCCATCTCTTTTAAGCATGCGGCTTAACCGCTGTCCGCCTCCTATCTCTAGCGTTTGATCAAGGGTTATCCTCTTTAGGGAGGACGTAATTAACGTCATAGCGTTTATGGTATGACGGACTTCTGGTCCCGACTCGGACTTCATAATCGACTGATCAAGTCAGATCGAGCGCACAAAGAAATTGTCACCCCGGTGACTGGCACGCCAATAAATAAATAAATCAATAAATAAATAAAATAAACTAAAATAAAATAAAATGTGTCAAACATCTGGTAACTGTTATTATAAGTAAATTCGACCAGAGACAAGTGATCATGCCAGCTTCCACCAAAATCAATCACACAAGCTCTTAGCATGTGTTCCACGACTTGATTCGTTCTCTCGGTCTGACCATCCGTTTGAGGATGAAAAGTAGTACTAAAGTTGAGTGTCGCCTCCAAGGAATGTTGTAGACCCTTCCAAAAATGAGAAGTGAAGTGTGGGTCTCGGTCAAACACGATTGAAACGGGAACTCCATGCAGTCTGACAACCTCTTTGATGTATGAAGTAGCTAGAACATCAACCGACCATTGGCTCTTTATAGGCAAGAAGTATGCCGACTTGGTCAATCGATCAATGATAACCCATATTCCGTCATGTCCACCTTTCGATTTAGACAAGCTTATGATAAAATCCATGCCGATATCTTCCCACTTCCACTATGGAATGTCTAGAAGATGTAACTTACCAGCACGCTTTTGGTGTTCCGCCTTGACTTGTTGGCATGTGAGACAGCGAGAAACGAAGTCTGCTACCTCCCTTTTCATGTTGGGCCACCAAAAGGTCCGTTTCAAGTCCTGGTACATCTTGGTAGATCCGGGATGAATTGCGTACCTTGATCGGTGAGCTTCGACTAAGATTTTCTTCTTCAATTCCGGGCAGTCTAGTACACAAGTCCTTTCTCAGAATAATAATCTTCCATCGGGTGCCAACTTGAAATCGGGTTGCTCTTCTAGCTTGCCTTTAACTTCTACCAGCACTGGGTCATTGTCTTGAAGCTCCTTGATCTCAGAGAGTAAATCCGGCTGTATCCTCATATGTGATAGAGTAATACACCTTTTCTCCTTGTCCATGCTTATATCAAACATGGAAAATTGTTCTAACACCTTCCATTCTTGGATCATGCAGTTGGCTATTGTACCCGGACCATTTCCCAGCTAAACATTGGCCATCTTCGACCCGGAGTGGATCATCGGCATAAAAACTCGCGCAACATTGGCCAATAACGCTCTCAGCTTCTGGTTGAGGGCATCAGCTACCGGGTTACCCTTTCCAGGATGATATTGTATGGTGAAGTCGAAGTCCTTGAGATATTCTAGCCAATGTCTTTGTCTCATATTGAATGCCTTTTGAGAGAATAAGTACTTGAGACTATTTTGTGATCGGAGTACACGGTGAATTATTCGCCATAGAGATAGTATATCCAGATCTTTAAAGCAAATACTACCGCAGCCAGATCTAGGTCGTGCACCGGGTAGTTCTCCTCATGCTTCTTTAACTGCCAGGAAGAGTAAGCAGTGAGCCTTCCCTTGTTACATTAAGACACATCTGAGGCCAATACCAGATACATTGGTATATACCTCAAATTTCTCTCCTTCGATTGGTAATGCCAAGACTGGAGCAGTCGTCAGATGGTCTTTCAAGGCTTAAAAACTCCTTTCACAATCCTCATTCCACTCATAAGGAATCTCCTTGCGGGTTAGCCTAGTGAGAGGAACAACGATCTTGGAGAAGTCTTTTATAAATCGCCAGTAATAGCCAGCCAGACCCAAGAAACTTCAGATCTCGATTGCATTTGTCAGCCTTTCCCAATTCTTTACAGCTTTGATGGATCAAAAGATATGCCATCCTTTTAGATCACATGTCCTAAGAAAGATACCTCCTCAAGCCAGAAATCACATTTACTAAGCTTGACATAAAGCTGATTCTTCCTTAGTATTTGTAAGGCGATCCTTAAATGCTCCTCATGATCTTCCTCAGTCTTTGAATAAATCAATATATCATCAATAAAGACCATAAGAAATTGATCTAGATGAGGCCTGAATATGCTATTCATTAACTGCATAACGGCTGCAGGGGCATTTGTTAGTCCAAAAGGTATAACAGTAAATTCGTAGTGCCCATACCTACTCCGAAATGCCGTCTTGTGAATATCCTCATCCTTGATCCGTAATTGGTGATATCCCGACCTGAGATCAATTTTTGAGAAATATTTGGCTCCAGATATTTAATCAAATAATTCATCAATCCTCAGTAGGGGATACTTGTTCTTGATGGTAAGGTGGTTCAACTGTCGATAATCGATGCAAAGTCTCATCGATCCATCCTTCTTCTTTAAAAATAGTACAAGTGCTCCCCACGGGGAAGTACTCGGCCTGATGAATCCTTTCTTCAAAAGCTCCATCAATTGTTCCTTCAATTCCTTAAGCTCGGCGGGGGACATTCTATAAGGTGCCTTAGAAACCGGGCTAGCACCAGGGACAAGGTCGCTGGTGAAGGCCACTTTTCTTTGTGGGGGTAATCCGGGAAAAGCTTCCGGAAACACATCGAGAAACTCCCGAACCATGCGGATGTCTTCTATCTTGGACTCCTTAACTTCCGAGGCAGACATAAAATCTATGAAAGCCGCACATCCTTTTCTTAAGCGCTTACTAGCTCGGAGAGCCGAAATAAGGGGTGACTTGTTTTGACTCCGAGGACTAGTGTAGACAAGTTCTGGGAATTCCTCAAAAGTTACCTTGCCGTTTCGGCAATCTATGACTTCCTTGTGTGTGGATAGCCAATCGGCTCCTAGTATGACATCATACCCGTCCATATCTAGGCATATCAGGTCGGCAGGTAGATTTTTTCCCTTTTACCATAACTTCACAATTTGGGTAAAGGTGTAAAATCTTGGATTCATTTCCGAGAGGAGTGGAAATAACTAAATCTATCTATTCCGGCTCCATAGGTAATGGATCAGTAAATCTTTTGGAAACAAAAGAATGAGTCACGCCGGTATCAAGCAAGACACGAGCAGACTTAGAACAAATCTTTAATGTACCTTCCACAAGCCCACCTTCATCTTGCTCTGCCTCTTGAAGAGCTTGGAGATGGCCTTACTTCCTTGCCAGGCGCTTCTCATCATTGGCTTGTTCATTTAATAGTGGACAGTCGGGAATCTGATGATCGTGGCTCCCGCATTAGAGACATGCTCCCAATTGTCTCCAGCACTCCTCGGCCTTATGGCCGGCCTTGTCACAATGCTTACACACCTCTTTGGAAGGTGCGGTAGTAATAGAAAAGGGCTTGTTATTCTTCTTTAATTTCTTCTCTTGGGAGGAATCTCCTCCATTGCTAGATCTCTTCTTGTTGAAAGTAGGTTTGAAAGTGCTGGAGCTTGTGACGTGCTCCTTCTTGTCCTTCCCACGGATCCGGTCAGACAACTCCATGGCATCTTCTAACAACTGGGCTCGCCGTACCATTTCTGAATAGACTTTAATATCCATCGGCACCAGTTGAGTTATATATTACAGATGAAGCCCATTTAGAAATTTCTGAGCCTTCATCTTCTCAATACACACTAGATGTGGTGCATACCTAGATAGCCTAGAGAATTGGGCCTCATACTCGGCCATTGATAAAGTTCTCTGCTTGAGGGCGGTGAATTCTGCAGCCTTCTTCTCTTGTATCCTATCAGAAAAATACTTACTATTGAAGTATTCCACGAACTCGCCCCATGTGATATGATCATGAGGCAATGTAGCTTCCACCGATTCCCACCAGAATCGGGCATCCCGTTCTAATTGGAAAGTTGCTAACAAAACCTTCTCCTCGTCCGTGCATTGCATCACACAAAATATTTTTTCAATATCCTTAATCCAATTCTCGACATCGTTGGGGTCGGACGAGCTGGTGAACTTCGGCGGGTTCATGTTGAGATAGCTACTGTGGAGATCTCCCGCTCCATGATTTACTCTGCCCTGCGCCACTTGTTGTAGCGCCTGGGTAAGGCCTTGTATGGTACGTTGCATGTCACACCATTGAGCACGTTTGGCAGCCATGATCCTACAAGATTTAAATAACTATATTAATATACCATTAACCAAGGTTGTATATTCCTAAGTTAACTTAACCCATGGCTCTACCCCTCTCACCGGGTAAAAGGTATAAACCTATCCTTGAACTTGGTTTTCTAGGAATTGGATATCCTAGGCTCAGATACCACAAAAATGGTCATGCCCCGAGCGCAGAAGGAACCTGGTACGCGTGACGAGTTAATATCATTCATGTCAATCCGAGCACGAGGTAATTCGACACATAAGACAGAGCGCGTAAAAGTAGAGATAATAAACCAAATCCTTTATTCTATTAATAACTTCAACTAGTTCCATACATAATCCTTCAAAGTAAAGGAATACTTAATGACAAACTAGACTCAATAAAGAGGAAAATACAATGATAGACTCAAGAAGGATGAAAAGACACGACTGGATAAAGTCTCCAATAGCTGGAACGGCTCTACACTCTTCACTCGTGTCCATTCCCATCCGAATGATCCTCGTCATCGGAGTTACCTAAAAAATAGGGGGGAAACTAGGGTGAGCGAATGCCCAATAGGAATTATATCTCAAGATCAAGCTTACTTTAAGTAAATTACATGTTACATGAACTGTGCAAGTATAGCGATGCATGCACGCAAGATGATGACGAGAGTAGAGTATCAAGAAATAATATAGATGAACTAGCAAGATAATCATGTGAAGTATATCAAGATTGTCATGCATGTAAATATCAAGTCATGTCATTTGAATTGGCTATTATAATTTCAAGCAAGTAAATACCCATTCCGGGCCACGCAAGTCATGTCTAGTCAAGTCAAGTACGAGGTTCGTGGAATGTCAACAATCAAGCAAGTCATGTACTTCGATGCAATGCCACATCGTGATCAATATATCTCCCATGGGCACAAGTACTTTCGGGTGCTCCTCCCAGGACCAGTTCGGGCCCTATATGCACTAGCATTGAGTCATGTATATATTTTTAAACATCCACTATAGTTTATAGCCAATAGAGTTCCAAAGGAATAAGCCATTGCAGGATGATAAGGTAGATTTCATGAAGTTATGAGTTCAAGGACAAAACTTGAACAAGGATGACATACCGATAAATCGCATGAAAAATGATGACATATCATGAAACTGGGTAATTGGCGTCCACTCAGTTGCGATCAATTACATAAATAGCGTCCACTATAGTGGTCGCTCATTCCTGTGAATAGTACAGGCAGGAAGAATTCACGACACTTCAAGTGGTCGCTCATTCATAATTAACGTCCAGTGTAAGGTCACTAAACAGTAAACTGTGCCCACTGACTGGCCGCCAATTCCTTTTGGCGTCCAAGTCCTGGTCACAGTTTCCAGACAGATAATCAGACTTCTTAAAGAGGCCAGAAAATAGCACTCTAAGAGGACTAAAGCATCACGTTTCTTCAGAGTGACGTGAGAAGTACGGGTTCCCGAGTTTTTAGGGTACAACCTACTCGGCTGCCTTGAGAGAATCCAAGGCTAGCGTAGACTTACGGAGGTCTCAATGAAGAAAGTACCAGTCTGAAGGAAGGAATATCCCGCGGAGGGTCCAATCATCACCAAGAGTTGAGTGTGTAAGCGGTATAAAATAAAACATGGACTCCATCTTTGGACGTGAGATGAGAGTGCCAAGAAAACCCGCGGTATGGGCCAAAAACTCGATGAAAACCGAGGGAGGAAGAATCTACGTCCAATCAGAAGTCACTATATCCAGAAATAGCGACTTTTTGAAAAGTCGCCCAATCTCATATTTTACAAAATTCCATAAAAATACTAAGAATTAGCGACACTGTGCACGTGCGCTAATTCTAGAAATGTCCAGAAATCAATATAATTTATTTATAATTGGCAACCGTATGAAACGGCGCTCAATCTTTAACTAGCGTATA
The DNA here is from genome assembly GCA_022559845.1 of Amorphophallus konjac. Taxonomy (NCBI): domain Eukaryota; kingdom Viridiplantae; phylum Streptophyta; class Magnoliopsida; order Alismatales; family Araceae; genus Amorphophallus; species Amorphophallus konjac. The sequence continues at coordinate 211,284,611 of CM040123.1, read as the reverse complement.
TGATTATGTCGCAGAATTATGATTTTCGTACGTTTTCTATTTTTACTAAATTTTTACGAAACAACGCCTCCTTACAGGGGCGCCCATTCATTAATTAGCGACTGTGTGACAGTCGTCCATTCGTTTACTACTACGCATTGGGCAGGAACATTTGTAGACACAAAATACTATTCATTGCACATGAACAGTAACACTTTGCTATTTACATGGAATTTTTGGAAACTAAAGACATAGATAGCTAGAGAAAAATATAGGGAATTTGGAAACATGCTCATGCAAGATTTTTAACGTCAAGTTTGATAAATAGTAATATTTAAACGTGGGTAATTATTAATATTGAATAAATGTTATTTTGATGATATCCAAATATAAGTCATTGGTCAATTAAGTTTAAAACTCATGGAACACCTTTTTGAATGACTAGGTATAAAGAAGGTCGACCTCAGTGTGAAGCAGCATCGACACCTTGGCTCACAAATGAAGAAAATCTCTAACGGGTCTTAGGATGCATCGACCCCATCTTCTATTGCATCGATGCATGACACGCCCTTCATCAATCTCTTCTCCAAAGTGCCGACCCCAGGAGTCGACCCTTTATTCTCCAGGCTCTGTCTAGGTGCAGCTTAGTCAGCTGCATCGACCCTACCCTCTAAGAGCATCGATGCAATGGGCTTTCCAGAAACCGTCTGATAGGAAACGTCCTTCAGCTACCTCGACGCAATAACAATACTGCATCGATGCATCAGAAATATCTTCAACCAGTTTCAATAATACCTTCAACTACCTTGACGCAATGGCAGTGATGCATCGACACACCGTCCATCCAGCATCGATGCCATCAGGGCAAGCCCGCCAGTAGTTTAGAGAACCAATGAAGCTACATCGACCTTATCAGCTCTAGCAGTGAGGGTAGCATCACAAGGATGCCTCGACGCACCTACAATGCTGCATCTACCTATGATGATCCAGGTCACCGGCAGCTCAAGAAACTTTGATGCTGCATCTACGCGATGACCAACTGCATCGATGCACCAGAAGACCTTCAAACAGAAATCTATACTTTCCTGCAACATTACAAAAGGATGCCATAAGATTAAAATATGGACCGTAAACCTATAAAATCATGGATTTTGAGATCTGGAAGAGTGTCCTAGGTTCATCCAAACATCCCTATCATCATAAGTGTCCAAAGGCACACTTTACTCCAAATATCTGTCAGCCCCAGATCTTGGAAAAGTTTCTCTCCTCTGCTGTCCTGTCCCCTGCGACAGCCAGCCAACAGTGTGATAGAAATGGAGGGAAAGTCTTCTGCATCCTGAAGCCTATAAAATTGACGCCCCTCTTCACATTTTGAGCTACTGCCTTTGCAACCATAAGCCTCGAAGAGCCTTAGACATGGGAACCAGAAAGATGAAAAAGAAAGAGAGATTCTGCCCTGAGCTCTCGAAGAAAGAGTTGGGAGGTAGAGAAGAAAAAGAGTGCAGCCAAGCCATCCACTTCAGCCTTGCGATTCCAAAAATTTTAGCCTTTTCTTTCATCCTTGTGCTTCTTCATTTTCAACATCTTGTGTGTGAGGTCTGTCACCGTGTAAGCTGCAGTTACAGTGTGTGTCTGTTTGACTCCTTGCTTTGTTTTTGTTCCTTCCTTGTGGGAACTCTTCCCCGTGTGTTTTTGAGGACTTGTCCTCATGTGTGTGTGTGTGTGTGTGTGTGTGTGTGTGTGTGTGTGTGTGTTGGGGGTTGTCCCCGTGTGTTGATGTATTCCAGCGTGTGTATGGATTTCTTTTGGCCTAAGAGAGTGGAATCCTTACCAAGTTGGTAAGGGGTGGACGTAGGTGTGCCAAGGTGCTGCCGAACCACCTTAAAAGCCTTGTGCAGTGGTTTGCTTTCCATATTGTCTATCCCCTCTTCGCATGTGGTGTGTTTTGTCAAGAGTATCTCTTATCTCTTTACTCCAATTATTCCACCACTTGTCTTTACTTGTGATAACTGTAGTGCTATCTTCCATAGCTTATTTGTTGAAGTCGAAAAGTTGGTATAGGATAAATTCACATCCCCCTCTAGATCCTCTCATACCTGTTGACACCCGTTTTTAGCCTGTAAGTTGCGTTATTTCTCTTATTCATCATTTTTGATGTCCTGAATTACCCATTATTTTGGAGCCTTTCTTGGATGAATTTCAAGCCCATTTCATTGTTCCCTAGCCTTTGAGCCTTGAAGATCATGATTTCCTAGAGCCCTGCAGCTTATTTACATCAACTTCCGACCTTCCAAGTCGACTTACGGCGCATTTAGGTCAACTTCCATCAAGCATTCGGCCCCTTTCACTGCGTAGTCCTGAACGTGACCCATTTTCATCCCATTATGTTCCTCTATTCATTAAGTGTCCTTCACCAAAGTTGTTCATTTTTTAAATCTCTACAATTTCTTCTTCTATGCCATTAGCCAGTTCTCCATCATTTCCAAGTCCCAACATTTTTCTCTATTCTCTCCCTATTTCCTCCCTCTTCTGCTAGTCTTATCATCTTGCTCTCTTCATAAAAGTTGTTTAAGTTTTTGTTATCTACAATTTCGTCTTCTATCACTTTCGCTAGTTCTACACCATTTTTGAGATATTATCTGATTTTCAAAGTTGCGCGAGCCAGACAGCCCCATGAGATAGCGGTCAACTGTTGACCGCTACCTCAGATAGCGATCAACTGTTGACCGCTACCTTGAGGGTGGCGGTCAACTGTTGACTTCCATGAAGAGTAACTTTTTTTATTTTTTATTTTTTTTATTTTTAAAATGTCACATGACGGTCTTCTTGAGACCGCTACTATCAAAAAATACTCTCCAGAAGACCGTTTCTTCAATTTTTGTGCTAGAAGCCTCCCGGTCGCCCCTAGTCGTCTGGCGGTCACCGCATGACCGTTTCTTTTCAAATGGCGGTTATACCATGACCCTTTCCTCTTAAAAGCGGCCTCACGATAGACCATTTCTCCAACAGAGAGTCCAGATGATCATGAACTCCGATTTTCTCGTCACAGGACTCTTTGTTCGATTTGTGCTCACCGAGGTCACCTTCCAAGGGCTCTATCTTCTCGAATATTCCACCAAATCAACTCACGTTTGTTTCTATCTTTTCTCTCCACTATTATCTTGAGTTTAAGCCATAGAACTCGAATTTTGGTTGAGTATATCCATGGGAATCATGGACACAATTTCTAGTTTTACGCATCTTCCAGATCCTTCCACCAAATAGTGTCTCATTTGTTCCTAGCTCTTATCCTAACTATTATCTCGAGATTGATCTATAGATATCGAGATTTGGTGGTCTCTATCCTCTGAGATCGAAGGAGAAAGTTCTGAGTTTCTGTATTCCCTATAAATTTGGTCCTGTGCAACCTACACGCGGGGGGGGGGGGGGGGGGGGGGCTCTTCTTCGACTTGGGGCGAAGCCATGCTGGATCGTCGTGTCTTTTCTTCGACCCCGGGCTGTTGAGGGATGTCACGCCTCGAGCCTTTATTACAGCGGAAGACTCGCTCGAGGAACGGGAACAGCCGGCATGGTAAGCCTCTTGCAAGCAAGAACGATCAGAGCGCATGGTAATCACACATAAGAATGCAATCGCACAATATTTACTCAACTTCAACTTTCATTAATAATCAAATCCACTATTCGAATACAACCACTAACTCAACTTCCATCATGCTAGACTCAAGAAATAAGAAATTACATAGACTCGATCTAAACAATGTAAACTTCCTAAGTCTTCACTCATTCTTTATTCACTATCGGATCCGCTACTTGAACATTCCGAATCCGAACCTGACTCACTTCCATTTCTTGAAAAATAATAGAAATAGGTAATGAGCACACTTGCCCAGTAGGTATCTTCGCATACACATGAAAATATCATTAAAGTAATTAACGTTTTTGCTCTAGAGGAATAAGGTAAAATCATGCGAATGTGATCAATCATGCGATTAAACCGAAGTATGTAAGATAGAATGAGAGCAAGTATGAACTAGCAAGAATATTATAAGAACATGATATGACCTTTCATGAACAAGAATGTAACAAGAACGTACTAGCAAGCCACATAATCATCACTCCAGTATCTTTTGCTTATGAGCAAGTACTTCGTGAATTTCTATGGAATATCAAGAAAGTCAAGTATCAATCATGCTGTATTGTGTTATGGATTTTCACTTATTTATAAAGAAAGTATTCCCAGCGTAATGCGACGCCAGTAGCATGATACCCCATGGTTTATAATAGTATGTTTCCGACAATCAGCCGAGGGGACTAGCATAGAGCCCTTGAACACAATCAGTGCTCGATCACATCTTCAAGTATAAATCAAGCTTTTTCCACGCATGTAACAATAAAGTATGGCCAAGAATGTACAATTCCAACAAGCTCTTGATAATAATAATTCAATGAATGAATGCTTTAATAAGAATCATGAGAAATCAAGAATGACTTGTACTATGTCATGCTTATGGAAATAAATCGACAGCATAATGGTACATTCTTTATCTTCCATTCATTATAGTAGGTTTCTTGATCAATATGATAAGTTCTAGATCATCAAGAGTCCATCTAGAAACGTTGGAATATCAACCCTTGGTCAAGCCTTGGGTTAAAATACTCAAGCAGTGTGACGGTCGTGTACTGGGCCATTACATGATATGACGCTCCAGTATTGGGCTGTTACATTAATCTGAATCTCAAAGCAAGAAATCGGACTTAGTTGAATGTGACGGTCGTATATTGGACCGTTACATGTGCCTGACAGTCCAATATAGATCCGTTACACTACTGATAACCAGAAATATCGATAGTGTAATCTAATCAATTGGTTTTAATGGTACAACCAACTCGGCGTCCTAGTGAGAATCCCAGGCTCGCGGAGAATTACGGAGGCCTTGAAACAAGATTTTCTAGTCCATTGGAAGGAATATCCAATAGAGAGGTCCTCATGTCCAAGAATAATGTTCCTATAGTGCAAAGTGAACTAATGGCCAACATACCAGAATATGTGCCATGTACTTAAAGAAATAACTCTATTGATAGAGAGGATGTGTAACATTAGGAAATCATGATAAAACTTCGTCAATACATCTTTGGAAAATCATGATTTAGATACAAAATTATAGAATTTTGGCACATGAAATTAACATAACTTAAAATAACTTAATATACCTTAATTATGCAATTTCTATCATGAATCTGTAGATACTCTTAAAGACATGAAATCAGGTCAAAACTTAGATAACTAGGCTTATTTATAAGTTAAATTAACTAGTTTCCTATTCTGTCTACAGTTAACCTGACGGTGTAGAATGGGTGCGTCACAGTGACTGTGACGGTTTATCGTGAGGCCGTTACAGTATTGTAACGCTCCTGTTAAGGTGCGTCAGAGATAATAGAGTAATTAAGATGCAGTAGAGGGTGTGACGGCTTATCGTAAGGCCGTTAGATCACTGTGACGGTCTTACCTTGATGCGTCAGAGTCCCTGCTAATAGTATAAAGAAATTAAAAGACTGTGATTTGAAACCATGTCATATTTTGAAAAGATTTAACTACCCCAATCATGACAAAATGAAGTGAATGTCATCTAGATGCATAGGTTGCAGTGAATTGAGAAGATAATATCTTTGATCTTTGATTAGGGCTAAGAATATGTATGTATGCATGAACCCACTAAAACATGAAATTCATGATCTATAGTGCATGAAATCAAACACAATCAGAGGGTTTTTATCCCTAACAAGATGTTTTTGCCAATCATGAGATGACCTACCCTTTTATCTGAGCTTTAAACTTCTAATTTGAGTCTGAAAGACGTGCCCTAGTTCTCCCTTTCCAGTGAGTTTCCAGCAACTTCACGCATCTCTATCTCCTTAGCCTCTTGACCTAAGGATATGAAATTTTGAGGGTAAGAAGATGAAACTACGGGGAACAAAAAGTTCTAAATAACCAAACTCTAATCACCTCATTTAGACGTCCAAATCTCTTGATCTTTGGTGGACTTGCATTCAGTTTCCTGGGTTGCTAAGGTCCGACCAACAACTTTGGAAGCTTCGATCTCCTTGGTTGCTTGATCTCCTAGCACGAAATTTGGAGAACTATTAGTCTAAAGTATACTAAATAAAATCTTCTAAAGAACTTACCCGAAATTCTATCTCCCTACCTTGATTCTTCACGAGTAAAAAGTAAGGGTCGCTCAGTTCAGAACTACGTCCTATTTATAGGGTTTTGAAGATTAGATTGATTCTAGAGTCCTTATTTTGCCAGATCCTAATCTCTAAGAGTCCTTAGTAATGTTATAAACTCTCCCAAGTCGATCTCTTGTAGATAAGATCCCAAAGTTCTAATCTTTTTGCTCGTTCTTTCTTTCACGGAACTGACAGAATGTAACGCATCAAGACTGGTGCGTTACTTGGCTGTGGTGGTCACACGATAGACCGCTACATCCAAATTGCACATAGTTCAACATCAATCAAACTCTTTTGTTAAGTATCCATATTATTATCCATAAAAATGGTATTTTATCTTTAATATATGTGAATATGCTAAATAACCTTCTAGAATATGGGCCAAACTTAATGGGCTTGGTTCTTCACCCTTTTGGATTTTATTTAAATAGGCTAGGTTAATTATTTAACATAATTGGGTCTTATAATGATTTATTTAACCTAATATTTATTTATTAATCCATTTTGGGTCTTTAAAATTCCTAGAAAATAATTAAATATACCAAAAATAATTTATAAAAATTTTGGGTCCTTACACCCTCCCCCACTTAAGTGAATTTGGTCCCCAAATTCAATATATAAGAGTTTTTACGGAGAGTGTACGTATTTTAATGTATTAAGAATTAACGTAAGGCGAATGGGTTAAGAGGGTACCTTTAATCATCTCACCTCCCTCGTCTAGAATGGCATTTAATCGACCTCGCTTCCTGCGTCCGTTGTTATCCCTTGAAGATTGTTCGTTGATGAGAGGACATACGGGCAAGCGATGTTCCCGGCTTCCACACTTGAGGCAAGCGCCGAGACGCTTCCAGCATTCTTCTGCCGAGTGCCCAAATTGTTCACAAAATGAGCAGGCCGTGGAGACTTGCATTCTATCTTCTTCTTTAACTTTCTTATCCTTTCCGTTTCCATTTCCATTTCTTTTTCCGTTACCGTTCCCATTACGGGACCTCTTAATGTGACGATTTTCATCCTCATCCACTTCTTTCTCTTCTTGCCTATCACATTTTCGACTTGACCTTTCTTCTCAGAGCCGCTCCACTTTCTCCATGGTTCTTTCACATAGATGCGCTCTTTGAACCATCTCGGTATAGGTGCGGATATTCTGAGTTCCAAGTTGTTGGATGAATCCGGGTCTTAAACCATCCATAAATCGGTTGACTTTCAATAAATCAGTGCTTACCAAGTGAGGAGCATACGATGCTAGTCGAGAGAATTATAATTCATATTCTGCCATGGACATCGCGTCTTGGTTTAAGGAGGCAAATTCCATAGCCTTCCTCTCCTTCACATGCTTGGAGAAGTACTTGGCACAGAACAAGGTAAGAAAATCATCCCATGTATGAGGTGCATCTGCAGGTGGTGCCGGAATAGATTTCCACCATGTACGAGCATCCTTGTTGAGTTGGAACGTGGCAAGTCGAACTTTCTCCTGGTCGGTGCATTGCATGACATCGAATATTCGATTCATTTCGTCGATCCAATTTTCTGCTTCATCTAGGTTAGAGGATCCAGAGAATCGTGGGGGATTTAAACTTCGGAAATTGTCATGTAAGTTACCCGCGCCAGCCCTTCCACTAGCTTGTGTCACTGTCTGTAGGGCTTGAGTAAGTCCCGCAACAGTTTGCTGCATCTTGTCCCATTTTATACGATGAGCCATTGAAAATCAAGGTACCTGAAAATCATGTACATTTTAGTTTTTTAGAGTCGGGAAGATTTATCCTAAGATTATTTCTATATATCTATCTCATCCCGTGTTCTACCCAATTCTCACATAGGTGAGGAAATTTCTTCCTTAGTTCATAGGTAGGGGTCCTAAAACCTTGGACTTATCCTACGACATGACTCTTTTTCTTAAGTCCTGAGGCTTAGGCTCTGATACCAACTTAACTGTTACGCCCCGAGCCTTTATTACAACGGAAGACTCGCTCAAGGAACGTGAACAGCCGGCATGGTAAGCCTCTTGCAAGCAAGAACGATCAGAGCGCAAGGCAATCACACATAAGAATGCAATCACACAATATTTACTCAACTTCAACTTTCATTAATAATCAAATCCACTATTCGAATACAACCACTAATTCAACTTCCATCATGCTAGACTCAAGAAATAAGAAATTACATAGACTCGATCTAAACAATGTAAACTTCCTAAGTCTTCACTCATTCTTTATTCACTATCGGATCCGCTACTTGAACATTCCGAATCCGAACCTGACTCACTTCCATTTCTTAAAAATAATAGAAATAGGTAATGAGCACACTTGCCCAGTAGGTATCTTCGCATACACATGAAAACATCATTAAAGTAATTAACATTTTTGCTCTAGAGGAATAAGGTAAAATCATGCGAATGTGATCAATCATGCGATTAAACCGAAGTATGTAAGATAGAATGAGAGCAAGTATGAACTAGCAAGAATATTATAAGAACATGATATGACCTTTCATGAACAAGAATGTAACAAGAACGTACTAGCAAGCCACATAATCATCACTCCAGTATCTTTTGCTTATGAGCAAGTACTTCGTGAATTTCTATGGAATATCAAGAAAGTCAAGTATCAATCATGCTGTATTGTGTTGTGGATTTTCACTTATTTATAAAGAAAGTATTCCCAGCGTAATGCGACGCCAGTAGCATGATACCCCATGGTTTATAATAGTATGTTTCCGACAATCAGCCGAGGGGACTAGCATAGAGCCCTTGAACACAATCAGTGCTCGATCACATCTTCAAGTATAAATCAAGCTTTTTCCACGCATGTAACAATAAAGTATGGCCAAGAATGTACAATTCCAACAAGCTCTTGATAATAATAATTCAATGAATGAATGCTTTAATAAGAATCATGAGAAATCAAGAATGACTTGTACTATGTCATGCTTATGGAAATAAATCGACAGCATAACGGTACATTCTTTATCTTCCATTCATTATAGTAGGTTTCTTGATCAATATGATAAGTTCTAGATCATCAAGAGTCCATCTAGAAACGTTGGAATATCAACCCTTGGTCAAGCCTTGGGTTAAAATACTCAAGCAGTGTGACGGTCGTGTACTGGGCCATTACATGATGTCACACTCCAGTATTGGGCTGTTACATTAATCTGAATCTTAAAGCAAGAAATCGGACTTAGTTGAATGTGACGGTCGTATATTGGGCCGTTACATGTGCCTGATGGTCCAATATAGATCCGTTACACTACTGATAACAGGAAATATCGATAGTGTAATCTAATCAATTGGTTTTAATGGTACAACCAACTCGGCGTCCTAGTGAGAATCCCAGGCTCGCGGAGAATTACAGAGGCCTTGAAATAAGATTTCCTAGTCCATTGGAAAAAATATCCAATAGAGAGGTCCTCATGTCCAAGAATAAGGTTCCTATAGTGCAAAGTGAACTAATGGCCAACATACCGGAATATGTGCCTTGTACTTAAAGAAATAACTCTATTGATAGAGAGGATGTGTAACATTAGGAAATCATGATAAAACTTCGTCAATACATCTTTGGAAAATCATGATTTAGATACAAAATTATAGAATTTTGGCACATGAAATTAACATAACTTAAAATAACTTAATATACCTTAATTATGCAATTTTTATCATGAATCAGTAGATACTCTTAAAGACATGAAATCAGGTCAAAACTTAGATAACTAGGCTTATTTATAAGTTAAATTAACTAGTTTCCTATTCTGTCTACAGTTAACCTGACGGTGTAGAATGGGTACGTCACAGTGACTGTGACGATTTATCGTGAGGCCGTTACAGTATTGTAACGCTCCTGTTAAGGTGCGTCAGAGATAATAGAGCAATTAAGATGCAGTAGAGGGTGTGACGACTTATCGTAAGGCCGTTAGATCACTGTGACGGTCTTACCTTGATGCGTTAGAGTCCCTGCTAACAGTATAAAGAAATTAAAAGACTGTGATTTGAAACCATGCCATGTTTTGAAAAGATTTAACTACCCCAATCATGACAAAATGAAGTAAAGGTCATCTAGATGCATAGGTTGCAGTGAATTGAGAAGATAATATCTTTGATCTTTGATTAGGGCTAAGAATATGTATGTATGCATGAACCCACTAAAACATGAAATTCATGATCTATAGTGCATGAAATCAAACACAATCAGAGGGTTTTTATCCCTAACAAGATGTTTTTGCCAATCATGAGATGACCTACCCTTTTATCTTAGCTTTAAACTTCTAATTTGAGTCTGAAAGACGTGCCCTAGTTCTCCCTTTCCAATGAGTTTCCAGCAACTTCACGCAGCTCTATCTCCTTAGCCTCTTGACCTAAGGATATGAAATTTTGAGGGTAAGAAGATGAAACTACGGGGAACAAAAAGTTCTAAATAACCAAACTCTAATCACCTCGTTTAGACGTCCTAATCTCTTGATCTTTAGTGGACTTGCGTTCAGCTTCCTGGGTTGCTAAGGTCCGACCAGCAACTTTTGAAGCTTCGATCTCCTTGGTTGCTTGATCTCCTAGCACGAAATTTGGAGAACTATTAGTCTAAAGTATACTAAATAAAATCTTCTAAAGAACTTACTAGAAATTCTATCTCCTTACCTTGATTCTTCATGAGTAAAAAGTAAGGGTCGCTCAGTTCAGAACTACATCCTATTTATAGGGTTTTGAAGATTAGATTGATTCTAGAGTCCTTATTTTGCCAGATCTAATCTCTAAGAGTCCTTAGTAATGTTATAAACTCTCCCAAGTCGATCTCTTGTAGATAAGATCCCAAAGTTCTAATCTTTTTGCTCGTTCTTTCTTTCACGGAACTGACAGAATGTAACGCATCAAGACTGGTGCGTTACTTGGCTGTGGTGGTCACACGATAGACCACTACATCCAAATTGCACATAGTTCAACATCAATCAAACTCTTTTGTTAATTATCCATATTATTATCCATAAAAATGGTATTTTATCTTTAATATATGTGAATAGGCTAAATAACCTTCTAGAATATGGGCCAAACTTAATGGGCTTGGTTCTTCACCCTTTTGGATTTTATTTAAATAGGATAGGTTAATTATTTAACATAATTAGGTCTTATAATGATTTATTTAACCTAATATTTATTTATTAATCCATTTTGGGTCTTTAAAATTCCCAAAAAATAATTAAATATACCAAAAATAATTTATAAAAATTTTGGGTCCTTACACCCTCCCCCACTTAAGTGAATTTGGTCCCCAAATTCAATATATAAAAGTTTTTATGGAGAGTGTACGTATTTTAATGTATTAAGAATTAACGTAAGGCGAATGGGTTAAGAGGGTACCTTTAATCATCTCACCTCCCTCGTCTAGAATGGCATTTAATCGACCTCGCTTCCTGCGTCCGTTGTTATCCCTTGAAGATTGTTCGTTGATGAGAGGACATATGGGCAAGCGATGTTCCCGGCTTCCACACTTGAGGCAAGCGTCGAGACGCTTCCAGCATTCTTCTGCCGAGTGCCCAAATTGTTCACAAAATGAGTAGGCCGTGTAGACTTGCATTCTATCTTCTTCTTTAACTTTCTTATCCTTTCCGTTTCCATTTCCATTTCTTTTTCCATTACCGTTCCCATTACGGGACCTCTTAATGTGACGATTTTCATCCTCATCCACTTCTTTCTCTTCTTGTCTATCATGTTTTCGGCTTGACCTTTCTCCTCAGAGCCGCTCCACTTTCTCCATGGTTCTTTCACATAGATGCGCTCTTTGAACCATCTCGGTATAGGTGCGGATATTCTGAGTTCCAAGTTGTTGGATGAATCCGGGTCTTAAACCATCCATAAATCGGTTGGCTTTCAATAAATCAGTGCTTACCAAGTGAGGAGCATACGGTGCTAGTCGAGAGAATTATAATTCGTATTCTGCCACGGACATTGCGCCTTGGTTTAAGGAGGCAAATTCCATAGCCTTCCTCTCCTTCACATGCTTGGAGAATTACTTGGCATAGAACAAGGTAAGAAAATCATCCCATGTATGAGGTGCATCTGCAGGTGGTGCCGGAATAGATTTCCACTATGTACGAGCATCCTTGTTGAGTTGGAACGTGGCAAGTCGAACTTTCTCCTAGTCGGTGCACTGCATGACATCGAATATTCGATTCATTTCGTCGATCCAATTTTCCGCTTCATCTAGGTTAGAAGATCCAGAGAATCGTAGGGGATTTAAACTTCGGAAATTGTCGTGTAAGTTACCCGCGCCAGCCCTTCCACTAGCTTGGGCCACTGTCTGTAGGGCTTGAGTAAGTCCCGCAACAATTTGCTGCATCTCGTCCCAGTTTATATGATGAGCCATTGAAAATCAAGGTACCTGAGAATCCTGGACATTTTAGTTTTTTAGAGTCGGGAAGATTTATCCTAAGATAATTTCTATATATCTATCTCATCTCGTGTTCTACCCAATTCTCACATAGGTGAGGAAATTTCTTCCTTAGTTCATAGGTAGGGGTCCTAAAACCTTGGACTTATCCTACGACATGACTCTTTTTCCTATGTCCTGAGACTTAGGCTTTGATATCAACTTAACTGTCACGTCCCGAGCCTTTATTACAGCGGAAGACTCGCTCAAGGAATGTGAACAGCCGGCATGGTAAGCCTCTTGCAAGCAAGAACGATCAGAGCGCAAGGCAATCACACATAAGAATGCAATCACACAATATTTACGCAACTTCAACTTTCATTAATAATCAAATTCACTATTCGAATACAACCACTAATTCAACTTCATCATGCTAGACTCAAGAAATAAGAAATTATATAGACTCGATCTAAACAATGTAAACTTCCTAAGTCTTCACTCATTCTTTATTCACTATCGGATCCGCTACTTGAACATTCCGAATCCGAACTCGACTCACTTCCATTTCCTGAAAAAGAATGGAAATAGGTAATGAGCACACTTGCCCAGTAGGTATCTTCGCATCAACATGAAGGCATCATTAAAATAATTAACGTTTTTGCTCTAGAGGAATAAGGTAAAATCATGCGAATGCGATCAATGATGCGATTAAACCGAAGTATGTAAGATAGAATGAGAGCAAGTATGAACTAGCAAGAATATTATAAGAACATGATATGGCCTTTCTTGAACAAGAATGTAACAAGAATGTACTAGCAAGTCACATAATCATCACTCCAGTATCTTTTACTTATGAGCAAGTACTTCATGAATTTCTGTGGAATATCAAGAAAGTCAAGTATTAATCATGCTGTATTGTGTTGTGGATTTTCACTTATTTATAAAGAAAGTACTCCCAGCGTAATGCGACGCCAGTAGCATCATACCCCATGGTTTATAATAGTATGTTTCCGACAATCAGCTGAGGGGACTAGCATAGAGCCCTTGAACACAATCAGTGCTCGATCGCATCTTCAAGTATAAATCAAGCTTTTTCCACGCATGTTACAATAAAGTATGGCCAAGAATGTACAATTCCAACAAGCTCTTGATAATAATAATTCAATGAATGAATGCTTTAATAAGAATCATGAGAAATCAATAATGACTTGTACTATGTTATGCTTATGGAAATAAATCGGCAGCATAACGGTACATTCTTTATCTTCCATTCATTATATTAGGTTTCTTGATCAATATGATAAGTTCTAGATCATCAAGAGTCCATCTAGAAACGTTGGAATATCAACCCTTGGTCAAGCCTCGGGTTAAAATACTCAAGCAGTGTGACGGTCGTGAACTGGGCCGTTACATGATGTGACGCTCCAGTATTGGGCCGTTACATTAATCTGAATCTCAAACCAAGAAATCGGACTTAGTTGAATGTGATGGTCGTATATTGGGACGTTACATGTGCCTGACGGTCCAATATAGATCCGTTACACTACTGATAACCAGAAATATCGATAGTGTAATCTAATCAATTGGTTTTAATGGTACAACCAACTCGACGTCCTAGTGGGAATCCTAGGCTCGCGGAGAATTATGGAGGCCTTGAAACAAGATTTCCTAGTCCATTGGAAGGAATATCCAATAGAGAGGTCCTCATGTCCAAGAAGAATGTTCCTATAGTGCCAAGTGAATTAATGGCCAACATACCGGAATATGTGCCATGTACTTAAAGAAATGACTCTATTGATAGAGAGGATGTGTAACAATAGGAAATCATGATAAAACTCCGTCAATATATCTTTGGAAAATCATGATTTAGATACAAAACTATAGAATTTTAGCACATGAAATTAACATAACTTAAAATAACTTAATATACCTTAATTATGCAATTTCTATCATGAATCTGTAGATACTCTTAAAGACATGAAATCAGGTCAAAACTTAGATAACTAGGCTTATTTATAAGTTAAATTAACTAGTTTCCTATTCTATCTACAGTTAACCTGACGGTCTAGAATGGGTGCATCATAGTGACTGTGACGGTATATCATGTGGCCGTTACAGTATTGTAACGCTTCTGTTAAAATACGTCAGAGACAACAGAGTAATTAAGATGCAGTAGAGTGTGTGACGACTTATCATAAGGCCGTTAGATCACTATGACGGTCTTACCTTGATGCGTCGGAGTCCCTGCTAACAGTATAAAGAAATTAAAAGACTGTGATTTGAAACCATGTCATGTTTTGAAAAGATTTAACTACCCCAATCATGATAAAACGAAGTAAAGGTCATCTAGATGCATATGTTGCAGTGAATTGACAAGATAATATCTTTGATCTTTGATTAGGGCTAAGAATATGTATGTATGCATGAACCCACTAAAACATGAAATCTATGATCTATAGTGCATGAAATTAAACACAATCAGAGGGCTTTTATCCCTAACAAGATGTTTTTACCAATCATGAGATGACCTACCCTTTTATCTGAGCTTTAAACTTCTAATTTGAGTCTGAAAGACGTGCCCTATTTCTCCCTTTCTAGTGAGTTTCCAGCAACTTCACGCAGCTCTAGCTCCTCAGCCTCTTGACCCAAGGATATGAAATTTTGAGGGTAAGAAGATGAAACTACGGGGAACAAAAAGTTCTAAATAACCAAACTCTAATTACCTCATTTAGACATCCTAATCTCCTGATCTTCAGAGGACTTGCGTTCAGTTTCCTGGGTTGCTAAGGTCCGACCAGTAACTTTGGAAGCTTCGATCTCCTTGGTTGCTTGATCTCCTAGCATGAAATTTGGATAACTATTATTCTAAAGTATACTAAATAAAATCTTCTAAAGAACTTACCCGAAATTCTATCTCCTTACCTTGATTCTTCACGAGCAAAATGTAAGGGTCGCTCAGTTCAGAACTCAGTCATATTTATAGGGTTTTGAAGAGTAGATCGATTCTAGAGTCCTTATTTTACCAGATCCTAATCCCTAAGAGTCCTTAGTATTGTCATAAACTCTCCCAAGTCGATCTCTTGTAGATAAGATCCCAAAGTTCTAATCTTTTTGCTTGTTCTTTCTTTCACGGAACTGACAGAATATAACGCATCAAGACTGGTGCGTTACATGGCTGTGGCGGTCGCACGATAGACCGCTACATCCAACGTGCACAGAGTTCAACATCAATCAAACTCTTTTTTTAATTATCCATATTATTATCCATAAAAATGGTATTTTATCCTTAAAATACGTGAATAGGCTAAATAACCTTCTAGAATATGGGCCAAACTTAATGAGCTTGGTTCTTCACCCTTTTGGATTTTATTTAAATAGGTTAGGTTAATTATTTAACATAATTGGGCCTTATAATAATTTATTTAACCTAATATTTATTTATTAATCCATTTTGGGTCTTTAAAATTCCCAGAAAATAATTAAATATACCAAAAATAATTTATAAAAATTTTGGGGCCTTACAAGGGAAGTATAAGCTTCATTTGGGTTCTTTATTTGCTTCATTTCATCATGGTTTGCCCTCCTTTCTTTGCCCTCACTTTTTTGATTTCATCACAGTTTCTGGGTTTTCAGCACATCTTCTGAAACTGCCCGACGGACGCTCTTCGTCAGTTCAGGGTGGAGTCATGCTGCATCGTCCACCTTCTCCTTCGACCCCAACCTAAAGAGGGGAGTATCATTTCATTTTCCATTGCTCTAGGATCCTTTTCCTCGTTTCTATGCTTAGTTCTCCTCTCCTACTTTTTGCAAATCATCACAGTCTTTACACTTAGTCTCTGCACAGTTCTATTCTGCATGCATGATTGCACGTTTTACGTCACTTCTCTCCGCAGCCATGCTGCGTGTTAATTCCTCATCCTTGTTTTACACTCATCACAATACACCCACCTATCATTTGCACCTATTTACAAGGGTTAAAAACCCTCCCCTGGTACGTTCTCCCCCTTTCTTTCATGCCACTTTACCACTTCAGGGCATATACTACACTCATATTCTAATGGGTTTCATCTTATTTTTGTGGCGTTGCTTTACATCAGAGTACATTTGGACATGAGGCCCTTGCTTTCTAGCTGGATGGAAGGCAAGGAGGTGTACCCATGATCGGTTCCCCGCATCCCTTTTGAAGCGCGATCAACTCTTCATCACTTTCCAAGGTACACACGCCATCTCTTCATCTCTTCATCTCTTGGCGTTGTTAACCCTTGGTGGCGATCACGGTATGTCTTTCTCATCTATTCATCGCCCTTTGATTCCCACTTTCATGCTTGTTCATGTTCATGTGATACATGCATAGTTAGTTAGAGGGGCGGGGGTAGATTAATCCATCTACATCACTATTTTTTGGCGATCACGGTGGGACACCGACTGCCCATCACATTATATTCTTATTCCCCTGTGAGTTGGGTGGGTGTTTGTGCGAGTTTGGGTAGCATTCCTTTCACTTTCCACTGTTCTGATCACGTTTCGATTCTGTCCGGGAGTAGCGGTCTTCCGCTGGGCTGCCGAGCCCTGTTAGCGGCCATCCCAGGATCGCCCCAGAACCCTGGAGTAGTAGCGGCTTTCCCATGGCCGCCCAGCACCTTGGCGATCTTCCAGTAGACCGCTACAATGTTAGAAACGGTCATCCAGTGACCTCTACTTGGTTCTGGCAAAACATGCGCACTGCTCACAGGGGCCTTGTTCATTCATGCGTAACTTTGTATCCTGACATTTGATTTGGCTGATTTTTATTTTGTTGTGTTCTCCTTTGTATTGTCTTTATAGACATATAAAGTTTGCATCATTTGGACGTCGTTTGCATATTTAAAACATGTCTTCATTTTTGCATTTTGTGCATCAAGTTTGTTGGCAGACCCGGGACAGATTCACAGGCCTGTTTTCTTTGCTGATTTATATTACCTTCCAGGGTTTGTTTGTGCTATTTTTTGGTTTCATTGCGTAGTCTTTTGTATTATATTCACATCCATATATAATTTTCAAGCATTGGACTCCATTTGCATAATTAAATATTGCCTTCATTTTTGTATTTTATGCATAAAATTCACTTGTAGGTCCGGGGCAAACACAAAGGTACATTATTCTTTTATGGTTTTTCCTATCTTCTAGTACCTGATTGTCCCTGTTTCTGGTCTTGCATTGTTATTATTCATATTGTCTTGCATTTTTCATGTATTTTGTTATGTTTGCCTAATTTATTATTGCCTTGATTTGCTAGTTTTAGGCTAGAAATTACATGCACTCCGGTGCGCATAGGATCATACACATTGTCATATTGTAGTTATATTTCCCCTTGGTAAGTGATCCTCTCGCTCCCATATTCCTTGGACTCGACTAGGTGATCTTATCCGGGACCTCCGTAAGTCCCCGTGAGCCATGGATTCCCACACGGACGCTAGGCCGGTTGTACCTTTCCACCCCATAGTTTCACATTTTGCATACGTTGTGAAGGAGTTAACCTTAGTCAACCCAAAGTTTGGACCTTATTCCCTATAGGATACCTATCTTAGGGGAATTAATCTTAATTTAAAACATTTAAAAGGCCCACCAAAAACTTTAACAATAAAATATTTCCCATCATATTAACTTATTTGACTTGGGTGAAATCCTTCATATTGTTTGTGTTGTTTGGGCTTGTCCAAGCCCATTTGTGGTGTTTTGTGTTGCATCTCCCATCATCCATATAGGTTTTGTTGTTAGGCCCATTTAGGCTAGTCCATTTTGTGTGTCCATTGTCTAGTCTCATTGTCCTAGGTCCCCTTTATCCCTTTGCATTATTGAGTCAGTATCCCTCCTTGATCTTTGAGCCCTTACGTCCCACATTATATTTCCTTGATTTTCATTGTATTAAATCTCCATTTTCCCTCATGGAGCACCACCCCAACCTCTTGTATCCTCCTTCATCTTCCTATTCCCACGTGGATTCTTCTCCACATGTGGGCCCATCTCCTTGTGGCCTCTCCTACCCGTCGGATGAACAAGCCAATCTCATGGCCCACTTATCGTGCCTTGTTCGCTAAATGGACCCAGCCCAAGCCCAAAAACTCATTGCTAACCATCTTAATCGGCCTCATTCTCATAACAGGCCTCATTCATCTAATGGGCTTCATTCCTTTAATGGGCCATCTTCCTTGAGTGGCCCATCATCTTTTAATGGGTCCCATTCTCTTAGAGGGCCTTATTCCTTTAATGGGCCTCATTCTTTTAATGGGCCTCATCCTTCTAACAGGCCTCCATCTTCGTCCAATGGGCCCTCTTCTACTCTTAATGGACCCCCCTCCTTTAACGGGCCTTCTTATTCTCTTTGTGGACCTACTCTTCTTAATCGGCCCAATCCCCCTACCCATGTTGCTGCTGGCCCAATGGGTTCCCATGTTCATGATCCTTCTAGGTCCATGCATCCTTCTACTCCCGGAATGGGCCTTCCTTACTCTTCTAAGTCTGGAACCTCTTATCCGACCCAATATCATCATCATGGTTCATATTTACATTCTCTTGCTCAAGTTGGCCCATATTCCTCTCGATCTCTCCCCACCCCAGAGATGATTGCTCAAACCCAACACTAGCTTGATGAGCTTCAAAGTCGGATCGATCCTAGATCCTCCTTGGGTGTCCCGCTTGCATTTCAAAATCTCCGGCTTCCATCATCCTCACAAGTGCCCACATATCGCTGTTATGGTGGAGTCGGTGACCCGTATGTGCACTTGAAGGAGTTCGTTTATGAGTCGACCCAATTTCGACATGACCAACGCATGATGACCTATCTATTTGGTCTGTCTTTGGAAGGCCCGGCTCGGGATTGGTTCTTTTCTCTTCCGCAAGTGCAGATTGTGCGTTTTCAAGTTGTGCAAGAAAAGTTTATCCAACACTATCAAGAGCAGGTTGGGCCCAAGTATTCCATTATGGATCTGGCCCATGAGAAGATGAAGCCCGATGAAGAGGATTTCTGCACCTTTGTCGACCGTTGGCGTCGCCTCGCAGCACAAGTCCCGGGGCATATTCCGGAGGGAGAGTAGATCAAAATGCTTATTTTCAACGCAACACCTAAGTATCGGATCGTCTTAGCCCTTAATGATATTACCTCCAGGTAACAACTCTATAGTTGAGCCCGCTTCATCTGCCAACAACTCCAAGGTTCCCTCGACCCTGAGTCTCCTTCACCTTCTATGCCCACATACGCCCCCTATCCATTATCTCCCATGAGTCAGCCCTCCACCACATATCCCTCCTTGAGTCAGCCTTCCGCTCCTACATACCCGTACATCCCCGCACATCAATCTTCCACGAGTCAGCCTTCTGCTCCTATATACCCACATGTGTCTCCACCCCCGGTCAAGGAAACACCACACCCCAAGCAGGTGGATGCTGTCTATATACCCCCTCACCTAACTCTACATATGCCATCACCAAATCCCTCCACCACTAGCCACACACCATTGCCTATGCAACCTCCGCCTCCGGTCCCCACAACCATCCCCATTACCTTCCCATATCCCTTAGCATCCGCCTTGCCCGAAGCGGGCTCCTCCTCCTCCATTGCTAGAGTGTTTTATAGACATATTTAGGGCTTTGATGGCCACTCACGAATTACAGCTCTCTTCAGTTGTGCCTTGCTGACCCGCGGTCAGGAATACGCTTCAATATTTTGAATTTCACCGTCAGCAGGGGCATTTGCTTGAGGATTGCCCAGAGTTTCGTGAGTTTGTTTATGGTTTGGAAGACAAGAAGATGATTGATTGGGCTGCCATGCATGAAGTTACTTTAGATCTTCGCAGCAAGCAACAGCAGCAGCAGTCGCCACCCAGGCAGCTGTCTCCATCACTACAAAGCCAGGGGCACCCCTGTGATTCTGCACCTATCACAGTGCCCGCTCCGTCATCTACTCTATCACCCGTTCCCTCACCTATTCCATCACATACCCCATTACCTTCACCATCTCCTACCCCGCCTCCATCTCCTC
This sequence comes from Amorphophallus konjac, assembly GCA_022559845.1. NCBI lineage: Eukaryota > Viridiplantae > Streptophyta > Magnoliopsida > Alismatales > Araceae > Amorphophallus > Amorphophallus konjac. The sequence continues at coordinate 211,264,037 of CM040123.1, read as the reverse complement.
CACCTACCCAAGCCTCTGCTCAGGCGAGTACCTCTACTTCTTCTACTCGCATTCCTTCTACCCTCACTTCTACTCCCAACGTCACTCGGTGCGTTGTGTCGATATGTCGATGGTGGGCACTACGACCCTCCTCTTCACCCTCTCAATCTCCACCACCTCCACTACCCTCATTGCCTGCATCACCATCTCTTCCATCCTCACCATTGCCTAACCCTCCATCATTTTTGCCAGCTTCTCTCCCTAAATCGCCTAACCCATTGCTTTCGCCTTCGTCGCCTCCACCATCTCCACCGCTTTTGTCAGCACCATGTCCACCGCCATCTCCTTCTCCACCATTACCCTTCTTGCCCGAACCTGAGCAAGCTAGCCCTACACCAACACCTTTACCCCCTCCTACACATCCACCTTCGCCTTTGCCTCCACCTGAGCCTGTCATTGCCGCTATCCCTCCACCACTCGCATTGCCTTTACCCCCACTTATGCCTTCTAAACCTTCACCTCTGCCTTCCAAACCTATTACCTCCACTTCTCCATCCATTTCCACCCCTCGGAGCGAGTGTGCGCTACCTACGGTGCCCCTCGGGTCTGGTCTCCAGGGAGACGATGAGCCGAGTTAGGATGAGTCAGTGTCGGTTATGGATTTCAAGATTCAAGATTTCATTTGCTGGATGACGATCCGCGTCCTAGTCCCTGGCTATTTTGGGATGATGAGCCTACACTTTTGAAGACGGTTGCCAAGAAGAGCCCCTCTGCATTAGTGCCAGTTTCTTCACAAGTGATGCCCGTGGCAATCTCATTGCTTGCTGGAGGTTCAATTATTGATGTTGTTATTTCTCCTCGCTCCACCGCCATTCAGATTACTGGCAAAGAGGGGCTCTCTACTCGGATTATGCTAACTCATACGGCCGCTAAGAGCTTGATGAATTCCATGTTCAAGGGGAAATTGGCCGTATTCTCAAGATTTTCCATGGATATTCTGCACTTGTTATACAATCTTCCTCGGTTTATTAGTGAGTCGGCCATGTAAACGCAGCACATTACACTCCCTCAGCTTCATCCCGCTCTTCTAGTAAGGAAGTTGTACTTCATGCCCGATTGCCGAGTGGAAATGTCGAATCTCATGCTGCTAGTGCCAAGTGACAAAACTCCGTGTGTAATGCCCCAGAAATTTTATAGAATATTTCAGAAGTATTTAAGAAAATCTAAGAATTTATAAGAATTTTTAAAGACCAAAATGGATTAATAAATGAATGTATGGGTTAAACAAATCATAATTAAGGCCCAGTATGATAACCAATTAACATAGCCTATTTAAATAAAGCTCAAACGACTTAAGGACCAAGCCCATGAAGTTTGGCCCATATTCTATAAGGTTAATTAGCTTATTCATGGAATATAAGGATAAATACTCATTATTTAGATAATTAACTGGATAAGAGAATAAATGAGTTTGAATTAAATTTAAATTCGGTGCCCAAACATAATGGCGGTCTATCGTAAAACCGCTAAGGGACATTTGGCGGACCAGTCTTAGACCGCTAATTACTATCAGTTCCGTGAGTTGAAAAAAGAGTAAAAAGATTAGATTTTAGTTTTTTATCTCCTAGAGACCGAGGTGGGAGGACTAGTAAACATCTTAAGGACTCTCAGAAGTCGGGATAGTACCAACTAGGGACTCTAGAATTGATATAATCCTCAAACCCTAGTAAAAGCGTATAAATAGACCGTAGATTTCACTTGTGTGACCCTTACGTTTGGCTCGCGTGGAACTAAGGTAAGGAGGTATTATTTCAGGTAGGTTCTTTTGAGGATTTTATTCCTAACACTAAGGAATAACTTACGTCAAAATTTCATGCTAGGAGATCAAGCACACAAGGAGATAGAAGCCTACAAAGTTGCTGGTTCCATATTAGCGACCCAAGAACGAGATATTTGGCATTAGTGACTTTAGAACTTTCTGTTTCCCTTAGTATCTTCTTCTTACCCTCCAAATATCACGTCTTTAGCTCAAGAGAATCAAGAGTTATTAGGACGTGAAGTTACTGATTTATCACAGGAAGTGCAGAACTAGGGCTGACTTCCAGTTCGAGATTCAAAGTCTAGAGGAGTTTCCAGAGGTAGGTGTTGACACCCGTTTTATGACCAATAAGTCGGGTCATCTCTTTATTCATTATATATGATGCTCCAAGTTGTTCACCCTTCATCGAGTCTCTTTGTTTAGTTGAAGATCATTTCTTGGGTCTTGACTCCTTGATCGGATGTGGCTCTTTGTGGCATTTCATTTTGACTAATGCTTAGCAAAACCTTCATTCCTTCTTTTGAACTCCATTGATAATAACGGTCTGTCCCAGGCGCGTTTCTTCCTTCTAGCGGATGGGTCCTGGGCCGTTACTCCTTGAAGAGTCCTGAAGCTTGAGGTCTTGTTCCAAAGCTTATCCTTTGGCCTATATGTTGAATATAACGGTCTGTCGTGCAGCCGTTGTTTTATTGTGACGCCCTATGACTTGGCCGTTGCTTTCTTTACAGAGTCCTATTGTTTTGATCTTCTTCCTGTTGATCTTATCTCTTTGGGATAAGGTTGAAAGTAACGGATGTCCCTTGATGCGTTATTTCACTGTGGCGGTCTGTCGTGCAGCCGTTACTTCCTTCAGAGAGTCCTAGCAGTTCAGGCCTTTTCTCTGCTACTCCGTGGTCGAGATAAGAACTTGGATTGACGATATCTCTTCCAAATCTGATCCTCAGGACCTTCTGTTTGATTCTATGGACTCTTGGTGATATTATCTTCAAGGATTTGCTAAGAGTTATCCCTTTATCTTGCTGGATTTTCCTCTGCTCGACCTGAGGGTTTGAGGGTCTATAAATAGAACCCTTGACTTCATGCTCAAAGGGAGGAAATTCTGGAGTTTGCGACGAAGTGCTGCCGCATTTTAGAGTCACGTTTGATCAAGGAGAAGTGCTTCTCACGTTCGTTTGCTGCCTGGTGAAGGGAGTATCTGTTCCTCTTGGTTTCAAAGTTCATATTTGCATATTGAATTCCTTTTCCATCTCCCTTTCATCATAAGCATTATTTCTCTCCTTTCTCCACGTTTTTCACTGGTTTTCATCATCTAAACTTCCTCCCAATCTTTTAAAACGCCCAGAGGGGTTAAAAAACCAAAACCTCCCGGTATTTCCCTTTCCTTTTGATGATATTGTGTTTATTGAAGAATTGATGCTATATTGTCTAAAGGGCTAATTTGGGTTGTCTCTCTTGCTTTCCACGTCTTTGGCAGGTTTACAGGTCCACCAGCACGAGGCCCAAGTCTTCTAGCCGGCTGGAAGAGTTGGAGTTAAAAGGATTCACGCTTTGCTACTGCAGGTTATTTGACGGTCTGGTTCAGGCGCGTCATATTCTTCCAGCGGTCTATCGAGCGACCGTCACTTCCAAGTGACGCACAGGGTTCTGACCGTTACTTCAGCTGACCTGCAGGTTTCTTTGATCTTTCCTCTCCCGTGGGCGGGTGCTTCATCCACCTATTTCCAAGGTATTTTCAGGTCTTTGGCTTGTTTTTACTTTGGTGGCGATCACATCTTTCTTAAGTATTGGGCATTAGCTTTCTCTTTCGCATCTCACATCTTTTATTTCCTTGCTTGTTCCACCCCTTGCGGTGTGTTTCTATTTACTCCTTGCTCCACGCCCCGGCGTGTGTTTTTCCTTTATTCCTTAGCTTAGTTTGGTTGAGATAGCATGCCCATGCTACAGCTTGCTTTGGTTGCCTAGGTTCATGATCACATGTTCATAGGTTGAGTGCAGATCTTTGATTATTTGCTTGTCATCTTGCTACGTATCATCATTAAGACCCCAAGAAAAAGAAGATAGAGAAGCAAAATAAAATTAACAGATAATTTTTTGGCGATCACGGTGGGACAACTTGTGCCAATCGTGCTTTTGATTCCTGTTAAACCTGCCATCATCTCTTATGTTGTTCCCCTCCCGTTTTCCTCTTATGTCCTGTTGATCCTGGTTTCTGAGCGTTCTGACGGCCCTGTGTCCATACGTTGGAGTCCTCTAACGCAGGGTCATTAGACCGCCACATCTGTTCTGCTGCGAGAGTTTTCACGGTCTTTTCCTGTTACTTCTGGTTGATTTTGGCTCTCTGGCTCATTTGACGGTCCTATCTCCCTGCGTTATATTACTTCTGGCGGTCTGGTCTTTGGCCGTTATTTTATTCTGACGCAGGATTCCTCGACCGTTATACTCAAGACAGGTGCGCATCCGACGTGCATTTATTTCCGCAGTTTCTGCTGTGACTCTTTGCTTGGGTGATACTTGACTTCCTCCTTGCTTTGTTTCATATCTCCATATCATTGCGTGCATCATTGTTTGTTAGATCATAGGCTAGACTTTGCATGCACTCCGGTGCACATAGGGGCATTCATACGTTCATATCTTAGATTGCATTTTCCTACCTTGTTGTGAGGACCTCTCGTCTCCATATTCCTTGGGGCCGACTAGGAAATCACACCAGGGACCTCCATAAGTCCCCGCGAGCCGTGGATTCCCACACGGACGCCGGGCTGGTTGTACCTTTCCCACCCCGTGTCTAGGGTTGCATAAGTGAAGGAGTGATTACACTTAGAGTCAAGACAAGTCCCATACCCATCTCCTGTTAGGAACCCATTGTTGAGAGCACATTTCAATCAATTCACTAAAGTTCCGAAGGAGAAATCACAAGAATCTTGCTGCATCATCTTAAACAACTTGGTTGACTTGGGGTGTCTTCATCTTTTATCACTTACATCTTTTGTTAAAACATCGAGTTTGGTTGCTCATTGTGTGATTGTTTGTGTTGATTGTTTGCATCGTCAAGGTTGTCGTTGCATGTGGAGTTGTTTTCGTCCGTCCGAACCATCTCCTCAAGTCAATTCCTTCTTCACGTTCTATTCCAATCCTCTCTTCGAGTCCGCCATGGCATCATTCAATCCTCCCCGTTCCCAAGAGGACTCTCTTCCTCAAGGGCTCCTTGAAAACCCTCCTAGGGTTATCACCTTTTCTTCTGGAGAGGGGACTACCCCTCTTCCATCCTCCACTTCTATAGAAGGTGGTCAAGCTACCCCTTCTCTCTCCACTCCTTCCGCGGGCTCCATTCTTCAGATGATGGCCCAATTGGATCCGACCCAACTTCAAGTTCTTTATCAGGCCATGCAAGGGTCCAACGCATCCCCTTCTAAATCCAACCCTCCTATCGATCCATCTAGAATCAGTGGGCCCTCTGTCCAGCCCACTCCGATTGATCTCACCCCGGTCCAACCCCGGACCATCACTTTCACAGGCATGGAGACGGGCCAATCTTCCAACTCATCCTATCAATCTTTTGATAAAGGGAAGTCACCAATCCCTTCCTTTGCTCAGGTAGATCATCATACATCGGGTCAGATAGCTCCGCAAGTTCTCATGGGCCCTTCAGATTTCTTGCGCCCTCAGCAAGGGGTGGCTCAAGCCCATTCTAATCTGGGCCAGTCTCAGGCCCAATATCCTTCTTATGGGCCCCCCATCTCCACTGTTTATTCCTCCACTCCTGCCTATGGGCTTCCACCTTCTGCCACAATCGTTCCATCTGCTCCCCAAATTCAATCAGCGTCCTTCACTACCCCTGCTCCCTCCCGAGAGCAGGACTTGCTTGATAAATGGGCCACCATGCAGCAACAACTCGATTTCCTCCAGAAGCGGGTTGGCCCACAATCTTTGGCAGATGTTCCTGTCCCGAGCTTTCAGAACATTCGGTTCCCTCCGCAATCGGAACTCCCTAACTACCGCAAGTACGATGGGAACGGCAATCCCTTCATTCATGTGAGGGATTTTCTATATGAGTCGGCGCAGTTCCAATATGATGATCGCCTTATGGCGTACTTATTCCGCCGATCTTTGGATGGTGTTGCTCTGGAGTGGTTCTACTCTTTGCCGCTAGAAGAAGCTGAAAGTTTCAAGGTAGTAAAGGACAAATTTATCCAGCGGTTCCAAGACAGGGTCGGCCCGGAATACTCATTTACAGATCTAGTAGCCGAGAAGATGAAGCCAGATGAGGAGTTCGCCACTTATGCAGACAGGTGGAGACAGATGGCTGCTAGAGTGCCTGGCCACATTCCGGAGGAAGAGAAGGTCAAGCTGCTCATTTCAAATGCTACCCCGACCTTCAGGAACATCCTGGCAATGAATGATATAGCTAACATGCATCAACTCTACAGCCGGGCGCGCTTCATACAAACCCAGTTCAAGGATTCTCCCATACACGCCCTATTTGAAAACCAAAAGCCCAAATATCACAAGAAACCACAAGGGCCGGTTACCGAGGGGGTCCAGACAAACGAACAGGTACAAGCCGTTGCCTTTCCATTCCAAGCCGCACCATTCCGCTTCCCCCAAAACCCCCGCACTCCACAAAATCCCGCTTCACAGAACTTTCAAGCCGCTCCACAAAACCCTCCGCCTGCCTTCACCGTTCCACAAAACGCCTTCATCGCTCCACAACAACAACCACCACCTCCACAATACCACAATGTCCCTCCACCCAACGGCTATAACAACAATCCGAACAACAAGCGCCCGGCTCCCAAGAGGGCACAATATCCTCCACTGCCAGAGACCCTCACGGATATCTTCTCGGCTCTTATGTCGGTGAATGCAATTCAACTTCCTCCGGAACGGCCTAACTGGAACCCAGCCGTTGATCAAACGAAATATTGCATGTTCCATAGGCAGCCAGGCCACACTATCGAAGGATGTTATCAGTTCCGGGATCTGGTATACGATCTCCATGAAGGGCAGAGAATCGATTGGGCCGAGATGCATCGGGCCATTGTTGAAATCAAAGAGAAAAGAAGGCAGCCGCCAAGGCAGCAAGTGCAGCAGCAACAAGCACCGCAGCCGCAGCAGCCACTACCACAACAGCAACTACAACAGGCTCAGGATCTGGGGATCCATCAAGATCCGATGCCAAGTCATCTGCCTGCTCCACAGCAACCCCAGCCGCCGGCCCCGGCTCAAGTGAACGTAGTTCAACCTCCGGCCCCTAGTGCCGAGTGGTCTTTTGATGACGATGGCGCCACACCGCAAGTCATGGCCCTCCACCACAACCACCGCAATCCTCTTACCCCCTCCTTCGTCCTTCCTTCACACCCAATACCCTCTCCACTTGTCCTCCCGTTTACGCCCGCTCCAACAAATTCACTACCACCCACCACTCCGTCATACCCTTCGCCACTTGCCTCTGCTACCATCATCACGCCATCGCCTAACCTATCACCTGTCTTGACTCCTCCACCAACACTCCCTCCATCCGTACCATCCACCATCACTATCCCGCCTTCCATCAATCCTTCACTCATCATCCGCTCACCACCACTCACCACCATCACCAACCTCACACCCCACCAAATCATCTCCCCTACACAGCCTCCACCGCTCATCCACCCTGCAGGGCCCATCATACTATCCACCGATGCCGCGGCCACTACGAGTTGCGCCTTAAGGAGCGGCAAGATGTTCCATCGGAACTACCCTACTAATTCCAATCCCTAGTCCTCTCAGCCAACAGCCGAGCGAGAAGAAACTGAACCTTTGCCGGGTACTCAATATGACTTGCTGCATCATCTGGATCGAGTGCCCGCTAAAATATCTGTGCTGGAGCTGATCAAAAGGTCTACCCTTCATCAGGATGCACTGAGAGATTTCTTACAGAAGGTAATGGTCAGCGAAGATATGGCAGTCGACAGCTTACCAATGGCCCTAGCAACTATTTCCAAAGGGCCAGCAATCACATTTTCAGAATCCGAGCTAGCACTCCCGGAAGCTTGGCAAATGCCGCTCTGCATTACAATCACCCTGAACAAAGTCAGCATTGAAGCAGCGCTGGTTGACACAGGGGCTTCAATCAATGTGTGCCCACTCAGTACCCTCCGAGCTTGCAACATATCTGAAGAGTTATTACGACCTACCCCTACCACTATAGCAGCATATGACAACTCAAGGCGAGCATGTCACGGGGTGGTCACTATCCAAGCAGAGCTCGGACCCCTTACAATGGCCGTGGAATTCTATGTACTAGACATCGACCCTATGTTCAAGGCTATCTTGGGTCGTCCATGGCTGGATACGCTCGGTGCCGTGCCCTCCACCGCACATCAGTGCATCAAATTCCCTTTCCAAGGGAGGGTCGTCAAGGTCAAAAGCCTATCTACAGTGCAATCGGTTAAGGCCATTTCAGAACAGATTCTTCCTACACTTTGGCCAAGCAGCCGACCCGTCATATCAGTGCTGGATTTAAACTTCCCTTGGGCTTATACACCTCCTAGGCCCATCACTACTCCAGTTAACATCAAGATGAAGCCCCAGATCCGAGACTCAAAAGGCTGGAACATTATACTGAAACTGGGCTACCAACCGGGGAGAGGCCTCGGTGCACAATTACAAGGAATGACCAAGCCCATACCCAAGGGAAGAAAGATGGGCAGGAGAGGTCTTGGCTACAAAGAAACCGCATTATCTATGATGGGTGATTCTGGGCCACTCACCTGGGACTACCGTCAGCACTTTGTCCGAGGGCCTCTCCAGCCCGGCACGTTAGCTCTGCAGCCAGCTCCGTTAGAGAGAAGTACAGTATGTCCGATTGCCAGTCCTCCGCCGGCACTAAAAAGGCCAGAACATGATATGCTTGATTATGGTCAAACCCTTCAGGGGTTGTTTCATGAAGAAGACTGCCAAAAGAAGCAAGAGGTTCGGCTCATGCAATGGAGACCGAAGAAGCGGCCAGACGATGATCCACGGGAGGAGGGGAGCTCGCCGATTGTCTTTTCTTGGTCTCCCTCCCGCTTTCAATCTCTCCTCCAGCAATGGGAGTTCTTACCCCGTCTCCTCCTATCATGGTAAATCCATCCTTCGTTGATCCGCCCGAGATTCTATTTGTTCCTTGCGCTTGCGGGCACTGCCCGCCCATTGATCTATCCACTCTATTCACTCCTCCTCCTCCCAACGCCCAACTCCACGAGATGTGGCTCTCATCTTCCGATCCCTTCTTTGACTGCATCTTCCCCCAGCTATTCCCTATGCAGCTCCCGCCTCCTCCATCTTGCTGTATAGTCTCTACTGATCTCCAAAAAAAAACGTCAAAATCAAAATGGAGATTTCAGTGGAAGATTATGCTACCCTGTCTCCATCCTCATCCCAGGGGCACAAGTCCACTGCTCCTTCCCTTCCACTAGGTCTCCTTTCTCCTAGGTTAGGATTAGGGTCTATCGAGTCTAGGGAAGTAGAATTAGTTAGGTCTAAAGAAGTTGGGTCTTGTTCTAGGTCATCCAACCCTTCCTCCTCTGAGCCCGCCCGCTTATGCGTCCTCCCAAATCTGTTCCTGATAGGTTCTTGCAAGACCTAGCTCAGCGCTGTCATGCCCTTTTAAAATGTCCGGAATTTGTTGCTATAGCAATTACGATTGAGGATGAAGAAGAAATAGAATGGGCGTGGGGCGATGACGGACTCGACGTCTATGAAATCCTGGGTGAAAAAGATCCGGTTAATGAGGACAGCGACATAGATGACACTGCTGATCTGTACGCGCAAGGACTTAAGAAATTCGATGAGTCGTCATCAGCAGTGGATGAACCTACGAAAGAAATCAATATGGAAACCGAAGAAGACCCCAGGCCCATCATTATTACCGCTAATCTCCCTCCACAAGTAGAAGAAGATTTGATCAAAGTTCTAAGGGAGTATAGCGATTCCTTCGCCTGGTCTTATGAGGACATGCCAGGTCTTGACCCATCTTTAGTGGAACATCGACTCGTGCTTAAACCAGGGGCAACACCTGTCAAACAACGGTCAAGAAGATTTCACCCCCACATGGCCTTGAGGATCAAGGAAGAAGTTGACAAGTTATATAAGGCCAGATTCCTCAGAGTTGTTCTATATCCTCAGTGGGTGGCAAACATAGTCCCTGTCATCAAGAAGGATGGAAAGGTGCGTATTTGCATCGATTTCAGGGATCTCAATAAAGCATGTCCCAAGGATGATTTCCCGCTGCCTCACATTGATGTCTTGGTCGACAGTACCGCCGGGTACGAATCGTTGTCATTTATGGATGGTTACTCAGGATATAATCAAATCCGTCTCGCTCCAGAAGATCAAGAGAAAACCTCCTTCACCACGCCCTGGGGCACGTACTGTTATGTGGTTATGCCGTTCGGTCTGAAGAACGCGGGCGCCACCTATCAAAGGGCGATGATGGCCATCTTCCACGACATGATGCACATCTATATGGAAGCTTACGTGGATGACATTCTGGTGAAGTCAAGAACCAAAGAAGAACACCCCTCTATTCTGGCCAAGGTGCTGCAAAGAGCCAGGGAGTACAAGCTTAAGATGAATCCGAAGAAGTGTGTATTCGGAGTCTCCTCAGGGAAGCTGCTAGGCTTTATAGTGAGCAAACGGGGGATCCAGATTGATCCTAACAAAGCACAGGCCGTCATGGATATACCTCCGCCTAAGAACATTACGGAACTTCGAGGATTGATTGGTAGATTGCAATTCATCAGAAGATTCATATCCCAGCATTCTCAGAGGTGCCGTCCATTTTATGAATTGCTTAAGGCGGGGGTTAAATTTGAATGGAATGAAGATTGTCAAAAGGCCTACGAGGACTTGAAGGAATATCTGTCCAATCCCCCGGTTTTGCAACCTCCTGTCCCTGGGAAACCCCTAATCCTATATATCTCGGTCATTGAGGACTCCCTAGGGGTGGTCTTAGCATAAGTGGATGATGAAGGAAAAGAGCGGGTTGCGTATTACCTCTCTCGGTTATTCAACCCAGCTGAGTCCTGATACACCGCTATGGAGAAGACTTGTGCCGCCTTAGTGTGGGTAGCTCAGAAGCTTAAACACTATTTTCTTGCCCACCCAGTTAGGTTGATCTCTAGAATGGACCCGATTCGCTATCTCTTAGAAAAGCCCGTCCTTTCTAGTAGGTTAGCTCGCTGGCAGAGCTTCCTCTCTCAATTCGACATCACCTTTGTTGTTCAGAAGGCGGTCAAAGGATATGCCATTGCTGAGCATCTCGCTCATCTCCCCATTCCTCACACCGATTCCATCCAGGACGATTTCCCTGATGAGCATCTTTCTGTTATCTCTCATCACCCCTTTTGGTCTCTGCACTTCGACGGTGCACTCAATTCTCAAGGCCGAGGGATCGGTGCTGTTCTGCTTACTCCAGAGGGGGTGACCATTCCCTTTGCTTATCAACTTCGATTTCCTGCTACCAACAACATCGCTGAGTATGAGGCTCTCCTGGCCGGATTGAAGCATGCCTATCTCCTAGGCGCGCGTTATTTAAACATTATAGGAGATTCTCAGCTCGTCCTACGGCAAGTTCTGTCCACTTACCGTACTCGTGACCCCAAGCTCAAGCCTTATCAAGATCTGGTCACGCTCCTTGCCAGCAATTCCGTAAGCTGATCTATATCCATACTCCCCGTTCTCAGAACATTCTAGCTGATGCTCTGGCATCCCTTGCTTCTTCCCTATCTTTCCCTCTCAGTCGGAGCACTGAGACTATCGTCGTTCAGAGATTGGACGCACCCTCTCTTCAGGACCCTTGGTTCATCAATCTTAGGAAATCTGTAGAGGCAAGAGCTGAGAAGGAAGATCTTAAGGAAGTATCTTTAACAGAGCTAGAAGAGATCCTGGACGAAGAAGAGTTGCCTTGGTATCATGAAATCGAGTTGTTTTGTAAGGAGGGATTGTTCCCAGAAGGGGCAACTGCTGAGCAACGCAAGTCAATCAGAAGAGCCGCCGCAAGGTATACTATTGTCGCAGGAGAACTGTACAGGCGCGCTACTAATGGGATGCTCATGAGATGCTTAGATGATGTTGAAGCTTGGAAGGTGGCTGAAGCAGCCCATTCTAGTGAGTGTGGGGGTCATGTCAATGGCCAGGCTCTAGCGAAGAAGATCCTAAGGCAGGGCTACTATTGGCCCACTCTAGAGGAAGATTGCTCCCTCTATGTCGGAGGTGTCTTAAGTGCCAACTCCACGCTGATAAAATTCATTCTCCAGCTTCGTCTCTCCATCCTATGACCGCTCCTTGGCCATTCTCTATGTGGGCCTTTGACGTTGTCGGCCCGCTCGGTGATCCTAATTCCCAGATCAAGCAGAAATCCTTTATCCTTACCGCCACTGAGTACTTCACCAAGTGGGCTGAAGCCGAGGCGTACGCAGAGATCAAAGCTACAACGGTGTGCCGCTTTATTATGAAGAATATCATCTCACGGTTCGGAGTGCCAAGCAGCATCATCACCGACAACGGACCCCAGTTCGTTTCTCAAGAGCTCAAGGACCTATGTAAGAAGTTCAATATTGCATTGCATCATTCATCTCCATATTATCCTCAAGGCAACGGTCAAGCCGAGGCCACTAATAAAACTCTTCTTAAAATCATCAAGAAAACATGTGAAGCTCATAAGTTTTCTGATTGGCCAGAAAGATTAGTGGAAGCTCTGTGGGCTTACCGCACCTCCGTCCGTACCCCTACGGGACAAACTCCCTATTCTCTTACCTACGGGATGGAGGTGGTGCTCCCATATGAGATCCTGATCCCTTCCCTTAGAGTGCAGCTTGATAAGGAACTTAATCTCGATGAACGTCGAGAGGCGTTGCTGGTTCAGTTGGAACTCTTAGATGAGAAGAGGATGAATGCGACCGATCATGTATCCGTTTATCAAAAAAGGGTTTCGCGTTATTTTCAAAAGAAGGTAATCGAACGTAAGTTTCAAAAAGGTGATATGGTTTTGAAGCGAAAATTCATTCGGGTTGCAGGTCCTAGGTCTAAATTACAACCTAATTGGGAAGAGCCGTTTGTCGTAAAAGAAGCTTATCCGGGAAATGCTTACCGTTTAGTAAACGCGGAAGGTGAGGAGCTCTCTCACCCGTGGAATGGGTTGTATCTTAAGCGTTTCTTTCCTTAGAGTCTAACCATGTGCTACCCCGGCAGCAAGATGCTCCTCCTGTCACTAAAGGAGTCCCGAGTGAGGCAATCACACACTACACGACGTCCCTGGTCAGGTTTTCCATGTTGAGAAAGGACAACGTTTCTCCTTGGCCATGCTTTGGGGGAAAGTCAAGGTCCCTGTCCATTTCTTCCTTCAGCTAAAACTAGGGGCAAGAAGAGAATAAGGAGGCGATAACCGATCCAAACACCCTCACGAGAGGAGGTATCAAATAGGGGTAGTCCGTTATGACCTGACGCCACAAGAAACAAAAGAGACAGCGAAGGGGCAATCTCTATGACAAAATCAAAAGCATCACCTCAAAGTCGATATAGTATGAATTATGAATTCCAAAGCTCCAGAAAGGTAAAGCAAGAAAAGCGAGGCATGACAAGAGTGGCAGTATAGTTCCCCGCGGGACGTTATGAGCCCGGTCGCATGCATGCCTAGGGTGGATTAAGGTTCGATGACGGACTCAAAGCCCCGGCACAACAGACCAAATCTCTAAAAGGGTTGTACGGAAAGGAAATCAAGTCTTAAAAAAACTTCTATATCTGGCCTAAAGCTTACCCCCCGTATTCTATTTTTCTTTTAGGACCAAGATTAGTACCCTGAGTATGGCCCTGGCAGAAACACCGTCATGACAATTTGGACCTTGTCCAGGGGTCGTCATCTTCTCTCACACCCACCCCCGGACTCGCTATCAATAAGGAAGGGCTCACGCTGCTGGGGAAGCACTGGCTTTCCAAAATCAAAAAAAAATCAAATATTTTCAAAATCCAAACGAATTTAATATTTTTCAGAATCCAAAAAAAAATCAAATATTTCCAAAATCCAAAAAAAAACATCAAATATTTTCAAAACCCAAAAAAATCAAATATTTTCAAAAGTCTCACAAAAATCAGATATTCTCCAAAACCTTCGAAAAACACCATCATATGCATTGCATGCATTGCATTATTTTCATTATGTTTTCCGCCTATTTTAACAAGGCTCCACCCCTTGACCAAATATTGAGAAACGATCATTATCTAACTTGCTTCAAGGTAAGGGGTTGAGTCTAAGAACAGATCTAACTTGTTTCATGTTTAAAGTGTGTGCAGAACACAGGATCAAGATCAAAGTGAGAAGCTCACAATTATGCAGATTCAAAGGCTGTAACGCGTCATCACCAGACCGCTACAGTCATCTAACGGTCATATCCCTACCGTCACTCCTCTTCTTGCATAAGCTTTCTTTCTTTCAACAGCCATCAGTCTAACGGCCAAGGTTAGGACCGTTACTTACTCTAACGGCCTGAGTCTGGACCGTTACATCCCTCAGAGAATAGGGTTCTTCGTGCTTCCATTCTGACGGCCTATCGTCAGACCGTCGTTTCTTTGTAGCGGCCCAATGCACATCTGTTACATACTCTAGAGGCTCTGCCTGTTCACATCATTCCATACGATCAAGCCACAAAACTCCTGCTCATTCAACTAAGACAATCTCATCTCATTCAATCAAGCTTAATGAAAAATGAATTCACAAAATTCCAACTTTTCGTCATACAACCAACATCTCTCTAAATAAAAAAAAATCAAGCTACATTAAGTTTTTCATCTGCAAGAGGGCGAATCTTCCTCAACTCTTTCACGTAGCCTCGGCGTGCTTCGTCGTTCTCTTCAACTTCTTCTTGCCACGGGCGCACTTTGCTGATCTCCCACATGGTCAGCGCGTTCCGGATCGCTCTTTCATCCTCCTCGGTCCCCATCTTCCTAGATAGAAGGGGAGGGTAGTGTGATAGTGCAGGAGCTTGGGTTCTTGGAAGTCCGATCTGAAGATGGCACCGGTGCGGGTTGTAGATCGCCATTGTAGTGTTCCCTACTAGCTGGAGGTCCAGGCCTTGACGCCGCGGTATTTTAAGAGGAGTGCTTCGAAGGATTCTTGGTCGCATATTGAACTTGTCTATTGGCAAAATGTTGAAGAAGAGGCGCCATTCATCCCGAGTTTTCTTATCCGCCGTCTTGCATTCAACCTGTGAAGAGTATCCAAATGCCCCTCAAATGAAGAAGAGAGGGTGGCTCCCGAAGATTCGGCTGGCTGAAGTTATGTCTTCCTTTGGTTGGAATTTGACTCTCACTCCCATCCAACACTCAAGGAGTATCATAGAGCCGAACAAAGGTCCTCCTAGGCAAGCTGAACTTAGTCCTTCATAGAGGTATGAGAGGATCGCTTGAGAGATGGACGTTCCCCGCCACAACCCACTAATAATGCTGAGATTTTATGTCTAGAAGGTGGTCGGTTGTGGTGAAAAGTAAGACTCCGCATAAGCACACCGCCACCGCCTTGGCTATTGCTTCGTGTCTCTCCCACTTGTTCTTGCAATGGGACACTATCCATTGTGCCAAGGGTATCAAATGAATGTGGTGTGGGCTGATCATGGTCCTCACGTCCTTCGGATTATGGATAAAATCACTCAAGATCAAGGACGGGTCAATAGGCTCAACCGTGTAGCAAACCCGGTCTTCATCCCCCACCTTAGTCTTAGGAAGGGCTAGGTAGGTCTCTACCTCTTCTAATAGGACTGTCGCTTCAAAGGAAGGGAAGATGAAGGTATGAGTTTGTGGATGCCCCAACTCTACAAGAGCTGACATACATGGCCAATCTAAAGATAATTTCTAAAAGTTTTTGCCTAAGACCAA
Organism: Amorphophallus konjac; assembly: GCA_022559845.1. Lineage (NCBI taxonomy): Eukaryota > Viridiplantae > Streptophyta > Magnoliopsida > Alismatales > Araceae > Amorphophallus > Amorphophallus konjac. The sequence continues at coordinate 211,248,349 of CM040123.1, read as the reverse complement.
GAGAGGTTGAAGGTGCCATGCTTTAAGGATTGATGTGACTTCTCTAGGGAGTGCCTTTATCATGGGAGCCACCCACTTCAGATTTGAATAGCATCTTGGGCCAGGAAGGGGCTTAAGAAGGAGAAGAAGAGGGAGTCATGAAAGGAATTGAAGTGCAGAAAATTCTGAACTTGGTTGGGTTGTTGGAACTTACCACCCTTTGAGAATTAGAGCTTAGATGCTTGGGAATCGAGGTTAGCCGTTGAAGCTCTCCGTGTTCCTTTCTTGCAGCCTTAGGTCCGATGTAGACCTTCTCCTCCATAGTCATCACCTCAAAGCTTCTCTTCATCTTGATTTCTGCCTTTAGGAGTGGTCTTTCAGCCCTAGAGCAGAGGTTTCAGCAAAGCTACGATTTTTGGTTGGGTTTCCAAGTTTTAAAGGCTTGATTTTGGTTTTAAAAGGATAAGACTTGAGTTAGGAGGCCTTATCTTCAATCTAGATAAGTTCTAGTGGGAGATTAAGTGGATAAATCTCGGGTTTAGGCTCTCACAGCTCAATCCGTCTCGGAACACAACTCAGGCTCCAACGGTCCATCGTGGGACCGTCATTTGTCTCTGACGCACCAGAATGGGGCCGTCGCATTTCCTGTAGGTTCAAGTTCGCCCGTTCCTATTCTGTGGAGTCTGACGGTCCAGCGTTTGACCGTCGTTCTTTCATAACGCGTGAACCCTGAGCCGTTACACCCTCAGCCGTTCAGCTCCTTGGCTTCTGGGCTAAACATTTCCCGACGGTCTTGGTCAGGACCGTTACTTCCCCCCGACGCATCTCTTTTGGGCCGTCGCATTTCCTGCTAGTTTCCCTACAAACCATCGCTCTGCCATGATCAACGGTCTAGCATTTGGCCGTTATTTGTATTTGACGCGCCTTCCATTGACCGTCACTTTTCCTACAGCCCCAGCTGCAATTTGACCGCTGTCATGGTTAACGGCCCTTATCTAGCGCGTTATTTGATTATGACGGTCTGAACTTGGACTGTTACATTCTCTGCTGCTGAATTGAGGCTATTCCTTCCTGCCCTTGCCTAGACCTGGCGATCTTTCACATTTTACACCTCCTTCTTCGCACATTCTCATGCACAACTATTTTTCATTCTTCCCATACATGCATTCCTACATGCATTCCTACACACATCTCACGCATTCGTCATCACATACAATCCTTCATTTGTTTTTGACATTTCACAAACACACAATCCTGCACAAGATAACAAAAGGCCAAAAAGAAATTTCATTTTTCACTCCATTTTTCTATATAAGTCATGTAAAAGTGATAACAAAAGGAAAAGAAAAAACATATATCACTCGGCCGGCTTATCTCCCGGGCCGCCATCACTATCTCCGGTACCCTCGGGCTGCCTGGCTGTTGGTCCCATGGCGCTGTGCTCACCCTCTGGCTGTCGTCTCTGGTCCGCCTCCTCGTTCCTCCGATGGCCGGAAGAACTGGTAAAATACCCGCGAACTCCGCTGATGGGGGCCATGCTCTGGCTCCGGCTGCTCGTCCCCGACCTCTTCCCTAGAAGCCGGAGTGCATCCTTCAAGGCCCCAATCGCGCCCTTCATCTCGAAGGTCTGCACTCGGAACTGATCTCGCTCGCCTCTTACACGTGCGATGTCAGCCCTGAGTCGCTCCATCTCTCCGTTGTCCGGGCGTCGCGGGGTCTCCGCTCGCAATCTGGCCATCTCCGCCTGGACAAGCTCTGTTTCTGCTCGGGCTCTCTCTGTCTCGGCCCGGCTCCTCTCTATCTCCGCCTGGAGACGCTCTGCCTCCGACCGAGCCTACCTCACCTCGGCCACTGCTGCAGCTACCTCTCTCGCCTGTAGATTGCATTTCATATAGTTAATCATAAGGCATTTAAATGGCATCATCATGAGCATGAGCATCTTAGCATCTTACCCGCTCTGTGAGGGTGGCCTCCGCCTCCTCGGCCCGGGCAACCGCCCGAGCGAACTCGGCATCCTGCTCTGCCCTGCCTCCCGCAGGCTGAGAGGAAGACGATGGGGCATCCGGTCCAGCTCGTTGGGCTCCCTCGGCCCGCTGTAATTTCATGATTAATCACATTAAGAATTTCATTAGCATAATCATTTAAGTTTAAGTTTAGAGTCTCACCAGGAGCTCCAGGGCTATCCGGTACTCATCCCACTGCTGGATCGTGGAGTGAAGTAATCCCTCCAGCTCGGCTATCCATCCCTCAGGGTCTAGCTGCATTTAGAAAGCATGTGAGTCATTTACATATAGCATTGCATTTTTTGCATATAAAGAGGTTTAAGGTTTAGAGTTGCATACCGGTTGTCGGGTACCTCGGTACACCCGGTCGCCGTAGAGTCGAGCGAAGGCCTTCAGATATGCCTCGTCGCTCTCATCTCGCTCCTTCACCGCTCGGCCCCGCCTGTTCCAGTCGTGGACGTACTTCGCCTTCCGGGCGCACCAATCCACATTGCCACTGATGCCCCTTGCCGACTTGCCTGGGTGGTCATCACTGTGGCGTGGAAAGGTCACCTTGGGCTGGTGTAGTCCCCGAGTCCGCAGGATCAGCCTGTAGTGCAGAGGCTCGATGATGTGGATGCAATGCAGCCATATGTCTCGCCCCCTGTACGACAAGGCCGCCTCTACCCACGGCTGTCCCGTGTAAGCCTCGCCGCGGTACGGGGTCCATCTCACCTAGAAACATTAAGTCCATTCATCAGCATATAAGTTCATCATGTAGAAGCATTTAAAGGCATATAGAAGCATTTTAAAGCATGTAGAAATCATTCCGAGTTCTGGACTTACCGGCATGTGTGGGTAGGAGTCCAGGTCGTCCTGGATCGTCCGGGTCAATCTGATGATCGACCCTGTGTCCCTCGCTACCGTCCATCGCCTCGCGATCGGGATGCGGCCGGGGTGGAGTAGTGTGCCTCTCCCAATACTCGGGAGATACATGTAGCTCCAGATCTGCATTTTAGAAATCAAGTCAGTCAAATTGCATAATCATAACATTTTTTGCATAATATAGAAAGCATTTAAATTGCACTCACCTGTAGAAAAGGCGAGAAGCCGCCCAGCATCGTCTGTCGGTCCGTCGTGCTAAGGGACTCGAACAGGAACGCGAGCACTACTCCTCCCCATGCATATCTCCCGACTCTGTGCAAGTTTTCTATCATCGGAAGCAATATGTAGCTGATGACGTCCGCTCGAGTCGCGAAGAGGAGCTTCCCGAATAGCAGCATCAGGAAGCGTCTCAGTACTTTATCTCCCTCGGGTCCTGCCTCCGCCGCCACGTGAGGGCGCACCTGGTCTATCACTCTGCCCAGATGCTCCTCGGGTAGCTCTCCTACGGCGATCGCTGCTCCTCTCAACCCCAAGCTCTCCTGCAGTACTGATCTCGAGAGTTGAGATGAGGACTGTCCCGGCCTGATCAGATCCAGTCCGAGCAGCTGCTGTGCCATCTCCCGGTAGTCGCCATACGTCCATCCTGTCACTGCAGCTCTGTGGACTCTCAATCCCATAATCCTCGCTATGTCTTCCAATGTGGGGATCATGTGGCCCCACGGGAAGATGAAGGCTCTGCTGACTGGGTCCCACCTCTCGTGCAACGCGTACAGCAAGGGTGTGTCCATCCGGATCACCTCGATGCTGAGCACCTCGGCGAATCCCATCCCGGCTAATCTCTCCCTCTGGTAATCGGGCAATGCCTGGTACACTGCCTGGATCTGCAGCCAAGAGATCCGCGTTCTTCTCTTTCCCTGCATTCATGTAGATCATTGGTTAGTCAATTGCATCATAAAATCATTGCATAAACATTTATAAAATGAAAACAAAACAAAAATTCAGAAATTAGAAAACCTTAAAAATAATTTGGATCTCTGGTAGATGTAACGGCCCTGGGGTAGGGCGTTACTTGGCTCTGACGCACTCAGGGTGGCGCGTCAGGCGTGTGACGGTCGCTGGCAGGACCGTCACATCGTCTGCCTTTGTTTTTTTTTCCTTTGCATTCCCGAGATCTCTCACCTTGGCCAAATGGCCTACAATCATTCCTAATGGGTTCGAGGACCCATTTCTACCCCTCAACCCCGCATGCATTCACAAATAAAATTCAAAAAAATCAAAAATTGAAATTAGGGCGAGGGGACCTACCTGATGGTCCATGCCCCTTCTCCTCTTCTTGGCTGGTTCTTTGGGTTCCTCTTCACCCAAGGGGGCTTCTTCTTGGTCCTCTGCAGCCGTGGGAGCTCCGTCTTCCTCCCTTGGATCTCTTCTCGCCGTTTGCTCTTCTTCCACCGGCGGGATGGCTTCCCATTCTAGCCGGCGGTGGAACCGCCGTATTGCCTTCCTCTTTCCTCTCTCCCTCTTCTGTGGAGGCGGCTGGGATGGCTCGTCGCCGGCCATTGGAGCGGTGGGGTTGGAATCGCCGGAGGGTTTCTCGGTTGGAGGTTTTTGGGGTGTTGAGTGTTGAATGAATGGGCAGTGACCGTTCGGGTTTTATTTTTTGAACGCTCAGGAAATGTGACGGTCTATCGACCGACCGTCACATCCTTCTGACGCGTCTGTCTTCGACCGTTACATGTGTTGGCCCTATTTTATTGAAGAATGTGAACCGCCTGGTTTATGATGACCCAGTATTGGTCCGTTATTTCGTGTGACGCTCTTACACTAGACCGTTAAAAACTTGCAAGTTTCTTGATGAATTAAATGGTCTAATTAATGTTAAAATGGTTCCATTTTCTTTCATGTTGTTCATTATTGATGCCTCTCGCACGTACAAATGGTTATGCCTTAATTCGTGTTCATATTTGTTATTGGCTAACCTCTTTCCATGAAGGAATTTATGAACAAAGTCACGCTCTACAGTTCATCAGGCAGGTAAGTCAGGTATTGTATCTCTTTCCCTTATCCTTTAATGCATTACTATATGTTATTTATGATATATTATCTCGAGAACCGGCTGGTCATTCGTGTGTTCCGGGATCTGATGTTCCCCTTAAACAAAAATGATGATGATCTAAGTTCACATGTTTAATCGTTGGATAGACCGTTAGGTTGGAAAAATTTGGGAACGATGGTTCTGTCTTGCACGCCGTGGTTGCAGATGGTGACCTGACCCTGGTTTCTCCAGCTTAGCAATATTATTCTCGAGTATCTGGATATTTTATCTTTCTTTACATTCGTTTTAAAGATTTCTTTTCCTTTAGCCCAGCATGCATCAGGCGCATCTTTTAAGCATTCATGTGCTTCATCTGTTCAAGGTAGATCGATGATGGTGAATAGCTGTGTTCTTGATCTCGAATGAGGAGAATTATTCCACTCTGAATTACAAGGTTTCCTTTGATCTCGTCGCTCGATTTGGTTGGCTGAAGATTCATGTCTGGAGTTTAGTCAGTTCTCTTTCCTTTCCGTTGCCTCCGGTGGCTAGCCGTGTTTCCTTTCCGTAGTTGTTAGTTCCTCCAGACATGCGTCCTTTGGTTGGCTATTTCCTTGTGATCAGTTCGAAATTTTTCCAGAAAATTCCTATCGCTTGTTCATAAAGAACGGGTGTCGTTTACCTTAACACCCACTTTTTGATCCACTCCACTTCGTTTCCGCTTCATCTCCACGTTCCATTTTATTTTCGCTTCACCTTCGCTCGCTCCCCTGCAAAGAGGACGTTAAGGAGGGGCATCTGTTGACACCCGTTTCATGACCAATAAGTCGGGTCATCTCTTTATTCATTATATATGATGCTCCGAGTTGTTCACCCTTCATCGAGTCTCTTTGTTTAGTTGAAGATCATTTCTTGGGTCTTGACTCCTTGATCGGATGTGGCTCTTTGTGGCATTTCATTTTGACTAATGCTTAGCAAAACCTTCATTCCATTGGTAATAACGGTCTGTTCCAGGCGCGTTTCTTCCTTCTAACAGATGGGTCCTGGGCCGTTACTCCTTGAAGAGTCCTGAAGCTTGAGGTCTTGTTCCAAAGCTTATCCTTTGGCCTATATGTTGAATATAACGGTCTGTCGTGCAGCCGTTGTTTTATTGTGACGCCCTATGACTTGGCTGTTGCTTTCTTTACAGAGTCCTATTGTTTTGATCTTCTTCCTGTTGATCTTATCTCTTTGGGATAAGGTTGAAAGTAACGGATGTCCCTTGATGCGTTATTTCACTGTGGCGGTCTGTCGTGCAGCCGTTACTTCCTTCAGAGAGTCCTAGCAGTTCAGGCCTTTTCTCTGCTACTCCGTGGTCGAGATAAGAACTTGATTGACGATATCTCTTCCAAATCTAATCCTCAGGACCTTCTGTTTGATTCTATGGACTCTTAGTGATATTATCTTCAAGGATTTGCTAAGAGTTATCCCTTTATCTTGCTGGATTTTTCCTCTGCTCGACCTGAGGGTTTGAGGGTCTATAAATAGAACCCTTGACTTCATGGTCCAAAGGGGGAAAATTCTGGAGTTTGCGACGAAGTGCTGCCGCATTTTAGAGTCACGTTTGATCAAGGAGAAGTGCTTCTCACGTTCGTTTGTTGCCTAGTGAAGGGAGTATCTGTTCCTCTTGGTTTCAAAGTTCATATTTGCATATTGAATTCCTTTTCCATCTCCCTTTCATCATAAGCATTATTTCTCTCCTTTCTCCACGTTTTTCACTGGTTTTCATCATCTAAACTTCCTCCCAATCTTTTAATACACCCAGAGGGGTTAAAAAAACCAAAACCTCCCGGTATTTCTCTTTCCTTTTTTTGATATTGTGTTTATTGAAGAATTGATGCTATATTGTCTAAAGGGCTAATTTGGGTTGTTCTCTCTTGCTTTCCACGTCTTTGGCAGGTTTACAGGTCCCCAGTACGAGGCCCAAGTCTTCTAGCCGGCTGGAAGAGTTGGAGTTAAAAGGATTCACGCTTTGCTACTGCAGGTTATTTGACGGTCTGGTTTAGGCGCGTCATATTCTTCCAGCGGTCTATCGAGCGACCGTCACTTCCAAGTGACGCACAGGGTTCTGACCGTTACATCAAGCTGACCTGCAGGTTTCTTTGATCTTTCCTCTCCCGTGGACGGGTGCTTCATCCACCTATTTCCAAGGTATTTTCAGGTCTTTGGCTTGTTTTTACTTTGGTGGCGATCACATCTTTCTTAAGTATTGGGCATTAGCTTTCTCTTTCGTATCTCACATCTTTTATTTCCTTACTTGTTCCACCCCTTGTGGTGTGTTTCTATTTACTCCTTGCTCCACGCCCCGGCGTGTGTTTTTCCTTTATTCCTTAGCTTAGTTTGGTTGAGATAGCATGCCCATGCTACAGCTTGCTTTGGTTGCCTAGGTTCATGATCACATGTTCATAGGTTGAGTGCAGATCTTTGATTATTTGCTTGTCATCTTGCAACGTATCATCATTAAGACCCCAAGAAAAAGAAGATAGAGAAGCAAAATAAAATCAACAGTAGGTCATCTCATGAATGGCTAAAACATCATTCTAGGATTAAAAGCCCTATTGTTTCACTAGATTTCATGAACTATGCATCAAGAATTTCATGTTTTATGCATCTAGTATACATCAATGCATATTCTTAGCCCTAATTAAGTTAAGAGAAATTCCCTTGTTAATTCACAGAAAACCCATGCATATTATAGCCTATTCTTCGTTCTATCATGATAGGGATGTTTTTACATGTTGATTTCGAGACATGATGCATTTTAAACATTAGTTTCATCTTATTTAATTTACTGTCAGACGTTCTCTAGCGGCCTAATCTTCGATCGCCAACCTTGTGCAGCGGCCCTACGATAAACTGCTAGTCACCTTGAAACGTGATTTTTATGAAACCTCTAGCGGACCAGAAATGGACCGTTAAAGTCCCTCTGGCGGCCTTACGATAAACCGCCAACTTTCTCTAACGGCTCTATTATAGACCGCCAGTGTTCTGATTTCTGTCAACCCGAGACACAATCAAGAGCAGTCCGTCTAGCTTATAAATCAGTCTAGTTAACTATATACCAACCTATTTTAATGTTATTTCACTACTCTGAGTTTTAATTACTAGTTCATAACAGTGATTTCTTGTTCTTTATGGTACTTGGGATTTTTTTAAGCATATGATAATTTCATGCCCAAAAACCATATAATCTTGTATTAAATTATGGTTTAAATGCTACATTGATGAGGTTGAAAGTTGGTTTATCACAGTACACATTCTCTTCTTATCTGAGAGTCAATTTTTATAAGTACATGGCATATATCCCGATATATGACCATTAGTTACACCTTTGCACTTTAGGAACATAATCTTGGACTTGATAACCTCTCCTTTGGATATTCCTTCCAACGGACTAGGAAATCTTGTTTCAAGGCATCCATAATTCTCCGCGAGTCTGAGATTCTCACTAGGACGCCGAGTTGGTTGTATCATTAAATCCCATTGTCTAGAAAGCACTTACACTATCATTTTATATTTTTGAAAACCTAGCGGCCTTATGGTTGACCGCCAGAGTCTGCTAGCGGGCCTTAGCTAGACCTCTAACGGATCCTTGACGGTTCTTTCTTTGACCGCTAAAGACTCCAGATAATCTATTTTCAAATATCGAACAGTCTTGTACTTAACGGTCCAGAACTAGACCGCTTTCTTCAATAAAGGGCGCAATAAACGACCGCTATTTTTCTGAGTATAGTTAACCCAAGGTTTGACTGAAGGGTTAATATTCCTATGATCCTAGATAGTCCAATTGATTATCTAGAGTCTGTCATATTATTCCAAAAATACCTAAGTAAATTGTGAAAGTTAAGAAATGTACCGTTATGCTGCCGATTTATTTTCACGGCATAACCTAGTTATCAATGTGTTTATTGAACTCTTATTCTCAATAGAAGCATTCTTGTTTTTGGTTACTTTATCATGAAGCTATAGTTGAAATTGTGAAATCTTGGCCACAATATTTATTATATACGTGGAAGTAGCTTGATTTATACTTGAAGATGCAGTTCGAGTACTAATTATGTTCAAGGGCTCTATGCTAGTCCCCTCGACTGATTGTCGGAAACATACTATATAAACCATGGGATATGATGCTACTGGCGTCGCATTGCGCTTGGAGTACTTTCTTTATAAATAAGTGAAAATATCCACGGCAATCACGGAAATCTACATGAATTCACGAAGTACTTGTTACTAAGTGAAGAGTACATTCTTGCTTGTTACATGACTTGCTAGTACATTCTCGTTACATTCTAGTTCATGAAAAGGCCAAAGTAACATTCTTGATATATTCTTGATTTATCATATCTCAAGCATGATTATACTTTATTACTTTAAGTTTTAATCGCATGTTTTGATCATATTTGCATGATTTATCTTTTTCCTTAGAGCTAAAGATATTAATTACTTTAACATTGCCAATCATGTTGATGCGAAGATACCTACTAGGTAAGTGTGCTCATTACCTATTTTCCAATATTTTCAGGAAGTACCAGTGGGTCAGATTCGGATTAAGGTCATTCCAGTGATGAGTCCGAGAGCGATTAAAGGAAACGTAGAATCGAGTGAAGACTTAGAATGTCGAAATATGTCTAGATTGAGTTTTATATGTAATTTTATCTTTATTGAGTCTAGAGAGAGAGTGGAGTGTTATGTACTTGAATTATGATTATATGATATGAAAATAAAGATGAGAGTTTGATTCTATTATTGTGCACTTACTTGTGTGATTGTTATTGTGCTCTGATTATTCTTGCTTGCAGGAGGCTTACCATGTCGGCTGTTCGCATTCCCGATTATTTTCGCTGTAAAATCTCGGGGCGTGACAATTAAGTTGGTATCAGAGCCTAGGACCTAGAAGTCCTAGAGAAAAATGTGTCATGTCATAGGATAAGTCTGAGGTTTAAGGACCCTTGCCTATGAACTAAGGAAGAAATTTCCTCACCTATGTGAGAATTGGGTAGAGCTGGGGATGAGATAGTAAATTACATCTAGATTAACCCTTTTTTTCATGAGAGATTAATGATTTATTATTTCTCTCAGGTACAATATTATCTCAATGGCTCATTGTGTGGATTGGAACGGTATGCAAGAGACCGTTGCTAGTCTTACTCAAGCATTTTAGACTATGGCGCAAGCTGGCACCGGGGCGAGGGCTGGAGATTTGCATCACAACTTTCTGAGTCTAAACCCTCTGCGATTCTATGGTTCTTCTAATCCAGACGAAACTGAGAACTGGATAGATGAGATGAACCGTATATTTGAGGTCATGCAATGTGCTGACCAAGAGAAAGTGTGTCTTGCCGCTTTTCAACTAAACAAAGATGCACGTACATGGTGGAAGTCGGTTCCGGCACTGCCAGCAGATGCACCCCATACATGGGAAGGTTTCCTTAAGCTATTCCGTGCCAAATATTTTTCTGAACATGTCAAGGAGTGGAAGGCTATGGAATTTACTTCTCTCCGCCAGGGTATGTTATCGGTGGCAGAGTATGAACTTTAGTTTTCCAGGCTAGCGCCGTATGCTCCTCATCTGGTCAGTACTGATTTATTAAAGGCAAATCGGTTCATGGTTGGTTTAAGACCTGATTTTATTCAGCAACTCAGGACTGAAAATATCTGTACTTATGCGAAGATGGTCCAACAGGTATATCTATGTGAAAGGACCTTAGAGAAAGTCAAAAAATTAAAAGGAAAGGGCGAAGAGCCAAGCCGAAGGTCTGATCGGCGTGATAAGAAAGGCAAGTTCAGCATCACAGAACCCTACAAATCCCGTGATAGCAAGAAGAGATCCAGGAATGGGAGCGGTGGTAGTTCCCATAAAAATAAGAAGATCAAGGAAGAAGATAAGCAGGTCGCTACGGCCTATACTTTTTGTGAAAAGTTCAGTCATTCGGCCGAAGAATGCTGGAAGCGCCTTGGCGCTTGTCTACGTTGTGACAGCCGGGAGCACAGCATGCTGGATTGCCCCCTTATGAAGGAGCTATCTTCTGGAAGTGGACGTAAGAGACATGCTCGTCTTAATGCTATTTTAGATGAAGAAGAGCCCCCAAATGATGGGCTTATGGAAGGTACTGTACACATTTGTTCCCATCCTGCTTTTGTACTATTCAATACTGGTGCTTCTCATTCCTTTATATCTACCCCCTTTGCAAAGACCTTGCCAGTTTCATCAGTTTCTTTACCTTCGGACCTTGCTATTACTACACCTTTAGGCCCTGGAACCAAACTCACAAATTATTACCCCGATAGTGAAGTAAGGGTAGAAGGTCACAATCTCCCTGCAAACCTCGTATGCCTTGACATGGAGGGCTACGATGCTATATTAGGTGTGGATTGGGTTGTAGATCATGATGCCTACATAAATTATCGAAATAGGATTATCTCCTTTAGGAAACCAGGTCTTCCAAGATTTTCTTTCCTTGGTATCAAATATAGGAATCACCCTGCCATTATTTCATCTCTTCACGCTTGCAAACTTATCTCGCAAGGATGTGAAGCCTTTCTTGCTTCCGTAATTATCGTTGAATCCAAGGAGATTACTTTAAAAGATATACCTATCGTAAATGAGTTTCCTGATATATTTCCATCAGATTTACCCAGTTTACCACCCAGAAGGGAAGTAAACTTCTCCATTGAACTCATTCCCAGAGCATCACCTGTTTCAACAGCTCCCTACAGGATGTCCCCCACAGAACTTAAGGAATTGAAGAAACAACTTCAGGAGTTATTGGACAAGGGATTCATACGACCTAGCACATCCCCTTGGGGTGCGCCAGTCCTATTTGTCAAGAAGAAAGACGGATCTCTCAGGTTATGTATCGATTACCAGCGACTAAATCAGCTTACTATCAAGAACAAGTATCCGTTGCCGCGTATATATGAACTCTTTGATCAGCTTTCGGGGACAGAATATTTTTCCAAGATCGATCTCAGATCAGGGTATCACTAGCTCAGAATTAAGAATGAAGACATATACAAAACTGCCTTCAGGAGCCGTTATGGCCACTATGAATTTGTTGTAATGCCATTCGGGTTAACCAATGCCCTAGTAGCATTTATGCAACTCATGAATAAAGTCTTCCAGCCTTATCTAGACCAGTTTGTCATCATCTTCATTGATGACATTCTTATATATTCCAAGACTAAGGAAGAACATGAAGAACACTTAAGGATAGCCTTACAAATACTAAGAGAACACAAACTCTATGCGAAGCTTAGTAAGTGCGAGTTTTGGCTTAAGGAAGTGTCTTTCCTTAGCCATATTATTTCAAAGGAAGGTATCCCTATCGATCCTTCTAAGGTGGAAGCCGTTAAGAATTGGAGCCAGCCAACGACCGTATTAGAAGTAAGAAGCTTTCTAGGGCTAGCTGGCTATTATAAGAGATTTATTAAGGATTTCTCTAAGATCGCCATCCATTTGACTAGACATACAAGAAAAGAAAATCCTTTTGTATGGTTGAAGGACTACGAGGAGAGTTTTCTAACTCTTAAGGATCACCTCACCACAGCCCCTATTCTATCATTGCCCGTCGAGGGTGGTGGATTTGAAGTCTATACGGATGCAGCTGGCATTGGCCTAGGATGTGTTCTCATGCAAAATGAGAAAGTGATTAGTTATTCCTCAAGATAATTGAAGCGTCATGAAGAGAATTACCCTGTGCATGATCGGGAATTAGCTGCGGCTATTTTCGCTTTGAAAATTTGGTGACATTATCTTTATGGGGAGAAATTCATTATATTCTCAGATCATAAAAGTCTGAATTACCTTTTCACCCAGAAGGAATTAAATATGCGACAACGCAGATGGTTGGAGTATCTTAAAGACTTCGCATTCACTATTCAATATCATCCAGGGAAGGCAAATACTGTGGCTGCCGCTCTTAGCAGAAGACCAAGGGCAACTCTAGCAAGCCTCAGGAAAGGTATGAATTGTCTTATCGAAGATTTCTCTTACTTGAATCTTGATATTGACAGGGAAGAAGATGGGTGTATAATTGCCAATATAAGGTCTCAACCTACATTAATTGAGGATATAGTCAAATTACAAGAGAGAATGACCCTGCATTGATTGAGATCAAGGATAATATCGATCAGAGACCAGAATTTTCTATCTCAAATGACGGAAGACTACTATTTAAAGGTAGGATTTGTGTGCCAAATCATAATGATACTAAGAAATTGATCATGAAAGAGGCACATAAGTCAAGGTATGCTGTTCATCCTGGTGCTACCAAGATGTATCAAAACTTGAAAAGAAATTTTTGGTGGCCCAATATGAAAAGAGAAGTGGTAGAATTCGTGTCTCGTTGCCTCACTTGTCAACAGGTCAAGGCAGAACATTTAAAATCTGCAGGTAAATTACACCCCTTAAATATTGCTGAGTAGAAGTGGGAAAGTATAGGGATGGATTTCATCATGGGTTTACCTAAGACAAGAGGAGGACACGAGGGTATATGAGTGATCATAGACCTATTGACTAAGTTTGCACATTTTCTACCAATCAAAAGTCGATGGTCTGTGGATGTACTAGCAGCATTATACATGAGGGAAATTATCAAATTGCACGGTGTCCCCATCAACATTTTATCTGACCGAGATCCTCGGTTTACATCACAATTCTAGAAGGGTCTATAACATTCCTTAGGGACCCGACTAAACTTTAGCATGGCATTTCATCCACAAACTGATGGTCAAACAGAAAAGACAAATCAAGTGGTGGAAGATATGCTCAGGGCTTGTGCTATTGACTTTGGAGGGAGTTGGCATGATCACTTGCCTCTAGTGGAGTTTGCATACAACAATAGCTACCAAGCTAGTATTCAAATGGCACCATTTGAAGCTTTATATGAAAGAAGTTGTCGTTCACCTATTTGTTGGAATGAAGTAGGAGAAAGGCAATTTATCGATCTCGACATTATTAAGGATACCACCGAGAAGGTAAAACTCATTCGAGAAAGACTTCAAATGGCACAAGACAGGCAGAAATCATATGCTGACAATCGAAGGCGCGACTTGGCGTTTCAAGTAGGAGACCATGTATTCCTTAAGGTTTCTCCAGGTCGAGGTATTCGAAGATTTGGTATTAAGGGCAAGCTTACTCCAAGATTTATTGGTCCTTTTGAAATTCTGGAAAGAGTTGGTGAAGTTGCATATCGAATTGCTTTACCTCCTCAATTATCTGAAGTCCATGATATATTTCACATCTCAATGCTCAAGAAATATGTTCCTAATCCTTTCCATGTCATCACTTATGATAATTTGGAGATTAAAAAGGACTTGACATATGAGCAAAAGCCAATAAGAATCGTTGAACAATAGGTTCGTCAACTGCGGAATAAAACTATTCCAATGGTCAAAGTCCAATGGACCAAGTTATGTCCACATGAAGCAACATGGGAAATCAAAGAAGCGATGCGCAGAAGATTTCTGAAATTATTTAACTATAAGTACACTCTCCATATAATCCATACAATGAATTTGGAGACCAAATTCTCTTAAGTGGGGGAGGGTGTAATGCCCCGGAAATTTTATAGAATATTTCTGAAGTATTTAAGAATTTTCTAGGAATTTATAAGAATTTTTAAAGACCAAAATAGATTAATAAATGAATTTCTGGGTTAAAAAAATCATAATTAAGGCCCAAGTATGATAACCAATTAACCTAGCCTATTTAAATAAAGCCCAAAGGACTTAAGGACCAAGCCCATGAAGTTTGGCCCATATTCTAGAAGGTTAATTAGCTTATTCACGGAATATAAGGATAAATACTCGTTATTTAGATAATTAACTGGATAAGAGAATAAAGGAGTTTGAATTAAATTCAAATTAGGCACCCAAACATAATGGCGGTCTATCGTAAAACCGCTAAGGGACATTTGGCGGACCCGTCTTAGACTACTAATTACTGTCAGTTCCGTGAGTTGAAGAAAGAGCAAGAAGATTAAATTTTTAGTGTTTTATCTCATAGAGACCGAGGTGGGAGGACTAGTAAACATCTTAAGGACTCTCAGAAATTGGGATAGTACCAACTAGGGACACTAGAATTGATCTAATCCTCAAACCCTAGCAAAAGCCTATAAATAGACCCTAGATTTCACTTGCGCGACCCTTACGTTTGGCTCGCGTGGAACTAAGGTAAGAAGGTATTATTTCAGGTAGGTTCTTTTGATGATTTTATTTCTAATACTAAGGACTAATTTTTCTCAAAATTTCATGCTTGGAGATCAAGTACACAAGGAGATAGAATCATGCAAAGTTGTTGGTTCCATATTAGCGACCCAAGAAACTGAGCAAAAGTCCGGTGAAGATCCAGGAATTAGGAACCCAGAACGAGGTATTTAGCAATAGTGCCTTTAGAACTTTCTGTTCCCTTTAGTATCTTCTTCTTAACCTCCAAATTTCACGTCTTTAGCTTAAGAGAATCAAGAGTTATTAGGACATGAAGTTACTGATTTATCATAGGAAGTACAGAACTAGGGTTGACTTCCAGTTCGAGATTCAAAGTCTAGAAGAGTTTCCAGAGGTAGGTCATCTCATGAATGGCTAAAACATCATTCTAGGATTAAAAGTCCTCTTGTTTCACTTGATTTCATGAACTATGCATCAAGAATTTCATGTTTTTTGCATCTAGTATACATCCATGCATATTCTTAGCCCTAATTAAGTTAAGAGAAATTCCCTTGTTAATTCATAGAAAACCCATGCATATTATAGCATATTCTTCATTCTATCATGATAGGGAAGTTTATACATGTTGATTTCCAGACATGATGCGTTTTAAATATTAGTTTCAGCTCATTTATTTTACTGTCAGACGTTCTCTAGCGGCCTAATCTTCGACCGCCAACCTTGTGCAGCGGCCCTACGATAAATCGCTAGTCACCTTGAAACGCGATTTTTATGAAACCTCTAGCGGACCAGAAATGGACCGTTAAAGTCCCTCTGTCGGCCTTACGATAAACCGCCAATTTTCTGTAACGGCTCTATTATAGACCGCCAGTGTTCTAATTTCTGTCAACCCGAGATAGAATCAAGAGCAGTCCGTCTAGCTTATAAATTAGCCTAGTTAACTATATACCAACCTGTTTTAATGTTATTTCACTACTCTGAGTTTTAATTACTAGTTCATAACAGTGATTTCATGTTCTTTATGGTACTTGGGATTATTTTAAGCATATGATAATTTCATGCCCCAAAACCATATAATCGTGTATTAAACTATGGTTTAAATGCTACATTGACAAGGTTGAACGTTGGTTTATCACAGTACACATTCTCATCATATCTCAGAGTCAATTTCTATAAGTACATGGCATATATCCTGATGTATGACCATTAGTTACACATATGCATTTTAGGAGCACAATCTTGGACTTGATAACCTCTCCTTTAGATATTCCTTCCAACGGATTAGGAAATCTTGTTTCAAGGCCTCCGTAATTCTCCGTGAACCTGGGATTCTTACTAGGACGCCGAGTTGGTTGTATCATCAAATCTAATTGTCTAGAAACCACTTACACTGGCGTTTTATATTTCAGGAAACCTAGCGGCCTTATGGTTGACCGCCAGAGTCTGCTAGCGGGCCTTACCTAGACCGATAACAGATCCTTGACGGTTCTTTCTTTGACCGCTAAAGACTCCGGATAATCTGTTTTCAAATATCGAACAGTCTTGTACTTAACAGTCCAGAACTAGACCACTTTCTTCAATAAAGGGCCCAGTAAACGATCGCTATTTTTTTGAGTACAGTTAACCCAAGGTTTGACTCATGGGTTAATATTCCTATGATCCTAGATAGTCCGATTGATTATCGAGAGTCTATCACATTATTCCAAAAATACCTAAGTAAATTATGAAAGTTAAGAAATGTACCGTTATGCTGCCGATTTATTTCCACGACATAACCTAGTTATCAATGTGTTTATTGAACTCTTATTCTCAATAGAAGCATTCTTATTTTTGGTTACTTTATCATGAAGCTATAGTTGAAATTGTGCAATCTTGGCCACATTATTTATTATATACGTGGAAGTAGCTTGATTTATAATTGAAGATGCAGTTCGAGCACTGATTATGCTCAAGGGCTCTATGCTAGTCCCCTCGGCTGATTGTCGGAAACATACTATATAAACCATGGGGTATGATGCTACTAGCGTCGCATTGTGCTAGGAGTACTTTCTTTATAAATAAGTGAAAATATCCACGGCAATCACGGAAATCACGGAAATCTACATGAATTCACGAAGTACTTGTTACTAAGTGAATAGTACATTCTTGTTTGTTACATGACTTGCTAGTACATTCTCGTTAAATTCTTATTCATGAAAAGGCCAAAGTAACATTCTTGATATATTCGTGATTTATCATATCTGAAGCTTGATTATACTTTGTTACTTTAAGTTTTAATCGCATGTTTTGATCGTATTTGCAAGATTTATCTTTTTCTTTAGAGCTAAAGATATTAATTACTTTAACATTGCCAATCATGTTGATGCGAAGATACCTACTGGGCAAGTGTGCTCATTACCTATTTTCCAATCTTTTCAAGAAGTACCAGTGGGTCAGATTCGGATTAAGGTCATTCCAGTGATGGGTCTGAGAGCGATTAAAGGAAACGTGGAATCGAGTGAAGACTTAGAATGTCAAAATATGTCTAGATTGAGTCTTATATGTAATTTTATCCTTATTGAGTCTAGAGAGAGAGTGGAGTGTTATGTACTTGAATTATGATTATATGATATGAAAATAAAGATGAGAGTTTGATTCCATTATTGTGTAATTACTTGTGTGATTGTTATTGCGCTTTGATTATTCTTGATTGCAGGAGGCTTACCATGCCGGCTATTCGCGTTCCCGATTGTTTCCACTACAAAATCTCGGGGCGTGACACCGTGGTTTCCTGATATTAATTCATTTGATGGGTTATCTGTTCAAGAATGTCCAACTACTGTTAGCACCAGGTGTCTAGGGGCAATAGCCCCGATGAAGCTGCATGTTCATGATCGGGCCAGGCCATCTGCCAGATGGGCCCTTTATTTGAGAAGATACTACAGATCAAGAAGCTCGAAGGCCCAAGTCCGCGCCAGGCGAGTTCATTTCAAGGAAATTTCTACCAAGAAGAGACGGCGATGCAAGTTCAAGGGCCGTCAATTGTGCATTCAGGGGTCCACCTCTTCCTCCCGTTCTTTTCAATCATCCTTTCTTTTGCTTAGTTCCCACCCTTGGGTGGTGTATCTTCCTCTTTCTGATCCTATTTCCATCATTTTCTCCTCTCTTCCCAGGTCCACGAACCCTCACTCTTCTCATCCGGGTCCTCCAGATTCTCCTTATTCTTACTATTTTAGGCCTCGGCCTTGTCATCCTTTCGTCTCGATCTAAGGATTCCTTCTTTTGATCCTTCTCCTCCGGTATCTTCGGGTGTCTCCTGCTTTCCTTCCTGGACCCTGTTGAGTGATTCTCATTCTCTTTCCTCGACCCTATCGGGTGACTCTCACTCTCCTTCTCCGACCCTGTCGGATGATTCTCATTCCTTTTCTCTGACATCCTAACGAGAGAGTTCTAGCCCTCGTCTCTCTTCCTTTTTATTCTTGTTTGTCCAGTTTGGTGTCCGCCGCTCCTCCCTGTTGAAGATTCTTGATCCTTGTTATCCTTTCCTTTTCCTGTCAAGCAAGGCATACAAAAGCTCGTGCTACGCGAAGCTCGCTGATAAAGATTGTTTCAAGATGTTACTTTCACGTTATGGATTTACAAGATATCTTTATTTTGTGCAAGAAACATGCTTTCATTTCCATTATTTCTATTATTTCTACACATGGTTATAATGTTAATTCCTTAACATGATTGAGTGGCTTTAGGAGTCTTTGTTTAATTAGATCTTAACTTTGTGTCAAATAAAAAAGTTCACTTCTACAGCATCTCAGGCTGGTGTTAGCTCCGCGCTGGGAGTCTAGTTCCTCCTCGATCGTTCAGGGTGACCTTTTAGCACGGGTTTTTCACACACTTCACGGCAAGCCATAGCCGATTCCTTTGAGCAATACCGTTGCTGCTTTGGCCATACTTTGGGTATGCATGAAGGTGTTTTCTTTTCTCAACTCGGCCAAGTGCAAGGGCAAGAGATTTATGGATAAGATGACCAACCTAGGCCCTCCCTAATACGAGAGAGGTCTCTAATAGGGGCAATCTTGACCATTGAAAGTAAGCTTTCATGTAATATCTGGCCAACAAGGGCTATCAAAATCAATAAATCAATATCAAAATTATGAAATCAAAGGCATGGCAAGAGTGGCAGTAGAGTTTCCCGCGGGACGTCATGAGCCCGGTCGCATGCGTGCCTGATAAATATGGGTCTCAAAATCAAAGACACAAATTCCTGGCATAACAGACTTTATCTTTGAGAGGTAGTGCCCTGGAAGGAATTTGAATCTTGATGTCTCATATCTTGCATAAAGCTTGTCTCCAATTTTTCTTCTGATTCGCCCTCTTAGGCTGGGTTGAATCTCGGGTATGGCCTTAGTAGGGGCACCGTTCTTTAGAGGTAGTTGGTTATGGTAAGTCACCCTCACATGCATGCCCTGCTTAAGGGAAGCCTTTAATGAGAGGGGTAGGAACGACGATCCCTGGCCAGTAGTTTTAGCCTGTCTTTCGGTGCTGCAGATTACTTGGTAAAAAAAATCAAATATTATCAAAATTCTAAAAAAATCAAATATTCCCAAAAATCCAAAAAAATCAAATATGTCAAAATCCTAAAAAAATCAAATATTTTTGAAAATAAAAAAAATAAAAAATTGAATAAGTCAAAAATCCAAAAATATGTGTCTTTGGTTCCCTTCTTCATGCATTTTTGTTTTCTATTTATTTTGAGAATGGATATGATCTGTTTGTTAAGCAGGTTGCAGGTGTTCAAAGCTTCCTAGCTCCATATCTTTCGCTCTGCCTCCTGTTCATATTTTTCTGATCTGTTCTCTTCCTCCTTTAATCTATTCTCTCTCGATCTATTTTGGAACTCATGTCCTTCTCAACTTTTGCTTCGCCTCGCATCATCATATCTCTATGGGAGGGCTTTGCCTCATGATTGTGAACCTGGCGGTTCTGCTTCATCTGATCTTGGGCTTTGATTGAAGAGCGTATTTGTCATGTCTTTTGTCTCGCCGTGTCCGTGACATACGTGTCTAGGTCCCTCCGTGTCCTTATCACACGTGTTGTTATGTCCCTCCGTGTCTGTCATGTTTTCATCCCTCTATGTTTTCGTCCCACTGTGTTGTTGTGATGTGTTGTTGTTGTCATCCCACACACGTGTTGTCCGTATCTTTTATCCCCCATGGTGTTGTCATCCCGCGTGTCTTTGTCCCACCATGTCCTTGTCCCACCGTGTTGTGGTGTTGTCTTGTCCCACCATGTCGTACGCACGCCTATTGTTTGTTCTCGTGATGTTTTGCTTCATTCATATTTGTTATGCTATGTTTCGTTCATCTTCATTTGTTATGATATATTCGTTGTTATATTATGTTCATGCTTGTTTATTCATGTTGTTGGTTGTCTTATTTGAAAAATCCATAAAACTTTAAAAATCCAAAAATCCCAAAAAAATGCAGGTAAGTTAGGTATGCCTCTCTATCCCTGCTCTCTGTTGCATTACTATTTGGTATCTACATTGTTATAGCCTCTCAAGGACCAGCTGGTTGCCCGTGTGTTCTGGGATCTGATGTTCCCCTTTAACAAAAATGATGATGATCTAGGAGTATACGGTTAATCGTTGGATAGGCCGCTAGTTTGAGTCGGGTGGGGGACGATGGACTCTGTCTCGCACACCATGGTTGCAAGAAGACTCTTGACCCTATCTTGCTCGGTGTAGCAATAGTATCCTTGAGTACTTTCTATTTTAATCTTTCTTTGCATTCATTTTGATGATTTCTCTATTTTAGCCCAACATGCATCATATCATTTTGAGCATTCACGTCTCGTGATCCTCTCAAGGTTTTCTCTTCAGTAATGGTTAATTGTACTACAATTCTCTTGGATAAGAGATCTTCATTCCACGCCGAATTTGAATGTCTTCTCTGATCTGCCCGTTTGGTCTGGTTGGCCAGTGTGATTCTTGTCTGGATTTTATCTTAGTTTTATTTCCCTTTTCCAACTTTTCAGCTGTGTTCTTTCTGATCCCCTCATTGTCTGTGGATTATGTCCCCCAATCAGGTTGGTTGTGTTTTCTTTCCTTCCTTAGTTTAGTTCTCCAGGCATGTCTCATCCTTGTCATCCATTCCTAGTGTTTAGTTCGACATTTTTAGGAGAATTCCTGTCGCTTGTTGGTTGTGACGGGTGTCTTTTACCTTGATGCCCGCTTTTCAGTTCTCTCCGCTTCTTCTCCGCTTCATCTCAATTTCACGTCGCTTTTACTTTCGCTCCATCTCCTTTTCATTTCACCTCCGCGTCACTTTTGCTCATTCCCTTGCAAAGCGAACATCAAGGAGGGGCATCTGTTGACACTCGTTTTTAGCCCGCAAGTTGCGTTATTTCTCTTATTCATCATTTTTGATGTCCCGAATTATCCATTATTTTGGAGCCTTCCTTGGATGGATTTCAAGCCCATTTCATTATTCCCTAGCCTTTGATCCTTGAAGATCATGATTTCCTAGAGCCATGCGACTTATTTAGATAAACTTCCGGCTGTCCAAGTTGACTTACAGCCCATTTAGGTTGACTTCAATCAAGCATTCGGCCCCCTTCACTGCGTAGTCCTAAACACAACCCGTTTTCATCCCCTTATGTTCCTCTATTCATTAAGGGTCCTTCACCAAAGTTATTCATTTTTTAAATCTCTACAATTTCTTCTTCTACGCCATTAGCCAATTCTCCACCGTTTTCATGTCCCAGCATTTTTCTTTGTTCTCTCTCTATTTTCTCCCTCTTCTGCTCGTCTTCTCATCTTGTCTTCTTCATAAAAGTTGTTCAATTGTTTGTTATCTACAATTTCTTATTCTACTACTTTGGCCAGTTCTGCACCGTGTTCAAGATATTATCTGATTTTCAAAGTCGCGCGAACCTGGCAGCCCCCTGAGATAGCGGTCAACTGTTGACCACTACCTTGAGGGTGGCAGTCAACAGTTGACCGCCATGAACAATAACTATTTTTTATTTTTTATTTTATTTTTATTATTTTTGAAATGTCACATGACGGTCTTCTTGAGACTACTACTCTCAAAAAATGGTCTCTGGAAGACCGTTTCTTCAATTTTTGTGCCAGAAGCCTCCCGGTCGCCCCCAGTCGTCTGGCGGTCACCCCATGACCGTTTCTATTCAAATGACGATTATACCATGACCGTTCTTAAAAGCGGCCTCGCGATAGACCATTTCTCCAACAGAGAGTCCAGATGATCCTAAACTCTGATTTTCTCGCCACAGGACTCTCTGGTCGATTTGTGCTCACCGGGGTAACCTTCGAAGGGCTCTATCTTCTCGAATATTCCACCAAATCAACTCCTATTTGTTTCTATCTCTTCTCTCCACTATTATCTCGAGTTTAAGCCATAGAACTCGAATTTTGGTAGAGTATATCCGCGGTAACCATGGGCGCAATTTCTGGTTTTATGCATTTTCGTGTAACACAAACTCTTCCAGATTAGACTTCGGGGCTATCTGTTGATATTTATTTGCCTATCTTTTATCTTTTCTTTTGAGGTTTGCAAAGTAATATGGCAAGATGACAAACAAGCAATCAAAGATCTACTCAAACCTGTGAACATGTGAACATGAACCTAGGCAATCATAGCTAGCTCTAGCATGGGCACGCTATCTCAATCAAACTACGCTAAGGAAAAGAAAAACACACGCCGGGGCGTGGAGCAAGGAATAAATAAAAACACACCGTGAAGGTGGAACAAGCAAGGAAAATAAAGATTGTCGTTGAAGAAGACAGCTAATGCCCGATACCAAGGAAAGATGTGATCGCCACCAAAGTAAACACAAGTCAAAAACCTGAATATACCTTGGAAATAGGTGGATGAAACACCCGCCCACGGGAGAGAAAACCAGAGAAAGCCTGCAGATCAACTTGGAAGTAACGGCCAGAACCCAGTGCGTCGCTTGGAAGCGACGGCCGTACGATAGACCGCCGGAAGATAGTGACGCGCCTTCACCAGACCGTCAGGTAACCTGTAGTAAGAAAGCTTGAATTCTTTTAACTCCAACTCTTCCAGCCGGCTAGAAGACTTGGGCCTCGTGCTAATGAACCTGTAAACCTGCCAAAGATGTGGAAAGACAAGACAAGACAACCTCAATTAGCCCTTTTCACAAGCATAGCATCAATTCTTGAGGAGTTTAAGAACATCAAAAGGAGAGGGAATTACTGGGGAGTTTTGGTTTTTTAACCCCTCTGGGTGTTTTAAAAGTTTGGGAAGATGTTTGTATGCATAAAGAACAATGAAAAACGTGGAGAAAGAGGAGGGACAATGCTTGGATTGAGGAAAAACCAAGGAAGGACTCAAGCATGCAATGATGAACTTGAAAGACCAAAACTAAAGTACTCCTTTGATTATGAGATGGATGGACGTGGGAAGCAGTTCCTCTTGGATGAAGACAGCTCCTGAGTTTGGCAGCACTTCGTCGTGAATTCGAAATCTCCCCCCTTTTGGCCATGAAGTCAAGGGTTCTATTTATAGACCCTCAAACTCTTAGGTCGAGCAGAGGATAATTCAGACGTGAAAGGAGATAACTCTTAGCAAATCCTCGAAGATAATATCACCAAGAGTCCATAGGATCGAACGGGAGGTCCTGAGGATCAGATCTGAAAGAGATAACGTCAATCCAAATCCTTATCTCGACCACGGAGTAGCAGAAAAAAGGCCTGAACTGCCAGGACTCTCGGAAGAAAGTAACAGCTGCACGACAGACCGCCACTTGGAAGTAACGCATCAAGGAACGACCGCCATTTTCAACCCTATCCCAAAGAGATAAGATCAACGGGAAGAAGATCCAAACAATAGGACTTTTCAAGGAAGCGACGGCCAAGGCATAGGGCGTCAGAATGAAACGACGGCTGCACGATAGACCGTCATCATCAACGTGGAAATTAAGGGATAAGCACTGAAAACGAGGCCTCAAGCCTTAAGACTCTTCAAAGAGTAACGGCCCAGGATCTATCCGTCAGAAGGAAGCAACGCGCCTGACTGAGACCGTTATTATCATTGAGGTTCCAAAAATAGAGTGAAGGGTTTTGCTAAGCTTCATCCAACGAAATGCCACCGGGAGCCACATCTTAATCCAGGAATAAAGACCCAAAAAATAGGCTTCAACTGATCAAGAGACTCAATGAAGAGTGAACAACTCGGAGCATCATATAGAATGAAATAAGGAGATGACCCGACTTATTGGGTATAAAACGGGTGTCAACAGATGCCCCTCCTTAACGTCCTCTTTGCAGGGGAGCGAGTGGAGGTGAGGCGGAAGTGAAATGGAACATGAAGATGAAGCGGAAATGAAGCGGAGTGTATCAAAAAGAGGGCGTTAAGGTAAACGACACCCGTTCTTCACCAACAAGCGATAGGAATTTTCTGGAAAACTTCAAACTGATCACAAGGAAATAGCCAGCCAAAGGACGCGAGTCTGGAGGAACTAATTAACTAAGGAAAGGAAACACGGCTAGCCGCCGGAGGCAACGGAAAGGAAAGAGACTAAACTCCAGACAGGAATCCTCAGCGAACCAGATCAAGCGAGCAGATCGAAGGAAACCTTCTAATCCAGAGTGGAATAATTCTTCTTATTTGGGATAATCAACACAGCCGTTCACCATCAACGAGACACTTTGAACAAATGAAGCTTCATGAATGCTCAAAGAATGCGTATGATGCATGCTGGGTTAAAGGAAAAGAAATCTTCAAAACAGATGCAAAGAAAGATAAAATATCAAATACTCGAGAATAATATTGCTAGTTTGGAGAAATCGGAGTCAGGACACTATCTGCAACCACGGCGTGCAAGATAGAACCATCGTCCCCAAATTTTTCAATCTAACGGCCTATCCAATGATTAATCATGTGAACTTAGATCATCATCATTTTTGTTTAAGGGGAACATCAGATCCCAGGACACGTGAATGACCAGCCGGTTCTCGAGGTAATATATCATAGGTAACATATAGTAATGCATTAAGGGAGTGAGGGAACAAGATACAATACCTGACCTACCTGCCTGACGGACGATAAAGCACGACTTCACTCATAATTCCTTCATGAAAGATAGGTTAGTCAATAATAAATAAAAATAAGAATCAAGGCATAACCATTGTACGTGCAAGGAACATCATTCATGATAGAAAATAGGGTCTTTTAAGCATCAATTAGACCTTTCAATTCATCAAGAAACTTGCAAGCATATAACGGTCTACCGACAGGGCGTCACATCAAGCAACGGATCACCCTTGATCCGTCATAAATCAGGCGGTTCACATTCTTCAATAAAACAGTCCAACACATGTAACGGCCTATTCAAGAGGCGTCAGAATGATGTGACGGCCGGTCGATAGACCGTCGCATTTCCTGAGTTTTCAAAAAAAGCAACCGAACGGTCACGGCCCGTTCATTCCAACACTCAACGCCCAAAAAAAAACCTCAAAACCGAGAGCTCCGGCGATTCCACCCCCACCCCTCTAATGGCCGGCGACGAGGCACCCCAGCCGCCACCAAAGAAGAGAGAGAGAGAGGGAAAAGAATGGCAATACGGTGGTTCCACCGCCATCTTGAACGGGAGGCGATCTCGCCGGTGGAAGATGAACAACTGGCGAGGAGAAATCCAAGGGAGGAAGAAGAAGCTCCCACGGCCACGGAGGACCAAGGGGAAACCTCACTGGGTGCAGAGGAGCCCAAAAAACCAGAGAAAAAGAGGAGGAGAGACATGGACCGTGAGGTAGGCCCCCGCCCTAATTTTCCAATTTTTGATTTTTTCATGTTTATTTATGCATGCATGTGAGGGAAAGGGGTAGAAATGGGTCTACGAACCCACTAGGAGCAATTGTAGGCCATTTGGCCATAGTGGGAGACCACGGGGATGCAAGGGAAAAATTTCCCAAATGCAGATAATGTGACGGTCCTGCCAGCGACCGTCACACACCCGACGCATCAGGCTGCGTCCGTCAGAGTCAAACGACGCCCCACCCCAGGGCCGTCACTTTAGCCAGGGAATTAAACTATTTTTTAGGGTTTTCAATTTTCAATTTTTTGTTTTGTTTTCAATTATGAATAATTATGCAATGATTATATGATGCAATTTGGACTAATGAATGATCTAATATGTAATGCAGGGGAAGAGACGGTCGCGGATCTCCTGGCTACAGATCCGGGCAGTGTACCAGGCATTGCCCGACTACCAGAGAGAGAGATTAGCCGGCATGGGATTTGCCGAGGTGCTCAGCATCGAGGTGATCCGGATGGACACGCCGCTGCTGTACGCCTTGCACGAGAGATGGGACCCGATCAGCAGGGCGTTCATCTTCCCGTGGGGCCACATGATCCCCACGCTAGAAAACATAGCGAGGATTACCGGATTGAGAGTCCACGGAGCCGCGGTGACAGGGTGGACATACGGTGACTACCGAGAGATGGCGCAGCAGCTGCTCGGGCTGGATTTGATCAGGCCGGGACAGTCCTCCTCTCAGCTTTCGAGGTCAGTGCTGCAGGAGAGCTTAGGCTTGAGAGGAGCGGCGATCACCGTGGGAGAGCTACCCGAGGAGCATCTGGGGAGAGTGATAGACCAGGTGCGCCCTCGCGTGGCGGCGGAGGCTGGACCAGAGGGAGACAGAGTGCTCAGACGCTTCCTGATGCTGCTATTCGGGAAGCTCCTCTTCGCGACCCGGGCGGATGTCATCAGCTGCACACTGCTGTCGATGATAGAGGATTTGGGCAGAGTCAGGAGATACGCCTGGGGAGAAGTAGTGCTCGCATTCCTATTCTAGTCCCTCAGCACTACGGACCAGCAGACGATGTTGGGTGGCTTCTCGCCTTTCCTACAGGTAAATGCACTTTAAATGCTTTCTATTATGCAATGATTATGATTATGCTGTGATTTTCTAAATGCAGATCTGGAGCTATATGTACCTCCCAGGCATCGGGAGAGGCGCACTACTGCATCCCGGCCTCATACCAATCGCGAGGCGATGGTCGGTGGCGAGGGACACGGGATCGATCCTTAGACTGACCCGGACGATCCAGGACGACCTGGACTCCTACCCACACACATCGGTAAGCCCGGGACTCAAAAATGATTATATGCTTCTAAAATGCTTCTAAATACTTTCTAAATGCTTTATAAATATCTCTAATACTTTAATGCTTTTATATGCTAATGAATGAACTAAATGCTCTCAGGTGAGATGGACCCCATACCGCGACGAGGGTTATACAGGACAGCCATGGGTGGAGGCGGCCTTATCGTACCGGGGGCGAGACATATGTTTGCATTGCATCCATATCATCGAGCCTCTGCACTACAGGCTGATCCTACGGACCCGGGGACTACACCAGCCCGAGGTGACCTTTCCACGCCACAACGATGACCACCCCGGCAAATCAGCAAGGGGCATCAGCGGCAATGTGGATTGGTGCGCCCGGAAGGTGAAGTACGTCCACGATTGGAATAG
Organism: Amorphophallus konjac; assembly: GCA_022559845.1. Classification (NCBI taxonomy): domain Eukaryota; kingdom Viridiplantae; phylum Streptophyta; class Magnoliopsida; order Alismatales; family Araceae; genus Amorphophallus; species Amorphophallus konjac. Next base: position 211,220,772 of record CM040123.1, on the reverse strand, counting down.
GCGGGGTCGAGCGGTGAAGGAGTGAGACGAGAGCGACGAGGCATATCTGAAGGCCTTCGCTCGACTCTACGGCGACCGGGTGTACCGAGGTACCCGACGACCGGTATGCAATTCTAAAACTCTAAACTTTTATTATGCAATGTGCAATATGATATATGCTGACTCATGCTTTCTAAAATGCAGCTAGACCCTGAGGGACGGATAGCCGAGCTGGAAGGGCTACTCCACTCCACCATCTAGCAGCGGGACGGGTACCGGTCTGCCCTGGAGCTCCTGGTGAGACTAAAAACTTAAATGCTCATGATTTATGCAATGATGTTCATGATGCAAATGCCAATGTCAACTAACCATGACTTCTAAATGCAGCGGGCCGAGGGAGCCCAACGCGCTGGACCGGATGCCCCATCATCTTCCTCGCAGCCTGCGGGAGGCAGGGCTGAGTAGGAGGCCGACTTTGCTCGGGCGGTTGCCCGAGCTGAGGAGGCGGAGGCCACCCTCGCGGAGCAGGTAAGAGACTAAAAATGCTTATGATTATGCCTAAGTAAATGCTTCATGACTAATGATATAAAATGCAATCTACAGGCGAGGGATCTAGCAGCAGCAGTGGCCGAGGCCAGCCAGGCCAGAGCAGAGGTAGAGAGAAGCCGGGCCGAGACCGATCGAGCCCGAGCAGAGACGGAGCTGGTACGGGCAGAGATGGCCCGACTGAGAGCGGAGACCCTGCGACGCCCAGATGATGCAGAGATGGAACAACTCCGGAAGGAGTTAGCGCGGGCACGAGCTGAGGTGGAGGAGCTTCGGATCTGGACAGCCGACTTGGATCGCTACCGGACCGAGGCACGGGAGACGCGGCGTCAGATCTTTACACTGAAGATCGAGCTGCGGACACTGGAGCGGACGGTTCGGATGATGGGCCGGGGACCGGAGCGGAGCGCCTCCGAGAGTGGGGTACATATGAGTGCCGCCCCGAGCGGCTCAGTAGGAAATTTCCTTGTCAGCTCCTCCGCCCAGCGGAGGAATGAAAGGGCAGAGAGAGGACAGCAGGAGGAGAGTGCTTCCATAGCACCGCCACCCGTGAGGAGACCCGAGGATAGAGAGGATGAGGGCGGTCCGGCGGATAAGCCGATCGAATGATGTATTTATGTTTTTTTCTTATCTTTTGTATAGAACTTTGGCAAAATGGAATGAGATCCCTTCTTTTTAGTTTTCTGTTTTGTTTTAATTTTATGCAAGCGTGAATGAATGAATGTGAAAAATGCAGGATGGACGAAATGTGAATGAATGAATGAGATGTATGCAGGAATGTATGAAAATGGGAAGAGGACGAGGTGTACAATGTGAAAGACCTCCAGGTCTAGGCAAGGGCAGAAGGAATAGCCTGAACTCAGCAGCAGAGAAAGTGACAGTCTAAGATCTGACCGTCATAATCAAACGACGCTCTGGTGAGAGACCGTTAATCATCAGAGGCCCACTCTGGCAGTGGGGCATCAGGATAAACGACGGCCAATCGAGGGTGCGTCAAAGACAAATAACGGCAAAGGATCAGACCGTTGATCATGGCAGAACGATAGTTGGTCAGGGCAACCAGTAGGAAATGCGACGGTCTGAAGGTGACGCGTCAGACTTAAGAGACGGTCATAAGCAGGACCGTCAGGAAGCGTTTAGCCCAGAAGAGAAGGAACTGAGTGCTGGGAATACGACGGCTCAGGGTTTGCGCGTTACAGAAAGCGACGGTAGACCCGTAGACCGTCACTCTCCACAGAACATGATTCGGGGAATTGAAACCCACAGAAAATGCGACGGCCAAGGGCTGACGCGTCGGAATGAAGTAACGGCCGCACGATGGACCGTTAGAATCTGGGTTGTAATCCGAAATGGATTGAGCCGAGATAACTAAAACCCGAGGTTTAGCCACTTAGTTCATCATTAGAACTTATCCTGATTGAAGATAAAGCCTTCTAGTCTGAATCTTATCCTTCCAAAGTTAAATATAAGCCTTAGCAACTTGGAACCTTAATCAAAATCGCAGCTTTGCCGAAACCTCTGTTCTAGGGTTTGAAGAGCTCTTCCAAAGAGCAGAAAGCATGTTGAAGAGGAGCTTCGAGGTGATGGCTATGGAGGAGAAAGCTTACACCGGCCCCAAAGCTGCAAGAAAAGAGTATGGAGAACTCCAGCGGCTGACATCAATTCCCAAGCACTTAAGCTCCAATGCCCAAAGAGTGGTAAGTTCTTACAACTCACCCAAAGTTTAGAATTTTGCTGCACTTATTCTTTTCATGACTTCCTTCTTTCTTTTCTCAAGCCCCTTCCTGGTCCAAGGTGCTATTCCAATCTGAAGTGGGTGGCTCCCATGGTAAAGGCACTTCCCATAGAGATCACCTCAATCCTTAAAGCATGGCATCTTCAACCCCTCTTGGTTTTAGGCAAGAATTTCCAGAAATTATCCTTCGATTGGCCAAGCCTTTCAGCACTTGTGGAACTATGGCATCCACAAACCCATACTTTTATCTTCCCTTCCTTTGAAGCAACCGTCCTTTTAGAAGAGGTAGAGACCTACCTAGCCCTTCCTAAGACTAAGGTGGGGGATGAAGACCGGGTTTGCTACACAATAGAGCCTATCGACCCGTCCTTGATCTTGAGTGATTTCATTCACAATCCAAAGGACGTGAGGACCATGATCAGCCCACACCACATTCACTTGATACCCTTGGCGCAATGGATAGTGTCTCATTGTAAAAATAAGTGGGAGAGACATGAAGCAATAGCCAAGGCGGTGGCGGTTTGCTTGTGTGGAGTCTTTCTTTTTACTACTACTGACCACCTCTTAGACATCCAAAATCTTGGCATTATTAGCGGGCTATGGCAGGGAATGTCTATCTCTCAAGCGGTCCTCTCATACCTTTATGAAGGACTAAGCTCGGCTTGCATAGGGGGCCCCTTGTTCAGTTCCATGATACTCCTCGAGTGCTGGATGGGAATAAGAATCAAATTCTTTCCCAAGGAAGACATAATTTCAGCAAGCCGGATCTTCGGGAGCCACCCTCTCTTCTTCATTGGAGGGGCATTTGGATATTCTCCTCAGGTTGAATGCAAGACGGCGGATAAGAAAACTCGGGACGAATGGCGCCTCTTCCTTAACATTCTTCCAATAGACAAGTTCATCATGCGACCAAGAGTCCTCCGAAGCACTCTTCTCAAAATACCGCGACGTCAAGGCCTGGACCTCCAGCTAGTAGGGAACACTACCATGGCGATCTACAACCCGCACCGATGCCATCTTCAGATCGGACTACCTCGAATCAACGTTTCTGCACTATCACACTACCCTCCCCTTCTACCTAGGAAGATGGGGACCGAGGAAGATGAACGAGCAGTCCGGAACGCGCTGACCATGTGGGAGATCAGCAAGGTGCGTCTGTGGCAAGCAGAAGTTGAAGAGAACGACGAAGCACGCCGAGATTACATGAAAGAGTTGAGAAGAATCCGCCCTCTTGCGGATAAGAAATTGAATGTATCTTGATTTTTCCTTTTGTTCATGAGAGATATCACGTAATTGACAATCGAAGTTGAATTTATCAATAATTATATTTCATTAATCTTTGCTTGAATGAGATGAGATTGCCATATTTGAATGATCTTGAGTTCCATAGTTTGAAAAGGCTAGAATGATGTGAGCAGACAGGGCTTCTGGAGTAAGAGACGGATATGCACTGGGCCGCCATAAGGAAATAACGGTCCTACGGTAGGCCGTCATAATGAAAATAATAAGAGCCCTGTCTCTGAAGGATATGACGGATGGGTCTTGAGCCGTTATATTCAAGTAACGGTAGATCTCAGACCGCTAAAGTGATGGTTCAACGAAAAGGAAGAAGGCCCACGCCTGAAGGGAAATAACGGTCAAAGATGGGCCTGTTATATGACTGTAACGGTTTGATGCTGGCGCGTTACACACTTTGAACCTGCATAGTTGTGAGCTTTTGCTTTTGGACTTGTCCCTGTATTCTGCACATACTCAAACATGAAATAAGTTAGATCTGTTCTTAGACTAAACCCCTTTCCTTGAAGCAAGTTAGATAATGACCGTTTCTTGATGTTTGGTCAAGGGGTGGAGCCTTATTAAATAGGCGAAAACATAATAAAAATGCGATGCATGCTATGCATATGATGGTATTTGTGGGAGTTTTGGAAAATATTCAATGTTTTTGGATTTTGGAAATATTTGTTTTGTTTTGGATTTTTGAAAATATTTGATGTTTTTGGATTTTGAAAATATTTGATGTTTTTGGATTTTGAAAAACCAGTGCCTCTCTAGCAACACGAGACCTTCCTTGTTTTAGGTTGAGTCTTGAGACTGGCGTGCAATAGTGTGACAACCCCTGGCCGAGACCTAATCATTGTGACGGTGTTTTTACCAATGCCATACCTAGGGTACTCATCTCAGTCCTAAAAGGAAAAAAGGATCATGGGGCTAAGCTTAGGCCAGATATGGGAGTTTTTAGAACTTGATTCCCTCACCGTACAACCCTATTAGAGATTTGGTCTGTTGTGCCGGGTCTTTTATGTCCGTCATCGAACCTTTGTCCACTTAGGCATGCATGCGACCGGGCTCATAACGTCCCGCGGGGAACTGTACTGCCACTCTTGTCATGCCTAGTTTTCTTTTTTTTCTTTGGAGCTTTTGAAAATTCATTCACAGACTTTGAGATGATGCTTTTGATTTTGTTTGTAAAGAGCACTCCTTTTCTTTTCTTGTCCTTTCTTTCTTGTGGCGTCAGGTCATAACGGACTTGCCCCTGTTTGAGACCTCTTCTCGTTAGGGAGTTTGGATTGGTTGTCTCCTCCTTATTTACTCCTTACCCCTGGATTCAGTCGAAGAATGAAGCGGACATGGACTTCGACTTTCCCCTAAAGCATGGCCGAGGAAAACGGTGTCTTATAAGCAAGGAACCCGACCAGGGATGCCGTGTAGTGTGTGATTGCCTTACTCGGGACCCTCTTTTCGAAGATAGGGAGGAAGTTCTTATTACCGGAGAAGCACATGGTTTAGATTTTTAAGGAAAGAAACGCTTATGATACAACCCATTCCACGGGTGAGAGAGCTCCTCACCTTCCGCGTTTACTAAATGATAAGCATTTCCTGGATAAGCCTCCTTTACTACAAATGGCCCTTCCCAGTTAGGTTGCAACTTGGACCTAGGACCTGCAGACCGAATGAATTTGCGTTTCAAAATAATATCACCCGTCATGAATTTACGTTCAATTACCTTCTTTTGAAAATAACGCGAAACCCTCTTTTGATAAACAGAAACATGATCAGCCGCATTCATCCTCTTCTCATCCAAGAGTTCCAACTGGACCAGCAACGCCTCCCGACGCTCATCGAGATTAAGTTCCTTATCGAGCTGCACTCTAAGGGAAGGGATTAAGATCTCATAGGGGAGCACCGCCTCCATCCCATAGGTTAGGGAATAGGGAGTTTGCCCTGTAGGGGTACGGACGGAGGTGCGGTAAGCCCACAGAGCTTCGACCAATCTTTCAGGCCAATCAGAAAATTTATGTGCTTCGCATGTTTTCTTGATGATTTTAAGAAGGGTTTTATTAGTGGCCTCGGCTTGACCGTTGCCTTGAGGGTAATATGAGACGAATGATGCAGTGCAATATTGAACTTCTTACATAGGTCCTTAAGCTCTTGGGAGACGAACTGGAGTCCGTTGTCGGTGATGATGCTGCTTGACACTCCGAACTGCGAGATGATATTTTTCATGATAAAGCGGCACACCGTTGTAGCTTTGATCTCTGCGTACGCCTCGGCTTCGGCCCATTTGGTGAAGTACTCAGTAGCGGTGAGGATAAAGGTTTTTTGCTTGATCTGAGAATTCGGATCACCGAGCTAGCCGACAACGTCGAAAGCCCACATAGAGAATGGCCAAGGAGCAGTCATAGGATGGAGGGACGAAGCTGGAGAGTGAATTTTATCAGCATGGAGTTGGCATTTAAGACACCTCCGGACATAGAGGGAGCAATCTTCCTCTAGAGTGGGCCAATAGTAGCCCTGCCTAACGATCTTCTTCGCTAGGGCCTGGCCATTGACATGACCTCCACACTCACTAGAATGGGCCGCTTCAGCCACTTTCCAAGCTTCTACATCATCCAAGCATCTCATGAGCATTCCATTAGTAGCGCGCCTATACAGTTCTCCTGCAATGATAGTGTACCTTGCGGCGGCTCTTCTTATTGCTTTACGCTGCTCGGCCTTTGCCCCTTCAGGGAATGACCCTTCTTTACAAAACAATTTGATTTCATGATACCAAGGCAATTCTTCTTCGTCCAGAATCTCCTCCAGTTCTGTTAATGAAACTTCCTTGAGATCTTCCTTCTCAACTCTCGCCTCTACAGATTTCCTGAGGTTGATGAACCAAGGATCTTGAAGAGAAGGTGCGTCCAATCTCTGGATGACGATGGTCTCAGTACTACGACTGAGAGGAAAAGATAAGGAGGAAGCAAGAGATGCCAAAGCATCAGCTAGAATGTTCAAAGAACGGGGAGTATGGATATAGATCAGCTTACGGAATCGCTTAGCAATGAGCGTGACCAAATCTTGATAAGGTTTGAGCTTGGGGTCACGAGTACAGTAAGTGGACAGAACTTGCCGTAGAACGAGTTGAGAGTCTCCGATGATGTTTAAATAGCGCGCGCCTAGGAGATAGGCATGCTTCAAGCCGGCCAGGAGAGCCTCATACTCAGCGATGTTGTTGGTGGCAGGAAATCGAAGTTGATAAGCGAAGGGGATGGTTACTCCCTCTGGGGTAAGCAAGACAGCACCGATCCCTTGGCCTTGGGAGTTGAGCGCACCATCGAAGTGCAGAGACCAAAAGGGATGATGAGAAAGGACAGAGAGATGCTCATCAGGGAAATCATCCTGAATGGAATCGGTATGAGGAATAGGGAGATGTGCCAGATGCTCAGCAATGGCATATCCTTTGACTGCCTTCTGAACGACAAAGGTGATGTCGAACTGAGAGAGGAAGCTCTGCCATCGAGCTAACCTACTAGATAGGACGGGTTTTTCTAAGAGATAATGGACCGGGTCCATTCTAGAGATCAACCTAACTGGGTGGGCGAGAAAGTAATGTTTAAGCTTCTGAGCCACCCACACTAAGGCGGCACAAGTTTTCTCCATAGCGGTGTACTTGGATTCAGCTGGATTAAATAGTCGAGAAAGGTAGTACGCAGCCCGCTCCTTCCCTTCATCATCCACTTGTGCTAAGACCGCCCCTAGGGAGTCCTCAATAACCGAGATGTATAGGATTAGGGGTTTCCCAGGGACAGGAGGTTGCAAAATCAGGGGATTGGATAGATACTCTTCGAGGTCGTCATAGGCCTTTTGACAATCTTGATTCCATTCGAACTTGACGCATGCCTTAAGCAACTCATAAAACGGATGACACCTCTGAGAATGCTGAGATATAAATCTTCTAATGAATTGCAGTCTACCAATCAATCCTCGAAGTTCCGTAATGTTCTTTGGCGGAGGCATGTCCATGACGGCCTGTGCTTTATTAGGATCAATCTGGATCCCTCGTTTGCTCACTATGAACCCTAACAACTTCCCTGAGGAGACTCCGAACACACACTTCTTCGGATTCATCTTAAGCTTATACTCCCTGGCCCTCTGCAGCACTTTAGCCAGGATAGAGGGGTGCTCTTCTTTTGTTTTTGACTTCACCAAGATGTCATCCACGTAAGCTTCCATGTATATGTGCATCATGTCGTGGAAAATGGCCATCATCGCCCTTTGATAGGTGGCACCTGCATTTTTTAAACCAAATGGCATAACTACATAACAATACGTGCCCCAGGGTGTGGTGAAGGAAGTTTTCTCTTGATCTTCCGGAGCGAGACGGATTTGATTGTAGCCCGAGTACCCGTCCATAAATGACAGAGCTTCATACCCGGTAGTGTTATCCACTAGGACGCCTATATGAGGTAGCGGGAAATCATCTTTGGGACATGCTTTGTTTAGGTCCCTGAAATCAATGCATATGCGCACTTTTCCATCCTTCTTGAGAACAAGGACTATGTTCGCCACCCACTGGGGATATAAGACTACTCTGACGAACTTGGCCTTGTATAGCTTGTCGACCTCTTCTTTGATCCTCAAGGCCATGTGGGGGTGAAATCTTCTTGACCTTTGTTTAACAGGTGTTGCCCCTGGTTTAAGCACGAGTCGATGTTCCACTAAGGAGGGGTCAAGACCTGGCATGTCCTCATAAGACCAGGCGAAAGAATTGCTATACTCCTTCAATACCTTAATTAGATCTTCTTCTACCTGTGAAGGGAGATCAGCAGAAATAATGACGGGCCTTGGGTCTTCTTCTGTTCCCAAGTTGATTTCCTTTGTAGGTTCATCCACTGCCGTCGACGGCTGGTCGAATCTTTTTAGTCCTTGTGCATATAAGTTGGCAGTGTCATCTACATTGTTGTCTTCATCTATTGGATCCTTCTCATCCAAAACCTCATAGACCCCTAATCCGTCGTCGCTCCATTCCCCTTCTATTTCCTCTTTATCCTCAATCACGATTGATGTAGCGATGAATTCCGGACACTTCAAAAGATCATGACACCGCTGAGCTATATCCTGCAAGAACCTATCAGGAACAGATCGGGAAGGATGCGCAAGCGAGCGCGGTTCAGAATGGGAAGGGTTGGACGACCCAGAACAAGACCCTACTTCTCTAGACCTAACGGACTCTACTCCTCTAGACTCGACGGACCCTAATCCTAACCTAGGGGACATAAGACCTAGTGGAAGGGGAGGAGCAGGGGACTCGTGCCCTTGGGAGGATGGAGACAGGATAGCGTAATCTTCCACTGAAATCTCCGTTTCAAGTTTGACGTTTTTTTTTGGAGATCAGCAGAGACTACACAGCAAGATGGAGGAGGTGGGAGCTACATAGGGAACAGCTCGGGGAAGATGCAATCAAAGAAGGGATCAGAAGAAGAGAACCACATTTCGTGGAGCTGAGCGTTGGGAGGAGGAGGAGTAAATAGAGTGGATAGATCAATGCGTGGACACTTCCCGCTAGTATAAGGAATAAATAGAATCTCCGGTGGATCAATAAAAGATGAATTTACCATGACAGGAGGAAGGCGGGGTACGAATTCCTTTTGTTGAAAGATAGATTGGAAGCGTGAGAGAGACCAAGAACAGACAACTGGAGAGCTCTCCTCCTTCTGTAGATTAACAATAAGCTGCTTCTTCGGCCTCCACTGCATAAGCCGAACTTCTTGTTGCTTCCTCTGAGATTCTCCCTCATAAAAGAGCCCCTGCAAGGCCTGACTGTAGTCGAGCATGTCATCATCTGACCCTCTTGGCAAGGGAGGCGGACTGGCAATTCGACAAACTGTATTCCTTTCTTGTTGAACCGGCTTTGGAGCTAATGTGCCAGGCTGGAGAGGCCCTTTGACAAAATGCTGACGATAATCCCAGGTGAGCGGCCCAGAATCACTTATCATAGATAACGCTGTCTCCTTGTAGCCGAGACCTCTCCTACCCATTTTCCTTCCCTTAGGTATAGGCTTAGTCATCCCTTGCAGTTGCGCACCGAGGCCTCTCCCCGGTTGATAGCCCAGTTTCAATATAATGTTCCACCCCTTTGAATCCCGAATCTGCGGCTTCACTTTGACATTAACTGGAGTAGCGACGGGCTTAGGGGATGTATAAGCCCAAGGAAAGTTCAAATCCAGCACTGACAGAACGGGCCGGCTGCTTGGCCAAAGTGTGGGAAGAACTTGCTCTGAAATAGCCTTTACTGACTGCACTGTGGATAAACTCTTAACTTTGACGACCCTCCCTTGAAAGGGGAACTTAATGCACTGATGTGCGGTGGAGGGCACGGCACCGAGTGTGTTAATCCAGGGACGACCCAAGATAGCCTTGAACATAGGGTCGATATCAAGAACATAGAATTCCACGGCCATAGTAAGGGGCCCGAGCTCTGCCTGAATGGTGACTACCCCGTGACATGCCCGCCTTGAGTTGTCATATGCCGCTATAGTGGTGGGGGTAGGCCGCAGTAACTCTTCAGATATGTTGCATGCCCGGAGGGTGCTGAGTGGGCAAACATTAATTGAGGCCCCTGTGTCAACCAGTGCTGCCTCAATGTCGACTTTGTTCAGAGTAATTGTTATGCAGAGCGGCATTTGCCGAGCCCCCGGAGGTGCAAGCTCGGTTTCAGAGAACGTGATTGCCGGCCCTTTGGAGATGGTTGCCAGTGCCGTCGGCATGCTATCAACTGCCATGTCTTCGCTAACCATTACCTTCTGTAGAAAATCCCTCAGTGCATCTTGATGAAGGGTAGACCTTTTGATCAGCTCCAGCACAGATATTTTGGCGGGCACTCGATCCAGATGATGCAGCAAGTCATATTGAGTAGCCGGCAAAGGTCCAGTTTCTTCTTGCTCGGCCACCGGCTGAGAGGACTGGGGATTAGAAGTAGTAACGTAATTCCGATGGAACATCTTCTCGCTCCTCAAAGCACAGCTTGCTGCGGCATCTGAAGATAGTATGATGGGCCCTACGGGATGGGTGAATGAAACTGGTGGTGCGGGGGAGGCGGTTTGGTGGAGCGTAGGGTTGGTGAGTTTAATGGGTGGTGCGCGGATGATGGATGAAGGATTGGTGGAAGGCAGGGTGGTGATGGATGTAGGTGCGGGTGGAGGGAAGGCTAGCGGATGTTTGAGAGTGGGCGAAGGATTAGGTGGTGGTGTGATGATGGTGAGGGGAGTAAGTGTTGGAGGGTATGATGGGATGGAGAGCGGTAGAGGGTTTGCTGGAGCGGGTGTGGATGGTAGGACGAGCGGAGAGGGTGTTGGTTGTGTAGGGAGGATGAAGGAAGGGTTGCGGGGGTTGTGGTGGAAGGCCATTACTTGCGGTGTGGCGCCATCATCATCAAAAGACCACCCGGCGTTGGGGGCCGGTGGTTGAACCACGTTTACTTGTGCTGGTGCCGGTGGCTGCTGCTGAGGAGCGGGTGGATGATTCGGCATCGGGTTCTGATGGATGCCCAGGTCTTGTACTTGCTGCGGTTGTTGCTGTTGTGGTGGCTGCTGCGGCTGTGGTGCTTGATGCTGCTGCACTTGCTGCCCCTGCGGCTGCCTTCTTTTTTCTTTAATCTCAACAATGGCCCTATGCATTTCGGCCCAGTCGATCCTCTGCCCCTCATGTAGGTCATACACAAGATCTCGGAACTAAAAACATCCTTCTATGGTATGGCCTGGATGCCGGTGGAACATACAATACTTAGTCTGATCGACTGCCGGGTTCCAAACAGGCCGTTCCGGAGGAAGTTGGATTGCATTCACTGACATGAGTGCCGAGAAGATATCCGTAAGTGTCTCGGGCAATGGAGGATACTGGGCTCTCCGGGGAGCCGGGCGCTTGCTATTTGGATTGTTGTTGTTGTAGCCGTTGGGTGGAGGGACGTTATAGTATTGTGGTGGCGGTGATGGTTGTTGGGGTGCGGCGAAGGTGTTTTGTGGAATGGTGAAGGCGGGTGGAGGGTTTTGTGGAGTGGCTTGGAAGTTTTGCGGAGCGGCGTTTTGTGAATTGCGGGGGTTTTGGTTGTAGCGGAAAGGTGCGGCCTGATATGGAAAAGCAACGGCTTGTACTTGCTCATTTGTTTGGACTCCCTCAGTAACCGGCCCTTGGGGTTTCTTGTGGTACTTGGGCTTTTGGTTTTCGAAAAGAGAATGGATAGGGAAGTCCTTGAATTGAGTCTGTATAAAGCGCGCCCGGCTATAGAGTTGATGCATGTTAGCTATATCATTTATTGCCAAGATGTTGCAGAAAGTCGACGTGGCATTGGAGATCAGCAGTTTGACTTTCTCTTCCTCCGAAATATGGCCAGGCACTCTAGCGGCCATCTGCCTCCACCTGTCTGCATAGGTGGCGAACTCTTCTTCCGGTTTCATTTTTTCGGCTACTAGGTCTGTGAATGAGTATTCTGGTCCGACCCTGTCTTGAAACCGCTGAATGAATTTGTCCTTAACTACCTTGAAATTCTCGGCCTCTTCCAGTGGCAGAGAATAGAACCATTCCAGAGCAACTCCATCTAAGGATCGGCGGAATAAATACGCCATGAGGCGATCATCATATTGGAACTGCGCCGATTCATATAGAAAATCCCTCACATGGATAAAGGGATTGCTGTTCCCATCGTACTTGCGATAGTTGGGGAGCTCTGATTGCGGAGGGAACCGAATGTTCTGGAAGCTCGGAATAGGAATATCGGCCAAGGATTGTGGGCCAACCCTTTTCTGGAGGAAGTTGAGTTGTTGCTGCATGGCGGCCCACTTGTCAAGCAAGTCCTGCTCTTGGGAGAGAGCAGGGGTAGTGAAGGACGCCGATTGTTTTTGAGGAGCGGATGGAATGACTGTAGCAGAAGGGGGAGGCCCATAGGCATGAGTAGAAGGATAGATAGTGGAAATAGGGGGCCCGTAAGAAGGATATTGGGCCTGAGATATACCCGGATGGGAGTGAGTTTGGGCCACACCTTGCTGAGGGTGTAAGAAATCAGAAGGGTTCATGAGAAGCTGTGAAGCCACCGAACCAGAATTGTGATGATCCACCTGGACAAAAGAAGGGATAGGCGATTTCCCTTTATCAAAAGACTGATGGGCTGAATTGGAAGATTGGCCCATCTCCATGCCAGCGAAAGTGATGGTCCGGGGTTGGACCGGAGTGAGGTCAATCGGAGTGGGCTGAACGGGCGGCCCAATATTAGAAGGATTAGATTGACCTTGGATAGTGGCAGAGGGAGAAGTATTGGACCCTTGCATAGCTTGATATAAAACTTGGAGTTGGGTCGGATCCAATTGGGCCATCATATGAAGGACGGAGCCCGCGGAAGGCGTAGAGAGAGAAGGGGTAACTTGACTTCCTTCCATAGAGGTGGAGGATGGGAGGGGGGCAGTCCCCTCTCCAGAGGAAAATGTAATAACCCTAGGGGGGTTTTCAAGGAGCCCTTGAGGAAGAGAGTCCTCTTGGGAGCGAGGAGGATTGAAAGATGCCATGGTGGACTCGAGAGGGGATTAGAATAGAACGTGAAGACGGAACTGACTCGAGAAGATGATTCAGACGGACGAAAACAACCCCACATGCAACGGGCAACCTTGACAAAATGCAAAACAACCAACACAAAACACACAATAAGCAACCAAACTTAGGTGATTCTAAAAAGATGTAAGTGATAAAAGATGAAGACACTCAAATATCAACGAAATTGTTTTAAGATGATGCAACAAGGTTCTTATGATTTCTCCTTTGGAACTTTAGCGGATTGATTGATATGTGCTCTCAACAATGGGTTCCTAGTAGGAGATGAATATGGGACTTGGTTTGACTCTAAGTGTGACCACTCCTTCACCTATGCAACCCTAGACACGGGGTGGGAATGGTACAACCAGCCCGGCGTCCGTGTGGGAATCCACGGCTCGCGGGGACTTACGGAGGTCCCTGTTATGATTTCCTGGTCGGCTCTAAGGAATATGGAGACGAGAGGTCCTCACAACAAGGTAGGAAAATGTAATCTAAGATATGACAAGATGAATGACCCTATGTGCACCGGAGTGCATGCAAAGTCTAACCTAAAATCTAGCAATCAATGATGCACACAATGATATGGAGATATGAGCAAAGCAAGGAGGAGGTCAAGTATCACCCAAGCAATAAATCACAGCAAAAAATTGCGGAAATAAATGCACCTCGGATGTGTACCTGCCAGGATAGTAACGGTCGAAGAACCCTGCGTCAGAGAACAATAACGGCCTAAGGCCAGACCGCCAGATAATATATAACGCAGGGGGATGAGATCGTCAGATGAGCTAGGGAACCAAAACCAGACAGAAGTAACCGGAAAGCCCGTGGAAGCTCACACAGCAGAATCAAAGTGGCGGTCTAATGCCCCTGCGTCAGAGAACTGTGACGCGGGGACACCTGGCCGTCAGAGAACTCAGAAAACCAGAATAAGCAGTAATCAAAGGGGAAACAAAAGGCAACTCCACAAGCAGATGATGGCAGGTTTAAAAAAGAATCAAAAGCACGATTGGCACAAGTTGTCCCACCGTGATCGCCAAAAAATTATCTGTTGATATTTATTTGCCTATCTTTTATCTTTTCTTTTGAGGTTTGCAAAGTAATATGGCAAGATGACAAACAAGCAATCAAAGATCTACTCAAACCTGTGAACATGTGAACATGAACCTAGGCAATCATAGCTAGCTCTAGCATGGGCACGCTATCTCAATCAAACTACGCTAAGGAAAAGAAAAACACACGCCGGGGCGTGGAGCAAGGAATAAATAAAAACACACCGTGAAGGTGGAACAAGCAAGGAAAATAAAGATTGTCGATGAAGAAGACAGCTAATGCCCGATACCAAGGAAAGATGTGATCGCCACCAAAGTAAACACAAATCAAAAACCTGAATATACCTTGGAAATAGGTGGATGAAACACCCGCCCACGGGAGAGAAAACCAGAGAAAGCCTGCAGATCAACTTGGAAGTAACGGCCAGAACCCCGTGCGTCGCTTGGAAGCGACGGCCGTACGATAGACCGCCGGAAGATAGTGACGCGCCTTCACCAGACCGTCAGGTAACCTGTAGTAAGAAAGCTTGAATTCTTTTAACTCCAACTCTTCCAGCCGGCTAGAAGACTTGGGCCTCGTGCTAATGAACCTGTAAACCTGCCAAAGATGTGGAAAGACAAGACAAGACAACCTCAATTAGCCCTTTTCACAAGCATAGCATCAATTCTTGAGGAGTTTAAGAACATCAAAAGGAGAGGGAATTACCGGGGAGTTTTGATTTTTTAACCCCTCTGGGCGTTTTAAAAGTTTGGGAAGATGTTTGTATGCATAAAGAACAATGAAAAACGTGGAGAAAGAGGAGGGACAATGCTTGGATTGAGGAAAAACCAAAGAAGGACTCAAGCATGCAATGATGAACTTGAAAGACCAAAACTAAAGTACTCCCGTGATTATGAGATGGATGGACGTGGGAAGCAGTTCCTCTTGGATGAAGACGGCTCCTGAGTTTGACAGCACTTCGTCGTGAATTCGAAATCTCCCCCCTTTTGGCCATGAAGTCAAGGGTTCTATTTATAGACCCTCAAACTCTTAGGTCGAGCAGAGGATAATTCAGACGTGAAAGGAGATAACTCTTAGCAAATCCTCGAAGATAATATCACCAAGAGTCCATAGGATCGAACGGGAGGTCCTGAGGATCAGATCTGAAAGAGATAATGTCAATCCAAATCCTTATCTCGACCACGGAGTAGCAGAAAAAAGGCCTGAACTACCAGGACTCTCGGAAGAAAGTAACGGCTGCACGATAGACCGCCACTTGGAAGTAACGCATCAAGGAACGACCGCCATTTTCAACCCTATCCCAAAGAGATAAGATCAACGGGAAGAAGATCCAAACAATAGGACTTTTCAAGGAAGCGACGGCCAAGGCATAGGGCGTCAGAATGAAACGACGGCTGCACGATAGACCATCATCATCAACGTGGAAATTAAGGGATAAGCACTGAAAACGAGGCCTCAAGCCTTAAGACTCTTCAAAGAGTAACGGCCCAGGATCTATCCGTCAGAAGGAAGCAACGCGCCTGACTGAGACCGTTATTATCATTGAGGTTCCAAAAATAGAGTGAAGGGTTTTGCTAAGCTTCATCCAATGAAATGCCACCGGGAGCCACATCTTAATCCAGGAATAAAGACCCAAAAAATAGGCTTCAACTGATCAAGAGACTCAATGAAGAGTGAACAACTCGGAGCATCATATAGAATGAAATAAGGAGATGACCCGACTTATTGGGTATAAAACGGGTGTCAACACTATCTTCCAGCATAAATATCTTCCAAATCCTTCCACCAAATAGAGTCCCGTTTGTTCCTAGCTCTTATCCTAACTATTATCTCGAGATTGATCCATAGATCTCGAGATTTGGTGGTCTCTATCCTCTGAAATCGAAGGAGAAAGTTTCGGGTTTCTGCATTCCCTATAAATTTGACCCTGTGCAACCTGTGCACGGGGGGGGCTCTTCTTCGACCTGGGGTGAAGCCATGCTGGATCATCGTCTCTTTTCTTCGACCCCAGGCTGTTGAGGGAAGTATAAGCTTCGTTTTGGTTCTTTATTTACTTCATTTCATCATGGTTTGCCCTCCTTTCTTCGCCCTCACCTTTTCAATTTCATCATAGTTTCTGGGTTTTCTGCACATCTTCTGAAACTGCGCGATGGGACGCTCTTCATCGGTTCGGGGCGGAGTCATGCTTCGTCGTCCACCTTCTCCTTTGACCCCCAACATGAAGAGGGGAGTATCATCTTCATTTTCCATTGCTCTAGGCTCCTTTTCCTCATTTCTATGCTTAGTTCTCCTCTCCTACTTTTCAAAAATCATCACAGTCTTTACACTTAGTCTCTGCACAGTTCCGTTCTGCATGCACGATTGCACGTTTTACGTCACTTCTCTCCGCAGCCCTACTGCGTGTTAATTCCTCATCTTTATTTTACACTCATCACAATACACCCACCTATCATTTTCACCCATTTACAGGGGTTAAAAACCCTCCCCCGGTGCGTTCTCCCCCTTTCTTTCATGCCACTTTATCACTTCGGGGCATATACTACACTCATATTGTAGCAACCCTGGTAAAATAAAAGGAAGATTTCAAGAAGAATTAAGTAAGTAAATGATAAGAACCAAAATGAATAAATAATAAGTCAAAAGTAAATAACGCCTCTCAACAAGGCGTGATTTAAATAAAAAACGCCTTCACCTGAGGCGTTAATTCAAAAAGTAACGCCTATACCAAAGGTTGTCAAATTTCAAAACAGCCAAAACGAATAAAAGGAAAGAGAAAGAAATGCCCTCTTCTTGGGCGCGAATTACAAAATAAACGGTATAGGTCAAGACGTCAATTAAAATGCATGCCCTAACCTAAGGCGTTAATTGCATTTGTGTTCCATTCGAACCAGAAGACTATCCAGGGTAAGTTTTAGGATTGCTACGTGTTCGATTGACTATGGTAAGGACTCTATCAAGGAAACTAGAGTTCTAATCAAATTCTAACCCTAATAGATTCCTGAAACCCTATAAATACCCCTTTCAGTCGAACCTATTAGCTATTTTGGTCAAAGGCGTTCTGTTGCTGTCTCGTACGTGAAGAACAGGTGGTTCTTCTTCCTCTGCCTTTTGTCATGGATTATGAAGAATATTATTGTCCTTCATCTTCCTTGTGCAGGTTGTCTGCAACATCATCTTCTTCTTCTGTAGGTTGCCTGCAGCAAGTAGTAACTCTCTTGTCTAGCCGAAGAACGTGGGTTCTTCATCAATATCGTTTTCCCAGAAGACTCTATTTAGAACAGAGTATCATTTTCTCTTCACATCCTTCACGTATTTTCACCCAGATCATCATCAGGTAGGTTTTCACAAGAATTGTAGCTCAAACTTTTATATAATCATGCTGTTAACATATATTGATTCATGCATATGGTTTCACTGAGTTTTTGAGGTTTTCTGTGAAATTTTGGAAAGAGGCGACCCTCTCTAGGGCTCTAATTCAAGTTCTGACTACTGACAGAAGAGTCGTCAATTCCACATAATTAATAAATACCCATGTTTAAAATTTAAGATCTATGAAACCTTGAATCCAATTTAATGCATGATCATAAGTATTGAATCCTGATAATTTTCTTGCCTTGACCATGTACCTTGTTTCCTGAAAATTTATTATCCTGAAAATTACACTGTTCATGTTAAATTCTGGAAAATAATGAATTAACGACCCTTAGTAGGTCGTCTTTTATGAAAGTGACGCCCCACCCCAGGGCGCTAATTTAAATTAAAGACTTAGAATAATTCGTTATTTCCCTAAAATATCTAGGAGTTATTAAAATTCTGAACAAGGTAATTAACGGCGCAGTGCATGTCGTTTCTTTATGAAATAACGCCCCTGACTAAGGCGCATTTTATTGAAAATACAGAATTAAGGAAAAATCTCAGCATAACAGAAGTATATGATGGACGACTGTTTCAGAAGTCGTCAAATTGAAAAAACACGACCCAGTGAAGCGCGTTAATTTCTTAAATAGTGACTTAGGTTAAGTCGCTAATTTCCTGTGTGATTATTTTATACTGCTTTCTGTGAACCGAGGGTTTCGTATATATATATATATATATATATCGGCATTATATTCCATTCCGTGGGTATAGTCCCATGCTTCACGATGATTTATCGCATTACCCAGTAACTCTCGGTGACATACAAGCCCTCCATTGGACATTCCGTTCCTTTGGACTGGCAAGTTAGTCATTGGGACCGCCGTAAGTCTCCTCGTAGCCTTGGATTCCCTTAAGGCCAACTGAGCTGGTTGTACCATAAAAACCTATTGCACTATTTTGCCATGTCACTCTATAGAAACATGGTATACCGGCCCTCATGATATGCTATGTGGATATCATGAGAATTTTCTTAATGGGATGTGGAAATCATGCCATTATTATGATGTTCTTGTGGACCTCAATTCTATATCAAATGACATGACCATCTATATATGGACACTTAATTGTCATGGTACCCAATTAGGGAACCAAGTCCACCTAGTTTTATCGATACTTGTGTTTATATCGTCATTATCGTCCTTATACATCAAGTTCAATTTTGAACTCTACTATATCTTGAATTTTCACAAGCTTTTTCTTTGAAATTCCATATTGGCTATACAAATAAAGTGGATGTCTAGATCTATCTTTAATGCTGTGCATATAAGGGCCCGATCTGGTCTTGGGAGGAGCACCCAAAAGTACTAGTGTCCATGAGAGTTGTAATGATCACAGTGTCTAGCATTGCACCGAAGTACTTTTTCTCTTGATCTTTGGCATTCCGCACACACACTCTCTCTGTCTTGCATGTGTGACTCGACTTGCGTGACTTTACTAGCGTGGCCCGACACGGGCAAAGTACTTGCGTGAAATAGCCAATAATCTATAAAGTCTCTCATGAATATTTCTTCTTTAAGACTCGCTTGGAAGTTTTACACGACGTGTTATTCTATTGATTAGTTATTTCTACATGCATATTGCATTTACATGTGAAAAATTGTAATTACTTAAACCCATTGCTAGTTCTTGAGATATAATTTCCTACTGAGCGTTCGCTCACTCAGTGTTTCCCTACTTTTCAGGTAAGTCCGACGACGAGACTCAATCGGACAGGGAAGGTCAAGAGTGAAAGAGATTAGAACTTCTCAAAGCGTCAACTAGTCTTGTCTTTTCTATATTTTCTTGAGTCAATTTTGTACTTTTCTTTTTATGAAGTTTAGCATTTTCAAGGGATTGTAATAGAAATACTTTTGTGAAGGAATAAAAGGATTGGGCTATCTTTACTCTTGCGCATCTCTGATTTTGTGTCGAATACACTAATACTCTGATTGACATGATCGATATAAACTCGTCACGCGTCTCCGGGTATCTTCTGTGCTCGGGGCGTGACAGTTTTTGTGGTATCAGAGCCTAGGGTATTCAATTCCTAGGAAACCCAAGTCCAAGGATAAGTCTAAACCTCTAACCAGTGAGATTGGGTAGAACCAAGGGTTAAAGTCAAAATAGAATTAAAAGCCTTTAAACGCAATCACATACTAATAGCTATTGTAATTGTAGGACAATGGCTGCCGAACGTGCTCAATGGCGCAACATGCAACGCACTCTTCAAGGCATGACCCAGGCACTTCAACAAGTGGCACAAGGAGGTGCACTACGTGGAGCCAGAAATCTCCACCAAGGCTTTAAGAAGATGAATCCTCCAAAGTTCGTAGGATCTACTGATCCGGACGATGCCGAACACTAGATCCGGGAAACTGAACGGATTTTTCAGGTTATGCAATGCACAGATCAAGAGAAGGTCCTGCTAGCAACTTTTCAATTAGAAAGGGACGCCCGCTGTTGGTGGGAGTCGGTAGAAGCTACGTTAAATCAAGGACAAGTCACTTGGGATGAGTTTGTTGAACATTTCAACAATAAATATTTCTCAGATCGAGTTCAAGAGAAGAAAGCCGCTGAATTCGCCGCACTTAAGCAACGATCTTTGTCGGTGGCTGAATATGAAGCGCAGTTCTCAAGGCTGTCTCGGTACGCTAAACACTTAGTTAGTACTGAGAAGATGAAAGCTCGAAGATTCCTTAATGGGCTCAGGCCCCAATACATCACACAACTGGCACCGATGGACATACAAGTCTATTCGGAGATGGTTCGACGAGCCCAATTACTAGAAGATGCCATGGAACTATCAGATAGGATCCGTGGGAAAGACAAGAAGGAGAATGTTACTAGCTCCGGAACCTTCAAACCCAATTTCAAGAAGAGGCCAAGTAATGGAGGTACTCCCTTCCAGGAGCAAAAGTTCAAGAAGACCAAACCTTTCTCCATCACCACTACACCTTCTAAGGTGGTATGTAAGCACTGTGAAAAGGCCGGGCACAAGGCCGAAGAATGTTGGAGGAAACTTGGAGCGTGTCTCCGTTGTGGGAGCCGTGATCATCGGATTCTCGACTGTCCCCTACTCAATGATCAAGCCGGTGACGGAAAGCACCTGGTGACAAAGAATGCTCGTCTCCAAGCTATTAAGGAGGCGGAATAAGACGAAGGCGGACTAGTAGAAGGTACACTGAAAGTTTGTTCCAAGTCTGCACATGTCTTATTTGATACGGGTGCATCACATTCTTTTATTTCCAAGAAGTTTGCTGACCCACTACCTATGGAACCGGAATGGATGAAAATATTTTTATCTACTCCTCTCGGAAACGAAACCGATATTACTCACCATTATCAAAACTGTGCAGTCTTGGTAAAAGGAAAAATCTTCCTATCAACCTCATATGTTTAGACCTAAAGGAATATGATGTCATATTGGGAGCAGACTGGTTATCTAGGTATCAGGCAACTGTGGATTGTCGTAACAGCAAAGTTACTTTCAAGGACTTTCCAGAACTAGTCTATTCTAGCCCTAAGAGTTGGAGCAAGTCACCTCTTATTTCGGCTCTCCGAGCTAGCAAGCTAATAAGGAAAGGATGTGTATATTTCCTTACATTTGTCACCATTAAGGAGACTAAGGTAGAAGACATCCCAGTTGTGCAAGAATTTCTGGACGTGTTTCTGGAGGATTTGCCTGGATTACCTCCACAAAGAGAAGTGGCCTTCACCATCGACTTGGTCCGTGGTGCTGGACCAGTTTCTAAGGCACCATATAGGATGTCCCCTGCCGAACTCAAGGAGCTGAAGGATCAATTGATGGAACTTCTCAAGAAGGGATTTATTAGACCAAGTACTTCCCCGTGGGGAGCACCTGTGCTATTTGTAAAGAAGAAAGATAGATCCATGAGGTTATGCATCGACTATCGACAGTTGAATCATCTCACTATCAAGAACAAGTATCCACTGCCAAAAATCGATGAGTTATTTGATCAAATATCTGGATCCATGTATTTTTCAAAGATTGATCTAAGGTCGGGATATCACCAACTAAGGATCAAAGATGAGGACATTTATAAGACCGCGTTCAGAAGCAGGTATGGGCACTATGAATTTGTTGTTATGCTTTTGGACTAACAAATGCCCCTGCTGCCTTTATGCAGTTGATGAATAGTATATTCAGGTCTCATCTAGATCAATTCATAGTGGTTTTCATTGATGATATACTGATCTATTCCAAGACCAAGGAAGAGCACGAGGAGCATTTGAGAATAGCATTACAAATATTGAGGATGAATCAGTTATATGCAAAGCTAAGCAAATGTGAATTTTGGTTAGGAGAAGTAGCTTTCTTGGGGCATGTTATATCAAAAGACGGTTTATCCGTAGATCCATCAAAGGTTGAAGCTGTAAGGAATTGGGAAAGACCGACCAATGCTAACGAGATTCGTAGTTTCTTGGGTCTTGTGGGCTACTATCGGTGATTCATCAAGGATTTCTCCAAGATAGCCGTACCACTCACTAGGCTAACTCGCAAGGAGATACATTATGAATGGAGTGAGGAATGTGAAAGAAGCTTCCAAGCTCTCAAAGATCATCTAACTACTGCCCTGGTTTTAGCTTTACCAATTGAAGGCGAGAGATTCGAAATATACACCGATGCATCTGGCATTGGCCTCGGATGTGTTTTAATGCAACAAGGGAAGGTTATAGCCTACTCTTCTCGCCAATTAAAGAAGCACGAGGAGAACTACCCAGTTCATGATTTAGAATTGGTTGCGGTAGTATTTGCACTGAAGATATGGAGACATTATCTGTACAGAGTGCAGTTTATTGTATACTCTGACCATAAAAGTCTTAAGTATCTCTTCTCTCAGAAGGAATTGAATATGAGGCAAAGACGTTGGCTAGAATATCTTAAGGACTTCGACTTCACTATACAATATCATCTTGGAAAGGGTAATCATGTAGCCGATGCCCTCAGTCGAAAGTCGAGAGCACTACTAGCCAATTGTATGATTCAGGAGTGGAAGTTGCTAGAACAATTCTCTAAACTTAATATAAGCATGGACAAGGACAGTAGGTGTGTCACCTTATCCCATATTAGCATACAGCCAGACTTGCTATCCGAAATACAAGGACTTCAAGGTAGTGACCCCGTACTAGTGGAAATCAAGGGCAAAATGGAAGAACAACCTGATTTCAAATTAACACCAGATGGAAGATTGATGTTCAAAAATAAAACATGTATACCGAATTGCCCTGAGCTAAAGAAGAAAATCTTAGATGAAGCTCACAGATCAAGGTACACAATTCATCTAGGATCAACTAAGATGTACCAAGATTTGAAAAGGACCTTTTGGTGGCCCAATATGAAAAGAGAAATAGCGGATTTTGTGTCTCGCTGTCTCACATGTCAACAAGTCAAGGCAGAACACCAAAAGCTTGCCGGTAAGCTACATCCTCTAGATATTCCCAAGTGGAAGTGGGAGGATATCGGTATGGACTTCATTATGGGTCTGTCCAAATCAAAGGGAGGATATGACGGAATATGGGTTATCATCGACCGATTGACCAAATCGACACACTTCTTGCCAATCAAGAGTCGATGGTCAGTTGATGTTCTTGCTGCATTATACCTTAAAGAGATAGTCAGGTTACATGGAGTACCTGTCTCGATCGTGTCTGACAGTGACCCCCGTTTTACTTCTCACTTTTGGAAGTGTTTACAACATTCATTGGGGACGAGACTTAACTTTAGTACAGCTTTTCATCCTCAAACGGATGGTCAGACCGAGAGAACTAATCAGGTGGTTGAAGATATGCTTAGAGCTTGCATCATTGATTTTGGTGGAAGCTGGCATGATCACTTGCCTTTGGTTGAATTTGCATACAATAACAGCTACCGGGCAAGTATACAAATGGCACCTTTCGAAGCTTTATACGGAAGGAGTTGCCGATCGCCTTTGTGCTGGGATGAAGTTGGCGAAAAGTAACTATTAGGTCCAGACATGGTAAGGGATACCACTGAAAAGATTCAGTTGATTAGAGAAAGACTTCAAGTTGCTCAGTCTAGACAGAAGGCTTATGCTGATACACGAAGAAGAGATCTCGAATTCCAAGTGGAAGATCACGTATTTCTCAAGATATCACCTGGACGTGGAATAAGGAGATTTGGTGTTAAGGACAAGCTTACACCAAGGTTTATCGGACCTTTTGAGATACTAGAAAGAGTTGGCGAGGTTGCTTACCGCGTCACTTTACCTCCTCAATTGTCTGAAGTTCATAATGTATTCCACATATCAATGTTGAAGAAATATGTGCATGATTCGTCACATATCATTGATCATGAGACCTGGTGTTTCAGAAGGACCTTACGTATGAGCAAAAGCCTATGAAGATCCTCGATCGTGAGGTACGAACCCTAAGGAATAAAGTTATTCCCATGGTTAAGGTGCAATGGAGTAAATGTTCAAAACACGAAGCCACATGGGAGACCGAGGAGTCTATGAGGAAACGATTCCCAGACTTATTCTAAAAAGGTATATATTCTACACTCTCCACGTTTATATGTGATGGAATTTGGGGACCAAATTCTTTTAAGTGGGGGAGGGTGTAGCAACCCTGGTAAAATAAAAGGAAGATTTCAAGAAAAATTAAGTAAGTAAATGATAAGAACCAAAATGAATAAATAATAAGTCAAAAGTAAATAACGCCTCTCAACAAGGCGTGATTTAAATAAGAAACGCCTTCACCTGAGGCGTTAATACAAAAAGTAACGCCTATACCAAAGGTCGTCAAATTTTAAAATGGCCAAAATGAATAAAAGGAAAGAGAAAGAAACGCCCTCTTCTTGGGCGCGAATTACAAAAGAAATGGTACAAGTCAAGACGTCAATTAAAATACACGCCCTAACCTAAGGCGTTAATTACATTTGTGTTCCATTCGAACCAGGAGACTATCCAGGGTAAGTTTTAGGATTGCTACGTGTTCGATTGACTATGGTAAGGACTCTATCAAGGAAACTAGAGTTCTAATCAAATTCTAACCCTAAGGGATTCCTGAAACCCTATAAATACCCCTTTCAGTCGAACCTATTAGCTATTTTGGTCAAAGGCATTCTGTTGCTGTCTCGTACATGAAGAACAGGTGGTTCTTCTTCCTCTGCCTTTCGTCATGGATTATGAAGAATATTAATGTTCTTCATCTTCCTTGTGCAGGTTGTCTGTAACATCATCTTCTTCTTCTGTAGGTTGCCTGCAGCAAGTAGTAACTCTCTTGTCTAGCCGAAGAACGTGGGTTCTTCATCAACATCATTTTCCCAGAAGACTCTGTTTAGAACATAGTATCATTTTCTCTTCACATCCTTCAAGTATTTTGACCCAGATCATCATCAGGTAGGTTTTCTCAAGAATTGTAGCTCAAACTTTTATATAATCATGCTGTTAACATATATTGATTCATGCATATGGTTTCACTGAGTTTTCGAGGTTTTCTGTGAAATTTTGGAAAGAGGCGAATCTCTCTAGGGAGCTAATTCAAGTTCTGACGACTGACGGAAGAGTCGTCAATTCCATATAATTAATAACTACCCATGTTTAAAATTTAAGATCTATGAAACCCTGAATCCAATTTAATGCATGATCATAAGTATTGAATCCTGATAATTTTCTTGCCTTGACCATGTACCTTGTTTCCTGAAAATTTATTATCCTGAAAATTACACTGTTCATGTTAAATTCTGGAAAATAATGAATTAACGACCCTTAGTAGGTCATCTTTTATGAAAGTGACGCCCCACCCCAGGGCGCTAATTTAAATTAAAGACTTAGAATAATTCGTTATTTCCCTGAAATATCTAGGAGTTATTTAAATTCTGAACAAGGTAATTAACGGCACATTGCATGTCGTTTCTTTATGAAATAACACCCCTGACTAAGGCGCGTTTTATTGAAAATACAGAATTAAGGAAAAATCTCAGCATAACAGAAGTACATGATGGACGACTGTTTCAGAAGTCGTCAAATTGAAAAGACACGACCCAGTGAAGCGCATTAATTTATTAAATAGTGACTTAGGTTAAGTCGCTAATTTCCTGTGTGATTATTTTATACTGCTTTATGTGAACCGAGGGTTTCGTATATATATATATATATATATTCCATTCCGTGGGTATAGTCCCATGTTTCACGATGATTTATCGCATTACCCACTAACTCTCGGTGACATACATGTTATGCCTCTTAGGCACAAGCATGTGCTATGTTGCCTTGATGATAGCAATGTTATTTGGTTTTGATGATAGCAAGACAGTGAGTGCATTTGATATTGTATTTTGATGATAGCAATGTTATTGTGTTTTGATGATTGCAATAAACAAAGTGCATTTATGTGCATTCTTATTCCTGAGCATTCTGCATATGATAGCAACATGAATGATGATGTTTAGCATTGATGGTATTTGTTCTTTATATATATGCATTGCATTCTGTCAGATATCATGTCTCTGCATGTATCTACAGTCTGAACAGTAGTGGGTCGACCCATCCTTGCTGATGCGTCGACCCATCAGAACATTGATTGTTTGAGTTGAAGTCTATACAGAATCTGCATCCTCTAAAGTCTGTACATCCGATTGCCGTTGTTTGGCCAAGTCTGTACAGCCAACGCCTTCATTGATTCCAAGTCTGGACACTGGTGTTCAGGCATTCCAAGTATGCACATTGATTCAGGCTCTCCAAGTCTATACATTGGGGTCTGTTCCTACGTTTCATTAAGTGAAGTCTGTACATTCGATTCTGAAGCTTAAAGTCTATACAGTCCAGCCTAGTCCTACGATCAAGGCTTTAGCTACACTCAAGTCTGTACAATGGCTTCGCTTCATCAAGTTTGTACATTGAATCGCCAACTTCTTTGAAGCCCATACATCACTCAAAGTCTGTACAGAGTCCAGCGTCTCAGTTAGCGTCTCATGCATTTGAGCAAAGTCTGTACATCGGTCTGTCAGCAAGTCTGAACATCGTCCATCTTTGTTAGCGTCTCAGGCTTTGGGCTACGTCTGTACAGTGGGCAAGGGTGTACATCCACCAGTGAACACATTAAGTCTATACACCGCCTGTGTTCATCTGAGTCTTATGATGTCTTTATATTCATTAAGTCTATACATTGCGTTGTGTATACTTTACATTGCTTTCGCCTTCACAGCAAAGTCTATACAATGCAATGCATATACTTAGAACTAATGACTTCGTTTCATCTGTCTGACAGGGACTGAAGAGGCTAATGAACCCCTTAACGCAAGAGGGCTGAAGACATCCAATTTCAGCTGCTGGAACACACCAATGCGTCAACGCCTTGATCAAGTGGCGTGGACGCAGTAGTTCAAACAATCAAGAAAGAAGCTTACTGGATTACTCTGGTGCGTCAACGCATTCATCAAGTGGCGTCGACGCAGCAGGTTGATGGATCGACAAGGTGACCAGAGGGTGGACGCAGTTGCACAATGCGTCAACGCACTCCACACGAAACGTGAGAGGGCTGAAGCCATCTAAGTTCAGATGCTGGAACACCAATGCGTCAACGCAGCATGCTGAGAGCGTCGACGCAGCACGTCTATCTATTGAAGACTTGATCACTGGATCACCGATGCGTCAACGCAGCAGGCTGATGGAGTCAACGCAGCAGACTTGAGTTTCATAGGTTGAAG
This sequence comes from Amorphophallus konjac, assembly GCA_022559845.1. Classification (NCBI taxonomy): domain Eukaryota; kingdom Viridiplantae; phylum Streptophyta; class Magnoliopsida; order Alismatales; family Araceae; genus Amorphophallus; species Amorphophallus konjac. The sequence goes on along the minus strand of CM040123.1, from coordinate 211,193,536 downwards.
ATCTCTGAAGGCTGCGTCAACTCCTTGGAGCAAGTGGGTTGACGCCACCTCAACTCCAGTTGCTGAGCATACTAATGAAGGGCACGTGATCCGAGGTGCATGGCTCGTGAACCAGAATGCTGCCACGTGGTTCGAATTTCAAGGGCAGGAAATGTGGAAGCCACACGCGCCCAGTGTGCCTGCTGCTGCTATATATACGAGTCTTCATACTCTGTAGAAGACTGATCGAAGAAGAAGCCTGGAGGCAGAAAGAGTAACAGCAGAGCAGAAAGCTCTTCGATCCAGCAGAAGCTGAGAGAAGAAAGGGAAAAAGAAGAGAGAGCTTCCACGATCAATCAGAAGAAAAGAAAAAGAGAAAGAGAGAAAAGGAGAACAGAGATCGAGAAAAGAAGAGAAGTGCAGCAGAGAAGAAAGAGAAAGAGAGAGAGTGAAGAAAGAGAGTGAGATCAAGGGAGATCTGTTCCTACTGGACCGTGGATCAGATCCAGGCCAGTCAGCTCCGTTGAGAGCCACATTGTGCATTTCATTTTTCAGCTTTCTGTTTGCTGAAGTTATTTTCATTTCGTGTTTTTGTTTTTCTTTTTCCATTTGGTTATCCTTGTTCTTCCGATCCTCTGGACTGAGGTCGGGTTCCTCCTGGTGGGTCAGGAGAAGGGAGATCTGATCTCCAGTTTGCAAGCAGCAGGGGGGCTGCTTGTGGGTTCCCTTCGGGTTAGGAGGAAGAGAGGCTAGGCCTCTGGTGGATTACTGGTAGCAGAGTGCTACTGGCTGGTTCACTGGTAGCGGGGCTGCTACTAGTGGGGTTCCCTCTTGTTATAGAGGAAGAGAGACGTGAGTCTCTGGTTTCTAGTGACCGTGGGTTGCTAGAGGTTCCCTCCGTGTAGGAGGAAGAGGGGAGGTTGTTCCCCTGGGTAAGCTGTGTATCATCGTCTGTTGGCAAGCTGTGTTGCCCAGCTGTTAGTGAAGCCACACTCGGGTTGAGTGTGGGGTGGATGTAGGTCTGCAGGACCGAACCACCTAAAAACCCCTCTTGCATTGTGGTTTGATTGCTTATGGTTTGCTTCCGCTAGATGTTTGCATAGGGGCGCTCCAAGTGTTTGATCACAGGTTCATTAGATGATTTGATCAGATTTTGTTCTAAGTGTTTAATCTGTTGAGTGAGCGAAATTCTAATTGAGCGAAAGTTTATATTGGGTGAAAGTTTTTATAGGCTATTTTCATTCACCCCCCCTCTGAATACTTGCACCGAACCCAACAATACAAGCCCTCCATTGGACATTCCATTCCTTTGGACTTGCAAGTTAGTCATTGGGACCTCCGTAAGTCTCCTCGTAGCCTTGGATTCCCTCAAGGCCGACTGAGCTGGTTGTACCATAAAAACCTATTGCACTATTTTGCCATGTCACTCTATAGAAACATGGTATACCGGCCCTCATGATATGCTATGTGGATATCATGAGAATAATCTTAATGGGATGTGGAAATCATGCCATTATTATGATGTTCTTGTGGACCTCAATTCTATATCAAATGACATGACCATCTATATATGGACACTTAATTGTCATGGTACCTAATTAGGGAACCAACTCCACCCAGTTTTATCGATACTCGTGTTTATATCGTCATTATCATCCTTATACATCAAGTTCAATTTTGAACTCTACTCTATCTTGAATTTCCACAAGCTTTTTCTTTGAAATTCCATATTGGCTATACAAATAAAGTGGATGTCTAGATCTATCTTTAATGCTGTGCATATAAGGGCCCGATCTGGTCCTGGGAGGAGTACCCAAAAGTACTAGTGCCCATGGGAGTTGTAATGATCACGGTGTCTAGCATTGCACCGAAGTACTTTTTCTCTTGATCTTTGACATTCCACACACACACTCTCTCTATCTTGCATGCGTGACTCGACTTGCGTGACTTTACTAGCGTGGCCCGACATGGGCAAAGTACTTGCGTGAAATAGCCAATAATCTATAAAGTCTCTCATGAATATTTCTTCTTTAAGACTCGCTTGGAAGTTTTACACGACGTGTTATTCTATTGATTAGTTATTTCTACATGCATATTGCATTTACATGTGAAAAATTATAATTACTTAAACCCATTGCTAGTTCTTGAGATATAATTTCCTACTGAGCATTTGCTCACTCAGTGTTTCCATACTTTTCAGGTAGGTCCGACGACGAGACTCAATCGGACAGGGAAGGACAAGAGTGAAAGAGATTAGAGCTTCTCAAAGCGTCAACTAGTCTTGTCTTTTCTGTATTTTCTTGAGTCAATTTTATACTTTTCTTTTTATTAAGTTTAGCATTTTCAAGGGATTGTAATAGAAATACTTTTGTGAAGGAATAAAAGGATTGGGCTATCTTTACTCTTGCGCATCTCTGATTTGGTGTCGAATACACTAATACTCTGATTGACATGATCGATATAAACTCGTCACGCGTCTCCGGGTATCTTCCGCGCTCGGGGCGTGACACATATTCTAATGGGTTTCTTCTTGTTTTTGTGGCTTTATTTTGTAGGAGAGTACATTTGGACGTGAGGCCCTTGCTTTCTAGTCGACTGGAGGGCGAGGAGGTGTACCCATGATCGGTTCCCCGTATCCCTTTTGAAACGCGATCAACTCTTCATCATTTTCCAAGGTATACGGCGCCATCTCTTCATCTCTTGGCGTTGTTAACCGTTGGTGGCGATCACGGTATTTCTTTCTCATCTATTCAATACCCTTTGATTCCCACTTTCATGCTTGTTCATGTTCATGTGATACATGCATAGTTAGTTAGAGGGGCGGGGGTAGATTAATCCATCTACAATACCGTCCAACAATTAATTCATATTACAAGAAATAGCGTCATGGTAAGGGTCGCTCATTAATTGACGGCCAGAGTACTATCGCCAATTCAGAATTGGCGACCTCTTGCAAGGTCGTTCATTAATAGGTGGCCACTACTCTGTCGCTAATTCTCATGCAGATAGAAAACTTAAAAATCTACGTAAAACTCAAGATCATGAACACAAATACAAGATGTAAGCATGCTAATATGATCGTATATGCATGTACTATTCTAATTACTATCTTCTTGGGCTTTAGAACTTGAGAAAACCTACCTCTTTTAGGGTTTTGGACGACAAACAGAGAATAAAATAGAATAACAAGAGCAACTGCAGTAGCAGCAGCTCGCGATCAGGAGGAGGAGCTTGCTACGACAGTAACCGCAGAAGCAAACGAAGCAACTGTAGCAGTAGTAGCTTGCCTCAACGGCTGCAACCTTACGCACTAGTAGCAGTAATAGCAACAACTGCAGCTTCTTCACGCGTGTAGGTGAGTGGCCATCCGGAGGAAAAATATGATGCTATAGCAACAATGAGAAGAAAGGGAAGTAGAGGCTCCTCTTCACGCACGACTACAGTCACCGGTGAAAGATGACGTCGATGCAGCAGGGCTCGCAGCAATAGCCTTTCGACTATTCAATGGAGGGCTTCATTTATAGGGAAGAGGGATCCATCAGAGTTGAATACTATTGAGAATAGAAGTTTTCGACATAAATAATCCTAATGGTTTTTAATTTTCCCATGCAAATCTATCTCTTCTGAAACCCCAGCCGCTATCTTGATTTAGGTTAAAACCCTAATCTTCATGCATGGCCAACTCTCACATTCGAACTCCCTTTTTTGGGCCTCCCTTTTGTTTCGAAACAACATGGGCCTACATGTATACATATGTGTTCCCAAATCAATAAGGCCCCTTGTAACTAGGAGTCCCACTGAAGCCTATTTGTCCTTGGGCAAAACTCACATACGTGAGGTCCATAAATATAAATATACTAAGGCCTTATTTGAGTATGGGTGGGGTTTTAATGGTGATGGGTTGTGAGTTGGACTTTGTATTTCATTTTATGTTGTGCCCTTGACTTGCTTTATATGGAGGATTTACTTATTTGGGAAATTTTATTCGTATAATTTTATCCAGGGTGCTATAATTTAAGTCTACTTAGTTTCGTATTTTAACTATAGGGTTGGACGTCAACATAGGACTTAACCCATGACTCTAACCATCTCACCGGGTATAAAGAACAACCTATCCTTGGACTTGGGTTCATAGGTAACTTGAATCACCTAGGCTCTAATACCATAAAATCTCTCACGCCGCGAGCGCGGAAGGAACCCGTTATGCGTGACGAGTTTATATCGATCATGTCAATCAGAGCATAAGAAAATTCGACATATAGACAGAGTGCGCAAAATAGAGACAATAACCAAGTCCTTTATTCCATTAATAAACCAAATACTTCAAGTACATAACCGACGTTTAACTAGACCCAAATAAAAGGAAAATTATAATAAGGACTCAAGAAATAGGAAAAGACACGACTAGGCAGTCACTTTAACGATCAAACGTCTCTACAATCTTCACTCGTGTCCATTCCCATCCGAATGATCTTCGTCATCGAAATTACCTAAAAAACTGGGGAAACACTAGGGTGAGCAAACGCTCAGTAGGAATTATATCTCAAGAACAAGCTTGCTTTAAGTAAATAACATGTTACATGAAGTAGGCATGATAGCTACACATGAAAAATATCAAGAGTGGAATAACAGGAAGCAATGTAGATGGACTAGCAAGATTTCAAGATACTCGTGTAAAGCTATCAAGAATTTCAAGCATGTAATGTCAAGTTTTTTTTTTTTAAAGCAAGACACCGACCAACAGGATTAGAATCCGATCAAGTGCACCCTCCCCCAGAAGGGAAGAATGTTCTCACTCCCCCAGATTAATCCTATGGTCCTAATTTTATTGATTGAATGAAAGAATACAATAGCTTCGGGGCATACCCCTGTGTGAACAATCAAAGGTAAAAAACCAAGAAAGGAGCCTATACAATGATGGGATATACCCCTGTAAGATCAATCAAGAGTAAAGAAACAAAAACAATGAAAAGACCACTTATCTAGTTACAATTACACAAAGTGGGCAATCCTGCTTTGTCCATCTTGAGGGCCCCCCTAGCCAAAATTGGGAGATCCCTAGTTTGTGTGAAAATAAAATTGTCTTGGATACCACAGGCATAAGATGCCAATGCATGTAATATCAAGTCATGTCATGAGAATTGGCTATTATAATTTCAAGCAAGTGAATATCCATTTCGGGCCACCCGAGTCATGTCATGTCAAGTCAAGCATGAGATATTATGGAATGCCATAATCTAAAAAGTCATGCACTCCAATGCAATGCCACACCGTGGTTAATATTGCTCCCATGGGCACAAGCACTTTCGGGCGCTCCTCCTAGGACCAGATCGGGACCCATTAATGCCAGGCATTGAGTCATGTAATTGTTTTAGATATCCACTATAGTTTTATAGCCAATAGAGTTCCAAAGAGTTTAGCCATTGTAGGAACATAAGGTAGATTCATGGAATATAGTTCAAGACCAAAACTTGAGTAAGGGGTACATATCGATAAATCACATGAAAACTCATGACAATCTAGAAATCTGGGTAATTAGCATCCACTCAGACCGCCACCAATTACAGAAACAACGTCCACTGCTTGGTCGCCAATTCCTGTGAACAGTACGGGCACGAAGAAATAGCATCCACTGTATGGTTGCTAATTCATGTTTTGGCGTCAACTGTCTGGTCGCTAATTCTAGACAGAGACAGACTTCCTACAGAGGCCAGAAACAACGATCTATGAGGGCTAGGGCATCATGTTCATTCAGAGTGACATAACATTCAAGGGTTCTAGGGTTTTTAGGGTACAACTAGCTCGACCGTCTTGAGAGAATCTAAGGCTAGCGTAGTCTTACGGAGGTCTCAATGAAGAAAGTTCCAGTCCGAAAGAAGGAATATCCCGCGGAGGGTTCATTCGTCACCAAGAGTTGATGTGTAAGCGGTAGAAAGTAAAGCAGGGACCAAGTCTCGTACGTGAGACAATGGTGCCAAAGATCCAACGGTTTAGGATCGAAAACACGCAAAGAAAACACTCACAGAAAATTATGTCCATACAGTGGCTGCCCATTGAAATTGGCGCCCACGGACTGAACGTCCATTTAATTTTCAAGTAATTTGCGTCCTTAAACAAGGCGCTTATTCTTTTATTTTTTTCTTTACATATATACATTTTTCAATAAATATAGGAAATGGCACCTCTTTAAAGGGGCGCTGGTTCTTTAATCTGTGACACAGTCATGGTCACCAATTCTTTAATTATTTCTTTTAGCATGAATTAGCGCATGTTTACACGGGCGCAGGTTTTGTGAATAGCGACTGTGATTTGGTCGTAAATTCTTTTAGCCTGTGCATTGAGATGCATCGGCCAAGTACGTTTACTGAGACAAAGTATTGTTTAATTTCTAAGAATTGGCATGAACAGTAGCATAATGATGTTTATGTTGATTTTTAGGGAACTAAAGACATGGTCATGCATAGAAAAATATGGAGAATCCATAAACATGCTCATTCAAGAATATTAACGTCAGGTTTCATAGATATTAAATTTTAAACATGGGTTAATTATTAAATTCACTAAAAAGAAATAGCGTCAGTGTAGTGGTCGCTCATTAATTGGCGATCAGAAGAATGTCGCCAATTCAAGAATTAGCGGCCTTCTACTAGGTAGTTCGTTAATAAGCGGCCACTACTCTGGTCGCTATTTTCATGTGAAACAGAAACAATAACTTCTACATAAAAACTCAGAACATGGATCTTGGAAGTAAGATATAAACATGATATCACAATCTTCATGCATGCAATACCTATTACTATGATCTTAGGCTTTGTTTCTTGAGAAAACCTACCTCTTGAACAAAGGAAGAAAGACACGGGATGAAGGGGGAAAAGAAACAACTACAGTAGCACGAACAACCACGAAGGAAGGACATGAAGAGGAGACAACCCTCTTCTTCTCGTCCAGTAGCAAAAAGAAGTAACACGGAGGAGGAAGTAGCATGAAGAAGTTCCTCCACGCACGATGTCGACGTACCGTAGGAAGACGACCGGAACAACAGCAGCAACAACAAGCTTCTACCGTTCGTAGGGGCCATGTATATATAAAGATTTAATATCACCTATCCTAATGGGAATTAAGTTTCCCACCTAAGAATCCTAGTTGGTCTAAAGTTTCCCATGCAAATCCTCTTAATGGGAATTAAGTTTCCCACGTAAGAATCCTAGTTGGTCTAAAGTTTCCCATGCAAATCCTCTTGCCAAAACCTCAACCACTTTCCTGGTTGGGTTCGAAACCCAAAGAATCCTTCTATGTGTTCAAACATGACTTGGTGTGGGTGAAAAGCTCATGTAATTGTTTTCTACGTAACATGGTCATTAAAGCCCATTTGGCGTATTTATGTATAAAGCCCATTTTATTTTGTTTAAGGGTCTTTGGTGTATTTGAGTTGGGCTTCAAATGCTGAGCCCATTTCATTATAGGTGTTGGGTTTTTTTTACAAGACATTTATTCGTGTTGGTCTTTTGTTTAATTTATTATGTTTAATTCATTTAGAAAAATTTTATTCCTTAATTTTATCCGAGGTTCTACAATAGGTGTACATCCAAGATCCACATTGTAGTCTTGGAGTTGGTGCTTTATCCATAGAACCTGAGTTCCACAACTCCCCGTAGCCACATATTCAGCGTCAGCGGTGGAGAGTGCAACTGAATGTTGTTTCTTGGATGTCCAAGAAACTAAGCACCCACCTAGTAATTGGTAATAGCCACTAGTGCTTTTTCTGTCTATTTTACAACCAGCATAATCAGCATCAGTATATGATAAGAGACCTAATTCACATGATGTTGGAAACCATAAACCTAGATCATGTGAGCCAACTAGGTATCTGAAAATCCTTTTCACAGCAGACAAATGTGATTCTTTAGGGAATGCTTGAAATTGAGCACATAAACACACACTAAACTGTATGTCCGGTCTAGATGTAGTAAGATACAATAGAGATCCGATCGTACCTCGATATGTCTTGGTGTCTAGTGTTTTACCTTTGGGATCAGCATCTAGAATTACATTTGTGCTCATCGGAGTTGCAATTGGTTTAGCCTTGTCCATGCCAAATCTCTTCAGAATTTCCAATGTATACTTTGCTTGACTTATGAAAATTGCTTCTCCTAATTGATTGACCTGCAATCCAAGAAAAAATTGCAGTTCACCAACAAAGCTCATTTCAAACTCTTTAGACATTAATTCAGAAAAGTCATTACATAATTCAGGTTTAGTAGAGCTAAATACAATGTCATCAACATAAACTTGAACTATGACGATTTCATCTTTGATTTTCTTGGTAAAGAGAGTTTGATCTATTTTACCTCTGCTATAACCCTTGCCTACCAGAAAGGAGGTCAGTCTGTCATACCAAGCTCTTGGGGCCTGTCTCAATCCATATAAGACTTTATTCAATTTGAAACCATGGTCAGGACGTTCAATTGATTCAAATCCAAGAGGTTGCTCTAGAAAGACCTCTTCTTTTATTATGCCATTTAGAAAGGCACTTTTGACATCCATTTGACATAATTTTATTCCTAAATGTCATGCATAAGCTAGCAAAATCCTTATTGCTTCCATCCTAGCCACCGGGGCATAGGATTCCTCAAAGTCTATTCCTAGTTCCTGGTTGTATCCCTTAGCTACTAACCTGGCTTTATTTCTAGAAATTATTCCATCCTCATTCAATTTATTTCTGAACACCCATCTAGTTCCTATGACATTTTTAATTTTTGGTCTTGGAACTACAGTCCAGACTTAATTTCTCTCAAATTGGCCTAATTCATCATGCATAGCATTTATCCAGGCTTCATCTTGCAAAGCTTCATTGATATTTTTTGGCTCAAATTGGGAGACCATGGCTACCAAATCTTCATTATTTACATTTCTAAAAAATGATCTGGTTCTGGGAGGATCATGCAGGCTACCTATTATGTTTTGAACAGGGTGGTCCTTTAGATAAAGAATGTTGGTGATTGAGGACTCACCTGATTCAATCTGCCAAACAAAATTTTCTTGTTGTACCTAGTTATCCTCCGGGTGTTCTTCAGCATCCTTGATTTCCAGAAACTTACCATTGCCTTCCTCTTCCCTGCAATCATCTAATTTCTAAGATTTTGCAATAGTTTCATCAAACACAATATGGGGAGACTCCTCAACACATTGATCACTAATGTTATAAACTCTATATGCTCTAGAATGCTCAGAGTACCCTAGCAATATACCTTTGCTACTCTTGGCTTCAAACTTATCTAGGTGCTTTTTATCGTTGTTATGAATGAAACATTTGGAACCAAACACTCTGAAATGAGCCAAGCTGGGTTTCTTACCTTTGAGCAATTCATAGAATGACTTCTTCTGAACGGGTCTTACCATGGCCCTGTTTATGATATAGTAGGAAGTATTGGCTGCCTCTGCCCAAAATCTGCGAGGAAGTTGGCTTTCCACCAACATCGTCCGGGCCATTTCAATGATTGTTCTGTTTCTTCTTTCAACAATCCCGTTCTGTTCAGGAGTCCGAGGAGAAGAGAAATTGTGAGTCAGTCCTTCTTTTTCACCTAAATCATAAAATTATGTATTTTCAAACTCCCCCCATGGTCAGTTTGGATGGTGCATATGTTGTGTTTGCCTTCTTGTTTTATTTTTCTGAAAAATATCTGAAATTCAAAGAAGGCATCACTTTTATTTGCAAGAACGAAAATCCATCCAAATCTAGTAAAATCATCAACAATAACAAGACCAAATCTTTTTCCACTAAGACTTTGTCCTTGTGGGACCAAATAAATCCATGTGCAAAACTTGAATTGGCATAGTGGATAAAGACTGTTGTCTAGATTTGAAAGATTTTCTTGTTTGTTTTCCCACTGAACATGTACCACAAATTTTTGTGTTTGATTTGAATGAGATTTATGGGAGACCTTTAACTATTTTGTGCTTGACCAATTTATTTAGAGAATCACAGCAGATGTGACCTAGCCTACGGTGCCACAAGTGAATACTATCATCTAGGCCAGTAAACAAGCATAAATTGTTGGGCATGTTTTCATCCAAATCAACCAAATAGACATTATTGATTCTACGTCCTACAAACTTTATTGAATCATTTTCAGAATCCAAAATTTTGCACTCAACTTGATCAAACAACACTTTATAATTCCTATCACAAAGTTGACTAATGCTAAGCAGATTATGTTCCAAACCATCAACAAGCAAAACCTTTTCAATTGTGTTGGAGGGGTTCTTACCTATGGTTCCAGAACCGATTACCTTTCCCTTGTTCTTTCCTCCAAATCTTACCATCCCTCCATCCTTGAGTTCCAGTTGATTGAACTTTGTTCTATCCCATGTCATGTGGCTAGAGCAGCCGCTATCCAGGTACCAACGATTGTTGAAGGCTGCTAGGCAATCCTACAAAGTGAATCAAACAAGAGATTTTGGAATCCAAATGCAATTGGGTCCACTCAGATTATTCATGAAAGACACTAAATTCTAGGGGATCCAAACTTGCTTTGCTGAGTTTAGTTTTATGGATGAAGGATTATGTGTGAAATTCTTGTTATTTGATGACGTGTTATTTGTTTTGTTCTTTTTCTAATTAGTACAACCTTGATTGTAATCAGTGTACCTGCTCCTGTAATATGCTTGAGTCGACTTGGGTACCCAACCAGGTCGACTTCCCCAATACCCAGTCGTTTCATAGCGATTGCTGTGAAATTGGCGAGTCGACTCCCAATGAGTATTGGGTTGACTCGCCCATGCATTAGGACCTAACCATCTTCTATTACATCCTGGAGTCGACTTGTAGTGGGAATTAGGTTGACTTCTTTGGGTATTATTCTAAGATGCTCTTCTGTGAGTACTTTGAGGAGTCGACTCCTATGTAGGTGTGGGTCGACTCCCCCTCAGTTTGTGCATCTCAGTCTATCCTTGAGTCGACCCATTGGATTGTTTGGGTCAGCTCGCTCCCTTTTGGTTTTTATTTGAGTTTAAATCAGTTTTTACTTAAATTTTTGGATTCTACTTTGATGAACTTGCTTCACCTTCCATTTTGGTGGTGAAATACCTCTTTATTAGTGGATTGTACTCTGATTTTCCCTTTTCATCTATGAATGTGATTGTTTTGAGCCCAAAAGGTTTTGGGGATGTTGGGCTGTACCCAAGACCCTCCTCTCTGAAGTTTATGGGCATTCCTAGGACTGCATCTAGATTCTCTTTTCCTTTAACTAACTTCTCAAGAGGTTGTTGTTTGTCCTTTAAATCTTTCTACAACTTTTCAATCTCAGCTTGCAGTTGATTATTAACACTTTTCACAGCCTCATGTTTTTCAACAGCAAGCTTGGTACGATTGTCATAGTTATGAACTTTTAACTTCAGTTGATCAAGTATGTTTCTCAGATTCTCATTCTCCTCTTTCAGCTCTTTGCATTCAGATTCATTCTCTTCCAATTCAAGAACTATATTTTTTAAATGACTCAGTTCTATTTCAAGTTCTGAATTTCTTTCAGACAGAGTGTTATCATGGATTAAGATATTCATTTTCTTTTTCAATGATTTATTTTGCTTTCTTATTTTACCATACTTATCTAACAATTCAGAATATGCATCCTCCCAATCACTATGAGTAAAATTCTTAAAAGTAGAGGATACCTGATCTTCCTCTTCTTCTCTCTTGGCCATGAGACAAATCTTGTCTTCCTTCTCGTTTTCAGTTTCTTCTTCCTCTTCATGTTCTTCTTAATCACTCCGGGTACTTAGCATGGCCTTGGGCTTCTTCCACTTGGGTTTTTGAGTGGCTTTCTTGGTGTTGTCAAGACATTTAGTCTTGACATGTTCTGGTTTCGTACAATTATAGCAAATAAGCTTATTAGTTTTCTTGAGGCTATCAGTTTTATTTTCAGTTTTATTTTTGAAACTTCTCTTCATTTAAGGTTTCCTTCTCCTGAAACTTTTACTCTCCTTTCTCAGAAAATTTCTGAACTTTCTAGTGAGCATTGCAAACTCACTAGCCTCATCACTGCTATAAGTAGAATCATCAATTGCAGGATGAATCTGAGCTACTGGAGCTTACCTTTAAAGCAATTTGTTTCTTTTTCTTAACATCATCTTCCTTCCTCTTCAAATTAAGTTCATAGGTCATCAATGAGCATATCAACTCATCCACGGTCATTGTAGATAGATTTTTGGAATCTTCTATGAATGTGGCTTTGGTGTGCCACGCTGGAGTCAATGTTCGGAGTATCTTCCTAACCAATTCCTGTTCTATATAATTTTTCCCCAAGCTTCTCAAACTATTGGTCAGTTGAGTTAGTCTGGCATACATTTATGAAATGGACTCGTCAGAATTCATTTTAAACATTTCATACTCCGAAATTAGAATATTGGCTTTAGTTTCTCTTACCTCTGAAGTCCTTTAATAAATTAGCTCCAATCTGTCCCACATCTCCTTAGCTGTGGAACATTAAGACACTCGGGAGAATTCATTGGGATGCAACGTGCATTACATGGTGTTCATCGCTCCCCAGTTCAAGTTTGACTTTCTGATCTACTCCTTGGTCTAGGTATCTTCATCTACTGGAAGCTGATATGGGCCTCGACTTACAACCCTCCAGATCTCGTGATCTTACGCTCTAAGGAATACCATCATCCTGTTTTTCCAATAAGCATAATTAGTGCCATCAAAATAAGATGGACGATTAACGAAATGTCCCTCTGTAGTATACCCTCTATTTTCCATATTATTATGTCTCTTGAGGTCATTTGACCACATGTAACAGTTAAGAACACACACCACAAATGAGACAGGCGATTTTTTAGGTGGTTCGATTGCTACCCGCAATCTACATCCACCCCTCACTCCCTTGGAGTGAGGCTTCCTTGCTTAACAAAGCAAACAACAGACTTAGTCTGTGACAATGGCTGTAACCACAACTTCACCCCCAAGGAACACTCTCCTCGCTTCTTCTAGATTTCCAAAAGGAACCCGGAGGAACAACCTCCCTTCCTCTGCGACCGCAGAGGGAACCCCGTGAACTGCACCCAGTAGCTCAGGCAACCAAAGGTTTGAACCTCTCTTCCCCTGATGCACAGAGGGGACCACGAAGAACACTCTCCCGTCCTCTGATAATACTCACAGGGAACAAAAAACAAATTCGAAACAAAGAACAAAAAAAAATAGTAGAAATGTAGGAATTAGATCGGAAAAGAAAACACAAGAAAAATGTAGCTTCAAATTGAAGCAATCTCCTAAGGAGATGGGCTGGCTGCACTCAATTCTCTCTTCCACTTGAGGTGATTCTCTCTCTCTTTTTCTTCTAGAAGAGCTCTCTCTGAATTCGCAATGGCAACGACGACAACAGCTTCAGCACCTTCCTTCAATGGAGCGACTGATATATATAGAGAGCAGAGCATCATCTTCCATCCGATCACCAGCCAGGATAATCCATTGGTCCACGTGGAAAAGAATATTCTGTCAATCCTCCCAGAAAATAGTCACGTGGATTGGAGTGTGCGCCAATAGGCTTCAAGTCGCTGGCACGTGATTTACTTGATTCTCACATTTTTGAGAATGAAATGAAGCTACGTCGATGTAGCAACTTAATGCACCTACGTAGTGTAGCTAAAAAGCTTTCGAACAGTTGGCTTCAAAACGCATGCCCTTTGGTGCGTCGATGCAGCGCTTGGATGCTTCGACGTGTTGACTTTCAATTGCTGGCTCTGAGCTGAGTGCGTCGATGCACTTCTCAGACACGTCGATGTAGTGTAAACATAGAATCCTTGGCCAGAAGGCTTCGAATGCTAGCTTTTGTCTTGATGCGTCGATGCATAGCATCACCAGGTCGAGGTAGAGTGTAACGACATATCACTCATAAGCTGATGCGTCGGATCATCAATTTGCTGCTTCGACCTTCCCTCATGATATCATGCTCGAAGGCATCAAAGCATCGCATGGTGCTTCGACCTACTTTTTGAAAAGCTGTACTTAGCTGCTTCGACGTAACGCCATTCAGTTTCTAATGCTGTGCAGATGCATTGATGTAGTAGCTTGATGCGTCGAGGCACCGTTAGATCTGCTTCAACCTCTTGATTGCAACTTGTTCTTGATGCATTGGTGTAGCTCTCTATTGCATCGGTGCAACTCTCAAAAAATCACTTTTGTGGTTGTGACTGCATCGAGGAAGTGGTGAACTCTGACATTTCTCAGATCTTCCTTACCCTTCTTGATATAGCTCCAGTAGCCAGAGCACCTACGATTTAAAACTGTCATTACTAGCTAATGAACCATATTGCATTGACATCATCAAAACACACAGAATGCTACATTCTCCCCCTTTTTGAGGATGGCAACAATATGGGTTACTGAATCTTATTAATGCCCAAAAAACATATTCATCTTCCTTGAGAAATAGTTGAACATTCAGATATTTCAAAGGAATACACTAAAATATAGAAGGAAGGCTTATTTGAGCTACCAAATCGACAGACATGATACCAATCAGGACAAAAATAGATAGATAAGACTTTTTATGATGAGAGGACTCCAAAAAAAACAATATACTCTCCCAACTTACTCTCCCCCTCAACTTACTCAACTTACTCTCCTCCTTCACTCTTACTCTCAATATACTCTCCCAACTTACTCTTACTCCCCCCCTTTGACATCATAGAAAAAAATGGGCAGAGTGGAACAATTTGTAAGTGCAAGAGGGACCAGATACAGTAAGTTCACAGATACAGAAATTTTTAGGACCATCTCTTAAGGATTTAAGTGTGGTAACCAAAAGTTGCTTAGATGTTCCAGTCTGATAATCTAGAGAGACAAAGAGTAGGAGTGTATGAAAATTATCTCCATACAAGAATAAGGAAGGCGAGGAAATTGTCATATAGATGACTTGAATGAGCTATCTAAATGCTTTACTAGTTAAATTTTTAGAGACTTCTCAAGTCAAAATTTTCCAGCAGTATTGAGAACAAACAGACCACTTCATATTTTGCATTGGGGTTGTGAATACTTTCATTATTGTTTCTAAATGAGTGTCTTGTTCTCATTGAGCAATGTGGGTTAACCTACACCTTTTTACATGAGAAGACACATTGGTTAGATGCAGGAATCCCCAGTTACTCAGTGTAGTAACATGAATGCCTCTCTTTGGAGAATAGAGTTAGCAATAGAGATGTCTTTTTACGTGCGGCACAACACGTCTTAGGTGAAGTGACCCAGTTACTCAACATTCCATGCCATTGCTCTGCCATGGTTTCATAGGCATAGCCTTTTTAAGTAGAGATAATTTAGCACTTCATGACTCAACTTATCTTCACTTCATAGTGAAAGAGTTGGTTTCTCAGTAAACCAGATCATTGCTCTAAATTTTTTTTACCCCTTTTGGTTTTAGTGAAGTAGAATGTTTGAGAACAATACGTAAATGTACAAATTTTTCAGCTAGAGTTGTCTCCTTGTGTTTAATGTTCTAGCTTTTAGAAGAATTCAGTTCATGATATTCCAACATTATTCATCACTCATTAGTCTTGTAGGAAGATATTCTTCAGAATTCTTTATCTTTGTCAATACAATATCGTGAAGCTTAAACTTCTTAGCTGAGATTTTAGTTAACAGACTTAATTTATTTAAGAGAATTCTGAGTCTCAAGATCTGTGAAAGAACTGTTTAAGTTCTCAATAACCACAATGAACATTGACAGACTTCAAGAGTAGACAAACTCCCCCTATGAATTTCACTTCATGGACAACAAAAAAAAATTCAACCAGACCTAAGAAGGTATCTCCCCCTGATTACATGAGTCAATTAGCCTTGATAGTTGGCTTAGAACGTAGGTCAAAGACCACCTCAAGCATAGTGTAGGTTTTCAGACAGACATAATCTGCCCTTCTCCTAACCCAATTTGATATACCAGGGATGGTTGAATACGAGCAGAAAAGGATGAAGAACATTGAAATGCACATATGCGTCGACCTGGGATCAGGGTGCATCGACGCATAGAGTATACATAGAGTTGCAAATAGGAAGAGTTTGAACTGATAGATCAGGGCAGAGACTTAAGTGCGTTGAGGTAGGCTATGGACACACAGAATACACAGACTGAAAGATGATGGAATTTAGTAATCAGGATGATCTAAAAATGCCCAACTCTCTCCTCAATGTAGAGAACTTCACATTAGCCAAAGGCTTAGTAAATATATCTATAATTTGATGTGATGTGCCTACATGGATTAATTCAAAGTTACCCTTAGAAACTTTATCTCTTAAGAAGTGATGGCTGCTTTGTATATGCTTGGTGCGTGAGTGCAGAACATGCTTCTTAGACAGGTTTATTGAACTAGTGTTGTCACAGTAAATTGGTGTGCAACCTAGGTCTACTTTGTAGTCATGGAGCTAGTGTTTTATCTAGATGACATGTGTACCGCAACTCCCTGCAGCTACATACTCTACCTCTGTAGTTCAGAGGGCAACATAATGTTATTTCTTGGAAGCCCAAGAAACTAAACACCCACCTAAGAATTGACAGAAACAACTTGTGCTTTTTCTATCTAATTTGCTGCCAGCATAGTCTGCATCAGTGTAAGAAGTTAAATCTAGTGTGTGTGATGCAGGAAACCATAGACCTAAATTGTGTGTGCCTAAAATATATCTGAAGATTCTTTTAACAGCAGCAAGATGTAATTCACTAGGTGTAGACTGAAATCTAGCACACATACACACACTAAATTGGATGTCAGGTCTTGACGCAGTTAATTATAGTAGGGAGCCAATCATACCTCGGTATAATTTTGCATCTACTTTTTTACCTGACTCATCAGCATCTAAGGAAGTATTAGTACCCATTGGAGTTGCTATGTACTTCAATTTGCCCATTCTAAATCATTTCAGAATTTCCATTGTGTATTTCGTTTGTTTGATGAAGCAACCATCCTTCATCTGCTAAACCTGTAAGCCAAGAATATATTTAAGTTCTCCAACCAAGCTCATTTCAAACTCACTAGACATCAAGTTTGCAAATTCATCACATAGTTCAGTGCAAGTTGAACCAAAAATAATATCATCCACGTATACCTGAACTATGATAAGATGGTTCTTTAGATTTTTTGTAAAAAGAGTCTAGTCCACCTTACCTCTGCAGTAGCCCTTATTGAGCAGAAATTCTGTCAGTCTGTCATACCAAGCTCGTGGGGCCTGTTTTTGTCCATACATGGCTTTATTTAACTTGAAGACATGGTTAGGTAGAACAGATAATTCGAAACCTGGGGATTGCTCAACATAAACTTTCTCTTTAATAATACCATTGAAGAAGGCACTTTTTACGTCCATTTGATGAAGTTTAATGTTATATGAGCATGCAAACACTAGCAATATTCTTATTGCTTCCATCCTAGCAACTGGTGCATAGGATTCATCAAAATCCACCCCAAATTTCTAACTGTAGCCCTTGGCTACCAACATGGCTTTATTTCTAGAAATTATTCCATTTTCATTTCTCTTATTCTTAAAGACCCACTTGTTCCTATGACAGACACATTTTTAGGTCTAGGAAGTAGATTCCAGACTTTATTTCTTTCAAATTGACCCAACTCTTCATTCATGACATTTATCCGAGATTCATCTTTTAAGGCCTCTTCTATGGTTTTGGGTTCAATTTGGGACACAAGCGCTACTAGATCTTGATTATTGACTTCCTGATGATAAGATCTAGTCCTAGGAGGATCATGTAATTTACCTATGATGTTGTGTGCAGGGTGATCTTTCAGAAATATGATATTAGTTAAGGACTCACCTTGTTCGGCTGACTCACCCTGAACTGGGTCATTTTGTGCAGCAGGTTCCTATGATTCTTCATTCAGCTTGTCCTCCAAAAATTCTCCATCATCTCTTTATTTTCGGTCATCATCATCCATGTTAGTAGAGTTGAATGTTTCATCAAATATGACATGAGGGGACTCCTCTACCGTTTGGTCAGAAATGTTAAAGACCCTATATGCCCTTCATACTTCAGAATATCCTAAGAAAATCCCTAGACTACTCTTAGCTTCAAATTTGTCTAAGTCCTTTTTATCATAGTTATGAAAAAAACACTTAGAACCAAAAATTCTAAAGTAAGCCAAGTTTGCATTCTTACCTTTCAGAAGCTCATATGGGGTTTTCTTATGAATGGGTCTTACCATGGCCCTGTTAATTGTATAACATGTCGTATTTGCAGCTTGTTGTCCGTAGATGCAAATATGGACAAGAAGGGGGGTTGATATGTCCCCACCAAGCACAATGGTAGTTTTTAAAATTACGCAGCGGAATGAAATAAACTACCAACACGAAGTATGATCAAATGAAGTATATGCGCTATGCGAATCAATTCTCTCAAGCTTTTCGCTCACACACGATGAATATGAACAAGATGAGCAAGCAAACCACAAACAAGCAAGATGTGAGACAGATTTTTTAGGTGGTTCGGGACCACGACGGACTCCCTACGCCCACCCCTCACCAAAACGGTGAGGATCCACTTGCTTCAAACTAAAGCGCATGGAGCTTTCACTCCAAAGATACGAAGACGTCGTCTCGTACATGATCCACCATGGATCTAAACACACACACACGAGCAGCAACACCGCAGCACAATAAACCCCAACCGTACGCAGACGGTTCGACACACACATTGTGTCGGAGTTTGAAAAATAAGGATATGATCAATACATGCTCATAGACCAAATGGAAATCATTGGAATATATGTAAAATAAGTGAAGAAATAGATCCTTATATGTAGAAAGTGTTAGGGTGCTTGGCCCGGATACAGAGGGGGGTGAATGTATCCTTCTACAGATTATGGCCAAATTAAAACTAGGATGCTAGAAAAGAGACACAGAATAGAACTAATTCATTTCAACTCAAATACAAACTCATGGGCGTGCCTATCCAAGCATCTAGCGGAAGCAAATCAATCAAACAAGCCACGGCACAAGAGATTTTAGGTGGTTCGGTCCACAGACCTACATCCACCCCTCACTCCCAACCGGAGTGAGGCTTCACTAGCAAATGCTAGAACCAAGCAGACTCAGTCTGCAAACAGTTGCTGCCACACAGCTTGACCAGGGGAACAGACTCCCCTCTTCCTCCCAACCGGAGGGACACCCAAGTGACTCCCAGCCACTTGGAAACTAGAGGTCGAAGACCTCTCTTCCTCCAGACCAGGAGGGACACCTGGACTTGCAACCACAAGCCCAGAACCGAAGGACTAGCCTCCCTTCCTCTAACCAGAGGGCAACCCACAAGTGACAACCTGTCACTTGCAACCCGGAGATTAGATCTCCCTTCTCCTGAATCAACAGGAGGTACCCGATCCCCAACAGGGCAATCGGAAGACCAAGGATAATCAGAAAAATAAAGGAAAAATAATAAACGAAAAATAACACAGCAATCCGAAAGCTGTAATAGATGAAAACACAGATGTGGCTCTCAACGGAGCTGACTGGCCTGGATCTGATCCACGGTCCAGTGAAGACAGATCTTCAAGCAGCTTCTTCCTTCTTTTCCACGAGCTCTCTCTCTCACTCTCTATCTCTCTTTCTTTCTCTTCTGCTCTCTTCCTCTTTCTCTCTCACTGCTGCACTGCTTCTTTTTATGGATCAAAGGGCTTTCTATTCTCTAGGCTCTTTCTTCAATCTTCGATCACTCTTCATCTGAAGACGAAGGCTCCATTATATACCTGGAGCAGCAGTAGGGCGTGTGTGGCTTCCACAGTTCCCGCCCTAAGAGTTCGGACCACGTGGCAGCATCCAGCAGCTGTCAGAACACGTGTCTTCATCTGGGCATTCTCCTTATCCTCAGATCACGTGCCCAGCACCAGTACGCTCAGTAGCTGGAGTTAGATGGCGTCAACTCACTTGCTCCAGAGAGTTGACGTAACCATCAGAGTTCTTCAATCTTTTTAACCGCTGCGTCGACTCCATCAGCCTGCTGCGTTGACGCAATGGTACCGGCAGTCCAGTGATCAAGTCTTCAACAGATAGGCTTGCTGCGTCGACGTTATCAGCATATAGCGTTGACGTATTGAAGGCAGCCAGAGATAAGTCATCCCTTTCTTGGACTGCTGCGTCGACGCTGCCAGTTGGTGGCGTTGACGCACGAACGTGTACTTTTCTATACTGGCATCTCTTAAGCTGCTGCGTCGACGCTGCTTGTTGATGGCGTTGACGCAGTGGTAGATTTCGTGAAGGGTTTCATCGCTTGTAAGAGTTTCTGCTACTTTAACTGCTGCGTCGACGCTGCTTGCTTGTGGCATTGACACAATAGAAGAAATTGTGAAAGCTTCGTCTACTGATGCGTGGATGCTCTAGGCTTCAGGCGTCGACCCTGTTCCCTTCTGCAAAAATGAAGTGTATAGACTTAGTGTTAACGTGCCAGAAAGACCAGTGTACAGACTTCATCAAATGAAGAGCTTCCAGTGTATGGACTTTGCAACGCAACCAACAACGTATATACTTAGAGAACTGAAGTCTAGTGTATAGACTTGGAGAACTAGAGTCTAGTGTATAGACTTGGAGAATTGCAGTCGAGTGTATAGACTTGAAGAACTGAAGTCTAGTGTATAGACTTGGAGAACTGGAGTCTAGTGTATAGACTTCATCAAATGAAAAGCTTCAAGTGTATGGACTGTGCAATGCAAACAGCAATGTATAGACTTTGTTAAGAAGGTGCCCGATGTACAGACTTGAAGAAGATATGCCAATGTACAGACTAAATGGATCCAGCTGATGTATAGACTTTGTGCCCAAGCTATCAATGCTCTGATGCGTCCACTCCACTTGAACGTTGCGTTGACGCACAAAATCACCCAGGGGCTTCTTTCTTGAGTTTGCACTGCTGCGTCGACGCTTCCATTTGATGGCGTTGACGCAAAGAGCACCCTGCAACCCCTTTGAATTATTAAACAGTTATTAGGAGGTTAAGTGTCTATTTCCAAAGTCTTACTGTTGTCATCATCAAAACCAGGAGTACAACAATCTCCCCCTTTTTGATGATGACAACCCCCAAACTGTTTTAATGACTTCTGCGATCACATAATGGTTAGCATCAACCAATCGCATGGTTACTTGTCAGTTGAACAAAAAATTATGAGTCAGAAAAAACGAAAATATATGCTATCATTCATTAACAAGACTCATCATTCATTAGCAAAATTCAGCACAAAACTCAGCATTCATTAGCAAAAATCAGCAGTCATTAACAAAATTTAGCAGCTCATTAAGCTCTCCCCCTTTGTCATTATCATGAAAGGGGGTGCATGTAGAAAACATAGATTAAGATGGGAAGAAGCGATTGTAACGCCTGGCAGAAGATGGTTGTTGTTGCTGACGAGAAGATTATCCTTGAGTGCCTGGAGGTGTCTGGCGAGATGTCTGTTCTGAAGTAGAATGGTCCCTGGTTAGAAGGTCTCTGATCTCTTGAGAAAGTTCGCTTAGCTGATGACTTAGAGAGTTGCGAACATTACCAATTTCAGTGACAGAATCTTTATCGTGGATGTTGGCTATTACTTTGTCAATCTTCTCTAGCACAACTTTGAGGACTGGAGGGATTGCACTGACAGGACCTTTGATTGTTTCGAGCCCTATCTTCAGATCATAGCACAGATCAATAATTTTGGCAAAAGAGGAAAGGGTTGAACCTTGTTGATTGTGCATCTCTTGTACCAGAGTGGCAAGTTTGTCAAGGAGGGATGATATCTGTTTCAAGACTGACCTTGTTGCTTGGTCAGACACCATCTTGGTGAGTAAGAAATTTCGCCACTCACATAAAACTGAAGTTTCAAAATTCACAATCTGAGCAGTCAACTTGTTAAAATGAAGGGTTATGAACTCCACCAACTTGTCCATCTTGGCCTCCTGACGCTGCATCATCATAGTCATGTTCACCAACATCTCTTCAACAGTTGCTGGGGGTGGAACTGCATCAGAATTTGGAGAGGTTCTTCTATAAACTTTAATGGCTCCTGACGTAGATGGTTCTACTGTAGGTACAGAGCCACTCGGTTCCTCAGAAGCCTCAAAAGATTGCTCTCCCCTAATGGAGTTGTCCTCTGGCATGTCTGCACTCACCATAGGTGGAATCGGTATTTCTGCTCTGTGTGCTTGATCATCATCCTTAGCGGCTGTTTTTGATGCCTGACCGATCTCTGATGGGGCTGATTTCTGACTAGGAAGGGTTCTGACAGCCTTACCATCAATGACCTCAAAACCCATAAACTTTTGGATATAAGAAAGTGTGTATACATTCCCTCGAGGGATGGTAAGTTTCTTCTCAGAGCCAAAGTCTACACCAACTTTCCGAAAAACAGCAGTTAATGGGGCGGCATAAGGTAGGGTTCTGGACTGAGATAGACAGGACCCCATTGTTTGAATAGCTACATCCGGCAGGGAAATCTGTATTCTCTTCAGCATACAGTAGAGAAGAAATCGTTGCATCTCTGTCACCCTTTCTCTTCCACTGCTCTGTGGTGTGATCATGGAGGTGCAAATGAGCAGTCTATTTAGCGAAGGGAAATGATTGGCTTTGAGACTGCATAGGTAGGTCTCCCTGACATCGGAGAGATTACTTGGTTTCTCAGTCAAGAGCTCATATGCCTCATGCGCATCATACTCAAAATCATGCAGCTGAACTCCTACTTTAGGAACCTTCCAAGCTCTGGCAAGCAACTTATCTGTTATTTCGAACCTTACACCTCTAACACTGGATGTGAGTTTTGGAACAGAAGGTTCATATTTTAAGTTCTGGTAGAACTCTCTGACCAGAGTGGGGTAGTAAGTCTTGTGTGTTGAGACAAAAGACCACCAGCCCTGATGGTCCAATATAGGAAACAGCTGAGGAAAAACTTTGAGCATGTGATGATCAGTAGCATCAACGTACCGGGAAATAAGAACCTTCAGAGGTTCTTTCATGGTGACTGTACGCGAGCTACCAGCATCCTTCTGACCGGTTGCAGAACCTGAAGATAAGCCCTTCCGCTTCTCTTTTCTAATTGCAGATGTCTTTAACCTTTTGGTTGGCGGACTTGGATCCCGTGGACCCGTCTCCTTCCTTCTTCCCCTTTCGCGAGCTACTAGAGAGTGGGACTCCATTGTGCCTCTTGCTGGTTCTGAGCTTCTTGGTTGTTCCTCTGCCCTTTGCTTCCCTGTTTGAGTGGATGCTGGAGAATCCATGACACGGAGAAGAATTGAGCAGGAGAGAGAGCTGAGAGGATTCTTGGGGGACACGAGAGGTCGAATGACAAAAAGGGTTTTGGAAAAAAACAATAAAGAAGAGCAGCGGTCTCATTTGGCTTTTAAAGAGACTTCGAGAACCCTTTAAGTGAACGGTTCAGCCGGTTCAAGTGGGTGAACCGGGTAAAGAAGATATGAATACGAAGCAATGCGTGGACGCAGAGAGGGGCAGCGTCGACGCAGTGAGGCAAGTGAACCGAAAAACACAAGATAAAAGGCCAGTGAGGCATAACTGTAACATTGCGTCTACGCTGTGATGCAGTTAGGTGTGAGATACTCCTCCTTATGCAGCATGATGCATCTAAGAATGAAGCTCCCCCTTACTAAATGAAGCCTATGAGAAGAATAAGAAGGGAAATTCAATTGGATTCTCAAAGGGATATTATTCTCATAAATCCAAAACATGTTTTTAAAGTCTTCCATTATAAGAGCTTATGAATGAACTTTATTAACAGCGTGGTTTAATTATGATGTATGTAGAGTTCATCAGTAAAATTCTGTATTGATATCTAAAACCATGGTTTAATAAAGATGAACCAAGCCCTCATAATTATCTTGATCAGCCTCTCTTTCTCTTACACAATCAAATCTATTGACTTCTTTCAGAGTTACATGCACTAGTATTGAAGTCAAGTATTTATGAAGTCATATGATTTTGTCTAGGGTTGCAGCAATTTGATTTGTGTATCAATATTCAGATATTTCATTTTTTTAAAACAATTTTCTTGCTCCAAATTTTACGAGCACTCTAGTTCAGTGCACACATTGTAACTAGAGGATATGCCTTGATTAGAGGCTAATATCCCTAAGCCCCTAGTGTGACTAACTGTCATGCTTTATGTGAACAGAGTTAGCACTTACACATCATGACACACTACAAATCATTTTCTAATGAGTGAGTTGTATTTCTCAGTGTGCATGCCATTGCTCTGCCTGAGTTTCAATGAATTTTATCAGAGTTAACGAAGGCACCTCATGACACAGTCCTTTGGACTTTTGTTTCTCAGTGGCCAATGTCATTGCTCTGACAGAATTAACCCTTTAGACAATTCAGAGGCATTCATTTACTTCAAATCAATAATAGTTTCATGTACTTAACCAATTAAAGTCATGTATTCAAAAGTACAGATTTCAGAGATTTTTCACAAGACATAGCATGAAACAAATGGTTAAGGTTTATTAAACATGCTTCAGATATTTTTAAGAGATTTTAAGTCAAACTCCATGAACATTAAACTTAAACCACATGAGTTATTTCAGTCATTCATAAACCTGTATAATAGAAGTTTTCTAGTTCAAAATTTTCAGAGATATGATCAAGATACCCATTGGAATCTTCATGAGGGACTGAAAGAATTCTAAAACCAAACGATACCAATTGATAGGAGAAATACCAATTGTTAAGAGAGATTTTGAAGCTCAAAAATTTTCAGAATATGATCAAGGTTTGTCAACTAAGTCAATAAGAAAGGATATGCTATGAAATCTGACAAATGTATGCATTTGACAACCTATATGCAATGCATTGACTCCCCCTTACAATATGCATTCAAACTCTCTTTTTGACATTTTCAATATAAGAGGATACAATGAACTATATGTATGCAGGGACATGCAAAGACTCGACATTGAATAGCTATGCAAAGGATATGCAACTAACTCCCCCTGAAAACATGCAATATTTGCACTGAGAACTGAACATATGTTACCAAAAGATTCATGCACATTCAGACTGTCTTAACCAGCAAGATGACCCATGGTACTAGGCGGAGCACTTGGTCTAAAAGACCACCTCACACATAGTAAGAACCTCCAGACAGACCTCCCTGCCCTTTGGTACCTTACCATTTGTATACCATTGAGGTCATGCATGATTATTCAACATACAGCCCTATATGCAATTCAGAAATTCAGTGAGCTATTGCAACACACATGATTCAAGTCACACTCATAAGCAGTTCAGATTTTTCAGACAATTCGAAAGGTAATTTGTTTTCAGAGTCTATGCATAACACAATTATCAAGCAATTGCAATTAGCCTATGAATGCTCAGAAGATAATGCACATGGCAACTGATGGGAAAAAAAATGCAATAAAACTAAAGACAAGAAGAGCAGGAAGTTTACCTGAAATGTTCAGAAGGGGTTTTCATTCTTGAGTGCCTTGGATTAATACCCCTTTTTATTCCATTCCAAGGCACACCTGCAAAATAAGGTTTATTTTGCACAAACAGGTACCCAAGAAGTCTTGGGTCCTGACATGACATTATCACTCCTAGCAGGTTTTCTCAGCACATTTTTAGCTTGATAGCAAGGAGCAGCAGTTTTCAGATCTAATTTATGCACATTCTTGTTAGCATGAATTCTATGTGCATAAGCATGAGATTTCTTGATAACAGAATAAAAATTCTGTTTGCCAAAACCAGTTTGGTTTTGATATCCTGCCAGCCAACAGGTTGCAGCCCTGTGACCTGGCTTCCCACAGTTATAACATGAAAGTTTTGCAAGTTGTCTTACAGGGAATTTAGCATGTTTGAGATTCACATTTCCACCCTGAATGTGCCAACAGTCCTTGACTGTATGGCCATGCTTTCTACAGTGAGAGTAATAAGAGGCATTCTTTTTAAAATTGAGTTCATTATTGTCATAGCCTCCTTGGGCATGCCAACAATTAATGGCCCTGTGGCCATTCTTTCCACATTCAAAACATGAAATAGAATTTCTTTCAAAGAAGCCTGACCAGCATTCAGAGGCCCTGTGACCCCTTTTGTTGCAATTAAAACAGATGATATGCTGGTTCATTGAAACAGATTTGTGTTTATTAAAAACATGTTGGTTTGCAGGGAATTTAGCATGATATGAATAAAAAATTGTCTTACCACTAGCAAACCAGCAATGAGCAATTGAGTGTCCTATTTTGCCACAATTAGAGCATGTGACACTCCTTTTCTGAGGTGATGGATTTTTATCATAAGATCTCCTAGCATTCTTATCATCCTTCTCCATCAACTTACACTCATGCATCAGATGTCCAACTTTATGACAGTAATGACAGATAATCTTCCTTTTAGATGCATGTGAGTGTGTGTGAGGACTGTAATCAGCATGCACTGATGAACCCTTTTCATTTATTTTCTGATTTACAGTCCTTTTATGGTTTTTGTCCTGTTTTCCTATTTTCTTAGCCTTGTACTGAGTTGGAGATGAAATAGAAGTCTTCTCATGTTCAGAGGATTTAACAAAGATAGTTTTCAGGTTGGCTCCATCGACCTTCCTCATGACTGGACTATAGCCCAGTCCGTCTTTCTTAAAGTTATTCTTTGTTCCCAGTATTTTCTGAACAATGGGCTGTTTGTCTTTAGAGGTGGTGGCTACGTCTGAACCACTTACAAAAGATGTCATAACTTTGTTCTGAAGTTCCTTCTTGTTTATCTTATTGTAGCCCAGCCCTTCCTTCCTAGAGTTGATTTTTATACCTAGTAGCTTGTCTAGGTTTTTCTGCCCATCAACACATTTAGACAAGGAGACTGTCAAATCCTTAATTTCATCTTCCAGAGAGGAAATATGTAGCTCATAATTGGCAATCTCTTGTTCACTGCAATTCACACATTCAGTTAACACCTTGTTAGCAGTTTTATATTTGTCAATTTCCTGTTCCAGATTGCTCAGTTTATTAGAATCTTCAACACAAATACTTTTTCCTCTTTCCAAAGCTAGAAGTCTCTCTGACATAGTGGAATTCAACATTTTTAATTTTTCATTTTCTTCCTTAAGCTTGTCATTCTGAATTAACTCATTTATTAGAGTCTGATCTTCTGAGTTAGTTTCAAGTTTTCTTTCAGCCTTGAATTCCTTCAAATCTTTTTCCTTCTTTTCAATGTTTTTATGTAATTCTACATTCACAGATTTGATGGCTTCCAGTTTTTCAGCAAGCAAGTTTTTCTCCTGCTCAAGTTTCTCAAATTTGTTATCATTTTTATTAGCAGATGTTCTCAGGGAATCATTTTTGGATCTCAGCTTGTTTAAATCTGAGTTTACACTTTCAAAGTTTTTCAGCAATTTTTCATACTGGTCATGATAGTTAACAACAGTCTGATTATCATTATCTGAGTTCAATTCTTCTTTGAATTCAGATATCACATTTATATGTTCTTGATTTTCAGTTTTCAATAATGAAACTTGTTTCTTCAGTATTTGAAGGTCAGACATACAAGCATCATGAATATTTTTTAATTCAACACAATTTCTACAAGGAAAGCTTGAACTATCTAAACCAGTACCCCTTTTCAATTTTTTATACTGTTTTCTTAACAGTTCATGAGATTCAAATAATTCAGCATAAGCATTCTCCCAATCTTCTAGAGAGAAATTCTCGAAGAGATTTATCTCATCATCATCATCTTCTTCAGTTTGATTGCTGCCTTGATCGCTTCTGTTGGCCATCATGCAGCTTGTTTGATTTCCTTTCCCGGCTCTCTTCATCATCTCCAACATATCCCTTGCAGATCTGCAATCAAAGAAACATGAGTGAAAGGCTTTGTCAGTGGCTGCTTCCATCAAATTTATAGATGTCTGATTCTCCTCATACATTGATTCGTGACTGTCAGGCCATTTGGACCTTTTCTTTGGTAATTTATGAGGACCATGTGAAATCACTTTCCACAGGTCTGGATCAACAGATTTAACATAAGCACGTAAAGCATTGTGCCACTGGTTGTAATCAAAACCACTGAAGACGGGTGGACAAGCCATTGAAGTAAATAGCAGATAAATTCAATGCAACAGGAATATTGATGCACTAAAGGCAAATTAGCACCTAAGACCGCAAGATCGAATCTGCAGGTCGCTGGACCTTGTATGCAGACACCCGCTCTGATACCAACTGTTAGGGTGCTTGGCCCGGATACAGAGGGGGGGGTGAATGTATCCTTCTACAGATTATGGCCAAATTAAAACTAGGATGCTAGAAAAGAGACACAGAATAGAACTAATTCATTTCAACTCAAATACAAACTCATGGGCGTGCCTATCCAAGCATCTAGCGGAAGCAAATCAATCAAACAAGCCACGGCACAAGAGATTTTAGGTGGTTCGATCCACAGACCTACATCCACCCCTCACTCTCAACTGGAGTGAGGCTTCACTAGCAAATGCTAGAACCAAGCAGACTCAGTCTGCAAATAGTTGCTGCCACACAGCTTGACCAGGGGAACAGACTTCCCTCTTCCTCCCAACCGGAGGGACACCCAAGTGACTCCCAGCCACTTGGAAACTAGAGGTCGAAGACCTCTCTTCCTCCAGACCAGGAGGGACACCTGGACTTGCAACCACAAGCCCAGAACCGAAGGACTAGCCTCCCTTCCTCTAACCAGAGGGCAACCCACAAGTGACAACTTGTCACTTGCAACCCGGAGATTAGATCTCCCTTCTCCTGAATCAACAGGAGGTACCCGATCCCCAACAGGGCAATCGGAAGACCAAGGATAATCAAAAAAATAAATGAAAAAATAATAAACGAAAAATAACACAGCAATCCGAAAGCTGTAATAGATGAAAACACAGATGTGGCTCTCAACGGAGCTGACTGACCTGGATCTGATCCACGGTCCAGTGAAGACAGATCTTCAAGCAGCTTCTTCCTTCTTTTCCACGAGCTCTCTCTCTCACTCTCTATCTCTCCTTCTTTCTCTTCTGCTCTCTTCCTCATTTTCTCTCACTGCTGCACTGCTTCTTTTTATGGATCAAAGGGCTTTCTATTCTCTAGGCTCTTTCTTCAATCTTCGATCACTCTTCATCTGAAGACGAAGGCTCCATTATATACCTGGAGCAGCAGCAGGGCGCGTGTGGCTTCCATAGTTCCCGCCCTAAGAGTTCGGACCACGTGGCAGCATCCAGCAGCTGTCAGAACACGTGTCTTCATCTGGGCATTCTCCTTATCCTCAGATCACGTGCCCAGCACCAGTACGCTCAGCAGCTGGAGTTAGATGGCGTCAACTCACTTGCTCTAGAGAGTTGACGCAACCATCAGAGTTCTTCAATCTTTTTAACCGCTGCGTCGACTCCATCAGCCTGCTGCGTTGACGCAACGGTACCGGCAGTCCAGTGATCAAGTCTTCAACAGATAGGCATGCTGCGTCGACGTTATCAGCATATAGCGTTGACGTATTGAAGGCAGCCAGAGATAAGTCGTCCCTTTCTTGGACTGCTGCGTCGACGCTGCCAGTTGGTGGCGTTGACGCACGAACGTGTACGTTTCTATACTAGAATCTCTTAAGCTGCTGCGTCGACGCTGCTTGTTGATGGCGTTGACGCAGTGGTAGATTTCGTGAAGGGTTTCATCGCTTGTAAGAGTCTCTGCTACTTTAACTGCTGCGTCGACGCTGCTTGCTTGTGGCGTTGACTCAATAGAAGAAATCGTGAAAGCTTCATCTACTGATGCGTGGATGCTCTAGGCTTCAGGCGTCGACCCTGTTCCCTTCTGCAAAAATGAAGTGTATAGACTTAGTGTTAACGTGCCAGAAAGACCAGTGTACAGACTTCATCAAATGAAGGGCTTCCAGTGTATGGACTTTGCAACGCAACCAACAACGTATATACTTAGAGAACTGAAGTCTAGTGTATAGACTTGGAGAACTGGAGTCTAGTGTATAGACTTGGAGAATTGCAGTCGAGTGTATAGACTTGAAGAACTGAAGTCTAGTGTATAGACTTGGAGAACTGGAGTCTAGTGTATAGACTTCATCAAATGAAAAGCTTCAAGTGTATGGACTGTGCAATGCAAACAGTAATGTATAGACTTTGTTAAGAAGGTGCCCGATGTACAGACTTGAAGAAGATATGCCAATGTACAGACTAAATGGATCCAGCTGATGTATAGACTTTGTGCCCAAGCTATCAATGCTCTGATGCGTCCACTCCACTTGAACGTTGCGTTGACGCACAAAATCACCCAGGGGCTTCTTTCTTGAGTTTGCACTGCTGCGTCGACGCTTCCATTTGATGGCGTTGACGCAATGAGCACCCTGCAACCCCTTTGAATTATTAAACAGTTATTAGGAGGTTAAGTGTCTATATCCAAAGTCTTACTGTTGTCATCATCAAAACCAGGAGTACAACAGAAAGGGCTGTAGATGATCTTCTTTCATGCTCAAGTCAGAGGGAAGCCGGATGCCACCGATTAGAACGTCGACGTGTTCCTCTCTTCAAGCCGTTTCTTTTTATCTTCTATCATGATCTCCAGAAACGCAAGGATGTAGATGATATCCACAGATCTTCCTCTGCTCCTCTCCTTCTTCCCTTTCTTCTCCTGCAAGATAGATAGAATGTTAGCACTTAGGTATTTCTTCCAAATTCACAACTGTTATATATGCACACAAGAAAGATATGAAAAGACCATTTAACCCTTGTCTAAACCATGTAAAAGATGCCCCAACATATGTATGATAACCCTAGGGCCAAGAGGGTCAAATTTCAGCCCAAACAGATCATGATTAATGGGTTTCAAACACTATGAAACTAGGCCGCCCGCCGTATTCGGTCGACCTGTCGACAGGGGTCGGTCGTCCGAAAAGTTATAGATTTCAGACCCCTGAAACCTGTTAAAATCGGGTGACCGAATGCCCTTGGCCGGGCGACCGAACTGTGACATTTCACATAACCCTACACGCTGTCTAAATTGGTCGACTGAAGTCCATGGTTAGGTCAACCGAAAATTGTGCAGAAATTGTAAATAATGTGTAAGTGTGAGAGTTTAAGCTCCAACAACCCAATTATGAAATCCATGATGTATGAACATGAAAAACCATTAGAGACACATGAAAGATATGCATTAGAGTCTTTTGAAAACACAAATCATACACTTTAACATCAAGAGCTTATAGCTAAACATTTGAGCAAGATGTGAGCACCATTTATCCATTTTTCTACCAAGTTTCTCATGAGTTGATTGAACATTATGCAAGCTCAAAAATGATATGAAAAAAATGCATTAGAGCTCAAGAGTGATTTACATGAAGACGCAATTTCACATTTATGATTTGAACACTTGTTTCTTTCACAAATGCATGTATGATATGCATGAAAATCAAACACACAATTTTCAATCTAGTTGATCAAGGTTAAATCAAAACAATCATCAAAACTCAAATCCACATGATCAACCATATAAGACCCTATTCATAGCAGTCCAAGTCAACTTCCCTTGAAGCAAGAGTCAACTTCGCCTGAGTTAGAAATTGACTTCCTTTGTATCAAGAGTCAACGTGTATCATCATATGTCATTCCACTGATTCTGCAAAACAAGTTAATCAAAATATGAACACATTCGTTAGCAATCTTCAATGAACTTTCTCAAAGACGCATACACACAATATTTGTCATCATTGAAACTTAACTACCAAAATTAACTAGTGGATCCAACAATCTCCCCCTTTTTGATGATGAAAAAACGTAGTGTGCATGATGTGTGCATGTAGTCCAAGTGACAGTATTTTGACAATCATGGCATCTAAACTATGATATCAAAATTATGAATTATGAACATGTATGAGAGCTTTGAGCATGAGATCTCTTAAACATGATGATTGAAGGTTATGTACACAGAAAAACTTCCAACTATCTAGAACTGAAATTGAAATGTATGCACATGAACTATGAATATGAACTATGAATTGAAATGTACTTTGTTCTCCCCCTTTTTGTCATCAACAAAATTCGACGGACAATGGGGTAATTTAAACCTGTTTTGAACAAGTATAATCTAGAGATGTGTATGACATTAGTCATGCAAGCAAACAAGCGAGCATGCATGAAAGTCAAATAAGCATGTAATACTACGACTCCCCTTAAGTGAGTTGTGGGATAACAAATGAATAGTTGATTCAAAAGCAAGTTATGTCACATGAAGCATAATCAAAAAAGATAGTGCATGCATATGCTAGAGGCACGGCAAAGACCATGATTAGAACAAATTTAAGATACACATTAATGACAATAATACCCCAGAGTGAAATGTGAGGCAATGAGCAATGAACTTCAAAAAATATATGGATATTAGCGAAATTTCTAAAGAACACTAGAAGGTTATTTCCTTTCTACAATTCTATTTCGATCCTTGACTTTTGGTAACTTCACACAACCCTTTTTTGTTTCTTTTATTAGATTTCACCGTTCGGTGCGAGTCACCTCATGTTTCTCAAGGGGGATTCCCAGCTACTAGGATTCATCACGCATTGTGGATTTTTGTTTCACTTTTCAACGTGAGTTTCCTCATTTATTTCAGTGGAGATTCCCTGCTACTTAGTTTGACAGTCCACTTATTAAATTTTGTGGGGTAGGCAATTTTTTCCTCACAATTACTCTATATTTCTATGTAAAAATTTTCTTCCCCTTAATGTGTTGAGAAGAATTTCTAAAATCCTTATCGATTAAAGTCATATGCAATATTTTTGTGCAAGTTGTGTGGGTAATTACTTTGTGTGTAGAAAATGAATTTGCCAAAACACTGTTATGACCCCCCCTATATGTATGCACAATTGGAAACAAATCCTCCTTCTTTGTATATGTCATTTTTCACAAAAGATCAAAATCACTGCATGTTTTGTTATGACCACCAATTGGGCACTGGCCCAATTGAGTATAATTCGGGCCCATGAACTCAATGAGCTAGAAATCTAGACAGATTATTGAAGGATCCTTAGGAAATTCGTAACTTAATATAGGGATGTTAGAATTAGGTGAAACCAAAGTCCACTCAATGACCATTGGGTAAGGAACAACTTTGATGAAGACTATAACTTTTGAAAAATAGGTCTAATAGCGGGTAAGTGGGAGTTGGTGATAATGAGTCGAAACAATTACAGAAAAATAGTTACCTGTTGAAATAAGGATATCTTGGCCGACAGTCAACCAAATGAGATGAAACCTAGCCCATTAGAAATATTGGCCCCTTAACCCAAACTCTTATGTTCAGGAGGAAACCCAATTCGCATCAGAACCTATGGTTCTGAGCCCTTTGATGCCAACTTTCACGAAGAGGTGTGACTATTGGGCGAATTCACAAGTAATTAATGGAAAATTCATAACTTCGTCTGTGATTAATCAAATTACATGACAGTAAGGCCATAATTTCTGATGGGATGTTAGCCACATCTTCTATGTTGAGGTAAAGGCTAGATTCCACCTGGATACTAGAGTTATACCCAAATTACCTCGGGCTACCGAAAGGTCGCGACTGGAATAGGGGAAAATGAACATTAATCGTTGAAAAATCATAACTCAGGCTAGGATTGGAAAAAATTGATGAAACCATGACTCAACGTTAGAAAAATAAGTCCTCTTGATTTCATATGAAGGCGTCCCAACCTAAATCCTAACAGAAGAGCGGGTACAACATCATGTATGAACGGTGGATGAAGGGTCATGTCTGTTCAGACTTGAAGAGGTGCTTAGCATTAACTCCTCTTTAAACCAGCGAACTTAGGAGCAGGATGGAGCCTGGTAGGTCATTGGTAGAACCTTGGGAGGTGTGAAAACTATATAAGGACGTGGGTTTCAAGGGTGGTCAGCCTTTAGCAACCGTTCCCATCAACCCTCTGCCACCTTCTTCCCTTCTTGTGTGAGAAGAGAGTGAGGGACCTCGTCTCTTTGTGGGAGGACTATCCGGTGCATGGGTGGACAATCCGATGCATGTGTGGACGCTCCGACGCATGAAGGATGAATCTACAGTGCCCCGGGCTCAAGGAGGGAAAAGCTTTAGGTGGATCTGGGGTGTGGATCTCATCCCCGGATCGTCGGTCTAACATTTTAAAGGTAGGCACCTAACTTCAAATTTTAGGGGTCAACGATGCATTAGAACGATTTCAAAATATTTTTTGTACTTTAAAGAGGGACTAAGGGTATGTGGGATCGACCACCATGTTCATTTTCTCTTTTTTTTCATCAAGTTACAGGCTTTCATGAGTTTCCTCTGAGTCTCTATCGAAGTGTAAGGTCCATGGTAAGGTCGATGCACATGTAGTGCAGTCTCTTGACAGGTCAGTGCAGGTCCATGGTAAGGTCGATGCACATGTAGTGCAGTCTCTTGACAGGTCAGTGCAGGTCCATGGTAAGGTCGATGCACATGTAGTGCAGTCAGTGCAGGTCCATGGTAAGGTCGATGCACATGTAGTGCAGTCTCTGGACAGGTCAGTGCAGGTCCATAGTAAGGTCGATGCACATGTAGTGTAGTCTCTGGACAGGTCAGTGTAGGTCCATGGTAAGGTCGATGCACATGTAGTGCAGTCTCTGGACAGGTTAGTGCATGTCCATAGTAAGGTCGATGCACATGTAGTGTAGTTTCTGGACAGGTATGTGCAGGTCCATGGTAAGGTCGATGCACATGTAGTGTAGTCTTTGGACAAGTCAATGCAGGTCCA
Organism: Amorphophallus konjac; assembly: GCA_022559845.1. Lineage (NCBI taxonomy): Eukaryota > Viridiplantae > Streptophyta > Magnoliopsida > Alismatales > Araceae > Amorphophallus > Amorphophallus konjac. The sequence continues at coordinate 211,158,863 of CM040123.1, read as the reverse complement.
TGGTAAGGTCGATACACATGTAGTGTAGTCTCTGGACAGGTAAGAGCAAGTCCATGGTAAGGTCGATGCACATGTAGTGCAGTCTCTGGATAGGTTAGTGCAGGTCCATGGTAAGGTCGATGCACCTGTGGTGCAGTCTCCGGACAGGTCAATGAAGGTCCCTGGATAGGTCGATGCACATGTAGTGCAGTCTCGGGACAGGTCAATGCAGGTCCATGGTAAGGTCGATGCACCTGGGCTTTGTCCCAATTTCCAGAAACCTAGAAAAAGAGAGTTTTGAAAGGGCATTTTAATTCATAAAAATCTAAAAAATTAGAAAATGATAGAAGACTAAGTTAGTACCTCACTGTAAAGATTTCATGCTCACAGAAATTCTGTACTTATAGTTATAAGTCATTGTCTATGCATGCGTAGCCTAGAAATAAACTTGTCCTCTTTTATACAGTAACCTGATCATGCTCTATTCCACATCAAGTAAGCTTATGTTTTTGATTTATCCACTTAAACCATTTGGAAGCATGCTTGTTATGATAAAGTATCATACTAATATTTGAAAAAAATGAGTACGAATGTGAATGCGAATACGATGTGAATGTTATGAATGGAAAATAACAACATTTTGTGAGGTTGGACTTCGGTCCCTTCTGCGAGACGGCGATATGTAACGCCGTGGAAGTAAAAGAACCCAGGGGACGGTAATACGTAACACCCTGGTTGAAATCCTATGATTCGGCCAATTGTTATGTGAGACGACGATATGTAACACCACAAAACGCTGTGGGCCTCAGAGTCTAGGTGGGAGTTTGCTCTCGGGTCTGCGCAGTACTCTTTCATTCGATGTGGTGTGTGGGCCTCTTGTGTATGCGGCAACTGTTCGGTTCCATGAATAATAAAAATATGAAATTCATGAAAATGTGATAATGTATAACTGCTCACTCACCGTGGTTTTGTTGCATGCATGGGTATCTTATATGTTAGCTAATGAACATGTATTTTCCCGTATGAATTATTTAAGCAAATGAGAGTGAATGGATTATGATATTATTAACACTAGAATTATGCACGTTGATTGGATATATGAATGTGAGTTAACCCTGATTTGACTAGGTTGCCTGCAGAGCGTCACACTCACCCTTTGTGACACATTTTCAGGGGACATAGTGAAGGAGGTCGAGGAGGAGGCTGCGGCTGAGGAGTAGTGCTAGTACATACTTCGTCTGGGTAGGCTATGGATGAATATCTCTCTTATATGTATAGTTATGGGGTGGTGAGCATGTGTGGACTCTTGTTTATTTTGGAACAATGGTCATGTACTCTTCTTTGGAAATTATGAATGGTTGAGATGCTATTTACATTTCATGTAATTGTGGTTTCTCTCTCTTATGCGAATGTATGCATGTTTATATATTTGTGCTTCCGCAATACGTATGAAGTAATACTTTGGGGTCCGATGAAAGAAAAAAAAAATATTATGCCCATAAATTGGGAATCGGATCTCGGGACGTTACAGAGTGGTATCAGAGCACGAGAGACAAACCATGGTTACAACCATTTCAATTGCCCAAATAGTAGAAGAAGTGATAGGCTAGAATGACAAAGGGTAGAGTATAATTAGAACCGATTTAGAACGAAACCTCACATTTAATAATTGTTGTCTTCTCAGAACTATGCCGCCGAGAAGGCAAAGAGATCTTCCCCAGGCTGATGAGAAAGGATCGGGGGTTGATGACCCCAATATGGTGAGTGATGGGGCTGTCAATACTCCGGTAGTCGGGGGCGGACAAGTGCCCAATGCGGGAATTAATCTGGAAGGATTTATGCAGGGTTTCCAAGGACTGATGCAGGCCATGCAACAACAAATCTTACAACAGCCAGCGCCTGCACCGCGTCATGACTTACCTGCGCTTGATCAATTTCTGAGGTTGGCACCACCTATTTTTAACGGGGAGAGCTGTCCAGAGGTGGCTGAGTTGTGGCTCAGTGAAATGGAAAAGAAATTTTGCGAGATGCGATGTCCCGAGGAAGAAAAGGTTAATCTGGCGGCCTATGTATTACAAGATCAAGCTGACTTGTGGTGGAAGGCCAAGATGAGGACCACCTTCGCAGACTACCACGATGGTGACATATTATGGGAAGAGTTCCTAGCTGTCTTCCAAGAAACATATTTCCCTGAACATGTACGAGATACTAAGGAGCAGGAATTCATGAGCCTCGAGCAAGGAAACATGTCGGTAGCTGACTATGAGGCCAGATTCTCCTCTCTAGGTCAATATGCTCCACACATATTTCATGAGGCACGTCGAAAGGTGAAGAAATTCATCAATGGTCTGCGTAGCAGCGTCCGACGCTATGTTGCAACCCAAGACCCTGACTCCTACACAACGGCATTGAGGCTTGCTCATCTAGCCGAGTGAGAAAATGCAAGGTAATAGCTGAAACCATAAAAATTTAAGAGACATATAGAGTTAGGTTCTAATGGATACCCATGTGTAGGTTCACCGAGGAGCAGAAGAAGATGGGCAAAGCACCTATGCAAGCTGGAGGGAGGCAGGACAAGGAAAAGGTGGCGCGCCAAGAGCCCATGCCTAGGAACATGCTGGGGGTTCCGTTCTGCGTCCATTGTGGGCATAACCATCCGAGGTAGGAGTGCTGGTGGATAAAGGGAAAGTGCTATGAGTGCGGCAAAGCTAGACATATTGCGAGGAACTGCCCAAAGAAAGCTCGGCCAACGACAATGCCACAACAGTAGAAAATTCAGTTCAAAGGATGAGTTTATGCACTAATGCAAGAAGAGGCAGACAACACCCCTACTGCGGCTGAAGGTACACTTCTTGTGGATAATGTCTATGCTAAGGTTTTGTTCGACCCAGGGGATACACACACATTCTTATCCACTAGTTTTGCTAATCAACTGAAGAACAGACCCCAAGCCACATTCTTCGGGGAAATGGTAGTTCATACACCAACCGGGAAACAAGTCCACACCAAGCTTGTGATCCCTACTATTGAGGTCAAAATCTATGGGAGAAGATTGCTGGGGGAAGCATACATCCTAGATATGGCCGATTTTGATCTCATTCTGGGAATGGACTGGTTAGACAAACACTACGCTCTCTTGGACTACCGTCGAAAGAGAGTGATTTTTCAGGAGTCGGGGAAGGAGACATTCTTCTTTCAATGCCCTAAGGACAAGTCTGGGAGAATGATGGTATTAGCCATCCAGACTTCCAAGCTGATCAGCAGAGGATGTGACTATTTCTTGGCTAGTGTGGTGCTTGAAGAAGGCTCTATCAAGATTTTGGAAGACTTGGACGTAGTCCAAGAATTCCCTGATGTATTTCCCGAAGATCTACCGGGACTGCCACCAACTCGAGAGGCATACTTCTTTATTGAGCTAGTGCCGGGTACCGCACCCATCTCCGTTCTTCCATACCGGATGGCTCCGACAGAACTTGTCGAACTTAGGAAGCAATTGTAGGAGTTGCTAGACAAAGGCTTCATCAGGCCCAGCGTGTCTCCATGAAGAGCACCAGTCTTATTTGTGTGGAAGAAGGATGGGACCATGCGGCTATGCATTGATTACCACAAGCTTAACCAGGCCACCATAATGAACAAGTACCATCTACTGAGGATTGAAGAGTTGTTTGACCAATTATCATCTGCCAAGGTCTTCTCCAATATTGATCTGAGGATGGGTTATCACCAAATGAGAATCAAGCCCAAAGACATGTCGAAGACAGCCTTCAGGACTCGATATGGTCACTATGAGTTCTTGGTAGTACCACTCGGGTTGACCAATGCACCGCCTGTATTCATGGAACAGATGAATCAAATCCTCCGCCCTTATCTAGATCAGTTTGTCGTGGTCTTTATATACGACATCCTGATATATTCTGCTAGTCAGGAGGATCACCGGCGGCACTTGAGAGTGGTTCTGCAGACCCTCAGGGAGAATAAATTCTTCGCCAAATTCAGCAAGTGTGAATTTTGGCTAGATCGGGTTATGTTTCTCGGACATGTTATATCCGGGAATGACATATTAGTGGACCCTAGCAAGCTTGAAGCAGTGACAAAGTGGGAAGCACCAAAGATGGTCATGGATATTAGAAGCTTCCTTGGTATGGTTGGATACTACCGCCGGTTCATTGAAGGATTCTTCACCATTGCAGCCCCCATGACCAAGTTGACCAAGAAAAGAGAGAAATTTATCTGGTCAGAGGAGTGTGAAGATAGTTTTCAGATGCTCAAGGAAAAGTTGACTTCGGCCCCAGTGTTGGCGCTCCCTCAAGGGAATGATGGCTTCATTGTTTATACATATGCCTCTAGGATTGGCTTCGGTTGTGTAGTAATGAAAAATGGCCGAGTGATCGCCTATGCCTCGAGACAGTTATAGGACCATGAGAAGAACAACTCCACTAATGACCTGGAAATGGAAGTAGTGGTCCACGCTTTGCGCATCTGGAGACACTATTTATATGGGGTTCAATTTGAGGTCTTCACCGACCATCAGAGCCTCAAATATATATTCACTCAGAAAGAACTCAATCTGAGGCAAGGGAGATGGGTCGAACTACTGAAGGACTATGACTTCGCCTTGCAGTACCATCCAGGCAAGGAGAATGTGGTGGCAGATGCTCTCAGCTATAAATTGATGGCGTTGAGCTTGCATCGAGAGTGGGATATAATGGAGGGAGTGATTGAATCACGACTCGAGAAAAGGAAGAAATTCGGTCTCTTGGCTGGGTTGTCAGCTAGACCTACATACTTAGATAGAATTGCTGAGGTGCAAAGGTAGGATATGGCATTGCAGAAGCTACAAAACAAAGAGGACTTCGATGTGGAGATCGATGGGCTGATCATGTTCCAAGAAAGGATCTGTGTACCGGATGATGTGGAATTGAAAAGGGAATTGATGCAGGAGGCTGATAGGTAAAACGCATGTCGTTAATACGTCCACTATCAAAATTATATGTTAATACGTCCACTATCTAATTTAATTATCAACCCACAATTTAATCAGAATGAAATAGTTAAGCGGTGAGACCGAGTCGAATCCATAGGGAAATTAAGATTTTAAAGTAGAAAATCTTGAGTTTTTATAACTAAAAATTCATGCAAATGGATACTCAAATGAAAGTTGATGAATTAAAATTAACTAACCTAGAAGAATGGACTTAAACTAAGATGCAAATTTATGTACTCAAGTGCAAGGACAACAACAAAAGAAAGACACCACGTTTGGAGAAGAGGAAGAGAGAGATAAAGATAATGAATAAAAATAAAACACTTTCACTAAATTAGTATCAAAGAACGAATGTGCTTGCAACGTAATTAACAAACCTAAGACAATTAAGATTAATGGACTAACTAAAATATGCTGTGAAGAGAATAATACAATAGGCAAATGTAGAAGCTGAAAAGAGCTTTATGGAAATAATAGTGAACTGGAAAAGAACTTCAGCATGAAAGAGCTTCGGCTACTCTCTCCCTTTCACCATTGTGGGTGCCACACATGCTACAGAATAGGCTTGCTGGCAACACTTTCCTCACGCTACCGCGAGAGGAGCTCGCTGGGGAATCTCAGCTACGTCAAGGGGGGCTTGCAGCAGCATGGGGAGCTCGCACCTCCTTTCTTCATGCCACAGTGTCACACACTGTAGCAGACAGGGGAAGGCTCGCAGCAGATGGATGTTGCACGCCCAGCAAAGGGAGCGATCGGTTGAGAAGGCTCCACTCACAAGTGCCAAAGGCGAGTTCCACTAGAGACGGTGCGAAAGTAGAAGGAACGCCAAAAGAGATGGCCGACTGCTGCTCTTCGCGGCCGTCTGCACGTTAGGTGATGCAAAGAAGAATCCTTACCACGTCCGGAGCGGCGACAGAGAACAGCAAAAAAAAGAACCTGTGATGAAGGCTAAGAGAATAACTAAAAACCAAAAATGAAGCCCCCCATCTCGTTCCCTGAACCTCCCATTTATAGGGGTATGGGCGACGCCAGGATCTCCACGGAGCCACCTCCATTATCTTCACCATCGTCGCTATCATCCATGCTCCGCACATAAGTACCTCCCGTGAAGCTGGTGCCGATATCCTCGTGGTGATCATGGAGATGCAAATGCCTTTCTCGAACACCCAGCCAGCCATGCGAACGGCACTGCCCATCTTACTGCCGTGTCCACCTTTTATGCAAAGACCATCCTCATCCTTGACCCGGTGTAGCCATGCAACGAACGTGTCACCACCATGCAACGAAACACGAGTGGCCCTTCTTCTTGCGTTTCTCAACGCACCCAGCTACCACGTCCATGCATGGTTAGCCACGCATCATCTTCAACCGCTGAAGCCTTCATGCACGTACAAATCAAGCCAATGGTCTTGCAAACGCATGTATATGTTCCTTGCCTTGCCATGCACGTGATGCTCTTATGTGCTTCATGCAACCCACTTGTAGCCATCTACGTGATGCCCATAACCACCATGCATGTGTTACACCAACAACCTGCCATTTAAAAGAATGCATATGTAATATATAATGTTGTTAACACAAAATATTAATCAATGCAAATCGTATTCATATATATGCACTCATTATTATTTACAAATTACTTCCAATAATAGTTGTTTTCCATGAAAACTCACGTGTTAACAAAAATCTATTTTCATGAACATTTTCACACATAATCAACAATTTACTTAGACTTATCTCTCAAACATATATAGAAATAATATGTGAAAATATGAAGTTATCACACCCCCCAACTTACTCATTGCTAGTCCCTTAGCAATGCAAATAATTATAAGCTTAGGACCAATAAGAGTTCATAAATAACATTTCATGACAAGAATATGAGCATCATGATTTAACTAAAGAATACTACAAGTTCAAGCAATATATGTCAGGAATAAACTTCGTCAATCCATGTATTTAGACACTTCCTCAGGTTACACTCACAATTTGTGTATCTCTTTGTGTACATGTGTTCTAATTTCATTAGTGGACATCAGTCAGCTGGATGCATGAGACTTCTATCTATTACTTAACGATGATTTTCAATTCTACATATTTCAAATCAGACTCTCGAATTACAGGTAGCTTCACTCTGCCTTATTTCATCATCATTTTTTTTGATCAAATTTTTTTCTTCATGGTGCTGCACATTCCTTCACAGTTTGACGCGAATCTCAACTCTTGCCTTAGGAGAAGCAGACCCGGTTACTAAGATCAGGAGCATTTTCCATGATTTTATTAAATTTTTTTTGGTGCTTTGCACTTATTTGTAGGCAGGGAGGTTTTTCCTCACGATTGATCTTCAATGACTAGACAGAATTATCAATCATCGCCTTAGTATTAACCAAAAATTTCATCATCCTTATGTTTAATACCCACTATTCTCATTAGTGTGCAAATGTGTGTGAGTTCCAAAATCTGAGTGTATTCTGAGGAAGATTCTAAAAACATAACCAACTAATTCACCCCTTAACTCACTGCTATCACAAGTGGATATTCTAAGCTTTATCATTTTGACAAGTTTCGTATCATGAAATATGAGCATGAAGCACTTAGTTAGGAGTGTAATCCAAGAAAAATTTTGAGAAATTTTTTTTTCAGGTTTTGATTTTTTTTCTTTTGAAGATTGAAAAGTACCCCCCCCCAACTTAAGTGGCATTGTCCTCAATGGCATGATCAATATAAAAAAGTAGAACAATATAGATGGGAATGTATTGAGAGGGAAAGGTACAACTTGGGCAAGATGAAGGTGCCTCCATAAATGGGTTGCTATAGCCTCCTACAAAAAAGAAGAAAGTGACTCAATAATAATTAAGAAAAATATTGGGTTGCCTCCCAACAAGCGCTAAATTTAACGTCTTCAGCCAGACGCATGAGAGTTCAATGAGTATTAGAAAAATCAATTGTGTCCTCAGTCATGTCATTTGAGAGCCCCTCAATGTAGGGTTTAAGTCTTTGCCCATTGACTTTAAATGTATTCCCACTTTTAGGATCAAGGATTTCAACAGCACCATAGGGAAATACATTAACCATAATGTATGGCCCATCCCATCTAGATCTGAGCTTCCCAGGAAAAAGTTTCAATTTGGAGTTGAATAACCAGACTTTTTGATTAGGTTCGAATGTTTTCCTTGCAATGTGTCTGTCATGGAAATCTTTCCTCTTAGCCTTATAAATTTTGGAATTCTCATAAGATTCCTTACGAAGCTCATCTAGCTCACTTAGTTGCAGGGCCCTGTGTGTTCCAGCTTGGGCCAAATCCAAATTAAATTACTTAATCGCCCAATAAGCCTTGTGTTCCAGTTCCACTGGGAGATGGCAGGCTTTTCCATAGATCAATCTAAAAGGTGGCATTTCAATGGGGGTCTTATATGCCGCTCTGTAGGCCCATAATGCATCATCCAATCTCTCAGTCCAATCCTTTCTATCAGTCCTCACCGTCTTTTGCAAAATGTTTTTGATTTCTCGATTAGAAACTTCCACCTGCCCACTAGTTTGGGGATGATATGGTGTGGCCACTTTATGGGTGATCCCATACTTTTTCAGCAAGCTTTTGAATTGGTAGTTGGTAAAGTGGCTACCCCCATCACTAATTATGGCCCTAGGGAATCTAAACATTGAGAAAATGTTCTTTTGCACAAATTTCATGACCACTTTGTGGTCATTGGTTCTACTTGCTACAGCTTCAATCCATTTTGAAACATAATCAACAGTCACTAGAATGTACTCATGCCCATAAGATGGTGGGAATGGTCCCATGAAATCAACTCCCCAAACATCAAAAATTTCTACCACCAAGATAGGGTTTAGGGGCATCATGTCTCTTCGAGAGATATTCCCTGTAGTTAGACACTTTGGGCAAGATTGACTAAAAGCATGGGCATCTCTAAAGAGAGTGGGCCAATAAAAACCACTATGGAGGACTTTTGCAGCAGTTTTCTTTCCCGAAAAATGTCCCCCGCAAGCAAGAGTATGGCAGAAGGTAAGAATGATTTGATACTCATTTTCAGGAACACACCTTTGAATGACATTATCAGCACAGATACGGAACAATTCTGGGTCCTCCCAAAAGTAATGTCTTATCTGAGCAAAGAATCTATCCTTCTCAATCTTAGACCAACCTTCAGGGGTCAATCCAACTGCTAGATAATTAACAATATCAGCATACCAAGGAGATTTGATGTGGTTAATGGACAAGAGTTGTTCATCCAGAAAATAGTCTCTCATGGGCTCATTTTCTTGCACAGGAATCCTAGAAAGATGATCAGCCACCACATTCTCAGACCCTTTTTTATCCCGAATTTCAATATCAAATTCTTGCAAGAGTAAGATCCATCTAATCAAGCGGGGCTTGGCTTCTTTCTTAGACATTAGGTATCTCAAAGCTGAGTGATCAGAGTAGATGATGACCTTGGACCCTAATAGGTATGATCTAAATTTTTCAAGGGCAAACACCACAGCCAAGAGTTCCTTTTCTTTGGTGGTGTAATTCAGTTGAGCATCACCAAGTTTGCGGCTAGCATAGTAAATCACCACGGGGCGCTTATCAATCCTCTGCCCCAAAACTGCACCTATAGCAAAATCAGATGCATCGCACATGATCTCAAAGGGTAGAGACCAATTAGGTGGCTGAAGAATTGGAGCTTTGGTCAGAGCCTCCTTCAAAACATTGAAAGCCTCTAAACATGGTTCATCAAGATGGAAAGGGACATCTTTAGCTAGGAGGAGGGTTAAAGGTCGGGTAATTTGAGAAAATTTTTGGATAAACCGGCGATAGAAGCCGGCGTGGCCAAGGAAAGATCGAATTTGCTTAACTGAGGTGGGTGGAGGAAGATTGGAGATGATGTCGATTTTTGCCTTATCAACCTCTATATCCCGATTAGAAACTATGTGGCCCAAGACTATGCCCTCTTTCACCATAAAATGACTCTTCTCCCAGCTCAGAATCAACCTCTTTTCTATGCATCTCTCAAGAATCTTTGTAAGATTATCCAAGCATGCTTCAAAAGAATCTCCAAAACTTGAGAAATCATCCATAAAAATTTCCAAGAAGTCCCCCAACATATCCGAGAAAATGGCCATCATGCATCTCTGAAAAGTGGCTGGAGCATTACACAACCCAAAGGGCATTCTCCTTAATGCAAATGTCCCATAAGGACATGTAAATGTGGTCTTTTCTTGATCCCCTGGGTAAATGGCCACTTGGATATATCCTAAATAGCCATCCAAAAAATAGAAATATCTTTTGCCAGCTAATTTCTTTAAGATTTGGTCAATGAAGGGTAGAGGAAAATGGTCTTTCTTAGTGGCAGCATTGAATTTTCTGTAGTCTATGCATACCCTCCACCCTGTGGGTAATCTAGTGGGTACCAACTCTCCTTTGTCATTGCTCACCACAGTGAGCCTAGCTTTCTTAGGCACTACTTGAGTTGGACTTACCCATTGACTATCAGAAATTGGATATATGATTCCCGTATCAAGCCACTTAACCACCTCTTTGTTAACCACTTCTTTCATGTGAGGGTTCAATCTTCTTTGCATCTCCCTAATCGGCTTTGAATTATCCTCCAAATAAATGTGATGCATGCACACCGATGGACATATTCCCTTAAGATCAGTCACTGACCAACCTATGGCTTCCTTATGGCTTTTGAGGACATCAATCAGTTGGTCCTCTTGAGTGGATGTCAAATCAAATGCTATAATGACAGGCAAAGTCCTCTCAGGCCCTAAGAAGACATATTTCAGAGAATCCGGCAAGGGCTTTAAGTCTAGCTGTGGTGGGGCTTGGATGGAGGAAATTGGAGGTTCATGTTTCAAATCAGACAAATGTTCAAGCTTAGTGGGCCAAGGTGCGGTGGGTTCAAGAGCATGAACCTCTGAAATGGGCTCTTTGTCTTTAGCCATGTCAAAATTTTCAAGTTGGGTCAAGGGAGGGTTAGTCTCTACCATCTCATCTATCACACCAATGGTATAACAATCTTCCTTCTCTCTCATGTGTTTAGAGGCTTTGAAGACATTGAGTGTTATCTTTTGATCTCCAAAAGAGATATCCATAAGCCCAGACTTACAGTTGATGTTGGCATTGGCTGTGGCTAAGAAGGGTCAGTCGAATATAATTGGGCTTTGGGCCAAGTCTGACTTAGAATCCATGTCAAGGATTAAGTAGTCAACAGGAAAATAACATGTGTCTATCTTGACAAGGACATCCTCTGCCAACCCCCTAGGTGTTCTAACAGATCGATCAGCCCATTGGAGAATGACATGGGTTGATTTAAGTTCTCCCATCCCAAACTTTTGGTACAAAGATGTCAGAAGAAGATTCACACTCGCTCCCAAATCCAACAAAGCCTTTTCAAAGGTGACCCCCCCAATGACACAAGATATGAGTGGGGCACCAGGATCCTTCATCTTCTGAGGGAGTTGGTTCAGTAAGACAACACTTACATCTTCTGACAACAGAATTCTTTTCGGATTTGTCTTTGGTTCCCTCTTTTGAGTGCACATTTATTTGAGAAATTTGGCATATGCAGCATGTTGGATTGCATATAGAAGAGGAATGTTGATATGGACTTGTTTGAACAACATCATCAATTCTTCATTTTGAGCTCGAATGTTCTACTTTTTCTTTTCTTTTCTAGCTTCCAAGGCAGTGGGGAAGGGAATCTTGTGCTGGTATGTTTCAGGTGATTCATCAATTCCTGTCTTTCCTTTTTCTTTATTGACTCCCTCATTATCCACTATGGGGATTGTAATGTATTCTTCTTCTTCTTGGGCTTGACTGGATGAAGCTTGATTGGATTCATGAGTCTGATAAGGATCTGACGGAGTTTTACCACTTCTTAAGGCCGAGATGGCCTTGGCATTCTCAAATTGGGGGCCTTTTGGAAGATTTGGGCCTTGTTGAAATTGCCCTTGAGGAGCAGGTGGGAGGGGCTGATGTTGAAAACCTGGAGGATAATTTCGAGGATTATGTATGGGTTGGCTTGGAAGTTGACTCAGATCTCTCCTCACACTAGTTTCCAAGAGTTGGCCAATCTGGGCTTTCATGTCTGCCATTTGGGCTTGGAAAGATTGATTTTGGGCTAAAATGAGCTGTTACAATTGATTGATTCTATGATCATTTTGGGCCATTGGCGGAGGTAGGGTAGGTAGTGGGTAGACTGGTGGAGGATATGAAGATTGTCCATATGCGGGCTAAACAACTGAAGGTTGGCCATAAGGTGGTTGGCCGGAAGGAAGCTGAGGATGACTTGGCAATTGTTGTGCCAATTGGCTCTTGTGGAAAGTTTGATTTTGAAAATGGGCTTCGGGTTGGGGCTTGTGTTGGTAGTTTTGGGTCTGTTGAGGTTTCCAAGAGAAGTTCGGGTGATTTCTCCAACCCGGATTGTATGTGTTTGAAAATGGGTCATTGTTAGGCTTTGAGAGTCCTTGGGCTGCATAGACTTGCTCTTGGATAGCATGGGGTAATTGAGCCGCCGCGAGACATTCGTCCACCTGATGGGCTGGGCTCTCACATAGCACACAAAGTTCATGGACTTGACCTTGGCGAGAGTGAAAAGATGGTTGTGATTGGACATTGAAAGTTTGTTTATTTAATTTAATGAGCTCGCCAACTTGTTGCGTTAACAGGTCTACTTTCTCCAGTTTTTGAGCCAAGGCATTCACATCTAATCTAGGCTCGAATTCTCCCCTATCTTTTACCTCATACATCCCAGCTTTCCTAGATGGCCCTACTGACCTTTCATATGAATAAAGAGAAGCATGATTGATGGAGTTCTCACTCAACATTTCAAAGAGGGAATACGCTTCTTCATCACTTTTACTCATAAAAGCACCTCCACAAGAAGCATCAACCATTTGCCTATATAGTTCAGTCAATCCCTCATAGAAAGCTTGCACAATTTGCCATTTTGATAGCCCATGATGTGGGCATTTTCTCAACAACTCCTTCATTCTCTCCTAAGACTCATGGATCAATTCCCCGGGGGTTTGAGCAAAACCCGTGATGGCTCTTCTCATTGTGTTGGTCTGACCTATAGGATAGATTTTTTTCAAAAATTCTTTTTGTATTTCCTCCCATGATCGAATGGGTCTTCCTAAGGTCCCTAACCAATATTTGGCTTTGTCTTTCAAAGAAAAGGGAAAGAGAGTTAGCCTCAGGGCATCATCTGTGAAATTCTGAATTTTCACAGTGGAGCATATCTCTAGAAACTCATCTTGGTGCTTATATGGATCTTCATTTGTAAGCCCGTGGAATGAAGGGAGCATTTGGATAGTGCTAGATTTTATCTCATATTGGGCTGCTGGCACTTCCGGAAGATGGATACATGTGGAAGGTTGGTAGCTAGAAGGAATGAAGTATTCCTTCATCTGCTTGGGCAATTCACCTTGATTAGCCATTTGTTGAATGGGATTTTGGGCTTGGTGGATCACTCTCTCAATTTCTTGGATAGGTTCAATTAAATGTGGAAGTTGGGATCTTCTACCTTGCATGAACCCCAAGAAATTAATTAATTTTTATTCTTTTTATTTTTGCAAACACTTGTTCAACAAATTAACCTACAAGCCCTAGGGCTCCTTGGACTTTAAAACACAAATAGTGAGAATTCCCCAAAGTTCAATTGCAATCTTGCACACACCGACCTTCAAGTTGGCCAGGTAAGAGGTAGGATCGTGGGAGGTTCCCCTGGCTTTCGCAAGCTCCTAATTAATGAACCACGAATCCACTTAGGCATAGCCTTTTAACCCCTTGCCTAGACACCAGCCTTAGGTGGTGATATAAGCACAATCTCTCTTAGGTTCCAACCACTAAGTGGGCTCAATGTTAGCTTTCTCACAAATCAACTTAAATCCAACCCAAGTCTACTATCAAATTCTTCCACCAGTCAGGTAAGAGGTGGGGTTGTGGGAGGCTCCCCCTACTTACGTAGGGTCCTAATTAAGTAACCACAATCCCACTTAAGGCATTTGCCATTGGACCTCTTTCCTAGACACCAGTTTCCAAATTGATAATGGGCTTAAGTGGACCCAAATCTCAATGTGAACCCTAGGGCCAATTGTTGACGTGTTTTTCCTTCTTTCCTCTTTCTTAATGCACTCCCATGTCTATCTTACCACATCAAATATGGGAAATGAACGAAAGATAGAGGGAAAGGGAGGAGTAGAAACCGGTGATCGCCACGAAGGTGCCGGACATACGATGAACGTACGCCATACCTTGGAAAGAGGGAGGTACTCGCCTTAAAACCAGCACCGACGCTATGAACGGCTCCTTATCGACCGCCTGTAGGTATGCACGGTCTCACGATAGGCCGCTCGTCAGCGCTGGGGTGGAACGCGGGATGAAGATGGATGGAGGGTTGAACGGCTTGATGGTGACCGCAGGAGGAGGAAGAACGGTTGATACTAGGCCGTACGTCTCCTTGAACGGTCTGGGAGAAGCCGCACAAGACCACCATGCCAGAAGTTGTAAGGGTTCAACCTCCACCCTTTTCGGCCGGCCAGAAAGGATGGGCCTCGTGTTAGGTTGTTGCTGACCTGTGAAACAGAGTGTAAAATACAAAAGGAAACCCAATATCAGAACTGCAAAGTGTAGTAAGTGCTAGAACAGAAAGGAAACTAAATGGACTGGGGGATACCTGGGGAGTTTTAAACCCTTGGGGGCGTCAAAAAACATAGGAGGGTGTGTGAATGATAGTGCAAATGAAGAAAAACGTGGGAGAATGGACGTGTAAAAAAAAACAAGCATGCAACTAGAGGAGACGGGACTATCAAATGCAAAAAGACTCAAAACAAAGACTACCACTTGAACCGGAGGCCTATGTGGATGTAGAAGGCCTCCCTCCTTGGTGCTAGGTCGCTCAAAATTTCAGTAGGGCTCCGCCGTCGACAAAAAATATCCCCCCTTTTCAAGCCCGGCCCCTAGGGTCTATTTATAGAGCACCTAAAGTCCTAGCCCGAAATTAGGGTTTCCAGCCATTTTCAGGTCAAGATTATCAAATAAAAGATGAACATAATTCAATTCTCTTTTATCTTGAGAAAACGACACTCAAAATGGTTAAGGATTCGTAGAGAAATCATCGGAGAAAGATTGGGAGAAAAAACACGAATGGATAAAAAACCCTTAACCACTTTCTGGTCCGAGAGGATAAACGGTCTCACGATAGACCGCACGAATGATGAGCGGCCAGACACGGGCCGTCCTTCCCTATCGGTGGAAATTCAAATAAATCATCAAATAATTAATTTATCCACTGAACTGACTGATAAATTCACCGTTGGACTCTCTCATAGTTGAACGGCTAACAGGAAACCGTCCAAGCCTGTCGGTGATAAATAAAAAGATAAGTAGGTAATTATCTGAATAGGTAACCGACGTTAGGACTCTTGAGACATAGACGTCTTATTGGATACCACACAATGGTCTTATGCGGCAATGGCTAGGCCGTATATATGCGTGTTGGTGATAATTCATAAAATCAGCCAAAATATCCCATAAATATATGAACGGCCCAGTATCAACCGCACATATGGTCGAATGGCTGGAGACTGACCGCACATGTACATGGGCGCTTGAAATTCATAGAAAAGCTCAATCAACCAAAACCAAGGCCCATTAAGCCCTGAATCAACTCGGACCTATCCTGGGAGGGAAGCCACCCATAACTTGGCCCAAAGATGTTGCCTGAAAATAGCCCAGCGAGTGATGGACAACTCGAGGCATTAATAAATGGGAGTAAGAGAAATGACTCAACTTATCGGCAAAAAATGGGTGTCAACAGTGGGTACTTGCTTTCTGTTCGGCTTCCATCCTCCTTCCAAAGAGTTGGCAGAGGAGGCCTTCTCTTATTTTTCTTCCTTTTCTTCCTCTGATACCTCTCTTCTTTTTTCTTTTTTGTTGTTTCTGAGTTTCTCGAGTGAACGAGGTCAGCGGCCCCGTTATCCGAGCCAGTTTCTACACACTGTAGAGTCAGGGGCTCGGTCTGAGGGTGCCAGCCATGTTCGCGTCGAGTCATCAGCTTGTGTTGTAGTATCAGTGGATGTAATATTTTTGCTTTTGATATGCACTGTATTGGCTGTGGCCTATCCGATGTATGAAGAGACATAAATGAAAGGAAAATTGTTGCCATTTATTGCTTACATGTCTGTGAAAAGCTCAAAAGTAGAACTTTCGTAATGTTGTTGCATTCCACGTCCGGGGGATAGGCGTTCCTTCCATGGTAGACAATCGGTGCGCCCCCTTCGCGAGCCTCTCGACCACTCGGTAGTGACCTTCCCAATTAGGAGCCAGATTCCCCGCCGCCTCTAGTGGTCGAGAGGCTTCGGCTTTTCTTAGGATGAAGTCTCCTGGATGGAAAAGTCAATCTCAGACTCTCGCGTTGTAATATCGAGTAAGGCACCACTAATATTCTATGGCCCGGATGCTCGCGATCTCTCTTATCTCACTTGCCATATCGAGGTTTTCTAGCAGTTTTTGCTCATTTGCCTCAAGCGAGAAGTTGATGACTCAGAGAGATGGGCTACCGACCTCCAAAGGAATCACGACGTCTGTGCCGTACACCAACTGAAAAGGAGTCTCACCGATGGTGGTTCTTGGAGTAGTTGGTGCGACCATAGTACGCTCGACAATTCCTCGACCCAGTTCCCCTTGGCCTTTTCGAGCTTGGCCTTAATGCCTTTTAGTATAGTTTTGTTGGCATTTTCGACTAGTCCGTTAGCCTGCGGGTGGGCTACTGAAGTGAGGTGGTTGCAAATGTGAAGGTCGGTGCATTTGTTCCTAAAGTAATGAGAATCAAATTGCTGACCATTATCACTTACTATCACTCGGGGGATGCCAAAGCGACAGATGATCGATTTTCACATGAAACTCCACACGACCGACTCGGCAATCCTAGCAGTGGCTTCGGCTTCAATCCATTTCGTAAAATAATCGATGGCGACGATGACGAACTTCCTCTGGGCTTGGGCCGTGGGAAACGGCCCCAGGATGTTGGTCCCCCACTGAGCGAAAGGGTACGGCTCGGTAAGGGTGACAAGCTCCGAGGCGGGTTGATGGACCAGGTGGTCAAAACATTAGCATCGGTCGCACCTTTGTACGTAGGCCGAGCAGTCGCGTTGGAGAGTGGGCCACCAGTAGCCTTGCCACAACAAGATTCTGGCGAGCGCTCTTCCCCCTTGATGTGCGCCACAGATGCCTTAGTGGACCTATTGGATTGCTCGGCTGGCTTCTTCAATACCGAGGCACTTGAGGAGGGGTATGGAGAAAGACCTTCGGTACAAGGCATCGTCCAAGATGACGAAGCACCGAGCTTGGTACTTCAGTCTTCGAGCGTCCTGAGGGGTAGAGGGCTCTCGGGAATCTCGGATCCAGAATATAAATGGGGCCTACCAGTCAGTCAATGATGCCTGGTCAACGGTCATGAGTTCCGCATCTACGCTCTTCGAGGAAACCTGATCGTCTACCTTCTGGGGCAACATAGGAGGCCAATCGAGATAGGGCGTCCGCTCGAGAGTTTTCCTCCCGAGTGATCTGGATAACCTAAAAGTTCTCGAATAATGGGGCTATTCCTCTTACCAGTTAGAGGCATTTGACCATCAGTACTTCTCGAGCTTCATAGTTACCGTTGACCTGGCTGGCGACCAATTGGGAGTCAGTGTGGATTCTGACTCGTTCGGCCAGCAGTCGTCGGGCCATCCTGGCTCCCGAGATGAGGGCCTCATACTCGGAGACGCTGTTGGATGCCGGGAAGTTGAACTTCAAGGCGTATTTCAGCTCTGCTCCTTCCGAGGATCGGAGAAGAACACCGACGCCGCTGCCAATAGAGTTGGAGGATCTGTCGATGAAAAGATCCCAGGTGGACCCGGGCATCGGCGGATGAACTTCCTCGGTGGGGAAGTACTCTCTACGATGAAATCTGTGAGCGTCTGTCCCTTGATGGCCGAGCGGGGACGGTAGGAGATGTCGTAGGCCCTGAGCATTATAGCCCATTTGACGAGGCAACCCGAAGCTTCAGGGTGAGCCAGGATCCTCTTCAGAGGCTCATTGGTCAGCACGACGATGGAGTGTCCTTGGAAGTAGGACCGGAGGCACTTTGCCGAGGTTACCAACGCTAGCACGAGTTTCTCGGTTGCGGGGTACCGTCGTTCGGCGTCGCCGAGCATCTCACTGCTATAATAGACTGGTCTCCGCACTCCTGCGTCATATCAAACTAGGACCGAGCTCACCATAGAAGGGGTCGACGAGAGGTAAAGGTGTAGTGTTTCGCCCGGGACCGGCTTCGATAGCACCGGGGGCGAGGCCAAAAACTCTTTCAATTCTGCAAAAGCTTTCTGACATTCCTCGTCCCAAGCGAACGTAGCAGATGCCAATTTGGGCCCTCTCAATAGCTTGAAAAAGGGAAGGCATAGTTCGGCCGCTCGGGATAAGAAACGGTGGAGCGTAGCAATCCGCCTATTCAAGCATTGGATGTCTTTGACACAAGCGGGGGGCTGCATATTCAGAAGATCTTGGACTTTGTCGGGGATGGCCTCGATCCCACCCTGAGTGACTAGAAAGCCTAGGAACTTTTCGGATCGAACTCCAAAGGCACATTTAGCTGGGTTGAGCTTCATGTCGTACCTCAGGAGCGTGCTGAAGGTTTCCGCCAGGTCGGTGAAGTGGTCTTCGGCCTTGGGTGTTTTGACGAGCATGTCGTCGATGTAGGCTTCAATGTTCTGACCGATTTGTCCTTCGATAATGTGGTTGATCAGCCTTTGATATGTCACCCAGACATTCTTCAACCCGAAAGGCATTCGGGTGTAACAGTATACGCCGAAGTCGGTGATGAAGGATGTCTTCTCGATGTCTTTAGGATCCGTTCGGATCTGATGGTAGCCAGAGTATGCATCCAGGAAGCTGAGCAACTCATTACCAGAGGTCGAGTCGACTAGCTTGCCGATGCTCGGCAGTGGGTAGTAGTCTTTCAGAGTGGCTTTGTTGAGGTCGGTGAAGTCCACGCACATTCGCCAATTGCCCGAAGTTTTTGGTACTAAGACAACATTGGCGAGCCATGTTGGGTAAAGGACCGGTCGAAATAGGTCAGTTTTCTTCCCCTTAAGAATTTGTTGTTTGATGATTGTCTGCTTCTCCGGGGCATGCTTTCTTCTGCATTGTTGGACGGGTTTCACCGATGGGTCAAGGTTGAGCTTGTGTACCACCATCTCCCCAGGGATCCCAGGAAGATGCTCATCAGACCATGCGAAGACTTGGATATACTCTGAAAAAAATCATTGTATTGATATTGTTTACCAGCTGATAAGTCGGCTCTAATTTTTACTCCCAGGGCCGGGTCATCTTTGAGGAAGACTGTCAACAATTCACCACCACGCTCGGATGTTGTTGGTTCATCCTTGACTCCCTCGCCCTTTTTCTTTTTCCCTTCTAGCCTTATGGCTTCGACCAAGATTATGTAACACCTCCGAGCTATTGCCTGGTTGCCTCGGACCTCCCCGATACCGTATTTACTGGAAACCTTCATTTTTTGGTGATAGGTGGAGGGCACTGCCTTTGTCCGGCTGAGGATACCTCGTCCAAAGATGGCATTATAGGTCGACATCCCCTTGATCACGATGAAGTCAACCATAATGGTAATGGTTTTGGGAGGGGTGCCGATGGTGATCGGCAGGCTCAGGGTCCCCTCTGGATAGGTTGCCTGGCCGTTGAACCAACAAAGGGGGGTTTGAACGGGGCGGAGCTTGGAGAGATTTTAACCCATCTTGTAGAAGCATTCATACAAAAGTACATCAGGGGCACTACCATTGTCGACTAGTATCCTGTCTACATTACAATGGTTTATAGTAGTCGATACTACAAGAGCGTCATCGTGCGGGGTAGATAACCCTTCCAGGTCTTGGTCGGAGAATACCAAGGCCTGTGGCTCAGTCGCCGGTAGGGCTTTGCGGGGCTCAGAGGCCCTGCTTGCCCATTCAGCGTGACGCTTTCTTCCTCGACTACTATCTCCTCCTGATGTCGCACCGCCAGAAATGACGTTGATGTAGACCCCACGAGGTTGATTGTCAATCTCCTCTGGAATTCCACTGTCTTCCTTCTAGCGCTCGGACACGTACCGAGATAAGTCTCCTTGGCGGACGAGACGCTCGATCTTGTCTTTGAGTTGGTGACAATCTTTGGTATGGTGCCCGTGGTCATTGTGGAACTGGCAATGTTTGCGTCGGTTGCGACGCTTGGCCTTCATAGGCTCGGGTTGGTGGAGAATGCTCGAGCCTTTGATGCCTTCGTATATCTCGTAGACGGGAGCGGATAGAGGAGTGTACCGCTCATATTTCTGAGGGGGCTCCCTTCGGTCCCCGTCTTGATTCTGCCGTTTTCCTAGGCCCGAGGCTTGCTCGGATGGTGGCTTCTTATCCCCCTCTCGACCCAAGCCCGTTGGGCCGCGGCAGGCGCTGAGGACTTCCTTGCACTCTGCATGGCGCAGGGCTAGGGTCACCAGATTGGCGAGGGAGGTGGGGGATGGAGGACCAGTTCTCGCCAGAGGTTCTCATCGCGGGTGCCTCCGGTCAGCGCGGTGATGGCTGAGGTGACATCCAGGCAGGGGATACGCAGGGATTCTGATTTAAATCAGTTGATGTAGGCCCGTAGTTTCTCCCCTTGTGCCTGTTTTAGTGCCAGCAGCCCCGCTACTGACCTTGGTGGTCCGCTGCCGGCGAAGCTTTCCTTGAATACTTGCCCGAATTGCCTGAAGTCGTGAATGCTACCGGGGGCAAGTGCTCGAAACCAGGCCTGAGCACCCAGGACCAAGGTGGTCACGAATGCTCGGCATTTGACAGCGTCAGAGACCCCATGCAGGGTCATCAGGGCATCGAAGCTATCGTAGTGATCGGCCGGGTCTCCCTGGCCATCATACGACTTGAAGGTCGGCAGCATGATCCTGGGGGAGATTTCAGCCTTCAAGATATGGTCGGAGAATGGGGATTGCTCCTCATCTTCCTTGGTGGACGTTTTTTGCAGGGCGCCAAGGGCACGCTCTTGCTCCGTAAATCGTCACTCAAAATCACGCAGCTGGAGGGATAACTCTGGATTCCGCTGGTCCGAGGGACTGCGGGGGTGTCCCTGCGGATTACCACGTCATTACTCGAGGGGATCAATCTCCGAGTGCTACCAACGCGTCCTGGTTCCTTCTCTCCTTGGGGTGGAGGAGGATTCTTGTTATAGAGGGGGGGGCGTGTGAAGGTCCCCCTGACCTGTTGGTTATAAGCCATCGTCCCCGGAGGGTGAAACGGCCTCCAGCCGTATGCTGGGAAGCTTCTCCACGGGGAGGACTTTCCTTTGGGAGTTGTGACTTCTCTTCCCTAGACGCCTAGGTCCTCATTAGTTCTACGAGGATATCCAGTTTAGCGTTGAGGGTTTGGAGAGCGTCAGGACTCTCGTTAGGGGATTGCACCTCCGCGGGTGGTGGAGGCAGCTCATCGGCTTGATTGTTGTCGTCGTTGGGGAGGTTTTCTCCGGGGTAGGAGGGCGCAGGTTCCCCATCCGCCGCTGCGGTGTTTCTCCTACCACTGGCGATCGTCCTACAAGAATTTCTCCGCACCATGTTGGCTCTTTACTCATTTTCCACAGACGACGCCAGATGAAGTGGGGTAATCTCACGTTGATCCTGAGCCATTAGATCCTAGAGGAATCTTTTGATCATAGTCACCACGTCTGTATGAACTTCAAGATAGGAAACGGATCAGAGGTGCCCAGGGAGGATTCCCTGGGGAAAACCCTCCGATGCTTAAGTCAGCAAATGCGATAGAGCATGAAGGTGAAGAGAAAGGGAAGGAGAGAGGGGGCGCGAGATTATTCTCCACCAAGAAGTGTGGTGATTTTCTCTCAGGACCATTACCTTACCTTCTCACGGGGTCTTCATGGAGTTTATATAGCAATCCGTTTAACGTAATAATCCAGGGAGCTGAGGGGGCTTCGGGGGGTTACGCCCTTGTAGCGGGCTCATTATGGCGTAAGGACTTTTGCGCACCCCTATCCTTTGGAGTTCCCTGCTCTTGCTGGATGCGTAACAGACGCTACGATGAGCTTTCGACAATCGGTCCAAGCTAGAGGTGTTTGCTAGGGATTTTGTCCCGAGCGATGAGTGTATAGCTTGGGTAGGCCATATTGGGTGCCCGCAGGGGATCTCTCGGCCATCCTGTCGCTTGGACTTTCGGACCTGAGGGCCACCTAAGAAGTGCTGCTCTGAGTGGGTTTTTGGGCTTGGAGTAAGTGGGCCCAAAATGGGGCTGTCACTTTGGGGAGCAGGGCCTAGTTTGGTCGAATTGGACCTAGTTGGGCCGTGCTCTCAGATGGTCGATTTTCCCCCTCTCCAACATTGACAGTCTGGTAGTTGAAGCACATGCATACACCAGATATTATAAGGTCTAAGCATATATGCTAAATTACACTATCAAGTCTGAGCACATATGCCAGTGTGCATATAAGGTCTGTGCACTTTCTGGCGTATGGCATATAAGGACAAGGCACATTTCATGTGTATATGTAGAAAGGTCGATGCACATTTCTCTTTTGCATGCATTAGGTCTGTGCATGCTTTGCCTCATGGCACATAAGGTCTGTGCATATTCTTTATAAAGTCTTTGCATGTTTTGCATATAGCTTTACAAGGTCTATGCACGTTTGCACATAGCACTATCAGGTCTGTGCATGTTTTAGGTCTGAGCATACATAACAAGGTCTGTGCAACTTCATAAAGTTGGTCTGTGCACATTACATGTCAGGTATGTCTGTTCATCACTAAGGTCAGTGCATTAGTTCATGTCTTCATCCTTATGCATAAAGGTCTACATGTATATTACACAGGTCAATGCTTATACATCATTTTATACACCTCTGATTTAAATGTTTGACTAATGTGATATTGACTATGTGTGCATCAGATTATGATAGTAGAGTGTTTGATGAAATGCCTTAAGTCCTATTGCCAGGAACATTATCAAACACGTGAAGGGCAGAACGCATCAAGACTCAGGCAAGCACGTGAGCTCGAACTAGGCTGAGGCACGTGATCCCAGAAATGGCGGGAAGCTAGCACGTGGATACAAGGAGCATATGATTGGGCACGTGATCCATGGCTCTATGGAAGAGGAATATTTCCGTCCCTGCCACGTGGTCCAATAGGACACAAAAGGAATGAAATCACCGTATCCAAAGAGTTTCTACGGTGCCCCTGTTTTGGCTATAAATATAGGGTGCTTTCTCCTCTGAAGAGAGAGCCGCCAGAAGAAAGGAGCTACAATCCAATAGAAGGAAAAGAGAGGAAAGGGAGCAAAAGAGTACGAGAGCCAGTCTCTGTGAGAAGAATTAGAGTGAGAGTGTTGAGAGAGAGAGTTCGAGAGAGAAGTGAAAGTGAAGCGGCTGAAGCACTTTGAAGATAATCATTATGTTGGTTTCTGGATCAGATCCAGACCAATTTGCTCCTGCGAGACCTATATTTGTTTCCATTTTCTGTTTGTTCTATTTTCCTTTGTTGTTTTCCTTTTCCACTTTGTTCTTCCGATCCTCTCGTTTGATGTCAGATTCCTCCTGAGGATTCAGGAGAAGGGAGACCGTGTCTCTGATTTGTGAGTAGCGGGGTGTCACTCGTGGTTTCCCTCTGAGTTTTAGAGGAAGGGAGACTTGGGTCTCCGGTTGTGAGTGGCTGGGTGTCACTCACGGTTTCCCCTCCAGTTTGGAGGAAGGGAGGTTTGCCTCCGATTCTAGTTCTGTGGACTGCAGAGCTAGGGTATTGATCTTGTGGGAAGCAAGACCAGGTCGACGGATTTGTTTCCCTCAGGGCAAGCTGTTAGGCAGTGTCTGT
The DNA here is from genome assembly GCA_022559845.1 of Amorphophallus konjac. Lineage (NCBI taxonomy): Eukaryota > Viridiplantae > Streptophyta > Magnoliopsida > Alismatales > Araceae > Amorphophallus > Amorphophallus konjac. The sequence continues at coordinate 211,135,007 of CM040123.1, read as the reverse complement.
TGCAGACTGAGTCTGCTTTGGTTTCTAGCTTCTGCTAGTGGAATCCTCACTCTAGTTTAGAGTGAGGGGTGGATGTAGGGAGACTGGTGTCTGGATCAACCACCTAAAATTTGGTGTGCCGTGGCTTGCCTTGTGTGCTTGTTTCTTATATGGTTTGTGTAAGCTATTGTGTCACGCCCCGAACCGATAGCAGCGGGAAGCGATGCTCGGAACGTGGCAGTGAAACATTCATGATAATTAGAGCAGAAAATAAATAAACACAATGAATTATATTCAAACACATGGAGACCATTCATTTGAGAAAAATATAGTTTGATTGATATTTGGAAATTGAATTGCAAATTTGACTCAATAAAAGAAATAAAGAAGAGAAAATAGTAAGACCCACTATATTAACTAGACTCAAGCAAATAAAAAGACTCCGATCTCTAAGTTCCAGGTTCACTCGATCACGCTGGCCCGAGCCCAGTTGCAAACATTCCATCTACCAAGTTACCTGAAAAGGATTGAAATAAGGGGGGTTTAGCGAAAAGCTCAGTAGGAATTATACTCTATCATCAGGTAAATTTAAGGAATTAATCATTTTCAGGAATGTATAAATAATGCGAGAAACTCAAATAAAGCAAACTAAGTAATCAACAAGATCAGAAGATAATCGATACATAAACGAAAAGGGATCTTGCAAGTCTAGATATCAAGCACCACTATCAAGAACTTTTCCATGATTGGCCATTTCAAGTCAAGTCATGTCATGTCAAGTCATGCAAGTAAGTACTTCACGCATTCAAGCATGAATAGCAAGTATCACGAGAGAGTGGAATGCCATATACCCAACACGCTAGATAGTATCGGTGCCAAATGCCACACCTAGTCATTCACCTCTCCAGGGATCAAGTACTTTTCGGGTGCTCCTCCCACGACCAGACTGGGCTCTTTAATGTGTTTGCCTTGGCATTGATTTGTTTGGATTAGAGATCCCACAAATCTAGACATCCACGAATAATGATGGCCAAGAGTTCCAAGATCAAGCTCATGTAATCAAGGTAGAATGCGTAAGAATATTGATTTTCTTGAGATTCCAAACAATAAGCTCATTAATCGAGAAGAATAGTCATTAAAGAATGACTCTTTAATGGATACATGTTGACAATAGACCTAACAATAGGTCAAAATTCAATAGCCTAGTTAGGCTAGAGTAGCGTACATATATCGAATCCATGAAAATATCACTTTTCAAACAATTGAACTGAGAAACAGTTGACAAAGGACCGCTAAGAAGGAACACGGTCTAATAAGGATCGCGTGCACAATAGGAACAGTCCAAGGTGGGCCGTGCGCAGGACTAAACGGTCCTGGCGAGGCCGCGTGCAGAGGTAAACGGTCTAATAACAACCGTGTACATCACTGAGTCCAGAGGACTATAGCCGATGCACAGCCGATTAAAAATGGTCACAGGAGGGCCGTTCAAGCAGTCTGGGGGTCATGACTGGACCGCTTACTGACAGAACGGTCTCCGTTCCACCGCTATCACACAGGACAGTCCCGATTCTGGGATTAAGCAAAAATACACGATTCGATCGAGTCAAAAAGGTTCAGGCATGTGGGTATAACCCGTCCAGCCTCCTAGTGGGAATCCCAGGCTCGCGGGGGCTTACGGAGGTCTCATAATGGAGGTCCTACTCCGATGGAAGGAATATCTGGCAGAGAGTCTCAACTATTACAAGAATTGAGGGCTAATTGAAATCGTGAAAAATGAGTGTATAGCGGTCAGTCAGCATCACCGGAGTGAAGTGACTGTCAAACAATCCTAGTAGATCATTTTATAATTTCATAAGAATAGAATATGGCAATTAAATTACAATTTAATGTTATAACTGACATTAAGAGGGAGAAAAGATATGAACATGAAAGGAAGGGTAAAATTTCAGCAGTCATGATCAGTAAATGAAATAGACCTTATATTGTTCCATGTAATCCATTTGTTAGGTGTGTTCTTACCCTATACATGCTGTCTTATCAAAGTGAACATAGATAATAAAACCTTATCTGTTCAATATAGGCGGTCAGGGAATGGGCCGCTATTGTTTCTTAGCGGTCATTCACAGGGCTGTTCTCAAGCTACTTTCTTTAAAAGACAAAAGACTAGAAACGACCGTTCACAAGGCTGCTAGGATCCTAAATGGTCAGGTATAGGGCTGCTAACCCATGGCAAACGGTCAATCGGGCAGCCGCTATACGCATAAATGGTCAATCTGGAGACTGCTAAACTCGGCCTAGCCCTATCGAGAAAGAAAACGGTCATTCGTGGGACCGCTAGACCATGAAAATGGTTTATCGAGCGACCGCTAGAACCCAGGCGGTCTTTGAAAGGACATTTCATCCAATCCGAGCCCAAAAATGACGAACTTGACACATGGTTGATAAAAGCACGATTTAGACCTAAATACAGCATGAAAATTGGGCAATCAACTATCAATAGATAGAAGAGGTCAAAACGCAAAACGTGGCATGATCAATTTCAAGATTTGACTTCGATTAGCCTACACAAATCAAACGAAAAAGGAAGGTTGAAAACCGTAATCACATGCTTTCAATGAAATAATTAATACGCATGGCATAGATGAAAAAAATTGGGCAAAATTGATTTAGATGAAAGCTAAGGACGGGATCTACATGTTCTCATTGTTTAATTAGGTTGGGCCTGAGAGAAACCTACCCTAATCGAAGAGAAAGAGGAAGACGAAGAACACGTCGGAACCCTAATCGCGCACCACCAAGGTTCAAAATTCTCCTAGGATCAACCACGAGCCCTCGCGCCACCTGTTGGGAAAATAAAAGGAGGTCTAGGGCTGTGAAATCCCTATATTTATTGAGCCTATATGTCGTTCTAGGGATCGAATTGGACTCAAGAGTCCAAGGAAGGAAAAGTGCCTAAAACTTCAGTCCTTTGACCAAATCCACGCCGCCGCTGCCGCTGGAAGGCTCTAGAGTCTAGGGTTTCGAAGGGGAAAAGGGCTTCTAGGGTTAACCTTTCGATTAGGCCTTGTTAGGGCTCGATTGGTTAAGAATTGGGCTCCAATTTCATCGTTAATGATTAACCTATTAAATTAACGAATTTAGCCATTAATTCCTTAATTCAGCCTAATCAAATTTTTATTAGGGGTTGGCCCAGTTGACATTATGGTTAAACACTTCGTTCTTTACAAGAATGTAATTTTTCCATATTTTTAGAAATTAGTCAGAATTTTGGCCTACGGATGAAATTCAATTAATTTAATTTAACATATTAAATTCAAATCGTCGTAGAAAATTCGATTGTATCTTGGAATATGAAATTCTTTTAATGCTGATTGTAGAAAAATAATTATTTCTTATTATTGATATAATTTGGCCACTTTCAAAATAAATAATTTTCTTTAATTAAGAAAATCATTGAAGTCATTAAATAGCAAGTTAATAGCTTTAATTCCAATACATATTTTAAAATTTTAATTTTATATTTTATTATTTAACTAGGGTGTTACATATTGATTCATGTTAGATGGATGGTAGGCACGTTTCATTTGCAACCGGATAACCTATAGCTTTCTGAGTTCACCGAGTTCTCTAAAATAAATATGAATAGGAATTGCATGAATAATTTTGTTCAACCTGCTGATTAGTATTGCTGGCTTGTATCAATCACAACTACTTTGTGTTGTCTGCGTGCCCATTATAGTCTAAGGCCGCAAGTGGTTTCTTGGTGTTCGAGTGTGTGCTTCAATAGATCCTTGTTTAAATTGAGCCGTTCTATTCTCCTTCCGCAATAGTTTTGAACAGGGATACCCCCCCCTCTGAATCCGTGCCTTGCACTCCAACATGTGGTATCAGAGCGGGTTGCTGTCTCATCGGATCCAACGATCTGCAGCCGATCCTACAGCTTCCTTGGTGCATTTTCAAGCATACCTATTTCGGTGCATTGATTTGTTTGTTGATTATATCCATAGCTTGTCGACTGATTTTTGATGGCACTAATTTCAATCTATTGTTTAACAACCTGTGCATGTTTGTCAAGTCTATTGATTCTGATCTATGGAAGATCATTTCACGCGGTCCACACAGGCTACCAAAGAACAAGTCCAAATGGACAGACATTGATAGATCGATGTGCGGTAAAAATCGAAGAGCACTTGAATTGATGAAGGTAGCTATTGACAAGGCCTTTTACCCTTGTCTCAATGATTACAAGATAGCTAAAGATATTCTAGACGAGCTGAAGCTGGCCTACAGGAGAGGTGAAGACCAATGCATGATGGCTAATGGCAGCGTTCAAAGCAGCAACCCAAATGAAGAGGAGGATGATGGTCAGGTAAATCCGTTTGAGAACTTCTCTCTAGATGATTGGTAGGATGCATATGGTGATCTATTAGAGTCACATGAGATGTTAAGAAAATAACACAAAAAATTGAAAAAGACTATTGGCTTGAATAGTTCTAATTCTTCATGTGAAAACTGTTTAAAATTGAAATAAACGCATGATGCTTGTTTATCTGATATCCAAGTGCTTAAGAAACAAATTAGATTGTTAAAGAATGAAAATCAAGAACTTGCAAATGAGATTTCTGAACTTGAAGAAAAACTTAGCTAAACTAATGATGATTAGATTCTCATTAGCAATCATGTTCAGAATGAAAAATTGCTGAAGGATCTTGAACATGTTAACTCAGATCTAAACAAGCTGAAATCTGAAAACGAATCTCTCAGAAAATCTGTTAAAGAAAATGAAGAAAAATTTGAGAAACTCAAACAAGAGAAGAATCTGCTTGCTGAAAAATTTGATGCTATCAAGTCTGTAAACATGGAGTTACAGAAAAATGTTGAAAAATGGAAAAGAGATCTGAAGGAATTTGAAACTAGAAGAAAGCATGAAATTAACTCAGAGGATTAGGTTCTAATAAATGAGTTAATTCAAAATGATAAATTTAAGGAAAAAATGAGAAGTTAAAACAGCTGAACTCTGCTACATCTGAAAGGCTTCTCACATTGGAAAAAGGGAAAACCGTCTGTACAGATGAATCAAAAAAAGTTGAAGAGCTTAAAAAGGAAACCGAAGAATACAAAACTGCTAACAAAGTATTGAATGAAGCTGTTAATTGAAGTGAACAAGAGATTGTGAGTTATGAAATACACATTGCATCTCTAGAAAATGAGATTCTGGATTTGAAAAGTTCTTTGTCGAAATTTGTTAGTGGGCAAGATAATCTGAACAAATTACTGGGAACAAAGGTCAACTTTCAGAAGGAGGGGTTAGGCCATAACCCTGTAAATAAAAAGAGTTTTAAAAATAAAATTTAAACATCATTTGTTTCTAGTTCTGCTTCTCACAGTTCTCAAAACCCACCTGCTTTTCAGTTTATGGCTTAGAAATCTTTAAAACCAATTGAAAAGCAAAAGAATAAAAAGGTTCCTGCCACTTCACTGCATGATGTTCAAAAATCATCCATGCACACACATGCATATAAGAAAATCATGACATGTCATTATTGTGGCCTGTATGGTCATTGCATGGATAATTGTCTTGAAATGAAGAAGGATGATATGAAGTTTAGTAGAAATCATGCTAAGAAGTCTCATGACAAGAAACATTTTTCTGCTCAAAGTAAAAGATCTTAGTGTTTTTACTGTCATAAAATTGGTAATCTAATGCATGAATGTAAACTAATGAAACAAGATGACCTGAATGCTAAGAGACCTCAAGTTAAAAATCATGGATTTCAGAAGAAGAAAACTCATTATTTTTGTTGTGGCAAATTAGGCCACATTGCCACCCATTGTTGGCACAACTAGGGGAGAGATGTTCATTTCAAATCTGCTAAATTCCCAACAAACCATAATGAGTTTGGCAGGAATAAATTTAAATTTACAAGAAAGATTCCTGCATGTTCTGAATGTGGAAAACCTGGTCACCGAGTCTCTAACCGCTGGATGTCAGGTTATGGAAAGCAGTATATTCATGTAAATAACAGAAATTTTCATGATAATGCACATAGAATCCATGCTTATAATAATGTGCATAAAAAAAACTCAAGATCTGTTATTTCATGGCTTTACTGTGGAGGCCTTGGACACTCTATAAATGACTGTTCTTTAATGATATTTGATGATATAAAAGCCCAAAGGTTGTGGAAAGCACCCATCAGAGGTGCTACTAACACTACAGGACCAAACAACTCTTGGGTACCTAAAAATTCAAAATGAGAAACTGGGTTTTGCAAGAGTGCCTTGGAACTGAGGAATAAAAGGAGTTAATAAGCCAAGGCACCTGAGTATGGTAAAACCCCAATTCTGCACCTTACAGGCTTGATCATTTGCTTTTGTCTCTCTTATTTGTTAATCTGAATCACATGCATACATGGTTACACATGCATCTGTCATTTGCACTTTTGTCTCTCAATTCATATGTTGACTAAATTGTCAGATTGAGATTGGATTGCATGCCATGCTTAACTGTCATATTGTTGTATGACCCATTGGTATATAAAATGGTAATTGCCCAAGGATAGATAAAGTATGCCTGGAAGCTCTGACTGTGCGAGAGGAGGTCCTTTGGACCTAAGTACTCCGCCAAGTATCATAGCATATATCTTAATCTGCATACATTTATGTCTGGAAATTAATTGATTTCAACTGATTGCATGTTGAGAGGGAGACAAAATTCAAATGCATGGATTCTTATGTTTGCATACATCATGCATACATTTTCACATATGCACACATTTTTCATATGCATACATATGTGCTGGATAAACTGCCATCAATATTGAGATGCATATAGGACTGCATTGGCACTTCATTATCATACATGACCATTATTGTATATCAAATGGTAAGTTACTAAAGTACAGATGCAATCTGTCTGGAAGTACTTACTATGTGTGAGGTGGTCTTTAGACCAAGTCCTCTGCCTAGTACCATAGATCAAAATTGCACATAGGGTAGTCTAAGACATAACTCATTGAACTTCCTTGTCCCCTGCATGGTCTTCATGTCACACATGATTTGTTAATGCATTTAATTAAGGAAGGTTAATGCATTTGCACACATATAGTTAACTGCATAACATCCATATTGAAAAGTCCAAAAATTGGTATCATGCATACACTCAGTGGGAGCATATGTAGGCTTCTGAAAATGGATGGTTGTTTTTTTTAATTCACTCTCTGTTTAGTTCAGTCGACAAAAGTGCTAACCTCGATCAACCGATGCTCCCATCTTCATCTTGAGCTCATTACTTTCACGAATCTAAATTTAATTGTGTTCTATTTATACAATTACTGAGGGGGAGCTGGTTGTTCTTGAATTAATCTGTCTGATGGTCTTCTGGGTATCTCTGACTCTCTATGACACATCCTTTGTTGCACTTCTTAATAGTCCTGATTAGAAGTGTTGACACCATGAGTCGACATTATTTTGGAAATGTTCTGTCAAATGGACACTGTGAGCAAATGGTGTACCAAGTGTCGACACCTTCATTGGTGTGCTTCTGATTTTGATTCTGCCTTATTGCTCTGAAATCATTTGAGTTCATCCCTTTCATGATTCTAGAATCTATTGTTTGTTTCTTCTGCATTTGCTGAAAGGGAATTGCACATGAAAATTGTGGAGTATCTTGAAAAATTTTGTTCATATCTTCCATGAAGCCTACCCATCTTTGCTACATGCATAAATTTCAAGTGTTCTCACATTTGATGCATATTCTAGCTGCTACATATATCACTCTCATTCATGTTAAGTGCTCTCCACTGCTAGTTGAATTGGATGCTCTCAAACTTCTTTGACATGTCATTTGAGAAGATATCAATGTGTATACCATGTTCATAAATCTGAATGCAAAATTAAGAGGAATCTTCTACTATACGGGATTATGAATATCTGAAAATTTTCAGCTGGTTTAAGTTTCATGTATTTCTTGAGTTTGGATATGAACATCTTGAAAATATCTGGATCAATCCTTTTAATAAACTTCAACTAGTTGATTCATGCTATATCATGTAAAACCTTCTAAAGTCAGAAAGTTTTAAAAGCATGGCTTACTTTGGTTGAAGTACATGTTGTGAGTATTGTTCTTAAACATTTGATAGCTCTGAGAATTGTTTGAAAGCAAAACATGGTCAGAGCAATGACTTTGGTTACTAAGAAACTATGTCCAAAGGACTATGTCATGAAGTACCACTGTTATCTCTGATGAAAAATCATTGAAAGTTCATGACAGAGCAATAGATTGCACACTAAGAAATACATCTCACTCATCAAAGAAATGAGTTGAGATATGTCATGAGGTGTCAATGTTAACTCTGTTCAATATGAGGCATGACTGTTAGTCACACCAAGTGCTTAGGGATATTGGCGTCTAAACAACGTATATCCTTTAGTTACAAGGTGTGCACTGAACTGATTGCTCTTAAAAAATTTGTAGCATGAAAATTTTTGTTGAACAGATGCAATATTTGAATATTGTTGCTACAGATAAATTGCTATAACCCTAGATAAAATCAAATGGTTTCATATTTGTTTAATCTCAATACTACTCTGTTATCTCCTAGATGAGTCATTGAAATTGAATGAGTAAGATAGAAGGAGGTTAAACAAGAATGTCATATGAGTGATTGGTTCATTTTTATTAAAATTTGATTTCAGGTATGAATATTGAATTTTATTGATAAACTCTGTATACATCATGTCTAAACTATGCTGGTCAATTAAGACTCATTCATAAGCGTTTATAATAGAAGAGTCTAACATTTTTAATTGGATTTATGAGATTGGTATCTTATTGAAAATCTTTTTGTCTTATCTACTCATTGGTAATTTAGCCAAATCTCTAGTCTCAAATCCTGCTCACTGCCATTGATCATACCTTGTTCTGATTCTGCTCACAGTTCCTGATGTTATTTGGTCTTAACCTGAACTTATCTTTCAATGCTCCTATGATTTTGTTGATGCCATCTTTGATCTCATCCATTATTATCAGTCTAAATTCTAGATATCTGATGATGCTTTTCCACTCCAATTCCTTTGTTTTGTCAATGGAGAAGACTATCTCATCAGCAACCTTGGTTCAAGGGGGAGAAATGAGTTGTTTCTGTCAACTGTTGCATCCTATGGCATTGTTCATACTTGTCTGCAGTTTACATTCATAGTGATAGCACATAGTCTGCATGTTCAGCTTAATGTTCCTTCCTTTTTGATATTGTCAAAGGGGGAGAATATGTAAGTCATGCATGTGTCACATGAGTGTATGTTATGTGAATATGTGTGAGCCATTAATTCTGTTAGATATGGTATCAGAATATGTGAGTCATGTGTCACATGAGTGTATGTTATGTGAGTATGTGTGAGCCATTAATTCTGTCAGATAACTTTGATCATCATGATAAATTTACTACAATGACTCATAATATTGCCATCATCAAAAAGGGAAGATTATTGTGTCTCTATGGTTTTGATGATATTAAATATTATGTCTTTATATTTAACCTTGATGCATGAATTAATGATCTTATCACACATATATAAGTATGAAAAACAAAAGGTCAAAAAGTCATGAAAAATAGGATGTCAACGTAGGTCAGCGCCAGTCAACTCAAGTCAACTGATCAGACTGTGAGTTAGCACTTTTAAGGGTAAGGTCAATGCACATTTTAGATTAAAGCATGGAAGTCAATGCAAGTTTGCAGATAAAGTCGATGCACTTCATGCTAGACAATAACTAAGGTCGATCCATGTTTTGGTTTCAACTCTATAAGGTCGATGCTTGTTTGCTCTTATGCGCTACAAGGTCAGTGCATATCCTAGACTAGCACAGACCAGGGTCAGTGCACATCCAAGGCTAGTGCATCTATGGTCGATGCATGTTTGGAACTTGTGTTAACTAAGGTCGATGCATATGTGAACATGTGTGTTCGAGGGTCGATGCAAGTTTTGCTTCAACGCACTAGGTCTACCTGTGTTACTGTTAGAGGTCGGTGCACATGTTGAGGTCCTGCATTGTTAGGTCGGTGCACATTTGCAACATGCATATAAGGTCGAAGCACATTTGCTAGAGTGCATGTCAGGTTGGTGCACATTTGCTAGACTGCATTCTAAAGTCGGTGCACATTTCCATTTTGCATTCTGAGGTTGATGCACATCTGGCATCATGCATTCCAAAGTTGATGCACTTTCTCCAAACTGACCTTATAAGGTCTGTGCACATTTTGCATATTGCATAACAGGTCTGTGCATCTTCTCACTTGTAGCATACCAAGTCTGAGCATATGCATTGAAAGTCTGGTAGTCGAAGCACATGCATACACTAGATATTATAAGGTCTGAGCATATATGCTAGATTACACTATCAAGTCTGAGCACATATGCCAGTGTGCATATAAGGTCTGTGCACTTTCTGGCGTATGGCATATAAGGACAATGCACATTTCCAGTGTGTATGTAGAAAGGTCGATGCACGTTTTCTTTTTGCATGCATTTGGTCTGTGCATGCTTTGCCTCATGGCACGTACGGTCTGTACATATTCTCTATATGGTTTGTGCATGTTTTGCATATAGCTTTACAAGGTCTATGCAAATTTGCACATACCACTATCAGGTCTGTGCATGTTTTAGGTCTGAGCATACATAAGAAGGTCTGTGCAACTTTATAAAGTTGGTCTGTGCACATTACATGTTAGGTCTATCTATGCATCACTAAGGTCAGTGCATTAGTTCATGTCTTCATCCTTATGCATAAAGGTCTACCTATGTATTACACAGGTCAATGCTTATACATCATTTTATACACCTCCGATTTAAATGTTTGACTAATGTAATATTGATTACATATGCATCTGATTATGATAATAGAGTGTTTGATGAAATGCCTTAACTCCGATTAGCAGAAACTTTATCAAACACATGAAGGGAAGAACGCATCAAGACTCAGGCAAGCAAGTGAGCTCGAACTAGGCTGAGGCACGTGATCCCAGAAATGGCGAGAAGCTGGCACGTGGACAGAGGGAGCATATGATTGTGCACGTGATCCAAGGCTCTATGGAAGAGGAACATTCTCATCCCTACCACGTGGTCCAATAGGACACAAAATGAATGAAATCACCCTATCCAAAGAGTTTCTACGGAGCCCCTATTTTGGGTATAAATATAGGGTGCTTTCTACGCTGAGGAGAGAGCCGCCAGAAGAAAGGAGATGCAAGCCAGTAGAAGGAAAAGAGAGAAAAGAGAGTAGAAGAGTACGAGAGCCAGAGACTCTGTGAGAAGAATTAGAGTGAGAGTGTTGTGAGAGAGAGAGAGTTCGGGAGAGAAGATAGAAGTGAAAGTGAAGCGGCTGAAGCACTTTGAAGATAATCATTCTGTTGGTTTCTGGATCAGATCCAGACCAATTTGCTCCTGCGAGAGCTATGTTCATTTCCATTTTCTGTTTGTTCTATTTTCCTTTGCTGTTTTCCTTTTCCACTTTGTTCTTCCGATCCTCTGGTTTGAGGTCAGATTCCTCCTGAGGATTCAGGAGAAGGGAGACCGTGTCTCCGGTTTGCGAGTGGCAGGGTGTCACTCGTGGTTTCCCTCTGGGTTTCAGAGGAAGGGAGACTTGGGTCTCTGGTTGTGAGTGGCTGGGTGTCACTCACAATTTCCCCTCCGGTTTGGAGGAAGGGAGGTTTGCCTCTGATTCTAGTTCTGTGGACTGTAGAGCTAGGGTGCTGATCTTGTGGGAAGCAAGACTAGGTCGAGGGATTTGTTTCCCTCAGGGCAAGCTGTTAGGCAACGTCTGTTGCAGACTGAGTCTGCTTTGATTTCTAACTTTTGCTAGTGGAATCCTCACTCTGGTTTTGAGTGAGGGGTGGATGTAGGCAGACTGGTGTCTGGCCGAACCACCTAAAATTTGGTGTGCCGTGGCTTGCCTTGTGTGCTTGTTTCTTATATGGTTTGCGTGAGCTATTGATTCACGTTAGATGGATGGTAGGCACATTTCATTTGCAACCGGATAGCCTACAGCTTTCTGAGTTCACCGAGTTCTCTAAAATAAATCTGAATAGGAATTGCATGAATAATTATAATCAACCTGCTGATTAGTATTGCTGGCTCGTATCAATCACAACTGCTTTGTGTTGTCCGCGTGCCCAGTATAGTCTAAGGCCACAAGTGCTTGTTTGGTGTTCGAGTGTGTGCTTCAATAGATCCTTGTTTAAATTGAGCCATTCTATTTTGCTTCTGCAATAGTTTTGAACGGGGATTCATTCACCCCCTCTCTGAATCCAGCCTTGCACTCCAACAAATACCCGTTTCGGGCCATGCAAGTCATGCATGTTTGTTGGATGCAGGGATTGAACCAATCATGGATCCAGAGGGGGGTGAATGGATCCTTTTTAAAAAAATTTAGCCAAATTCAAACTATATGAGACTAGAATAACTCGCTCAAAGAATAATTGCTTAGACTGCTGAGTTGCACGGCCCTAACCAACTGTTAGGAAATACACATGCGGAAGCGATCTAGATGATGAACGGAAAGCGCACATAGAAAGGCCATCAACCACACGACACAAGAGATTTTAGGTGGTTCGGTCTACTGACCTACATCCACCCCACACTCCAACCAGAGTGTGGCTTCCGCTGATACACAGCTTAAACGGCTGGGCCTCACAGCTTGCCTACAATCCGCTGATTCATAGCTTCAACTGTTGGGCATTACAGCTTAATCCACCGCTGATTCACAGCTTCAAACTGCTGGGCCTTACAACTTATGCCCCCGCTGATTCATAGCTTCAGCCCACTGGGCCTTACAGCTTATGCCACCGCTGATTCACAACTTCAAAACATTGGGCCTTATAGCTTATGCCCTCGCTGATTCACAGCTTCAACCCGCTGGGCCTTACAGCTTATGCCACCGCTGATACACAGCTTATTAAACGAGGTATAAAAAGAAAGAAAGAACAATAGATCAGAGAATAAAAAGACAGATCTGAATCAAAGCGCAAATGTAGCTCTGTATAGAGCAGATAGCAGACAACACTAGATCTGATGTAGTAGTTGTCAGAGAAGCCTACAATTTCCTTCTTCGAGCTCTAGACACAATACTCAGATTCTGTAACACTCGTTTTTCTTTCTCCTCTCAAATCTCTCTCGCGATCTCACTGAATAGATGGACTGACCCTCTCTCACCAGTGGATCTGAGTTGTTCTCACTCTCTTCTCCGATCTCCTCTAATCTTCCCCGACCTTAGCACTCTTCTGCTCTCTGCAACACTATCTCTCTATCTGCACTTCTCCTTTTTCTTCAGTTCTGCCTTTTCTCAGTATGTTCAGTATTGATTCTTCGAAGTTGGGCGATCTGCCCCCTTTTATAAGCCACTGGCAGAAAGGCGTGTGGAAACCATGTTTCCCGCCCAAAGGTTCATTGAGATCTGAGTTGGGTTGGCCACGTGGCAGGATATTGGTTAACAAGACGTCCTGGGATCACGCGCCACTTATTGGATCACGCGCATCCTTAAGTTCCTGCACTTTTAGTAAAAGACCTTTTGTCAAACACCTTGCAGGCATATTGAAGCAATCACAATGTGTTTGACTTAATTATGTAGACATGTTGTAGAAAGAGAAAAATTAAGGATGGTCATGAATAGGTCAAGCAGACAGAACACATAGAGAATTCTATGAAATTTAGCATGACAGCACCACTAGCATCGACCTAGACCTTGACCTTGTACAGAAGATAAGAAACCTTGAATTAACCTTTGTTCATGAGCTATTCGACATAGCACAGACTTCAGATGCAAGACTCTGCATACTAACATCGACCTTAGTACATACCAACGTCGACCTTAGTTCATGAAGAAAACAGGATAGCACCGACCATTGCATGTGTTCAGCAAAACATGCACCAACCTTATATATATGCTTGATGCAAAACGTGCACAGACCTGATATGCTACTAGTAACGACATGCACTGACCTTAGTCATGCACGATGCAAAATATGCATGAGACAATGAGTTGCACCGACCCTAGCACAACTCTATATGCTGACAAAGTAACTTGCATCGGCCTGATTATGTAGACAATGTAACTAGCACCGAGCTCACTACATGAGCGATGCAACTAGCATCGACCTTAAGTATGCGTGGGATGCTACTAGCACCGACCTTAAGTATGCATGAGATGTTGAGTCTATGAGATGGTGCAAACTGGATTCAGAGGGGGGGTGAATGAATCTTACCCAAAAAAATGCCCAATTAACAATTCTTTATAAAATCTTACGAAATTAAAATTAGATAGGCTGGGCTGATCAGAAGCTCTACACACACTCGAACATTTAACCAGGTAGGCTCAGTTAAACCGATATAGTTTTGAGACCCACACTCGAACACTTGACAGATGTTCTTGTGTGATTCTTACTAGTAGACTTGCCTATCACATTCAGCAACCCGCTGAAACACTTAGCAACAGTTAGACAGAAACAAATTAGAATACTTAGAAGACTCAGAGTGATATATGCTAATCGCAGGTAGATGTGACGGGCCTAATCATACATCTATCATGAATCAAGAAGTAATTAATCAAACCATAGTAGAAAAAAGATTTTTAGGTGATTCGGTCCTCCAGACCTACATCCACCCCACACTCAAACCTGAGTGTAGATTACTGCTACCAAACAGCTTGAACGGATGGGCCTCACAGCTTGCCAACAATAGCTAAGCTTCACAGCTTACTTAACCACTGACTAACAGCTTGACTGCTGGGCAATATAGCTTCGCCACCGCTCACTATTACAACTTAGCCATCGCTGATACACAGCTTAATCCGCTGGGCCTTATAGCTTAGCCTCCGCTGATACACAGCTTAGAAAAAGTATGAAAAATGAAAACTAGAAACCAAGAAGTTCCACATCAGAAAGCTCACAGTAAAAATCAAACTGAAATGCTCACGCAGGACCGCTATGCCTTGGATCTGATCCAACGGACACAGTGAAAATAAATCATCAAGAACTGCTTCAATTTTTTCACAATCTCTTCTCTCTGATCATCCTCATTCCCTTCTTCTATCTCTATATTTCTTCTCAGCTCTTCACTCTTTCTTCTTCTTTCTTTTCTGATGCTCTCTATCTGACGGCTTCTTCTTTCTGCTCTGTTTTCTCTTCTTTTCCCGAACTCTCTCCTTCCTTCTTCTCTTGTGCTTCTCCTCCCTTTCTTCTCTCAGCAGCTTTCTGCAGCCTACCACTTTTGTCGCTACCCTTATCGAAGGATGAGGCGATCTTTATATAGAGCAGGGCCTCCGTATGGATGAGGCAGAAAAAGACCTAGTGAAATCCATTGGCCCACGTGGCAATGGAATATTCTTCTTTTGAAGGCTTCTGAAGAAGCATCCTAGGTCATCTCAGATCACGTGCCACAAGATCTGCCATCCTGAGAACATGTGCCCAGTCATAAGCTTCTTGGGTCCACGTGCCTGCTTCAGTTTGAGCTCGCGTGCTGCTTTGATCCTGTTAGTTGGAAGAAGAATGTTTCATCAAATGCCTCTTGAACATAAATCATAAGGGATGCATAGACTTTATAGTGTATCGTGTAGACATGCACATACCTTAATGCACAACTAACATTTACCTTAGTATATGACAAAGCATGCTAACACCGACCTTATGCACAAGACCTTGCATACTAACACTGACCATATGCATAAGACCGCATACTAACACCGACCTTAGATGCACGACCCTGCATACTAGCACAGACCTTAGATGTAAGGCTCTGCATACTAACACCGACTTTATGCACATGAAACATGAACTAGCACCGACCCTGTATGCAATACACACTGTGCTAGCGTCGACCTTACCTTATGAAACTTGATGCTAACATCGACCTTATAACTGCACTTACCATATGCAGGCACAATGCAGACGTGCACTGACCTTGGTCTTGCACAAATGGGATGTGCACCGACTATATGAGGAATATGCACTGACCTTATGCTCAGACATGCAAGGTAAATATGCACCGACCTTGATATGCATATTAACAAAAGTACGCACTGACCTTATATGCAGGTGACAAGAACGTGCACCGACTTGGGACACTGAACAACAAAATGTGCACCGATGTTAGATGTATAGGATGGCCTATATGCACCGACCTTATCATGCAAAATGCAAAGCTTGCACCGACCTTATCATGCACAATGCAAAACTTGCACCGTCCGACTATGCTGGTTACAAAACGTGCACATACTTGATATGCATGTAGCAAAGTGTGCACCGACCTTGTATCACCCAAGGGCAAGATGCATGCATATAGCAAAACATGCACTGACCTTCATATGCATGGAACTGAACATGCATCGACCGGCTATAGTGTATGCACCGACCTCAATATGCATCAAGTAGTAACGTGCACATGCCTTCATATGCAAGAGAAAATGTGCACCGACCTGCTACAATACATGCACAGACTTGTATACACAAGGCAAAGAAAAGGTGCACCGACCGTTATATGCATGAGGCACAAACGTGCACTGACCTTATGTGTATTTCTACAAAGCATGCACCAACCTTGTATTCAGTCATACAAGATGTGCACCAACTTTGCACACAAAATATGCATGAGCTTCGACTATGAATGTGCATGTGAATAGTGATGTACACTGACCTATATGCGAGACAAAGTATGCATCGACCTTATTTGTGTGCATATGACTTATCAACCTGAGAGAAATGTGTGCACACAACCTGTTCGATGAAATGTATATGCATGCAACCTGATATGCAGTGGTCTGAAATGTGCATCGACTTCATATGCAATGGATAGAGATATGCATGGACCTCACATTGACCTCAATGTGATGATCACAGACTTAATGCTTCATACACAGTTATGACATCATAAAAACATTGGCAGCACCAAGATCTTATCAATGCAGAATTAACACTAAATGCAGCATCAACACGTATGTATGCAGTATGCAAAGACATGATGACTTATAGTGTTCGCTATCATCAAAACCACATGGACACAACAATCTCCCCCTTTTTGATGATGACAACACTATGAGTCACACACACACAGAATGCAATAACAAGTTGGCTCATATCAAATTATTCTCCCCCTTTGACGTCATCAAAAAGAGATCAATAATTTGATGAATGCAGTGATGTCATGATGCATTCTCCTCTTTCTAAACGGTAACCCTACTCCTTGTGACAGAATGTAGCTAGAAGAACATAGGGAGCAGAAAGAAAATAGAGCTCCATTTAGAAATGTCAAGAGAGAATTCAGGAGGAATGTCATGACAATGGTGCAAAAAATAGGTGGTCAAATAAAGCACATGTTCTTTCAAAGGCATTTCAAATAGTGGTCAAGAAGCATTAAACACAGTGAGCAGATCCGAGCAAGAGTAATGCCAGATATAAGTTCACAGAATTTCAAAAAGAAATAATTGAGAAGAAGAAATTTTCAGTGAGATACCAATTCCATAAATCCAAGTTTAAGGTTCAGATTCTTCTATTATAAGGGCTTATGAAATGACTTTAATTGACAAGCATAGTTTCAGAATGATGTATACAAAGTTTGTCAATAAGATTCAATATTCATATCTGAAACTTTTAAAAAAGATGAACCAATTTCTCATACAACTTTCTAGTTCAACCTCCTTTCTTCTTACTCAATTAATTTCAACGATTCCTTTAGGAGTTACACAAAGTAGTATTGAGATTAAACACTCATGAATACATCCAAATTTGACATTACTTGCAAAAAAATTTCTGATACACACATTTTTCAGATTTTTGTTTTTGAACATCAATTTATTTTTCAATGAGCAATTTTTATTAATCAACACCTTTTTACATGAGTCACAACACGTCTTAGGTGAAATGACTTAGTTACTCAGTATGATAACTATATTGCTTCTCAATTAAGAGAACAGAGTTAGCATTAGAAGTATCTTTTTCCTTGAGGAGACACCTTGGTTAGAGGCGGGAATCCCCACTTACTCAATACAACCATGCCATTGCTCTGTCAGATTTTCATACAATTTTTAACCATTTTTCCGTAGAGTTAGCTATGGTACTTCATGACACAGTCCTTTGGACAGGTTTCTCGGTAACCATAATTATTGCTCTGTCCATAATTTTTATTAAGATAATTTCAGACAAAATAAATGTTTAAGAACAATACTTACATTATGTATCTTAACCAAAGTAAATCATGGTTTTAACTTTTCAGATTTCAGGATGTCTTGCATGAACTTACATGAGACAGTCAGTTAAGGTTTATTAAAAGACTGATTTAGATATTTTCAAGTCCTTCAAATTCAAACTGAGGAATACATTAGACTTAAACTAATTCAAATCAACAATCATTCTTAAACCTATATAATAGAAGATTCTTCATTAGAGATGATTTCTGATTTATGAAAGGGTGCACAAACTAATATTTTTTCAAGTCTCAATTCAATCAACATTTTGACAGTAACATTCAGCAACATAGACATTAACAAGCGTGCATAGAAAGTGAGAGAATTGGAACTCATGCTTGTAGCAGATGTGATCAATATGCATCAGACAGATTTTCAGGAAGATCTGTTAAAGAGCAGTGACTTTACAAAGATGCAGCAAGAAATATGCAATTGAGCAATGTAGTTCAGAAACCAATAGCATAGTCTGAAATTCAGTCAGACCAGCTTGACAGTAGTGACATGGATGATTTTCAAAGGTAAGCTGGCAAAAAGAAGTTCAACTAGAACAGTACTCGACGGAGATGGGATCCAAGGATCTACTCTCGCATGGTTTATCCTTCTAGATGGGCTTGACCTTTCTTTTCAGCTAAACCTTTTTATATACTGTTTAGTTTTTACAAGATAGCACATGATCATTTCAAGAGAAGCTCTCCTTCAACAAATTCAGGAGCAGTGATTAAGAGATTTTCAAGCACAATAGGATATAAGCTAAAATGATTTTAAAACAGATGAAGGCAAGTGAGACCAACTGATACCAATGTTTGAGATAAATTGCATGAAGAGCAAAGAAGATCAGTATGACAAAGATGGTCATGTAGTCCAAGAATTCTTCTTCTGCTCCCCCTGAAAAAATATAGAAGCAGATAATGGAGAAATTGTACCAACTGGTTGAATGAAATCAATTGGCCAATCAAGAGAGATTCAGATTGTAGAAAGAACAGCTCAATCCAAGGATGCGAGCAAACGATTCAGATTAACACAAGAGCTCCCCCTAAGAGTATGCATGACAATTACTCTTTATGGTATTTTCAATATGAATGATATGCAATTAACAATATGTATGCATGTGCATTGATTTCGCTTAGCTAAATGTATTGAATAATCATATATGACATGAAAACCATGCATGATTCACAAAAATTATCTTGATAGACTCCCCCTGAATGAATGCATTCAATCTTTTGGGATTTTCAAAATGAATGACAATCAATTTGAAATCAGTGGTTGCATGAGAGCAGACAAATGCATATAATTGAATGATGAAATGCATGAACTTCCCATTTCAGGATGCATTCCAACATGGCATGAAGACTATGTAAGATGACAACTTTAAACAAATATGCATGAGCCACAAAAATTACCTAGGCAGACTCCCCCTATCTTTATGCATATATTAACTAGATTCTAAAAGCAGCATATGCAGAACATTAGCAACATGAGGGAATATGCTCATGAACAACTAGACTGCTCTAATATGCAATTTTGATCCATGGTACTAGGCGAAGGGCTTGCCTCTACGCATAAGGTGGGTTTCCAGATAGAAATGATATGCCCTTCTCCCAACATCCCATTTGATATACCATGAGATCATGCAGGACATTGAGCTGCAAATGCAGTCCTATGTGCATCACATATTGACAATATGCTAAACATTGTATGGGTGACTATATGCGCATGTCATGTATGCAGACGAACATTTAATGTATGAGACAACATGCAGAGATCCAATTCAGTCAATTCAGATTTTTTGTGAATTATACAACAGATGAGCAGTATCATTTAGACAGACTTTAGGCATCATTCATGTACAGTTCAGATTTTCAGACAACTTCAATATAATGATGCACAGATGCGATAATGAAGTCAGTTATGACACTGCAAATGTCACATAAGAGTGTGAACATGTGCTCTGACAAGTCAAAAACATGTAACTATAAAGACAGAATTAGAGGAAATTCAAATAACCAACCTAAAAAGATGCAGAAAACGGGTTTATCAAATTCTGGTGCCTTGGCTTAATTACCCCTTTTATTCCTTCCAAGACACTCCTACAAAATATATTCTTATTTTACAGATTTAGGCACCCAAGAGTTCTTGGGTCATGTAGGGTCAGTAGCATCTCTAAAGGATGCTCTCCACAATCTTTGAGCATGTAAATCGTCAGACTTCATTAAATTGCACTCACTCATAGAGTGCCCAAAGCCTCCACAGTAATGACATGAAATAACAGATCTTGAATTCTTTTTATGCCTATGATCATAAGCATGGAATCTATGTAAATTAACATGAAATTTTTTGTTATTTGCATGAACATACTATTTTTCATAACCTGCCATCCAGTAGTTAGACCCTCGGTGGTCAGGTTTTCCATGTACAGAACATGTAGGAATCTTTCTTGTTAATGCAACTTCATTCATACCAAAATTATTCCTATTTGCAGGGAGATTAACAATTTTAGAATTAGATTTTCTACCCTGAGCATGCCAGCATTCAATGGCCCTATGGCCTGACTTTCCACAATTGAAGCATGCAATGAGTTTTCTTTTAACAACAGATTTGTTTCTATCAAAAATATTTTGATTTACAGGGAAATTTATAGGTTTAGAATTAAATCTTTTCCCTTGAGCATGCCAACATTGAGCAGCAATGTGGCCCAATTTGTCACAATGAAAACAATGAATTTTCTAGTTCAGATATGCATGATTTTCAGCATGAAATTTCTTAGCATTCAGGTCATCTTGTTTCATTAGTTTACATTCATGCATAAGATGACCAATTTTATGACAGTAAAAACACTGAGACCTTTTACTTTGAGTAGAAAAGTGTTTCTTGTCATGAGAATTCTTAGGATGATTTCTACTAAACTTCAAATCATCCTTCTTCATTGCAAGACAATTATCCATGCAATGACCATACAGGCCACAGTAATGACATGTCATGATTTTCTTATGTGTATGTGTGTACATGGATGATTTTTGAATATCATGCAGTGAAGTGGCAGGGACTTTTTTGTTCTTTTATTTTTCAATTGGTTTTAAGGATTTCTGAGCCGTGAACTAAAACGCAAGTGGGTTCTGAGAACTGTGAGAAGCAGAACTAGAAACAAATGATGTTTGGATTTTATTTTAAGAACTCTTTTTATTTATAGGGTTATAGCCCAACCCCTCCTTCTAAAAGTTGACCTTTGTTCCGAGCAATTTGTTCAGATTATCTTGCCCACTAACAAATTTAGACAAAGAACTTTTCAAATCATGAATTTCATTTTTTAGAGATGCAATGTGTATTTCATAACTTGCAATCTCTTGTTCACTGTAATTAATAGCTTCATTCAATACTTTGTTAGCAGTTTTTTATTCTTCGATCTTCTTTCTAAGGTCATCAATTTTTTCATATTCGTCTGTACAGACGGTTTTCCCTTTTTCCAATGTGAGAAGCCTTTCAGATATAACATAGTTTAGCTGTTTTAACTTCTCATTTTCTTCCTTAAATTTATCATTTTAAATTAACTCATTTATTAGAACCTGACCCTCTGAGTTAATTTCATGCTTTCTTCTAGTTTCAAATTCTTTCAAATCTCTTTGCTATTTTTTAACATTTTTCTGTAACTCAATGTTTACAGACTTGATAGCATCAAATTTTTCAGCAAGAAAATTCTTCTCTTGTTTGAGTTTCTCAAATTTCTCTTCATTTTCATTAATAGATTTCCTGAGAGATTCATTTTCAGATTTCAACTTGTTTAGATCTGTGTTAACATGGTCAAGATCCTTCAGCAACTTTTCATTCTGAACATGATTGCTAATGAGAATCAGATCATCATTAGTTGAGCTAAGTTTTTCTTCAAGTTTAGAATTCTCATTTGCAAGTTCTTGGTTTTCAGTTTTTAGCAATCCAATTTGTTTTTTAAGCATTTGAATATCAGACAAACAAGTATCATGAGATAGTTTCAACTCCATACACTTTTCACAAGAAGAATTTGAACTATTCAACCCAGTTGTCTTTTTCAATTTTTATATCGTTTTCTTAACCTCTCATGTGATTCTAATAAATCAACATATGCATCCTCCCAATCATCTAGAGAGAAATTTTTAAAGGGGTTTACCTGATCATCGTCCTCCTCTTCATTTTGGTTGCTGCTATGATCGCTGCCATTAGCCATCATGCATCGGTCTTCATGTCCAAGGCAAGCAGTCTTCAGTTTGTTCAGGATGTCCTTAGCTGACAGACAATCATGAAAGCAAGAATGGAAGGCTTTGTCAGTAGCTGCTTTCATTAAATCCAAAACTTTTTGATTTTTTCCATACTTCAATCTATGACTATCAGTCCATTTGGACTTTTTCTTTGGTAATATGTGAGGAAATTGTGAAATTAACTTCCACAGATCATGATCAATCAATTTAACATAACTATGCAGACTACTAAACCATGAATTAAAATTAGAGCCATTGAAAATCGGTGGATGAGCCTTGGAAATCAGTTCAAGAGTAATTCAAGCAATAGACTAAGCACAAATAAAAAAGCACCTAAAAATAGGATAGCAAGATCCTATGCAGATCTTGGATCTGATGAATCAGAGACCCGCACTGATACCAATTGTTGAGTATATGAGATGGTGCAAACCAGATTCAGAGGGGGGGGTGAATGAATCTCGCCTAAAAAAATGCCCAATTAATAATTCTTTATAAAATCTTGCGGAATTAAAATCAGATAGGTTGGGTTGATCAGAAGCTCTACACACAATCGAACATTTAAACGGGTAGGCTCAATTAAACCGATATACTCTTGAGACCCACACTCGAACACTTGACAAATGTTCTTGTGTGATTCTCACTAGTAGACTTGCCTATCACATTCAGCAACCCGCTGAAACACTTAGCAACAGTTAGACAGAAACAAATTAGAATACTTAGAAAACTTAGAGTGATATAGGCTAATCAGAGGCAGATGTGACGGGCCTAATCATACATCTATCGTGAATCAAGAAGCAATCAGTCAAACCATAGTAGAAAAAAGATTTTTAGGTGGTTCGGTCCTCTAGACTGACATCCACCCCACACTCAAACCTGAGTGTGGATTACTGCTACCAAACAGCTTGAGCGGCTAGGCCTCACAGCTTGCCAACAATAGCTGAGCTTCACAGCTTGCTTAACCGCTGACTAACAGCTTGACTGTTGAGCAATACAGCTTCGCCACCGCTGAGCATTACAGCTTAGCCACCGCTGATACACAGCTTAATCCGCTGATTATAGCTTTACGCACGCTGACACACAGCTTGTCTATGCTGAATCATAGCTTCCAATGCTGACTCACAGCTTGCCTACGCTGACTCACAGCTTGAGATTCAAGAAACATGTAGTTAAAGAAAAATAAATAAGAATAAACAAGAGGAAAAGGATTTCAGATTGCGTTGACTCTAAATCTCAAGAACCTTGAGTAAGAACAATCTGAACTACGCCCTTGATGTTGAAGATGATTCTTGCAGATGAAGGCTTGGTGGATCAATATGGTTGGCTCCACCGTTCCTCTTCTTCTCCAGCAGGCACCCATCCGCTTATTCATCAATCGAACTCTCCTTTTTCTCATAAAAGGATATCCTGGTTTTCTCTCTCTTTTTCACCTTGTTTCTTCCATTTTGAACAAACCCTCTCTTGTCTTCCCTCCACTCACATCTTCGCGCCAAGTACCAGAGTTCTGATTTCAAAAGGAACCTATTCGCAATGGCCTCCTGGAGATTTACTGGACGGAGGTTGGAGATTCTCTTATAATTCAGCGGGAGGTTGGAAGACTTGTTCCTAATCTGGTATAGCGATAGAGGTCCCTGAATGCTCTCTCTCATGTGTGCATTTGATGCCTTTAATCACGTACGAACCTGGATCACGGACCTGGATTTCGGATCTTGGGCCAGCTGAGTTCGATTTTAGGGCTTAACCAAGATCCTTCGACGTTGGTCGACTCACAGGGCCTTGAGAGTTGACTTTCAGCCATAGCCCGAACCAGCCTGATTTCTGTCTAAATCAGAAGTCGACTCTCAGGGCCTTCGGTGTCGACACCTGTTTCAGTCCAGGTTCATCCAACATATAGGGTTTCCTTCAGCTTGGGGAATTTGAAGGCAGCAATTTCTGACTTTGATTTGGTTCATCCCTCTTCTTTGGTTGACCTATTTACCCATCAATGTACCTGCATTTGTCATTTAGACATTTAACAAGTGCAAATTGGTGCTCATGTCATGAAGCTTCCTTGTTAGTGATCAACTAAGAATCAATTCAACATATCTCATATTTTGAGGGTAAAAACAGTGAATTATAGATTGTCATCATCAAAACAAGGGGTGCACAACATTCTCCCCCTTTTTGATGATGGCAACTATAAATCATTATGGAGTTGCTAAAGTTCATTCAAAGAAGGATAAAATCTGAGGAGAGATTGCATTTCAACCAACTTAAGTTTCATATGAGTATTGGAAGAAGGAAAGGGAACATTGTCATTCTTAAACAACATCCATTATATTTACATAAATTCAAGCAACTCAGACAGCACATAACATGACACACTTGACAGAACTAGGACAACACACTCAGACACTGTTGAACTGAATGATCTATTCTGGTCAGCTCATCATGCAACCTTGTCTGTAAGATATTGGCTTCAGTGGAGACAGTGGCCAGAGTGCCCACAAGCCTGTTAAATCTGCTGGCGGCGTGATTTGAATTTTCCTGCTGCTTAATAAACCTACTTTCCATTTGCTGTTCCAACCTTTTCAACCTCAGATCCAACCGACCGGTGACTTCAGTCATGGAGGTTTGGAAAGAAGAGAAGTGAGTGCTTAAGGTGGTAAGCTGAGAAGAAATTTGGACAAGCATGTCAGATGGGATAGATTGTGGAATAGTGGAGGTAGAAGTATGAGGATGAGGTTGTGGAGGATTAGAAGTGGAAGGATTGTCGGAGGCATCTGTCTGTGGTTCCCAAGAGACCATTCCAAGTATAGTGCAATCAACAACAGCTGAAGTTTGAGTATGGAATTGAGAAGAAACATTATCAGCCATCAAGATTTCAGGTTGGGATTGGGGTGGCTCAGTGGATTTTCCTTTGGCAGAGGGTAAGGATCGAGTGACTTGGTCACCCTCCTTTTTGTAGCCCATGAAAGTATTGACATAGTGAAACGTATAAACATTTCATTTAGGAACAACAATGCATTCTTCATTCGCCAAAGGTATACGAGCGGCTTCAAAAATGGCAGTAATGTGAGCAGCAAAAGGAAGTGAATATGCTGGGTTGTGCATAATGGAAGTAAAGGTATTGATAATCAAGTGAGGCAAGCACACTTGCTGCCTAGTCAACAACCCATGTAGAAGAAACAAATGCAGGCGGCTGACTCGCCCCCGACCACCACCTCTTGGCTGAAGAATTATGGTGATCATATGGTGTAGGAGGTGATGAAAAGGAGGGAATGTGTTGGCGTTTATGATTTTAGGAGACTCAGCTGGGGCTGGCAAACCAGTCACAAGAGCATAGGCTTCTTTGTCATCGAAAGAAGATTTCTAGAAGATAGCCCCTGACTTTGGAATGCTCAAAGCTTTGTGAATCAACTACTTTGTGAGGCCAATGACCACATCTTTCACCACTGTGTACAATTTTACATCCACCATTTGCAAATTATGATAAAATTCTTGTACCAGTCGAGGATAATACTTCTTGTGTGACGACATGAAAGAGATCTAGCCCTGAGTGTCTACTACGTCCGGTAATTCTGGAAATAGTTCTAGCAATATCTGATCATTGAAATCTACCCTCCATGGCAACATGATTGTTTTTGGCTTCAATACCCCAGAGATGGGGTGTATAAGGGAGGTTGTGTCGGACGCATCAATCTTGGCCTTCGGAGGACGCTTGGACCCTTCTGCTGGAACATTCTTCCCTTTGGATGATGATGAAGTCTTAGCCCCTTTCTTCTTTTGCGGAGCTTCAGAACCAGTTGTAGGAGCCTTCGGAGGTTGAGGATCATGGCGAAGCTTGGACCTTTTTTCTTGTCTGGGCGTAGCCGGCTCTGCCTTTTCAAGGGCTTTCTGCTTGGCCGCACGGGTTAGACGATAGGCCATGGAGATGGAAGGGTAGAAGGAGGAGAGGCTGGAACAGAGTAGGTGTCGGCTTGGAGCTTGGCTGGAGATGGCGGGAGTTGGCTTTCCGCAGACGGAGGGTTGCGATGGAGAATAGTGAAAGGTAGGTTTACCTCGAAGAGGAATAAAAGGTAAAGGTAATGTTTTGCAACTAAACCCAATAAAGAGCATGTTATATCACTTTAGAGGATATAGAAGTAAAACAACCCTTTCTTCACCAAAAAAGATCGTGTTAATTGACCATAACACATAATCCGATGGGTTAGACACTGCAAATGAGTGATTGTGATTTGAGGCTTAGATAAGATCTCTTGTTTGTCAAAAACTTTAATAAACCCAACCCAATTAGGTAGTGTCCTACAAGGTGCCTTTCACCCTTATAAGCAATTTCATGAAGGTCAATTAATCAAGGTGCTATCTGAAGCTGAGCTTAAGGGTGTTCATGTTTTCATGTTTGGCCTTGAGTCAACTACATTTCAATTTATTATCATTATTTTTTTTAATGGTCAAGTTTATCACATGCCTTTCTACACGAGGAAACATGATTTTTAGACGCCAGAGACCCCGGCTACTTAGTATGTCTAACCATTCCACTTTGGAATTAGTGAACACCTTTTTCTGTGAGGATACATGTTGATCAGACGCCAGTATCCCCAGTTACTCAGTGCTCCCAACCATTGTTTTTGTGAAAATGACAGAGTTAGCTTGGCTTTTCATGACACACGCCTCAACCTTTAGTTTTCCAATTTTTCGTTTGAAGGAGGCAGCAGTTTCTCAGAAGCGAATCCATTGCTCTGCCTAAATGATATGGTTATAGTGTATTCCCAAGGCAAGCATGAGTTATTTAACTCTCAATATCAATTTTCGGAATGAACACTTTGAATTGAGTAACCTTACTACTTTTGATTATAAGACTTCAAGGACACGAAGAGGACATTTACTTATTAGATGTGTCTATTAAGTCAAGACAAAGGAGACCTATGTCACTGCCATTCAACCTTGCCCTCAATGTGTTTACAGAACCCAACTCATAATTAAGTGAGATTAGGGTCAGCCAGTTACAGCCCAAAATTTTTCAAGGAAGAAAGGTTCATTTCCCTTGCTCCCCCTGAAGATATGACCCCTCGTTGGGTTTGTTTGACAAGAATTAGGTCATTGGTGGTGATGATGGTAGAGAGAAGTTGGGAGAAATGAGGAATGCTTTGATTAGAATCAAGGATTAAAATGAAACTATAGAAGGAGTGGTCTTAAAATGGCTGAACAGCTCATCCGCAAGAAGTTGACTCTTACCCTGGTGAGAGTCGACTCTCAGCCCATCCAAAAGCTGGTTTTCACAGGCATGTTGTAGGAGTCGACTTCTGACCCCTCTAAAGTCGACACATAACTCCTTTCAGAAGCTGCACTTTCCTGATTCAAGGCCAAAGTCAACTCTAAGCCTACCTGAAGTCGACACACAACTCCATTCAGAATCTTGATGAAGGACTTGTTCAAGGGCTAGTTCCACTATCATGTTGCCATTTGCTGCACTTGCCCCTTGTGTTTTTATTGAGAGCAACCATGCCACCATTTCCACTAGACATTACCAGATAATTGATGAAAATTGAAATTAATCTATGATGCATTTTCTAACTAGATGGATTTCCTCAGGTACTTGGCAGAGGTCTTCCTCTACACATAGTGTATGTGTCCAAACAGTCTTGAACTGCCCTTCCACATTACACCATTTCATATACCGAGGGTCCATGACATGTTGACAGTGGAACACACATGCATACATAGTATACTGCAATAACCTTGACTCCCCCTCAATTTGACACTGGTTTGACCACACAGGAGTAATGTATGTCAATGCAGAAATAGTTGAATAACAATGTAGAAAACAAATCAAGCATTTTTAAATGGAGATCTACACAAACCTAATTCTCTCCTTAAAGTGGTGAACCTGTCATTGCTAAGAGGTTTAGTGAAGATGTCAGCAACTTATTTTTTAGTTTCAATAAAATGCAATCCAAAGTTACCTTTGTTGACTTTATCTCTTATAAAATGATGCCGAATTTCAATATGTTTTGTCCTAGAGTGCTGGATTGGATTTTTGGACAGATTGATAGCACTCGTGTTGTCACACAGTATTGGTACACATCCAAGATCTATGTTGTAGTCCAGGAGTTGATGTTTGATCCACAATACTTGTGTTTCACAATTCCCTACTGCGACATATTCTGCCTCAGCAGTGGAGAGTGCAACTGAATGTTGCTTCTTGGAAGCCCAAGTGATCAGACATCCACCCAAAAACTGGCAATAACCACTTGTACTTTTCCTATCTATATTACATCCATCGTAATTCACATCTAAATATGATATAAGATCTAGCTCACATAATGCGGGATACCACAGTCCTAAATCTTGGGTACTAGCAAGGTATCGGAAGATACGCTTGACAGCCCCTTGATGTGATTCTCTAGGACAAGCTTGGAATCTGGCACACATGTTGCATCCCTATGGTTTTGATGATGTCTCACACTATAAATCAACCTCCTATCTCTAGATTCATGCTGGTTCATCACCTAAGTGAGTTCAGTTCATATGCTGTTCCATTATTTCATCTATCTACACTGTTTGGTTAATATCAACAGTAGTGGGTCGACTCATCAGCAAGGGTGGGTCGACGCATCAGAGCATTGATAGTTGGGCACAAAGTCTATACACCAGCTTGATCCATTTAGTCTGTACATTGGCATATCCTCTGCTAGTCTGTTCATCGGGCACTTTCTAACTGAAGTCCATACATTGGTCTCAATACTCATAGTTAGTTCAGCTCAACCCTATACATCCTTCCAAGCTTCAACTCTATACATTGGATTGTCACACTTCATGTCTATACACTGGCTGCTGCATTGTCATGAAGTCTACACATCCGATAGTGTATGTCTATACATCGCCCAGAGTCTTGTTTGCAAAGTCTGAATAGCGTCCGTTGTCAAGACTTCTTGAAGTCTGTACATCGGACTGCTTCTTTTGAAGTCTACACATTGGCTCATTCACTTCAGCAAAGTATGTACATTAGACTGTGGCAAAGTCTATACATTCGGTTCCTTGGGGAAAGTATGTACATCGCTTAGTCTGCACATTGCCTTCAGCCCAAGTGTTCAAAGCCAAGTCTATACAACGCCAACCCAACACATTGAACAGTTCTCCAAGTCAATACACTAGACTTCATTTCTCTAAGTCTATACACTGGTCTGTGATTCACCAACTCTGTACATTCGATATCTTTTCCTACGCATTGGCCAAGTCCATACACTCAACATTTCCCTACACTTTCCTGGCCAAGTTTGTACATCACTAAGTGTGTACATTGCATGCTGCTCAAACGTTCAATGTCTTCAAAGTCTGTACAGCGTCCATCTTAGCCAGCGTCTCATGCTGCGTCTTAGGCAAGTCTGTACAACGGCCTCATTCGTTCAAGTCTATACATTGAACTGCTCTTCAAAGTCCGTACAGCGTCCGTCTCAGCCAGCATCTCATGTTGTGTCTTAGGCAAGTCTGTACATCGGCCTCAGTCGTTCAAGTCTATACATTGAACTGCGTCTTAGGAAAGTCTGTACAGAGGCTTCAATTTACCAAGTCTGTACATCGGCTTCATTCGCTCAAGTCCACACATCCACAGTGGTTCATCAAGTCTATACATTCACTTGAGCTTCACCAAGTCTGTACAACGCTGAAGTCTTCACAAGTCTGTACAGTGCTTGAGCTTCACAAAGTCTATACATCGCTTCAAGCGATTCAAGTCTATACAGACTGCCTTTACATTCAGAGTCTGTACATCGGTTCATCAGCCGATCGTTTCATTCAGAAATCTCCAAGTCTGTACAGCCGAGTGTCTAATGCATCGTCTCACCCTGGCAGAGTCTATACACTGGCTAAGGCTGTCGAAGTCTATACAACACCGATGGGGTTCAAGTCTACACACTGCTCACAGTCTTATTAAGAGTATTACACAGGTTCCAAGTCTGTTCACTGGTTAGGCTTCGTGAAGTCTATACAGTGGCAGAAGCTTTGTTAAGTGTACACATTAGTAAGGCTTGTTTGCTTTGTTCTTCTTTAGTCTATACAATGCCTTCACATGCGATTGTTCATAGTCTATACACTGCCATCCGTCTGCATTGTTCATAGTCTATACACTGCCATCCGTCTGCATTGTTCATAAGTCTATACACTGCCATTCATGCGCATTGCTCATATGTCTATACACTGCCTTCACACATGCGCTTCTTTCACTAAGTCTGTACACTCTCTCACGTTGTACACACTTAATCAGTTGAAGTGTCTGAAGTATACACAGTCATGTTAATAGCCTGAACTAACTAAGTCTATACATTCCATCTGTCTGTCTGCAGGTGATTCAGGCTGATGATTGGGCACGTGAACCGAGGTTGGCACCTGGCACGTGATCCAAGACAACAGGCGCATGACACGTGGATGGCAACCTGGTCAGGATGCTGCCATGTGGTCGAAATTCAAATGATCTGGCCAAAAGTGCATGGGCGGGAACCTGGCAGCCACACGCCAATATCTGCTATAAATATAGAGCTTCATCCTTCAGTTGAAGCTTGATCGTGAATAGAGAAAGCAGAAGCCATTGGTGAGAGTTTGCACGATCCAGAAAAGAAAAAGAGCAGAGAGTTCCAGATTCGAGAGGAGTTTGTTCGAGAGAGAGAGCAGTGTGTGTGGATTGATGAATTGCTTCATTTGAAGCTACATTTGTATTGGGTTTCAGAACCGATTTCTTCTTCATTGGTTTTTGTTTCTACTTTGCTTTCGTTTTCATTTTGTTCATCCTTCTGATTTGAATTGTTTTCCCTCCGGTGTGTGGAGGAAGGGAGTATCACTCTAGTTTCCCTCTGTGTTGCAGAGGAAGAGAGATCGGTGATCTCTGGTGGTGTTAGTGACTGGTTGTCATTAACAGTTTCCCTCCGGTGTGTGGAGGAAGGGAGAGGATTCTCCGGTTGTGTTCTAGCTGGGAGCTAGAACAGGTTTCAAGTTCTGTGGGTAGCAGAACTTGGTTGAGGGATTTGTTTCCCTTGGTGTTCAAGCTGTGTGGCAGCATATTGTTCGCAGACTGAGTCTGCATTGATCTAGCATCGTCTAGTGGAATCCTCACTCTAGTTGGAGTGAGGGGTGGATGTAGATTGCGGACTGCAATCGAACCACCTAAAAACTGAGTGCCTCCTCTGTGGTTTGCTATTGTTATCTACGCTCTTCATCTGCTTGTCTCTTTGTTTCCATGTGATCAATTCTTCATTCTCATTTACATTTCTCTGTGCACGGATTAAGGAGGCGCGTTAGCAGTAGAAATTATTTTCCGCCTAAGTTTCTACAAATTGGGAGTGATCTATTCATACCCCCCTTCTATATCACTCTTGCTGCGCTAACAATTGGTATCAGAGCAGGTTTACGCCATGTGGACGAACGGTCAAGGGAATGCTGGTGGTCCTAGAACCTTCATGGCCGAAGGTCAATCCATTAGTCGCCCTCCTTATTTCGATGGTAGTAACTATCTGTTTTGAAAGAACAGGATGGAAGTGTTCATCAGGGCTCAGAGTCATAAACTGTGGAGAGTAATCACGGTGGGGCCATATGATCTGCCACCAAACGAGGATGCTTGGACAGATGACCATGTCAAGCTCTCTTCACTCAACTGGACGGCGCTGAACATCATCCAGTGTGCTGTTCATCCAGAGGAATATGCTCGTATATCTGCATACAGAACTGCCAAGCGAATGTGGGATGAGCTGCAATTGATCTATGAAGGTACAGCTCAAGTGAAAGCCTCGAAGGTAAATCTCTACACTTCTAAGTATGAAATGTTTAAGATGAATGCAGACGAGAATATAACTGAGATGTATGCCAGGTTGTCTTTAATCACAAATACTCTTAAAGGGCTAGGGAAGGATCTTGCTGAGGCAGATATAGTCAGGAAAATCCTTAGATCTTTATCCCCGGCATGGCACACTAAGGCCATTGTGATTGAGGAGTCAAAAGATTTGACTATCTTGACTGTGAATGAACTCATAGGATCTCTTATGACCTATGAGATGAATTTCAAAGGAGGTGGAGAAGGAAGTGAGAGGAAGGGTAAGAATGTGGCTCTAAGGGCATCCCGCAACAAGGGTAGCAACAGTGGGAGCAGCAGCAGTAGCCCCGAGTCTGAGTCCGAGCTTGAAGGTTTGTCAAATCTCGACCAGGAGGAGCAGGCAATGCTCACTAGACAGTTCAGAAAATTTCTGAAGAAAAAGGGAAAGACCTTTAGGAAGAAGAAGCCACACCCTTTCAACAAGAATGCTGAATTTACTAGTTACAGGGATAAAAATCCTAAGAGACTAACTTGTTTTAATTGTAACAAACAGGGACATATGAAAGGCGAATGCCCAGACCTCCAGAAGAAGGGTCCCTATCTTCAGAAGAAAAACATAAAGGTGCAGAAGAAGAAGAAGCCACAGGCGATGGTCTGCACATGGAGCGAGGAAGAAGAAGACCCAAAAGAAGCTTCCTCAGAAGAATATGAAGATGGAATTTGCCTTATGGCAAACAGTGAAGAGGAGGTAATAAACGTTTTTGAAAATTTCTCAATTGATGACTGGGAGGATGCTTATGGTGACTTGCTAGATAAATTTAATTCCCTTAGTAAAGAGCACAGAGTTCTGAAAAGAAAATTTAACACAAATGTTGAAGAACAAACTCTGGTCTGTGAGGAAAATGAGAAGCTAAAAGAACAACTAGAAGAAATAACCTCACTAAGGAAAGAAAATGATAAGCTCAAGGGAGAAATTCAAGAAAGTCAAAAACAGCTCAATGAATTCAAAACTAAAATTGAAGAAAGCATGAATGAAATTAGAGTGAATTCAGAGAAATATGAAGCTGTGAAGAAAGTAAATGCTGAGCTCCTAAAAAATTCTGAGTCCCTTCAAAAGGAGCTGGAAGACAAACAGAAAGTCTTAGAAAAGTTTATCCAAGGAAAGACTAGCTTAGATGCTATACTAGGGACTAGGGTCAATTTCAATAAGGAAGGTCTAGGCTATGACCCAACCAACAAGAGACCCTTGCAATTCAAGACCATCACCTTCTGCCCAGAGAAGGGAAAAGAAAAGCTGGACACACCATCCAGCTCAAACAGCTCTAAGGAAATTCAAAGTCCTAAAGAAAACACAAAAATCAGTACTGGACAACCATTTAAGATGGGAATGAATTTTATGAAGAATAACACTAAGCCCACTTACCAGAACACAAATGGTAGATGGACCAAGAAAGTAAATCAGAATAAGAGCTGGAATTACAACAATCAGATGGGTCCAAACAGGACCTACTGGAGAAATAACTTTCATGGTCAAAGATATGCTAATCAACAAGCCTACAGGAAATTTCCTAGGAATAGGAAGACTAATGAATGGAATAGAACTCACTTCTCCAGTTCAGCTGGATTCAACTTTAATAAACCAGAAAGGAAGGTGCCAGAGAAAACCATGCTGAAACAAATCTGGATACCTAAACACTTGATCAGAGATTTGAACAATGTCATTGGACCCAACTCATCTTGGGTTCCAAATCACTCTGCTTGATGTATCTGTGTAGGTCGGCCTGGCAGCTGAAGACAACAAGTGGTACCTCGACAGTGGCTGCTCCAGGCATATGACAGGAGACCGATCCAAGTTTAGCAAGATAGAGATGAAGCCAGGGGGTCTGGTCAAGTTTGGAGGAAAGAACAAAGGTAAAATAATTGGAGTTGGAACAGTAGGTAAGTCTTCCACAAACTCCATTGAAAAAGTCTTACTTGTGGAAGGGCTTCAACACAACCTGATTAGCATTAGTCAATTATGTGACAGGGGTCACAAGGTTGTATTTGATGATAGTTCATGCAAAATCCTTGAAACAAATTCTGACATGGTTAAATTTGTAGCCAACAGGATTAATAATGTCTACATTGTAGACTTAGATGAGAAATCTGAATCTACTATTTGCTTATCTGCCAATTCTGAAAATGATGCCTTTGAATGGCATAGACGTCTAGGTCATGCTAGCTTTTCAACTTTAAATAAATTGGTCAAGCATGATTTAGTTAGAGGCATGCCTAGAATTAAATTCAACTCAATATCAAAAGCATGTGATGCCTGTGCTCTAGGCAAACAGACCAGAAATTCTTTTAAATTAAGATCTGAGCCATTGTCTTCTAGACCAATGGAACTTCTTCATATGGACCTTTTCGGTCCAACTAGAACTCAGAGTCTTAATGGAAACAGGTTTGGCTATGTCATCATAGATGACTTCTCTAGATATTCATGGATATTTTTCTTAGCAAATAAGAGTGATGCATTTCAAAAGTTTAATCTATTTTTCAATAAGGTCAAACAAGAAGGGAAGTACAAGGTTAGTTCTATTCAATCTGACCATGGAGGTGAGTTTGAAAACTCCATGTTTACTGATCTTTGTGACAAAGAAGGACTAACTCACAGGTTTTCTTCTCCCAGGACACCTGAACAAAATGGGATTGTGGAGAGAAGAAATAGAACAGTGGTGGAGATGGCCCGAACCATGTTGATTGAAAGTAAATTACCTAGAAGGTTTTGGGCAGAAGCGGCCAATACAGCAACCTACATAATCAACAGGGCCATGGTAAGACCCATACACAAGAAAACACCCTATGAGCTTCTAAAAGGTAAGAAACCAAACTTGTTTCATTTCAGAATTTTTGGAGCAAAATGTTTTATTCATAACAATGATAAGAAAGATTTAGACAAGTTTGAAGCCAAGAGTTCACCTGGAATATTCTTGGGTTACTCTGAAGTGTCAAGGGCATATAGGGTATTTAACATATCAGATCAGAAAGTGGAAGAATCTCCACACATCCTTTTTAGTGAAAAGAAAGATGTTTCTAATGTTGAAAATCTTGACAGGGATTCCAATCATGGTGGAGATTTTCTAGAAGACCAACAAGAAGAAGAGAAGACTCAGCAGAGTGGAGAAACAAATTCCCCAAATCAGGAAGGTCCAAGAGAAACAGGTGAGTCTTCAACAAATATTAGATTTCTTAAAGACCATCCTTTAGATAAAGTCATAGGCAATCCTGAAGATCCTCTTCGGACTAGGTCTCATTTTAGAAATGTGAATAATGATGACTTAATTGCATTAGTCTCACAAATTGAACCCAAAACAGTAGAAGAGGCCTTAGCTGATCAAGCTTGGGTCAATGCTATGAGTGAGGAATTAGGTCAGTTTGAAAGGAATAATGTCTGGGAGCTTGTCCCAAGACCAGATGGCATAAATATCATAGGAACCAAGTGGGTGTTCAAAAATAAGATGAATGAAGATGGAATTATCTCGAGGAATAAGGCCAGACTAGTAGCCAAAGGCTACTGTCAGGAATTCGGTGTAGACTTTGATGAATCCTATGCACCTGTTGCTAGGATGGAAGCTATAAGATTGTTGCTTGCCTTTGCATGCTCAAGGAATATAAAACTCCAACAAATGGATGTTAAAAGTGCCTTTTTAAATGGAGTTATTAAGGAAGAAGTTTTTGTTGAACAACCTCCTGGATTTCAATATTCTCCTCAACCTAACCAAGTTTTCAGGTTAAACAAAGCCTTGTATGGTCTAAAGCAGGCTCCAAGAGCTTGGTATGAAAGATTGTCTGAATTTCTGATCAGCAAGGGCTACAAAAGAGGTAAAGTTGATCAAACTTTATTTACCAAGGGCATGAATAAAGATCTCATCATAGTTCAGGTATATGTAGATGACATTGTATTTGGATCAACTAAGCATGAACTATGTGATGAATTTTCTACCATGATGTCTGCTGAATTTGAAATGAGCTTGGTTGGTGAACTAAAATATTTTCTTGGATTGCAGGTACAATAGCTAGAAGATGGGTGCTTCATCAACCAAACCAAATACACAATGGAACTGTTCAAAAGGTTTGGCATGGAAAACTTAAAGCACATTACTACACCCATGGGCACCAATACTTCATTGGATGCAGATGAGACATGTAAAGAAGTAAATGCCAAACTTTATAGAGGTATGATTGGATCACTTCTTTACTTGACAGCCTCTAGACCAGATATACAATTCAGTGTAGGAATGTGTGCAAGGTATCAATCTAGACCTACTGAACTACACTTAGCTGCAGTTAAAAGAATCTTCAGATATTTGTCAGTTAGTCATTCTCTTGGTTTATGGTTTCATGCATCTCACACACTTAACTTAGTAGCATACACAGATACTGATTATGCAGGCTGTAAACTAGACAGGAAAAGCACTAGTGGCCATTGTGAATTCTTGGGTGGGTGTTTAGTGTCTTGGGGCTCCAAGAAACAACATTCTGTGGCCCTCTCCACTGCAGAAGCTGAATATGTGGCTGCAGGGAGCTGTGGAACACAAGTAATATGGATTAAACACCAGCTTCAGGACTACCAAGTAGACCTGGGGTGCACACCTATTTACTGTGATAATACTAGTGCCATCAATCTTGCTAAAAATCCTGTTTTGCATTCACGAACCAAACACATAGAGATAAGACATCATTTTATAAGAGATGAGGTGTCTAAGAATAATTTTGAACTGATCCATGTAGGCACAGATAATCAAATTACTGACATATTCACAAAACCTCTGAATAATGAAAAATTCACCACATTGAGAAGAGAATTAGGCTTATACAAATTGTCTTAATTATGAAGCCTGTTCTTGTTGTGAGGGGGAGTTGTGTTTGTCTGAAAATTAGCCTTCTCTCATGCTGGTTTAAGGGGGTGTTCAGAATGCTTACTGGTTAGCTTTCAGGAATACTTTGAGTAAGGGGAAGCTTTGAGATTATGCTGAAATGTTTTATTAAGGAATGCTATGTCTTAGGGGGAGCTGAGTTGTGATGTGAGAAGAGAAGTTCTTTGACAGATTCAAAAGAGCTGTCCAGATGTGTAGCTTTGCTGGTCTTGCATGACTGATCTAGAGTGGTTCTCTCAGACAGTAGAGTGTCACTGATCTCTTAAGTCTATAAGTCAGTGACTCTAATCTCCAGATTAGAATCTTTCCTTTAGTACTTCTTCAGAGATTTGGACTAATTGCATAAAGTATATCTTCCTACATTGTCATTGATTCTGGTTCAGGCCAAAAACTTGTATGTCTTGATATCTGACCCAATCAACTTAAAATCTAGACTTCAAGACTCAATTCAAGAAATAGTCCTCTTGGTATTGTTTTCAATCATTCTATCTCTTTAACTCAAGGGCTTAACTGAACAAAAATGTTCTGTTTTGATCACTGAG
Organism: Amorphophallus konjac; assembly: GCA_022559845.1. Taxonomy (NCBI): domain Eukaryota; kingdom Viridiplantae; phylum Streptophyta; class Magnoliopsida; order Alismatales; family Araceae; genus Amorphophallus; species Amorphophallus konjac. The sequence continues at coordinate 211,097,337 of CM040123.1, read as the reverse complement.
AAACTGGGAGCTTCATCAATGAAATGAATTTTTCTCCCATGTCATGAGGTGTCAAATGCTTAAAATGAATGAAAAGACATGACAGAGCAATGGTGGCTTGCTGGTGAGTAACTGGGGACTCTGGCCTCTAATCAAGGTGTTTCCTCATGTCAAAAGCCACAGTTACTATCTCTGTTCCCTAATAACAAAAAAAAAGGGAAGTAATGAGGTACTCACTCTGAGTAACTGGAGATTCAGGCCTCTAATCAAGGTGTCTCTCTAATGTCAAAGGAGTGAACTACCAACTTACTCATTGATCTTCTTGAAAATCATCTCCAACAAAAAATTCCTTGCTGTTATGCAACTAATGGATTGCTTGTCTTCAATACCTTGAGAACACCTCTCTGATTTAGTCTCTTGCTGACTTGTGGGATAGTTGAATGATCAGCTATATCTGACCATACTTGTGAACTCCTGCTCTAAATCATCCACTATGTATGCTGATAAACTTGTCTATCATTCTACTTCTCTATTATGTACTGAAGTATAAAGAATCTTCTCTTGAGATTAGAAACTCACTTATTCTCTTAAGACCTACTCGTGACTTTCTGCACTAAGAAATTATTGCTCTTATTCTTCATGTCTCCAGCACTGTTATACATTCTGTAGTTCTTTTTGCTGATGTCAAAGGGGGAGAGAAATTTGCAATATTTGCAACTTCAGTGAGAAGTTCTACAATATCAGTGAGTCTTGAGCTTTGGGGGAGTCATGTTGCTTCGTGGAAGATATGGTTTTGAGTTGAGGGGGAGATGAGAGTGTGTTGTAGGGATTGTATAATTCATCTGCATGTGTGCATGCCTTGAATTTACTTTGTCTGTTGCAGCTGATATAAATTCCTTGATATTGCTTGATTCATAGTGTTGTCATCATCAAAAAGGGGGAGATTGTTGCATCCCTATAGTTTTGATGATGTCTCACACTATAAATCAACCTCCTATCTCTAGATTCATGCTGGTTCATCACCTAAGTGAGTTCAGTTCATATGTTGTTCCATTATTTCATCTATCTACACTGTTTGGTTAATATCAACAGTAGTGGGTCGACTCATCAGCAAGGGTGGGTCGACGCATCAGAGCATTGATAGTTGGGCACAAAGTCTATACACCAGCTTGATTCATTTAGTCTGTACATTGGCATATCCTCTGCTAGTCTGTTCATCGGGCACTTTCTAACTGAAGTCCATACATTGGTCTCAATACTCATAGTTAGTTCAGCTCAACCCTATACATCCTTCCAAGCTTCAACTCTATACATTGGATTGTCACACTTCATGTCTATACACTGGCTGCTGCATTGTCATGAAGTCTACACATCCGATAGTGTATGTCTATACATCGCCCATAGTCTTGTTTGTAAAGTCTGAACAGCGTCCGTTGTCAAGACTTCTTGAAGTCTGTACATCGGACTGCTTCTTTTGAAGTCTACACATTAGCTCATTCACTTCAGCAAAATATGTACATTAGACTGTGGCAAAGTCTATACATTCGGTTCCTTGGGGAAAGTATGTACATCGCTTAGTCTGCACATTGCCTTCAGCCCAAGTGTTCAAAGCCAAGTCTATACAACGCCAACCCAACACATTGAACAGTTCTCCAAGTCTATACACTAGACTTCATTTCTCTAAGTCTATACACTGGTCTGTGATTCACCAACTCTGTACATTCGATATCTTTTCCTACGCATTGGCCAAGTCCATACACTAAACATTTCCCTACACTTTCCTGGCCAAGTCTGTACATCACTAAGTGTGTACATTGCATGCTGCTCAAACGTTCAATGTCTTCAAATTCTGTACAGCGTCCGTCTTAGCCAGCGTCTCATGCTGCGTCTTAGGCAAGTCTGTACAACGGCCTCATTCATTCAAGTCTATACATTGAACTGCTCTTCAAAGTCTGTACAGCGTCCGTCTCAGCCAGCGTCTCATGCTGTGTCTTAGGCAAGTCTGTACATCGGCCTCAGTCGTTCAAGTCTATACATTGAACTGCGTCTTAGGAAAGTCTGTACAGAGGCTTCAATTTACCAAGTCTGTACATCGGCTTCATTCGCTCAAGTCCACACATCCACAGTGGTTCATCAAGTCTATACATTCACTTGAGCTTCACCAAGTCTGTACAACGCTGAAGTCTTCACAAGTCTGTACAGTGCTTGAGCTTCACAAAGCCTATACATCGCTTCAAGCGATTCAAGTCTATACAGACTGCTTTTACATTCAGAGTCTGTACATCGGTTCATCAGCCGATCGTTTCATTCAGAAATCTCCAAGTCTGTACAGCCGAGTGTCTAATGCATCGTCTCACCCTTGCAGAGTCTATACACTGGCTAAGGCTGTCGAAGTCTATACAACACCGATGGGGTTCAAGTCTACACACTGCTCACAGTCTTATTAAGAGTATTACACAGGTTCCAAGTCTGTTCACTGGTTAGGCTTCGTGAAGTCTATACAGTGGCAGAAGCTTTGTTAAGTGTACACATTAGTAAGGCTTGTTTGCTTTGTTCTTCTTTAGTCTATACAATGCCTTCACATGCGATTGTTCATAGTCTATACACTGCCATCCGTCTGCATTGTTCATAGTCTATACACTGCCATCCGTCTGCATTGTTCATAAGTCTATACACTGCCATTCATGCGCATTGCTCATATGTCTATACACTGCCTTCACACATGCGCTTCTTTCACTAAGTCTGTACACTCTCTCACGTTGTACACACTTAATCAGTTGAAGTGTCTGAAGTATACACAGTCATGTTAATAGCCTGAACTAACTAAGTCTATACATTCCATCTGTCTGTCTGCAGGTGATTCAGGCTGATGATTGGGCACGTGAACTGAGGTTGGCACCTGGCACGTGATCCAAGACAACAGGCGCATGACACGTGGATGGCAACCTGGTCAGGATGCTGCCATGTGGTCGAAATTCAAATGATCTGGCCAAAAGTGCATGGGCGGGAACCTGGCAGCCACACTCCAATATCTGCTATAAATATAGAGCTTCATCCTTCAGTTGAAGCTTGATCGTGAATAGAGAAAGCAGAAGCCATTGGTGAGAGTTTGCACGATCCAGAAAAGAAAAAGAGCAGAGAGTTCCAGATCCGAGAGGAGTTTGTTCGAGAGAGAGAGCAGTGTGTGTGGATTGATGAATTGCTTCATTTGAAGCTACATTTGTATTGGGTTTTAGAACCGATTTCTTCTTCATTGGTTTTTGTTTCTACTTTGCTTTCGTTTTCATTTTGTTCATCCTTCTGATTTGAATTGTTTTCCCTCCGGTGTGTGGAGGAAGGGAGTATCACTCCAGTTTCCCTCTGTGTTGCAGAGGAAGAGAGATCGGTGATCTCTGGTGGGGTTAGTGACTGGTTGTCATTAACAGTTTCCCTCCGGTGTGTGGAGGAAGGCAGAGGATTCTCCGGTTGTGTTCTAGCTGGGAGCTAGAACAGGTTTCAAGTTCTGTGGGTAGCAGAACTTGGTTGAGGGATTTGTTTCCCTTGGTGTTCAAGCTGTGTGGCAGCATATTGTTCGCAGACTGAGTCTGCATTGATCTAGCATCGTCTAGTGGAATCCTCACTCTAGTTGGAGTGAGGGGTGGATGTAGATTGCGGACTGCAATCGAACCACCTAAAAACCGAGTGCCTCCTCTGTGGTTTGCTATTGTTATCTACGCTCTTCATCTGTTTGTCTCTTTGTTTCCATGTGATCAGTTCTTCATTCTCATTTACATTTCTCTGTGCATGGATTAAGGAGGTGCGTTAGCAGTAGAAATTATTTTCCGCCTAAGTTTCTACAAATTGGGAGTGATCTATTCATCCCCCCTTCTATATCACTCTTGCCGCGCTAACAACACATACACACACTGAATTGAATATCTGGTCTTGAAGTAGTTAAATAAAGTAGGGTGCCTATCATACCTCTATATGTTTTTGCATTTACCAAATTACCTCTTTCATCAGCATCTAATGTTGTATTTGTGCTCATTGGTGTTCTAATTGATTTGCAGCTCTCCATGCCAAACTTTTTCAGCATTTCCCAAATGTACTTGGACTGATTAATGAAATAGCCTTCTTTGCATTGTATAACCTGCAGTCCAAGAAAGAATTGTATGCCCCCCATTAGGCTCATCTCAAATTCTTCAGTCATTAGGCTTGCAAATTCAGCACACAATTGAGGTTCAGTAGACCCAAATACAATGTCATCAACATAGATTTGTACAACAAGTATGTCATTACCTTGGGTCTTGAAAAATAAGGTCTGGTCAATTTTACCTCTTGAATATCCCTTTTCAGTTAAGAATGAGCTCAATCCCTCGTACCATGCTCTTGGAGCCTGCTTTAGACCATACAACGCCTTATTGAGTTTAAAAATATGGTTAGGAAACTCATCACACTCAAACCCGGGAGGTTGTTCTACATAAACCTCTTCTTTTATCACCCCATTTAGAAATACACTTTTTACATCCATTTGTTGTAATTTGATTCCATGAGATGATGCAAATGCAAGTAAAATTCTAATAGCCTCTAATCTGGCCACCGGGGCATAAGATTCTTCAAAATCAATTCCAAATTTCTGGTTGTACCCCTTGGCCACTGATCTAGCCTTGTTTCTAATAACCTCTCCTTCCTCACTCAGTTTGTTTCTAAACACCCATTTGGTTCCAATAACGGGGTGTGAAGAGGGTCTAGGGACAAGGTGCCATACTTTATTTCTCTCAAATTGATTTAACTCTTCATACATGGCGTTTATCCAGCATTCATCCTGCAAAGCTTCCTCTACCATCTTAGGCTCTATTTGGGAGACTAGTGCAAGTTGATCCAGCTCATTAACAACCCTATATTGAGATCTTATTTTCCGAGGATCATTTACATTACCGATTATGCTATCCAGGGGAGGATCTTTCAGTGTCCTTATGTTGACAAGATCTTTACCTGAGGCAGCCGCATTTTTATTTTGTTCGTCAGAGTTACCTTGTTCTTCTCCAGGACTTGATTCCTCACCATGCTCTGTTGACTCATCCTTTGACTCCAGAAATTCACCATCTTCATTTTTCTTGGAAACATGATCATCATTAGAAGAGTCATTTACTTTATCAAATGTAACATGATGAGATTCCTCAACTAGTTGATCTTTAACATTAAACACTCTATAAGACCTTGATTTGTCAAAATATCCCAGAAATATTCCTATGTCACTTTTAGGCTCAAATTTATCCAAATCCTTTTTGTCATTATTATGAATGAAGCATTTTGCCCCAAAGATTCTAAAATGAGCTAGAGATGGTTTTTTACCTTTGAATAGCTCATATGGTGTTTTTACACTAGACGATCTTACCATTGCACGATTCATAATGTAACATGCCATATTTACCGCCTCTGCCCAGAATTTTCTTGGAATATTTCCCTCCATTAGCATTGTTCTTGCCATCTCTACCAAGGTCCGATTTCTTCTTTCCACGACACCATTCTGTTCTAGCATTCTGGGTGAGGAGAATGTGTCTGTTATTCCTTTGTTCCTGCAAAAATTATCAAATTTAGAATTCTCAAATTCCCCACCATGATCAGATAGGATTGTGCAAATCTTGAACTTACTGTCCTGCTTTAGCCTTTTGTAGAATGCCTGAAACTCATGAAGCACATCATTCTTATGAGATAAGAAAAACACCCAAGTAAATCTTGAGAAATCACCCACTAAAACATAACCATATCTCTTTCCACTAATGCTAGCAGTCCTGGTTGGACCAAATAAGTCCATATGCACTAGCTCTAGTGGTCTGGAAGACTGGTTTTCAAATCTACTTTTGAAAGACTTTCTAGTTTGCTTCCCTTGGGTACATGCATCACATACCTTGGTGTTTTGGTTAAAAGAGATTTTAGGTAACCCTCTGACCATTTTGTTCTTGACCAATTTATGCAACACTCTATAGCTAGCATGCCCTAATCTACGATGTCACAACCATGCCAAGTCTTCTTTTTTGACAGTCAATAATAAATCAACATGGGCAGGGTCATCTAGGTCTATCATGTAAACATTGTTCACTCTCTTGCCCATAAACTTTATTAATTCTGAGTTAGGTTCCATTATTTTGCAGATCTGGGAATCAAACACTACTTTGTGACCTCTGTCACACAGTTGACTTATACTGAGCAAATTGTATTCTAAACCATCCACTAGTAATACATTTTCAATGCAACTCGAAGGTTTCTTACCTATCTTACCTACACTGATGATATTACCTCTGTTGTTTCCGCCAAATGTTACATATCCACCATCCTTGTCATTCAGCTGGCAGAATTTTTTCTTGTCTCCAGTCATATGCCTCGAACAACCGCTATCCAAGTACCATTTGTTGTGCACGACTGCCATACATTCCTGCATGGAAAATTACATGGGAGATTTTGGAACCCAAACAAACTTGGGTCCATTGAGACTTGCAGAATTATGTAAATACTCCAGAAATAACATGGGAACCCATATTTGGTTAATCCTTTCTTTCTTACTGTTCGCAGGGATGACATAATTTTTGTTTTTGTCTAGTTTCTTGGTCGACTCAAAATGGTGTGTGGGTCGACTCCTTTGATCCTAGAATTTATCTGGGTTTCTATTTCTTCTTCTGGTTGACTCATAGTAGGGTTTGAGTTGACTCATGTTCTGCCAGGTTTCAAAGGACCTTCTGGATCTGCCCATGGTCGACTCCTGATGGGGGCTAGGTCGACTCCTGAATTTCCAGAACTCTGGTTTTCTCACCTGATGATGGTTGATTGCCTTTGAGATCTTGTTTGGTGGTATGTTCCTATTTGTTGAGTACTTTTGAAAGATTTGAGCTTTGGATTTTAACTCTTGTAGGTTATCTTGATGAACCTCACTCTTCATCGGATTCTTTTCATTAGTTTTGCTGCAACCGACTTGTTTCATGTAATTTTCACATGGACCTTTACCAATTGATCTCTCAGTTTGTTGGTTGTCATTAGAGCCACTTACCTCTACTTTTTCTGGTTCATACATGTTGATAAGAGGTTTCATTCCTTTTGAGTCTTGTCCTGCCACAAAGGTAATTGTTTTCACTTGAAATTCCTTTTTGGCAGTTGGGTTGTAGCCTAACCCTTCTTTTTGAAAGTTTACTTTTGATCCTAACACAGCATTTAAGTTTTCTTTTTCTCTTACCAATTTTTCCAAAGTTTCTTGTTTACCTTTCAATTCTTCTTGAGTCTTTTCAATTTCTTTTTGAAGTTGACAGTTGACTTCTTTGATGGCATCAAACTTTTCGTTTGTTAGTTTTATTTCTTGCTCAAAATCTTGCACTTTCAATTTTAGTTCATCTATTGTTTTCTTCAAAATTTCATTCTCATCTTCCAAATTTTTAGTTATCTCTTCATTTGACTCTAGTTCCCTCAGTTTCATGTTTAAACTAGTTGTCTCCATCTCAAGGGCTGCACACTTATTTACTAAATTAGTATCATGACTCATTGAATTAATTTTCTTCTTCAGAGTTTTATTTTCTTTTCTAATCATGTCATATTGATCCAACAATTCAATATATGCATCTTCCCAGTCATGTATAGAAAAGTGTTCAAACGGAAATGTTACCTCAATGTCTTCATTGTCTCCTTTTGCCATGAGACACAATTTTCCATCTTCCTCATCAGAGGTGGTCACTACCTCATCATCTTCCTCTTCATCGCTCTAAGTGCTTGTCATTGCTTTGGGCTTCTTCCCCTTCCATTTGGAGTTTGTCTTCTTTGGAGCCTCTGGACAATCCGTCTTCATGTGACCTGGTTTCCTACAATTCTACCAGACAATCTTATTAGATGGTTTCTTAGATTGTTCAGATTTGAATTGAGAAGAATTTCTTACCATTCCCTTCTTACTCTTGAATCCCTTACCTTCCTTTTGAAGAAACTTCCTAAATTTTCTTGTTAGCATGGCGAACTCACCGTTGTCTTCTTCGGCACTTGATGACTCACTTACCTCAGAAGATTCGGATGTGCTTGAGTTTGCTTTCAGGGCTACTGGTTTTTTTCTTTTTGCCCTCATCCTCCTTCCTCTCGAGGTTGAGTTCGTAAGTCATTAGCAACCCAATCAATTGATCCACGGTCATAGTGGAAAGGTTCTTTTAGTCTTCAATGACTGTGGCTTTGGTGTGCCACACAGGAGTGAGAGACCTGAGAATTTTTCTAACCAAATCCTTCTCACTGTAAGTCTTACCTAAAGTTTTCAGGCTGTTAGTCAGTTGCATCAGTCTTGCATACAATTATGAGACAGTTTCATCGATTTTCATCTTAAACATTTCATAGTCAGAAATCAGCATATTTGCTTTGGTTTCTCTTACCTCGGAGGTTCCTTCATAGATGACTTCTAATCGATCCCACATGGCTTTGGCTGTTGCGCACTAAGAAACTCTTGAGTACTCCATGGGGTGAAGTGCACATTGCATTATATTCATTGCACCCCAGTTGATGGTTGATTTTCTTATTTGCTCTCTCGTCCAAGTGTCCTCGTCATCAGGAAGCTCGTAGGGACCACGACTCACCACTCTCCATGTTTCGTGGTCTTGAGCTCTTAGGAATACCTGCATTCGATTTTTCCAATATGAGTAATCAGTTTCATCAAAGAATGGCAGTCTGCTCACTGAGTGCCCCTCAGTTATTAGACCTCTAGACGACAATCCACCAACTCTCTCCTGGTTGTTAGACCACATATTGGAGAGCCTAGCTCTCATACCACGTGTTGAATATGGATTAAGTAGATCTACAGGGGGGTGAATAGATCTACCCCCAAAAACTAAGCTTACTAAAAATGGCTAGGTGTTTATTTTGAATAACGATGTAAAGAGAGGAGCTTTTTATGAAACCTGTTCAATCACACGTGAGACTAGGGAAAGTAAAGATAAGGCAATCACATCAAGACACATCACACCATAAGCCAATCTTTTTATGTGGTTCGGTCTCTCCCACGAGACCTACGTCCACCCCTCACTCGGCTTGAGTGAGGCTTCACTATCAAGGAGATCACCCTTAATAAGCACAGCTGTCCCATAGCTTTATACACACTGACACATAGCTTGTCTACGCTAAATCACAGCTTCCAATGCTGACTCACAGCTTGCGTACACTGACTCATAGCTTGAGATTCAAGAAACATGTAGTTAAAGAAAAACAAATAAGAAGAAACAAGAGGAAAATGATTTTAGATTGCGTTGACTCTAAATCTCAAGAACCATGAGTAAAAAAAATCTGAACTACGCCCTTGTTGTTGAAGATGATTCTTGCAGATGAAGGCTTGGTGGATCAATGTGGTTGGCTCCACCGTTCTTCTTCTTCCTCAGCAGGCACCCATCTACTTTTTCATCAATCAAACTCTCCTTTTTCTCATAAAAGGATCTCCCGGTCTTCTCTCTCTTTTTCACTTTGTTTCTTCCATTTTGAACAGCCCCTCTCTTGTCTTCCCTCCACTCACATCTTCGCGCCAAGTACCAGAGTTCTGATTTCAAAAGGAACCTATTCGCAATGGCCTCCTGGAGATTTGCTGGACGGAGGTTGGAGATTCTCCTATAATTCAGTGATAGGTTGGAAGACTTGTTCCTAATCTGGTATAGTGACAGAGGTCCCTGAATGCTATCTCTCACGTGTGCATTTGATGCCTATAATCACGTACCAACCTGGATCACGGACCTGGATTTCGGATCTTGGGCCAGCTGAGTTCGGTTTTAGGGCTTAACCACGATCCTTTGGCGTTGGTCGACTCCCAGGGCCTTGAGAGTCGACTTTCAGCCATAGCCCGAACCAGCCCGATTTCTGTCTGAATCAGAAGTCGACTCTCAGGGCCTTCGGTGTCGACACTATTGGGTTCGGTGCTAGTATTCAGAGGGGGGGGTGAATGAATATGGCCTATAAAAACTTTCACCCAATATAAAATTTCGCTCAAAAAGGAACTATGATGCTAACTAGACAGATTTACCAAATCTGAAACTAATCAACTATTCTGTTCGATCAGTTAGCAGACACATGGAGCGCCCCTATGCATTCATCTAGCGGAAGCACAAATGAACAAATCAAACCACAATGCACAAGGGTTTTTAGGTGGTTCGGTCCAGCAGACCTACATCCACCCCACACTCAAACAGAGTGTGGCTTCACTAACGGCTGGGCAACACAGCTTGCCAAACAAAAGCTGATACACAGCTTCCCAGGAGAACAACCTCTCCTCTTCCTCCTACCCGGAGGGAACCTCTAGTAACCCACAGTTACTAGAACCCAGAGACTCACGTCTCTCTTCCTCTTTACCAAGAGGGAACCCCACTAGTAGCAACCCCACTACTAGTGAACCAGAGGTCGAAGACCCCTCTTCCTCCAAACCTGGAGGGAACCCACAAGCAGACCACCTGCTGCTTGCAAACCGGAGATCAGATCTCCCTTCTCCTGATCTCACAGGAGGACCCCGACCTCAGTCCAGAGGATCGGAACAACAAACGAGGAAAACTAAGGAAAACAATAAACGAAAACAACACAGCAATCAGAAAGTTGTAAAGACAGATAACACAAATGTGGCTCGCATGGAGCTGACTGGCCTGGATTTGATCCACGGTCCAATAAAGACAGATCTTCAAGCAACTTCTTCCTTGTTCTCCACGAGCTCTCTCGCTCACTTTCTATCTCTCTTTTCTTTCTCTTCTACTCTCCTAGGAGCTTCTTCTGCTACTTCTCTTCTTCTTCTTCTCAACTCACGATCTCTCTTTTTCTTTCTTCTGCTCTCCTAATCTCTCACTCTCTACTCTTCTATGCTCTCTTCTTTTCTTTCTTCTCTTCCTTTTTCTGGATCGGGGCTCTCTGTATGAACTTTTCTTCTTGCCAACTCGATCACCTTCATCTGAGGACGAAGGGTTCTATTTATAGCAGCAACAGCAGGTGGATAGAGCACAAAACGCGTGTGCCTCCCACGCTCGATCCAGAATCTTCCTGCCACGTGTCCTTATCAGATTGGTTCCTCTTGTCTCGGATCACGTGCAGCCCAGGAGTGTGGAATGTTCTTCCTCGGACCTGTAATGAGATTAAAACCATTAACACTGAGGGCCACAGGAACTAAAGCTGCATGAGGTATGTAATAGTAATACTAGATGCACTGAGAACGACACGAGATACACAGGGTGACTACAGCACGAAGTAAGGAAAAAATGACACGAGATACACTGTGACAGAACAGACACAACGAAGAGAACGACACGAAGTGAGGTTATAAAACAACACGAGGTAAAAAGAAGAACGACATGAAGTGGTTGCAACAACAAGCAAGACATAAAAGATGACACGAGATGCAACTAGAGGACAGAGAGAAGCGACACGAGGTTCACACAGAAACGACATGAGGTGGTACAGAAAGCAACACGAGGTGCTGCAATGTTCTGCACGCAGTGGAACAAAAACGACACGAAGACACAACAAGGAGAACGACACGAAGTCACAACAAGGAGAACGACACGAAGTCACTGTAACAAACCAAACACTACTAAATGAACGACACGAGGTCAGATGAGAACAGCACGAAGTAAAACGAGAACGACACGAAGTGTCACTGTAACAACACGGAGATACGAATGCAAAAACAACACGAAGATGAATACAAAAACAACACGAAGACACGAATACAAAGACAACACGAGGACAAAAATAGAAACCGACACGAGTTGAAAACAACACGAAGATGAAACACAAGAATTGACACGGAGTGTGGTCAAGGCGAGAAGGACACGAGGTCTAAAATAGAAAAACCAACACGAAGACACAAAGACAAAAACAACACGAAGACGAAGATGACACGGGATGAGCAACTTAAAAACTAAGGAAACGACACGAGGTTCACAGGGAAACGACTCAAAGTTCGTTAGAACAGTTCGAGCTGGTTCAGTAAACATTACGAGGATAGAAAGTGAAGCTACACGAAGTTTAAATAGCCGAAGATAAGACTCGGAGACTGGAAGACAAGGATGGAACAACACGAAGTATTGTAGGGACAAACGACACGAAATATGAAGGAAACAACACGGACACACGACGTACAATCTCATAGCAGTGTACCTGGTAGCCATGAAAAATTAACACGAAGTGTTGTAAGCTCAGACGACACGTGATCTTTTCGTGTTAGTGAGAGGAATCAACACGGAGACTCAAATACAGAAACAGCACGAAGACGATGTACAGTCTGATGTACAGACTTTGAATAACAGTCCAATGTATAGACTTGAAGAAATGACTTGAGACAGACACGCTGCCCGCTGTACAGTCTTTGAGTGAAGGCGTGAACAGTGAATCAATGTATGGACTTAGCTTCGTACATGCTACAGTGCATTGTATGGACTTTGAAGACTGATGCATGATGCTGAGACAATGTGTAGACTTGCTAGTTATATGAGCTGCACTGTATAGACTTTCATGAGACGCTCAATGTACAGACTTACTGCCAATCAATGTATAGACTCTGTAAATGCATATGAAAGCTTTATGCAACAGATAAACAGTCTGAACTTAAAATGCAATGACATACACAACAAAATGACTCACAGTGATTAATATCAAACACCAATCATCAAAACCACAGCAATGAATGCTTTATGCATCAGTTTAACATGTAGCATGACTGAACATCAAATATGTTAATCTAAACTGAGCAGCAAGATGACTGAACATTTGATTAACTCACATCAGCAACCAATCATCAAAACCATCATCAAAACCACAGGGGTACAACAGACACCTGTTTCAGTCCAGGTTCATCCAACATATAGGGTTTCCTCCAGCTTGGGGAATTTGAAAGCAACAATTTCTGACTTTGATTTGGTTCATCCCTCTTCTTTGGTTGACCTATTTACCCATCAATGTACCTGCATTTGTCATTTAGACATTTAACAAGTGCAAACTGGTGCTCATGTCATGAAGCTTCCTTGTTAATGATCAACTAAGAATCAATTCAACATATCTCATATTTTGAGGGTAAAAATAGTGAATTATAGATTGTCATCATCAAAACAAGGGGTGCACAACAATCCTCATTCCCTTCTTCTATCTCTCTATTTCTTCTCAACTCTTCACTCCTTCTTCTTCTTTCTTTTCTGATGCTCTCTCTCTGACGGCTTCTTTCTGCTCTGTTTTCTCTCCTTTTCCTGAACTCTCTCCTTCCTCTTCTTCTCTCGTGCTTTCCATCCTTTTCTTCTCTCAGCAGCTTTCTGTAGCCTACTACTTTTCTCGCTACCCTCATCGAAGGATGAGGCGGTCTTTATATAGAGCAGGGCCTCCGTATGGATGAGGTAGAAAAAGGCCTAGTGAAATCCATTGGCCCACGTGGCAATGGAATATTCTTCTTTTGAAGGCTTTTAAAGAAGCGTCTCAAGTCATCTCGGATCACGTGCTATAAGATCTGCCATCCTGAGAACACGTGCCCAGTCATAAGCTTCTTGGGTCCACGTTCCAACTTCCAGCCTTTCTGGTAATACGTGCCTGCTTCAGTTCGAGCTCACGTGCTGCTTTGATCCTGTTAGTTGGAAGAAGAATGTTTCATCAAACGCATTGTGAACATGAATCATAAGGGATGCACAGACTTTATAGTGTATCGTGCAGACATGCACAGACCTTAATGCACAACTAACATTTACCTTAGTATATGACAAAGCCTACTAACACCGACCTTATGCACAAGACCTTGCAGACTAACACTAACCATATGAACGAGACCGCATACTAACACTGACCTTAGATGCACGACCCTGCATACTAGCACCGACCTTAGATGCAAGGCTCTGCATACTAACACCGACTTTATGCGCATGAAACATGAACTAGCACCGACCTTAGATGCAAGGCTCTGCATACTAACACCAACTTTATGCGCATGAAACATGAACTAGCACCGACTCTGTATGCATTACACACAGTGCTAGCGTCGACCTTACCTTATGAAACTTGATGCTAACATCGACCTTATAACTGCACTTACACTATGCAGGCACAATGCAGACGTGCACTGACCTTGGTCTTGCACAAATGGGATGTGCACCGACTATATGAGGAATATGCACTGACCTTATGCTTGGACATGCAAGGAAAATATGCACCGACCTTGATATGCATAATAACAAATGTATGCACCGACCTTATATGCAGATGACAAGAACGTGCACCGACTTTGGATGCTGAACAACAAAATGTGCACCGGCGTTGGATGTGCAGGATGGCCTATATGCACCGACCTTATCATGCAAAATGCAAAGCTTGCACCGACCTTATCATGCACAATGCAAAACTTGCATCAACCTACTATGCTAGTTACAAAACGTGCACAGACTTGACATGCATGTAGCAAAGTGTGCACCGACCTTGTATCACACAAGGGCAAGATGCATGCATATAGCAAAACATGCACCGACCTTCATATGCATAGAACTGAACATGCACCGACCGGCTACAGTGTATGCACCGACCACCATATGCATCAAGCAGTAACATGCACATGCCTTCATATGCAAGAGAAAATGTGCACCGACCTGCTACTGTACATGCACAGACTTGTATACACAAGGCAAAGAAAAGGTGCACCGACCGTTATATGCATGAGGCACAAACGTGCACCGACCTTATGTGCATTTCTACAAAGTGTGCACCGACCTTGTATTCAGTCATACAAGATGTGCACCGACTTTGCACACAAAATATGCATGAGCTTCGACTATGAATGTGCATGTGAATAGTGATGTACACTGACCTATATGCATGACAAAGCATGCATCGACCTTATTTGTGTGCATATGACTTGTCAACCTGAGAGAAATGTGTGCATACAGCCTGTTCGATTAAATGTATATGCATGCAACCTGATATGCAGTGGTCTGCAATGTGCATGGACTTCATATGCAATGGACAGAGATATGCATGGACCTCACATTGACCTCAATGTGATGATCACAGACTTAATGCGTCATACACAGTTATGACATCATAAAAACATTGACAGCACCAAGACCTTATCAATGCAGAATTAACACTAAATGCAGCATCAACACGTATGTATGCAGTTTGCAAAGACATGATGACTTATAGTGTTCGCTATCACCAAAACCACATGAACACACCATGAGATGCTACTAGCACCGACCTTGAGTATGCATGAGAGGCTACTAGCACCGACCTTACTTAGTGAAAGACGTAACTAGCATCGACCTGACTTGATGGAAGATGCAACTAGCATCTCCTGGATATTGTGTTTTGATGATGACAAACACCATGAGTCATATGTATGATGTCATATGTGTTTTATGATTCCATATGAGCTTATTGCATACAGCATGGATTTTTGTTACATACAGTGTATGTTGCATACAATGCTCATATTACTGTGTAGATGAATTACATGGAATGAATTACTGCACATGTGCATGTTTGTGAATGTCTCTGTACAAGTCTTGCATAGAGACTGGTACAACCATTCATATGTGTCAATGCAGCTCACGCGTACACTAAGTCAGTGCTAGTTCAAGTCTTGGCTTTCGTAAGTCCGTGCAAACCTTCTCCTTCTTGCTCACATGAACTCGGTGCATACTTTCACTTACTCATATAGAGGTCGGGGTAAGTTTGCCTCGGTTCATCTTTTTCTAACACATATAGGAGTTGCGTCTTACAGTGCGCCTCACATGTGGCCTAGTGTCGGTGCATATTCTGTTTAAAGCTTTGCACTTGGTTCACTTTTCCCAGTTCGTGCATTTAGTATTCATATACTCGGTGCAATGTCGTTTGTCTTCCTTGCACCTGAAGTCTGTGCATTCACTATTCATATACTCGGTGCAATGTTGTTTGTCTTCCTTACACCTGAAGTCTGTGCATTCACTATTCATATACTCGTTGCAATGTTTGGTTAGCATGCATAGATAGTCTATGCTCTTCACTGTAGCGAGGTATGTAAGGGTCAGTGCATCTCTTGTTCATTCTCGCTTCATAGTCGATTCACACACTGTAGCAGGTCAGTGCAATATTTGTATCATGCGTATATATAAGTCTGTGAATATTCTTCTATATGTACATCAAAGTTTGTGCATACTTTGCATATACCATATTAAGTCAGTGCAAACATTGTTCTATACCATATAAGATGTCTAATGAAATATTCTTTTAACTGATAGGATAAAGTGATCTCGTGAGCTCGAACTAAGAAGGCACGTGTTTCTAGAATGTTGGAAGCTGGCACGTGATCCAAGATAATGAGCAAGCCAGTGATCCTGACACGTGGACAGATGCGGACCAGATCCTGACACATGGCTGAGAGCCTTCTGGAAGCAGTTGGGAGGGAGTGTCCCCTCTACTCGCCCAATATGTGAGCACGTGAGTCCGAGACTGAAGTCATATATAAACCCTTTCTCTGAAGAGATTGAAGGTGATCCGAAGAACAGAGAAGAAAAAGAAAAGAGAGAGCCAACAGAAGAAGAAAAAGAAGGAGGAGTCGCCAGGAGAGCGAGAGAGCATACTGAGAGAAGAAGAAGAAAGAAAGAGGAAGAGAGTGTAGAGAAGAGAGGAGGGACAGTGAAGAAGCGGTTGAAGCACATTGAAGATATGTTTCAAGATTGGCCTCGTGGATCAAATCCAGAGCCATCAAGCTCATTGGAGCTATATTCTGATAGGTTTTTCTTTTATCTTTTTTATTGTTCTTTTCCATATCCTTAGTGCTTTCCGTTTCCATTGTTTGGGATCGGGGTTCCTCCTGTGGACTCAGGGGAAGGGAGACTTGGTGTCTCCGGTTGCAAGTGACAGGTTGTCACTTGTGGGTTCCCTCCGATTTAGAGAAAGAGATAATTCGGTCTCTGGTTGCTAGTGACTGGGTGTCGCTAGTGGTTGCCCTCCTGAGTGGAGGAAGAGAGGAGTGTGTTCCTCTGGTTCAAGCTGTTAGGCAGCGTTTGTTGGCAAGCTGTGACGCCCCAGCGGTTTCAAGCTGTTTGGCAGCAGTAAGCCACACTCTGGTTGGAGTGAGGGGTGGATGTAGGCAGACTGTGGGTCTGGCCGAACCACCTAAAAATCTTTTGTCCATCGTGGTTTGATTGCCTTGTCTGATCCGCTAGATGTATGCTTAGGCTCGACCTATATTTTCCATCTAGTGGGTATCTGGTTTGCACACAGAGCATTTGATTCAGGTCTCGAGAGAGAGAGAGCCCATCTGAATAGGATTACTTGAGCACCGATCGTATACTTTTGATCTACTCTAGTTGACGTTCAGTGTGTGCTCTCAGCCCTACAGTTGTTTGCTTTAATTCCGCATATCAGTTTGATTCAAGTTTTAATTGAGCAAAGTTTTTAAGAGGGATTCATTCACCCCCCCCTCTGAATCCGGGCCTAACACCCTATCAATTGGTATCAGAGCAGGTTGCTACCTTATCGGATCCAACGATCCGCAGTAGATTCTACAGCCTCTTTGGTGCTGTTTTGAGCATACCTATTCCGCGCACTGAATTGTTCGTTGATTTGTATAAATGGCTCATCCACCAGTTTTTGATGGCTCCGATTTTAATTCGTCGCTTAGTAGCCTGCGTAGCTTTGTTATATCTGTTGATACTGATCTGTGGAAATTAATTTCACACGGTCCACACAGATTACCAAAGAGCAAGTCTAAATGGACTGACATTCATAAATTCATGTGTGGTGAAAATCAAAGAGCTTTAGATCTAATCAAAGCAGCTACTGACAAGGCCCTCCACTCATGTTTTGATGACTACAGTTCTACTAAGGACATACTGGACAAGCTGAAGCTAGCCCAAAGGAGAGGGGAGGACAGATGCATGATGACAAATGGAAGCAATCAAAAAGTCATGAGAGTGAAAATGACAGTCAGGTAAATCTCTTTCAGAACTATACTCTAGATGACTGGGAGGATGCATACGCTGATTTATTAGAGTCACATGAGAGGTTAAGAAAATAGTATAAAAAATTGAAAAAGGGTACTGGGTTAGATAGTTCAAGCTCTTCTTGTGAAAAATGTCTTGAGTTGAAATAATCTCATGATGCGTGCTTTCCTGATATTCAAATGCTTAAAGATCAAATTGGGTGTTGAAAATTGAAAATCAAGAACTTGCTAATAAGAATTCTGAACTTGAAGAAAAACTTAGCTCAACTAATGATGGTCAGATTCTCATCAGCAATCATGTACAGAATGAAAAACTGTTGAAAAATCTTGAAAGTGTTAACTCTCATCTAAACAAGCTGAAATCTGAAAATGAATCTCTCAGAAAATCTGTTAAAGAAAATGAAGAGAAACTTAGAAAGGTAGCACAAGAGAAAAATCTACTTGCTGAACAAATTGATGCTGTTAAGTCAGTGAACACTCAGTTACAGAAAACAGTTGAAAAATAACAAAAAGATCTAAAAGAAATTGAAATCAGAAGGTCACAGGAGGCCAATCCAAAGGATCAAATTCTTCTTAATGAGTTAATTCAGAATGATGTTCTGATCAAGGAAAATGAAAAGTTAAAACAGCTGAACTCTGTTATGTCTGAAAGACTTCTAGCATTAGAAAGAGGAAAACTGTTTGTATTGAAGATTTTGAAAAACTGAGCAATCTGGAACAGGAAGTTGAGAAATACAAAACTGCTAACAATGTGCCAAGTGAATGCGTTAATTGTAGTGAGCAAGAGATTGCCAGTTATGAGTTACACATTGCCTCTCTAAAAAATGAAATCCAGGACTTGAGGAACTCTCTGTCAAAGTTTGTTGATGGTCAAGAAAACGTGAATAAGTTGTTAGGAGTCAAGGTAAATCTTCAAAAGGAAGGGCTGGGCTACAAGCCAATTAATACAAAATCTTTTGAAAATAAACTAATGACATCCTTTGTAAAAGCATCAAATGATGTCGCCACCTTTGTCAAAGCTTCTAGTGTAGCCACCACTTCACAAGTGAAACAACCTGAAAATCAAAAATTACAAGAACAAAAGAAAGTTCAGAAACTGAATAATGAAACTCAGGAAAAGAATTTCAGAAAGTCTACCATTGAAAACAAGAGCTCCTATGCAACACCCCATGCTTCAAAACAAAGCTATGTTTCTTGTTTCTACTATGGGAAGTATGGACACTTTATGCATGATTGTGTCCTAATGAAAAATGATGACATGAATGTTCTTAGAAGGCATGCTAGGAATTATCATGCAAAGAAAACTTCTTGTCGTCAATGTGGTAAATTAGGACACACAAATGCACAATGCTGGTTTGCGAGTGATAAGAAGAATTCACATTCATATCATGCTAAATTTAATGCAAACTTTCATACTGTTAACAAGAATAAATTTGTCTCAATAAACCAGCACATTACATGCTTTAACTGTGGCAAATCGGGTCACAAGGCGATTGAATGTTGGCTGAAAGTTGTTGGGAGAAATTCTATTTCATATTTTCACTGTGGCAAGATGGGCCACATTGCAGCCCACTGTTGGGATGCTCAAGGAAGGAGATTTAACTCTGAATTTGTTAAACTTCCTATAAATCAAAATGGTTTCAGTAGAAATAAATCTGTTTTCAAAGAAAAATTCACTTCATGTTTTGAGTGTGGAAAGCCAGGCCACAAAGTTGCTGATTGTTGGCTGGCAAGGAATGAAAGACAAAATGCACATATGGATAACAGAAATATTCATGCACCTAGATATATTCCATGCTCACGTTAATGTGCACAATGGGAAGAACACAACCTGTTATCTCATGTCGTTACTGTGGAAAGAATGGACATTCTATGGATAACTGTCATATACTGAGATTTGATGATTCCTATGCTCAAACATTGCTGAGAGCACCCTTTAAAGGGGCAACTGTCAGTTCAGGACCCAAGACCTCTTGGGTACCTGCTTGTGCGAAATAAAAGCTATTTTACAGGTGTGCCTTGGTGGAAAGAATAATTTGGGGATAATGAACCAAGGCATTCAAGAATGAAAATCCCAATTCTACATTTACCAGGTCTGTCATGTTAACTCTGCTCAATTCATGTCATTCAAGTTTTTTTTCTGTCTTTGATTATTGCATGGCATGTTAAATCTGTCTTTGCATATTCATTCATCATCTGCATTGTCAAATTTGAACTCTCTGAATTTTGCTCATCTAAAACTTATGCTTTGCACTCAACTCTGTTGATAGACATCGACTGATTAGAATTCTCTGAAAATATCTGAATTTCACATGATTTGTGTTTTGATGTTGTCCGAATTTGTATTATATTCGTTAGGACTGTATTGGCATTGCATTATCATGCATGACCACTATGGTATACCAAATGGTAAGCTACTAAAAGGGTAGATGAAATCAAGGGCAGATGAAATCTATCTGGAGGTTCTTACTATGTGTGAGGTGGTCCTTTAGACCAAGTCCTCTGCCCGGTACCATGGGTCACATTGCATATAGGACAGTCTAATGCATTTAGTTAGGGGGAGTCAATGCATAGGCATGCATGCGATAATTGCATATCATTCATATTGAAAATACCAAAAAAAGAGTAATTGTCATGCATACTCTTGGGGGGTGTTCTTGTCTTAATCTGAATCGGTTGCTTACATGTTTGTATTGAGCTGTTCCTTCTATAATATGAATTTCCCTTGACTGAACCTCAATGTTCCTTGATACAAGTGACGTTGAATTCATTTTATCCTTGATTGATTTTGTTTGCAAGCTTCATCAGATCCTCAGTGTCGACACCATGAGTCGACATTTTGTTTCAAGCATTCCGTTTAAAATGCTTTCGCCAGGGGGAGCATAAGAACAATTCTTGGACTGCTTGACCATCATTGTCATAATGATTTTCTTTGCTCTTCATGTATTTTATCTCATACATGGTATCAGCCGGTCTCACTTGCATCTATTTGTTCTGAAAATCAGTTGAACTTAAATCCCATTTGCTGATGGGGAGCTACTGTCTGCACTTCTTGATTATCATTATCATACTTTTAAAATTGAAATTTCCTAATCAATGATAAGTCACATGCTCGGCATCATTCTTTGAAAGTCTATCTGGCGGATAACTAATCCTTGATTCAGAACTTCTGAAAAACCTCACTCTTGGTATGGTACTTGATGATCATTATTCTGAATCATTTGTATTGGCTGGAACACTTCTGTCAGATCTTCATGAAGATTTCAATGAGCTTATCCTAATCATAAATCCAAAAACACTTGTACTGGGAATCTTCCATTGTATGGAACTATGAATATCTGAATTAACTCAGCTAGTTTAAGCCTTATGTATTTCTTGAGTTTGATTTCGAACATCTTGAAAATATCTGAATCAATCTTTTAATAAACTTTAACGAGTTGATTCATGTTACATCATGTAAAACCTTTTGAAATCTGAAAGTTTTTATAACCATGACTTTCTTTGGTAGAGATACTTAAGGTGAGTGTTGTTTTTAAAATGTTTGTTTGATCTGAGTTATGTCTGAATGAAAAATAAGGTCAGAGCAATGATTTTGGTCACTGAGAAACCACATCCAAAGGACTGTGTCATGAAGTGCCTTAGTTATCCTTGGTGAAAATTTAATGAAAAATCTGTGAAATGTTAAGGCAGGGCGATGATTAGGTTGCACTGAGAAACTGAGATCCTCATCAAAGAAATGGAGTCATCCTATGTCATGAAGTGTCCTAGTTAACTCTGTTCAATATGTATCATGACAGTTAGTCATATTAAGTGCTTAGGGATACTGACGTCTAAACAACGTGTATCCTCTAGTTACAAGGTGTGAGCTAAACTCGATTGATCTTGAGAGTGATTGCAATAAACATTGATGATGCATAGATAGAAAAAAAATCTGATAATTTGAAAATTGCTAAATCTTTGGACAAAATCAGATCCTTTCATGTCTGTTTAATCTCAACACTATATTCTGTAACTCCTAAAGGAGTCATTGAATTTGAATGAGTAAGAGATAGGGAGGTTTAACTAGATGTTAACATGAAGGCATGGTTCATCTTTATTGAAATTGATGTCAGATATGAGTACATGTTGAATGAATAAAACTTGAATACATCATGTTTAAACCAGGGCGCTCAATAAAGATTATGTCATAAGTCTTTATAGTGGAAGAATCTGAAATACATTAACCTTGGAATTATGGCTTTGATAACTCATTGCAATAATTTTTTTTTTCATGAAACTAATCTATATCTGCTTACCGGTGCTTTAGCTGAACTCATGTTACGTCTGATGAATCTGGTTCCATTCTAATCCTTCTGCTCTTTCAAAGAGGGAGAATTATATGTTGTTTCATCAGTCTTGTCCAAAGGGGAGAATGTGCTTTGCTGGTTTTTGCCACATCCTTAGGCATCAGGTCCTACATTCACATTGTCTGCATTTGTGCTTACATAAATTGCTCTATTTTAGGTCCTTTCTTTTTGATGAAGTAAAAGGGGGAGAACATGTGGAGTCATATGTCATATTTGTGGCTAATATGTGGAGTCATATGTCATATTTGTGGTCGTGCTGGTCATCTTGAGTAGTATTGTGTTTGCTGAATATGTAGTGGCATATTTAGTGTTTGCATGACATATTGAACATTTGGTTCATTTCACATATTACATGGTCATGTTGACTCATATGACTCATAGTGTTGCCATCATCAAAAAGGGGGAGATTGTTGGATATTGTGTTTTGATGATGACAAACACTATGAGTCATATGTATAATGGCATATGTGTTTTATGATTCCATATGTGCTTAATGCATACAGCATGGGTTTTTGTTACATACAGTGTGTGTTGCATACAATGCTCATATTGCTGTTTAGATGAATTACATGGATGGAATTGCTGCACATGTGCATGTTGGTGAATGTCTCTGTACAAGTCTTGCATAGAGACTGGTACAACCGTTCATATGTGTCAATGCACCTCACGTGTACACTAAGTCAGTGCTAGTTCGAGTCTTGGCTTTCGTAAGTCCGTGTAAACCTTCTCCTTCTTACTCACATGAACTCGATGCATACTTTCACTTACTCATATAGAGGTCGGTGTAAGTTTGCCTCGGTTCATCTTTTTCTAACACATATAGGAGGTACGTCTTACAGTGCGCCTCACATGTGGCTTTGTGTCGGTGCATATTCTGTTTAAAGCTTTGCACTCGGTGCACTTTTCCCAATTCATGCATTCACTATTCATATACTCGGTGCAATGTCGTTTGTCTTCTTTGCACCTGAAGTCTGTGAATTCACTATTCATATACTTGGTGCAATGTCGTTTGTCTTCCTTGCACCTGAAGTCTGTGCATTCACTATTCATATACTCGGTGCAATGTCATTTGTCTTCCTTGCACCTGAACTCTATGCATTCACTATTCATATACTCGGTGCAATGTTAAAGTTAGCATGCATAGATAGTCTGTGCTCTTCACTGTAGCGAGGTATGTAAGGGTCAGTGCATCTCTTGTTCATTCTCGCTTCATAGTCGATGCACACACTGAAGCAGGTCAGTGCAATATGTACATCAAAGTTTGTGCATACTTTGCATATACCATATTAAGTCAGTGCAAACATTGTTCTATAGCATATAAGATGTCTAATGAAATATTCTCTTAACTGACAAGATAAAGTGATCTCGTGAGCTCGAACTAAGAAGGCACGTGTTCCTAGAATGATGGAAGTTGGCACGTGATACAAGACAATGAGTGAGCCAGTGATCCTGACATGTAGACAGATGAGGACCAGATCCTGACACATGGCTGACAGCCTTCTGGAAGCAGTTGGGAGGGAGTGTCCCCTCTACTCGCCCAATATGTGAGCACGTGAGTCCGAGACTGAAGTCATATATAAACCCTTTCTCTAAAGAGATTGAAGGTGATCCGAAGAACAGGGAAGAAAAAGTAAAGAGAGAGCCAGCAGAAGAAGAAAAAGAAGGAGGAGTCGCCAGGAGAGCGAGAGAGCATACTGAGAGAAGAAGAAGAAAGAAAGAGGAAGAGAGTGTAGAGAAGAGAGGAGGGACAGTGAAGAAGCGGCTGAAGCACATTGAAGATCTGTTTCAAGATTGGCCTCGTGGATCAAATCCAGAGCCATCAAGCTCATTGGAGCTATATTCTGATTGGTTTTTCTTTTGTCCTTTTATTTGTTCTTTTCCATATGCTTAGTGCTTTCCGTTTCCATTGTTTGGGGTCAGGGTTCCTCCTGTGGACTCAGGGGAAGGGAGACTTGGTGTCTCCTGTTGCAAGTGACAGGTTGTCACTTGTGGGTTCCCTCCGATTTGGAGGAAGAGAGAATTCGGTCTCTGGTTGCTAGTGATTGGGTGTCGCTAGTGGTTGCCCTCCTGGGTGGAGGAAGAGAGGAGTGTGTTCCTCTGGTTCAAGCTATTAGGCAGTGTTTGTAGGCAAGCTGTGACGCCCAGCGATTTCAAGCTATTTGGCAGCAGTAAGCCACACTCTGGTTGGAGTGAGGGGTGGATGTAGGCAGATTGTGGGTCTGGCCGAACCACCTAAAAATCTTCTGTCCATCGTGGTTTGATTGCCTTGTCTGATCCGCTAGATGTATGCTTAGGCTCGACCTATATTTCCCATCTAGTGGGTATCTGGTTTGCACACTGAGCATTTGATTCAGGTCTCGAGAGAGAGAGCCCATCTGAATAGGATTACTTGAGCACCGATCGTATACTTTTGATCTACTCTAGTTGAAGTTCAGAATGTGCTCTCAGCCCTACAGTTGTTTGCTTTAATTTTACATATCAGTTTGATTCAAGTTTTAATTGAGCAAAGTTTTTAAGAGGGATTCATTCACCCCCCCTTTGAATCCAGGCCTAGCACCCTATCAGCATCGACCTTGTGCAGACTAACTATTACTAGCACCGACCTCAGTGAAGAACTTCTGAAACATGCATAAGACAAGTATGCACCGACCTTGGTTATGTGCGATACAAAGCATGCACTAACTTGATATGCTGCTAGTGAAGACGTGCATCGACTTCGAGTATGCACCGACCTTGAGCCTTTGACACCTAAACTTGCACCGACCTTTATGCACAATGCAGAACATGCTAGCACCGACCTTATGACAATGCACGGACCGTAGTTAGACATGTCTGATGCATGCACCGACCTGATGAGGACTTGACAAAGACCTCAGTGAAGAACTTCTGAAACATGCATCAACCTTAAGAACAGAAATGCTCATGTATGCAACCTATTTGATGAAATGACTAAATGACTCTGTGTATGCATTGACCTGACTTAGTTTATATTTTTGATGAACCTATTAAAATAACTTATCATATGAATCAGTCAAGCACTTTAACATAGAACATGAATCAACCAAGTATTTCAACATAGACATGATTCATAGTGTGTCATCATCAAAACCAGAGATCCAACATTCTCCCCCTTTTTGATGATGACAACCCTTTTTGATTCATAGTGAGTCATTTTCATTTATTCATACAATCAATCATTCAAAATCAGGCAAATAATCTTTCACTTCATTTCATTTAACCTTTCAACACAGTACATGAAGTAAAAATAAAACAAAATATTCAACGCAATCACAAAAGACATCTGACACATGTTAATGCACCTAAACCGAATGCACCTATATTGTATACAATAGAGAAATGTCGTTTGTCTGTCAATGCATTCCCAGAGTTCATCAGATTAGATCACAACAATATTCATCAACTAGTTAGCACACAGTAAACATATAGCACTCACAGCAAATAGTTAGCACACAGCAGATATATCCAATGAATTCTCCAAAACTCCCCCTTTTTAAATTCTCTCCCCCTTTCAAGCAGAAGCATGACTATACATGACTCGTAAAAAATCTCTTCCCCTTTGTCATTATCAAAAGGAAATAGGGGAGTGCATGAAATCAAATGAGGAGGAACATAAAATCAAGTGTCTGCTAAGGCTAGTGCACGGGCTCTGCCCTGTCCTCTGGAAGAGCTACCTCGGCCTCTGCCTCTACTAATAGAACCACATCTCTGCCTGTACTGGGGCTATAGCTTGCTCTAGTTGGACTACCGCTCTTTCGACCCGGACCACCTCTTTCTGGAAGAGGGACCGCTCGAAGGAAATTTTGTGGCAGCCAATCAATTTTTGTCCCAATAGCTGCAAGTTTAGCTATAATTTTCCGATCTGTGGCTTTGACTTGAGCTTCTACTTCTTTGAGAGAAGCTGTGAGGTCTGAAAACCAAGACTGTATTATAGTAACAACATTATCTAATTGAGTGGTCTGTTGACTGTGGACCTCAGCTATAAAGGTAGAAGTGATGGTACTTTGTTCGGAAACGATAGTTCAGAAATTTGCAGACAGGTACTGCACTCTTTCTTGTACCATGTCCAATTTGGTATATATGTTGCCCAATTGTACTATTGATGATTTTTCCCATTGGCTGTTGACTATTTGTTCGAGGTGAATCAGTTTGGTATCATGTCTTTCAATAGCTAGTCTTAACTGTATCAACGAGGAATTTACAATACTAAACTGTTGCATCATTAAATTGACCAAGTGTGGGTCAGATGAACTGGAGGCTTGTGTTGTTGTAGCTGGTTCATCATAAGGAGGAATCTCTTGTCTAGAAACTTCTTGGGTGCCATGCTGTTCATCTTGAATTATCTGTTCAGAATGCTGCTGCTGTTGCTCAGGCTCTACCTGATCTGTGAGTTAGGCAATTTGCTGATCTAAATCCATCATTACTTGTTGTTCTGCTCTGTATTGTTCTTCCAACTCACTCAGCATTTGTTCTTCATACATTTCTATGTCCTCTGCAATTCTTTCTTCTTCTATTTCCTCTTCCATTCTTTTTTATTCCATCTGTTGTACATGAGAATGTTCTTCTTCTAATTCTATCTGTGCTTCTTGATTTTCTTCTTGCACAACAGGAGTTATTTCAACCTATAAAGTTTCTTCCTGTTCTTCGATGACTATGTCAGCAATTTCTTCTATAAATTTATCAGCTACTTGTTTCATGATTTCATCAAACATTTCAACAATAGATTTTTCATCTAGAACAGTTTCATCCTCCATCTCTGAATCATTTATATGATCCTCTGTAGGAACTATTTCAGCTTGTTCAAGTGCTTTCTGTTCGTCCATGGTAGCATCAGAAACTTTCTCAGCTACTGACACTATTTCAGCATGATCAACTGATGTTACTTCTAATTGCTCCCCCTGAATATCAACATCTAGTGGGGGTACATCTTATTCTATTTGAGCTGCTTCAAATTGAACTTCTTCAGGCACTATAGAATGTTGCTCAGGTTCTTGTCTAACACTTGTTTCCTCTTTTTCTTCAGAGGCAACTCTTACTTCAGAAACAGCTTGAGCTGGCTGTTCAAACTCTTTCTTTGGTTATTTCTCTGCCTCTTCCTGAATCTCCACAGAAGGCTATTCAAATTCTTTCTCAGTCGCTGCCATGCTAGGCCTAGAAAATGGCTCATCTGTTTGTTCTTTTTCTACAACCAAAGGGGCTCTCTGAATCTTTAACTTCATAAATTTCTTAATGAAGTCCATATTATAGATATTTACTTTTGATACTTCTTTGACTTCCTCACCTTCCAAAGGCACATTAAACTTCTTATAGACAACAGTCAAATGTACTACATATGGTAGGTGTCTTTTGGATTATTTACAAGAGCCAATAATCTGAATTATGATGCTTGGAAGATAGACTTTAATATGTTTGAATAGACAGAATAATATGAACCTCGGATTTTCAGTAATTCTTTCTCTTCCTCCATCTTGAGGTGTGATTATTGAAGTAAGCATGTGGTGAACAAGTCTCTTAAGTGGAGAGAACTTGTTTGCATTAAAATAGCACAACTTAGTCTGTCTATAGTCTGTGTCATCACATGGCTTATCTGTTAAAACAAAATATTCCTCAAGTGGATCATATTCAAAATCTTCCTCGAGAGCACCTTCTTCAGGTATTCTAAAAATTTTATGAAGAACATGTCCATTCAACATATTATCTACCCCCTTTACTCTTGATTGAATTTCAGCTTTATCAGAATAAAATGTCAGATTTCTATAAAATTCTGACACAAGAGTTGGGTAAAACACTTTGTGTTTTCCCATTAACTTTTTCCACTTTTGAAATTTCACCATACTCATTAATTCTTGGAAAGCTTCCAACATTTCCTTATCATGAAAATCCACGAAGCGAGGAAATATAATTTTGACAGACCCACTTACTGAAGTTCCCGTATCCCCAATGTCTTCTTTAGAAGTGCGCTGTCATTTAGCAACGGGTTCAGAAACCCTTTTTTCCTCTTTTGGAGCCTTTCCTCTTTGCATGTCATCTCTCTTTCTTTTTTGAGCTAGACGCTTTGTTCTAATCTTTTTCCATGACTGAACAGCCTCTATCTGTGCTTCCACATCACTTTGCTCTTGCTCTTCTGCCAATGTGTGCTTTTCGAGACCTTCTACGGCCGGAGAAGCCATGGGGGGATGAACGGAAAGGAAACTTAAGGGTACTGAACGACGTGGTGAGAGTGACAGGGCACTGTATGGATCCCTGAGAATGAGACGTTGAGATAGGGATTATGGTGGAGAATAGTAGAGAGACACAAGGAAGGGAGGACTTCGACGCGGGAGAAACAAAAGCTGTAGATATGAAGAATGACCCGAAAATGGGGTTTAAAAACACGAAGATGGGTAAAAGAAATAACTTTACCAATCATTTACTGAAATGACAATTCTATCCTTTTACATTCAACCAACCCCTTTATATGAAAACGTATGAAAACTATGACTTTAAGCCATTAAATCTTATTTCTCGATAGCTTTTAAATTTAACCTTTTATGCAAAAATAATGAAATTAAACTAGATTTACTAAAATACTCATTTAATCCACATACCGTTAATCTTACACATCATTTTCAATGAACATTTGTGGTTCAAAAACACTCCTTATATTCAAAATAAACAACTTTAGAATTTTCTAAATTTTTTACAGAGTCAACCATTTTTCTCATCATTTTTAATATCACTTTTATTGAGCACTCTAGTATGATCACACCTTTCTACTCAAGGAGACATGTTTATCAGACACCGGACTGCCTAGTTACTCAGTGTAATCTACCTTCATGCTTCAAATTTTGAACAGAGTTAACTTATTTTCTTCATTATATGATCTCGAGACTTCATTGGTCTAGATGATCAGTTTCTCAGAAAATAGCCATTGCTCTGCCATTTTTCACAAAATTTTCATTTCATGGCGTATTCTCTGTTTTCCATATCAGATTTTATTCAGAAACCTGTTTATAGTCAATATAAGAAAGCAAATTTCTACTTAGTCAATGTCCTATTACTTATGATTTTCAGATCTCAAGAAGTGAATTAGATTTTCAAATTCAAAGTGGTTTAAGGACATTATAATTGCATAGATGGTCAAATTCTTAGCTTCAAGGATAGATTTAATTTCTTTTTTATCAATAGTTTTCATTAAAGTAATATAAGGGAATTGTTTCTAGTTTCCAGGAGAATATTATTTCATCAAATGATCAGTAAAGTTAAGAACTTTTAAGATTACTCCCCCTGAACAGAACACTTAGAATCATACTGAGTCAGAAAGAATTGAAAGGTATATGAAGGAATTTGAGAAGACTCAACAAGAATGAAACAGTTGACGCTGGAATGGCCCCAAAAAAAATCTGAGAAAGCACATCTGACAGACTTGCAGAGCTCAATTCATTCCAAAGAAGTTACAGAATTCAGAGATACAGAAATGAGCTGAAAATCCACATTGTTTTGCTACTATCTCAACCAAATTTTATTCTGGATCATGATCCAAATGCAGCAGATAGAAATGGCGACTGCAGTCAGTTCAACAACTTATAAATTTCACAACAGCAGCCATATTCAGCAGACATCATGGAATTATATTGCATTGACTCCCCCTCGCTGAATGCAACATATCAGATCAGAACAGACAATTTGTTACTGAAGAATAGTCCAGAGCAATTTCAATTCTACTCACAGACAGCAGTAATAAACGACAACATACATATTCATCCATTGTACACAATCATGCAACTACTCAGTTATGCAACTGATTAACATGAAATGCAGACTGAATGCGACACTGAATTAAATCAAAACATTTAAAAACACAGACACATTAAACTAAGAAACCTTGACAGAAATTCTTTCACAGAAGCTTTTATTTAATCAACTAAAAACATGAAAGCAAAAACATTAAACTACTAACCTTCTGTGTCCCATTTTATTCAATCTTCATCTTCATTTTTATTTTCTGTACAGGGACACACTTGCACTCAAAGAGTTATTTGAACAATCTTGGACCCCAAGGATTCTTGGGTCCAACAGAATGAGTAGCACCCCACACTGGTGCTCTCCAGTTATTCCAACCATTCAACCAAAAGCATTCATAAGGAAGATGTCCTAATTTTCCACAGTTATTGCATATAGGAAGTTTATACATGAATGCAGTATTCTGAGTTCTCGTAAATGCAGAATTATTCACATGAACAGGATGAAATGCATTGTTTTTATTAAACCAACAATTTGATGAAGTATGCCCAAACATTCCACAGTTAAAATAGTTAACTCTCTGATTTTGAGATTTCCTAACATGCTTCTTTACATAACTGTTTCTGAAATTTTGATCTTCTTTTTTCTTTAAATGATAGTTATGCATATAATGACGCCTTTTTCCATAGGAAAAGCATGCATTAGAAATATCTCTATCAGACCTTTTCATAGATTTGTTTTTAGCTGTGTTGGCAGATTTACATGCACCTACTTCATCATTCAATAAGGTTGTGCAGTCATCCATAACATGCCCCCTTTTGCCACAATAATAACATGTAATTCTTTTATTGTGAACATGCACTGTTGTGACAGGTTTATTTATGACATGTGCATGTGAATGTGTGTGAGAGTCATGAACAATATGCGCAGGAAAAGCAGAACGATGTTTGATTTATTTAAACTAACATTCTTTTTCTATTTTGGATTCTTTTTCTGATTTTTAATTGAATTTTCTATTTTCTTGGCAGTAAACTGAAAAATAGATGAACTGGAAGGCTTTTCCTGTTCCGAGCTTCTTACAAAGATAGTGGAATTCTTCTTCACATTAAATTTCTTATTAACATGATTAAACCCCAAACACTCTTTCTGAAAATTAACATTTAAGCCAAGAAGTTTATTCAAGTTATCTTTTCCCTTAACGAACTTCGAAAGGGAATTGTTTAGATCTTCAATTTCTACTTGCAAAGAAGCAATATCATTTTCATTGGAGATAACCTGTTGATGCAGACCATCATTTAGACTTTTCAAAGATTCATTCTCCTGTCTTAACTTCATTTCATCATTTGCTTCTTTTTCTTTCGAAATTGATTTTCCCTTTTCAAATGCGAGCAGTCTTTCAGACATAACTATGTTAAGAACCATTAGCTTTTTATTCTGTGCTTTTAGATTCTTCTTTACTCTTTTCATGCTCCTTTTTACTGTTTAGCAGATCTTCATTTTCTTTTCTTAAGGAGTCGATCAATTCTTCTTGCCATATAAGATCCGATTGAATATTGTCACTTAATTTCTTCATTGAAAAGCACTTATCACAAGCATTTTCTGATCTCTTCTTCATTTCAGATTTCAACTTCTCATTTTCAACTCTAAGCCATGTAACTTCAGCAATTTTCTCTTTTCTTAACTTATTCTTTTCTGATTTAACCTTTTCATATTTCCCAATCAAATGTTCATGAAAAATAACCAAACCTTCAAAATTAATTTTGTCTATTTCAGAATTTACCTGTGAAGACGAGTCTTCCGTCTGATCACTGTTGTTGCCTCTGGCCATCAAGCATTTGACTTCATCTTCTTCACAGTTGGCTGTTATCCTGTTGATTATTTCAGTAGCACTCCTGCACTTAGCAATAAATGGAAATCGGTTAACATCTATTGCCCTTCTTGTTAATTCCAGGGCCTTTTGATTTTTCAAATACTTCAGTCGGTCTGAAGCATTCAATTGGGATTTGTCCCCTGGAATGTCATGCGGACTGTGTGCAATAAGTATCCAAAGATCAGCATTAATAGAAAGAACGTAATCTCTAAATTTACCAAACCAACAATAAAATTCAGAACCAATGTACTGAGGAATTTCAGCCATCTCAATCAAATACAAATCAGATGATAATCACAAATCAATCAGATAAAGCAGAATGCGTCTAGAAGAGTCAGGACCAGATCTACAGGCCGTTGGACCCTCTATGCAGATAACTAGCTCTGATACCAATTGTTGGACGTAGGGATTGAACCAAACGTGGATCCAGAGGGGGGGTGAATGGACCCTTTAAAAACTTTTTAGCCAAATTCAAACTATATGAGACTAGAATAACTCGCTCAAAGAATAATTGCTCAGACTGCTGACTTGCACGGCCCTAACCAACTATTAGGAAATACACAGGCTGTTAGCACGATGTAGTGGTGCAAACCAAGATTCACAGGGGGCGTGAATGAATCTCCCTTTAAAAACTTGATCAAATTAAAACTTAGCCTGAAGACTTTAGACTAATGTAGAATTAAAAGCAATCAGGAACGTAGGTAGAAATGCGCCTAACATATATCTAACGGTTGACACATTGGAAAGCAAACCACAGTACATAAGAACTTTTTAGGTGGTTCGGTCCTCCAGACTTACATCCACCCCACACTCAATCCAGAGTGTGGATTACTGCTGACTCATAGCTTGAAATCGCTGGGCCTCACAACTTGCCTACAAACCGCTGCGCATCACATCTTGCGTCAGCTGGGCCTCACATCTTGCCAACCGTTGGGCATTACAGCTTCGCCGACCGCTGAGCATTACAGCTTAGCTATCCAGAAGAATCCACCTCTGCCGCTCGGCCTTACAACTTATGCCATCGCTGATACACAGCTTAGAAGAAATATGAAAAATGAAAATAGAAAATCAAAATGTTCAGCATTAGAAGGCTGACAATAAAGACAAACCGAAATGCTCACGCAGGAGCGCTGTGCCTTGGATATGATCCAGAGGACATAGTGGAGAACATATCTTCAAGACTTGGTTCAATTGCTTCACGATATCTTCTCTCGAGATCCCTCTTCTTCACTATCTCACTATCACCTATCACTCTCAGACTCACACTCTTCTTTCTCTTAGATATCTGCTGAAATATGACACTCTATTCTTCTTCTCAGATCTCTTCTTCTCATTTTCGCTCTCGGACTTTTTCTTCAAAATTCCATCATCTTCTTCAGAAGGCACGATCGGATTATCTATATATAAAGCTCGTGAAATAGAGGCACGTGGAAATCACGTTTCCCGCCCAAAAATTCCACCAAGAGGGTGCCTATCGGAGCCCACGTGTCAGATCTGGAGGATGAGAGAAGGACATGTGGCTGAGAGTTCTTGGAGTGCAAGTCTCCTCGAATCACGTGCTTCAGTCACATAGTCTTGGAACATGTGCCTCACTCATGGAAATTTCATTTATCCAGCCAATTAAAACAGAGGCATTTAATCAAACACTTGGTGAGCTGGAGTTCATAACGGCATTCGTACACACAGACTCGTTATATGAATGATGCGAAACGTGCACCGACTAGAGACATACACAGACTTGAGTGCACAGACATTTTACATGCATTAGACATACGTGCACTGAGTTTAATACAATTAAGGTAAAATATGCACCGACTGCATATGCATTCCATAAAGACTGCACCGACCTGCATGCTGACGAAAATATGCACGGACTTGATATGCATACGGAGGTAAAAATGCACTAACTTATTTGTTGTCCTTAGACACGCAAAATATGCATTGACCTATATGCCGTCCCTGCATGAAGACTCATAATGTATGCACAAGCCTATATGAATGTATAAACATAAACTGCATCGATGTTGATGAACACTTTGAATGATCATGCAACAACCTATGTTTTGATATTAAGACACACAACAGATTTGAATGAAGTGTTTATTCATTTTAGTCTTAACATGATTCATAGAATGTCATTCTCAAAACTAGGGTTCCAACACTCTCCCCCTTTTTGATGATGACAACCATGAGTCAAGTATGATTAAAACAGTCAAAGAATTAAACAATCATTCTTCATACACTCATTCAATTCTAAACACTCAAGCATGTGAGATCACTAGTTGTTAATTATCATTCACAGAATTTATTCACTCACATGCATAGCAAGAGTAACATTCAACACAAATATACATTCAACACAAATATGCAATATGCAGTAATGATAGTTCTGTGTAGAGTAAGAAAAACAAACTGATTTTGATTTAGTATCTCATAACACAAACGAATCTCATTCAGAGCATTTTTACAACAGAAATATCAGAAACATATCAGCATCAGTCATTATCTACTCAGCATCTGTCCCTCCAGTATCTGCTCAGTATCAGCATCTGTCCCTCCAGACAATGAACTGTCAATCAAAGAACTGTCGTACATGACCAAAAATTCTCCCCCTTTGTCATTATCAAAAATAATTGGAGGACTTTTAGACATCAGCAGGACTTGTTCAGCCAGAACTAGCACCTCTGGAGCTTCCCCTTCCTCTGGATGGAGTATTGCTAGAACTGCCCCTTTGAGGTATTGCCCTTGGATATGGAATTCTTCCAACTTTAGTTTCGAGGGTTGCAAACTTGGCCATCACTTTCTGGTCATTCTGCTTGACTAAGGCATGAAGCTCTTTGACAGCAGTTGTCATATCCATAAACCAGTTTTGCATCATGCTGCCCGGATTGTTTATTTGGGAAGTTTTCTGGTTGTGAACATCAGCCAAAATTGTATTGGAGTTGGTGGCTTGTTCAGTGACAACATTTTTGAAGCTGCTGGCTATCATCTGAACTTGTGCATGAACTATTTCTAGTTTCTCATAGATATTCCCAATCTGTATCATGCTACCATGTACTTCACCGGATACGGCATTAATTCTCTTATTCATAGCTTTATGCTCTCCTTTAAGCAAGGTCATTTGAAGCTTCACATGCTCTAACTCTATCTTGATGTCATAGGAGTGGACAAGGGTCTGAGTTAGTTTTATGCAGGATGTAGTCTGAGATTCTTGCATTTTGCCCAAAATATCTCCAGCTTTCTGACACATTGTCAATAAAGAATCCAAGACCCCATGCAATCTTAAATCAGACTTGTGCTTGTCATATACAAACTTTATCCATTGACTGTTTACGGTTTGTTCTAAGTGTAGCATCCTGGCATCAAGTCTCTAAATGACTGAATGCATGTGCATGAATTGTGCATTCATCATTGTTCCTTGACTCATAATGATGTTTACCAATGTGGTAAACATCTATGTAATTTGTGGTGCTGAGTCATTACTACCTGAACTTGAGGGTTGAAATTCTAGGGGATTGAATGTCTCTTCAGGAGACAAGGGAGGCTGAATTCCAAATACAGTAAGTGGCCCATGATGAGGCCCATACATAGGAGCAAGACCTAGATATTGTTCCTGATCACCTACTATCTCAGCTTCTTGGGCATCTTGAGATTGCTCTTCCTGAACCTCTTCTATTCTTTGCTCCTCTTGAACTTCTACCTCTCTTTGCTGCACAATTCTTTGTTCAGGCTGAATAGCTTCTATCTGTTGTGGAGGCTGCTATCCAAAATGATCAAAAATCTCATGGATGTGCTGATCCAATTGCTGCATAATTTGTTCATTAGTCAAGTTCAGCTCATGAACTTCTTGTTCCAGCTGTAGATCTCTAAGATGCTGTACTGTAGGAACTACATCTGTATCTACTTCCATTTGTTGCACTGCAGGAACTTCAGTTCTGACTTTCTCTATTTCTTCAACAATATCTTCTTGTTATTGAATCATTATCTGTTCCCTTTCAGCTGTCACAGGATTAATTTTTTCTTGAGAAGGCTGTTGTGAAGTAACATCTTGTGTACTAGTTGGCTGCTCTTCTGATAGTGATTCAACTTGAATCTGACTCTTTTTCCCTGAAGGACTATCCTTTTCTGATTGATCCTTTACTTGACTGGCAGAGGAAATATCCTTTACTTGAGTCTATTTCAACTTCATGAATTTACTAATGAAATCCATATTGTAGACATTTACTTTGGGGATCTCCTTTGAACTCTTATTCTCTAGAGAAATGTCTACTTTCTTGAACACATCAGTTAGGTGGGATGCATCGGGCAAATTTCTTCTAGACTCCTTACAAGTTCCCATGATCTGAATAATTATCTATGGCAGACAAATCATGATCGTCTTTAGCAAACAAAAGTGAATAAATCGCAGGGACTCAGTCAATCTCCCACTCCCTCCAACTTGTGGAGTTATCATTGTGGTAAGAATGTGGTGTAATAATCTCTTAAGAGGAGAGAACTTCTTTGCATTAAACTAACCTAGTTTCATTTGCTTCTTGTCTTTGGGATTGCTAGGTACATCTGTGATAAGAGAGTATGCATCATGAAGATTATACACAAACCCTCCTTCGATTTTCCCATCTTCTGGTACTCTAAAGACTTTATGAAGGAAATGCCTAGATATTTCAATCTTAATCCCCTTAACAATAGTCAGAAGCTTTGACTGTTCAGGATCATATTTCAGATTGTTATAGAACTTTCCAACAAGTCTGGGATAATAAACTCTATGCTTACCCAGGAATTTTTTCCATTTTTAAAATTTAAACAGCTCCACCAATTCAGGATATCTTGAAGTCATTTCATGATCGTGAAAATCCACATACCGTGGGAACATAATCTTCCCAGCTTCCAAAATTACCACAGCTTGCTTTGACGCCCTAGCGGAATCATCTTCTTCTTAAAAGTTTGTATATGCCGTAGGAGAAGTGGTTGCCGCTTCTTTTTCTTTCCCTTTTTCTGACTCTCCTTTAGGCACTTCAGAGATTATATCTTGATCCTGTGCCGTCTTTAATCTTTTCTCCTTTGGTGATGACTCTACAGCCTCTGCGGGAGAGGAATCCTCTGGTAGCTCTTCCTCCATTGCCTTCCTCTTCCCCTTGCTCTCGGCAGCTGGAGATGACATGGTAAGATGCAATGGTAGAAGCGATAAAGGATGGAGGATGGATCGTAGAAGAACGAATAGAGGAAATGTGGAGAAGGGAAGCCTAAAAGACAGGCTTACGGTCTCGGCACGAGAGAAGGAAACGTAAGTGCGGGAGGAGGTTTCAGCTTGAATGAAGAGGGTATGATAGACAATGCAAGTAGGGTAGGGTATTTTATATGAAATACTGTCGACTTTACCAATTTCAACGGTTAATACCCAGACTACCCTTTACTTAAAAGAAAATGCCTTTCCACACCTCTTTGTGATTCCCGGCATATACGATTATATCTTATAATATGAATCTTCACAAATTATTCCTATGAAGCAAACTCAATGGAGATAAATCAGTTTTATGAAGGACACTGCCTAATCAGAGAAATCATTTATCTTACTAGTCATTTTCATTAGCCAAAACTGATTGAAAAATCTATTTTATATAGAACATATAATAGTTTTAGTTTACAGAAAAGACCCCAGAGTCAACCATATTTTTCATTGATCTTTTATAATTTTTGATTGAGCATTTCAGTATTACTGCACCTTCTTACTCAAGGAGACATGTTAATTAAACACCCGAATCCCTGGTTACTCAGTGCAGTTAACTTTTATGCTTCAAATTTTGAACAGAGATAACATTTATTATCTTGACTTGACCTCTGAATTTCTTTGAAACAGATGGTCAGTTTCGCAAATGATATTCTAAAAACTTGATCAAATTAAAACTTAGACTGAAGACTTTAGACTAATGCAGAATTAAAAGCAATCAGGAACGTAGGTAGAAACACGCCTAACATATATCTAACGATTGACACATTGGAAAGCAAACGACAGTACACAAGAAATTTTTAGGTGGTTTGGTCCTCCAGACTTACATCCACCCCACACTCAATCCAGAGTGTGGATTACTGCTGACTCACAGCTTGAAACCGCTGGGCCTCACAACTTGCCTACAAACTGCTGCGCATCACAGCTTGCGTCAGCTGGGCCTCACAGCTTGCCAACCGCTGGGCATTACAGCTTCGTCGACTGCTGAGCATTATAGCTTAGCCATCCAGAGGAATCCACCTCTGCCGCTCGGCCTTACAGCTTATGCCACCACTGATACACAGCTTAGAAGAAATATGAAAAACGAAAATAGAAAATCAAATTAAATGTTCAACATCAGAAGACTGACAATAAAGACAAACCGAAATGCTCACGCAGGATCGATGTGCCTTGGATCTGGTCCAGAGGACATAGTGGAGAACATATCTTCAAGACTTGCTTCAATTGCTTCACGATATCATCTCTCGAGATCCATCTTCTTCACTATCTCGCTATCACCTATCACTCTCAGACTCACACTCTTCTTTCTCTCAGATATCTTCTGAAATATGACACTCTATTTTTCGTCTTAAATCTCTTCTTCTCCTTTTCTCTCTCGGACTTTTTCTTCAAAATTCCATCATCTTCTTCAGAAGGCGCGATCGGGTCTTCTATATATAAAGCACGTGGAAATCACGTTTCTCGCCCAAAAATTCCACCAAGAGCGCGCTTATCGGAGCCCACGTGTCAGATCTGAAGGATGAGAGAAGGACACATGGCTGAGAGTTCTTGGAGAGCAAGTCTCCTCGAATCACGTGCTTCAGTCACATAGTCTTGGAACACGTGCCTCACTCATGAGAATTTCATTTATCCTACCAATTAAAACAAAGGCATTTTATCAAACACTTGGTGAGCTGGAGTTCATAACGGCATTCATACACACAGACTCGTTATATGAATGATGCGAAACGTGCACCGACTAGAGACATACACAGACTTGAGTGCACAGACATTTTACATGCATTAGATAGACGTGCACTGAGTTTAATACAATTAAGGTAAAATATGCACCGACTGCATATGCATTCCATAAAGACTGCACCGACCTGCATGCTGACGAAAATATGCACGGACTTGATATGCATACGGAGGTAAAAATGCACTAACTTATTTGTTGTCCTTAGACACGCAAAATATGCATTGACCTATATGCCGTCCCTGCATGAAGACTCATAATGTATGCACAAGCCTATATGAATGTATAAACATAAACTGCATCGATGTTGATGAACACTTTGAATGATCATGCAACAACCTGTGTTTTGATATTAAGACACAACAGATTTGAATGAAGTGTTTATTCATTTTAGTCTTAACATGATTCATAGAATGTCATTCTCAAAACTAGGGTTCCAACACAGGCTGAAGCGATGTAGATGATGAACGGCAAGCTCACACAGAAATTAGTCAACCATACGACACAAGAGATTTTAGGTGGTTCGGTCTACTGACCTACATCCACCCCACACTCTAACCAGAGTAAGGCTTCCGCTGATACACAACTTAAA
Source organism: Amorphophallus konjac (assembly GCA_022559845.1). Lineage (NCBI taxonomy): Eukaryota > Viridiplantae > Streptophyta > Magnoliopsida > Alismatales > Araceae > Amorphophallus > Amorphophallus konjac. The sequence goes on along the minus strand of CM040123.1, from coordinate 211,057,940 downwards.
CGGCTGGGCCTCACAGCTTGCCTATAATCCGCTGATTCACAGCTTCAACCGTTGGTCATTACAGCTTAAGCCACCACTGATTCACAGCTTCAAACTGCTGGGCCTTACAACTTATGCACCCGCTGATTCACAGCTTCAACCCGCTGTGCCTTACAGCTTATGCCACCGCTGATTCACAGCTTCAAAACACTGGGCCTTATAGCTTATGCCCCCGCTGATTCACAGCTTCAACCCGCTGGTCCTTATAGCTTATGCCACCGCTGATACACAACTTATTAAACGAGGTATAAAAAGAAAGAAAGAACAATAGATCAGAGAATAAAAAGACCGATCTGAATATACGCGCAATAGTAGCTCTGTATAGAGCAGATAACTGACAACACTAGATCTGATCTAGTAGTTGTCAGAGACACCTACAATTTCCTTCTTCGAGCTCTAGACACAATACTCAGGTTCTGCAACACTCGTTTTTCTTTCTCCTCTCAAATCTCTCTCACGATCTCACTGAACAGATGGACTGACCTTCTCTCACCAGTGGATCTCAGCTGTTCTCACTATCTTCTTCGATCTCCTCTAATCTTCTCCGACCTTAGCTCTCTTCTTCTCTTCGCATCACTATCTCTCTATCTACACTTCTCCTTTTTCTTCAGTTCTGCCTTTTCTTAGTATGTTCAGTATTCATTCTTCAAAGTTGGGCGATCTGCCCCCTTTTATAAGCCACTGGCAGAAAGGTGTGTGGAAACCATGTTTCCCGCCCAAAGGTTCATTGAGATCTGAGTTGGGTTGGCCACGTGGTAGGATCTTGGTTAACAAGATGTCCTGGATCACGCGCCACTTATTGGATCACGCGCATCCTTAAGTTCTTGCACTTTTAGTAAAAGACCTTTTGTCAAACACCTTGCTAGCATATTGAAGCAATCACAATGTATTTGACTTAATTGTGCAGACATGTTGTAGAAAGAGAAAAATGATCGATGGTCATGAATAGGTCAAGCAGACAGAACACATAGAGAATTCTGTGAAATTTAGCATGACAGCACCACTGGCATCGACCTAGACCTTGACCTTGTACAGAAGATAAGAAACCTTGCATTGACCTTTGTTCATGAGCTATTCGACATAGCACAGACTTCAGATGCAAGACTCTGCATACTAACATGGACCTTAGTACATACTAACGTCGACCTTAGTTCATGAAGAAAATAGGATAGCACCGACTATTGCATGCGTTCAGCAAAACATGCACCGACCTTATATATATGCTTGATGCAAAACATGCGCAGACCTGATATGCTACTAGTAACGACATGCACTGACCTTAGTCATGCGCGATGCAAAATCTGCATTAGACAATGAGTTGCACCGACCCTTGCACAACTCTATATGCTGACAAAGTAACTTGCATCGGCCTGATTATGTAGACAATGTAACTAGCACTGACCTCACTACATTAGTGATGCAACTAGCATCGACCTTAAGTATGCGTGAGATGATACTAGCACCGACCTTAAGTATGCATGAGATGCCACTAGCACCGACCTTGAGTATGCATGAGAGGCTACTAGCACCGACCTTACTTAGTGAAAGACGTAACTAGCATCGACCTGACTTGATGGAAGATGCAACTAGCATCGACCATTTGCAGACTAACTAATGATAGCATCGACCTCAGTGAAGAACTTCTGAAACATGCATAAGACAAGTATGCACCGACTTTGGTTATGTGTGATACAAAGCATGCACTAACCTGATATGCTGCTAGTGAAGACGTGCATCGACTTCAAGTATGCACCGACCTTGAGCCTTTGACACCTAAACTTGCACCGACCTTTATGCACAATACAGAATAGGCTAGCACCGACCTTATGACAATGCACGGACCTTAGTTAGCCATGTTTGATGCATGCACCGACCTGATGAGGACTTGACACTGACCTCAGCGAAGAACTTCTAAAACATGCATCGACCTTAAGAACAGAAATGCTCATGTATGCAGCATATTTGATGAAATGACTAAATGACTCTGTGTATGCATTGCCCTGACTTAGTTTATATTTTTTATGAACCTATTAAAATGACTTATCATATGAATCAGTTAAGAACTTTAACACAAACCATGAATCAACCAAGTATTTCAACACAGACATGATTCATAGTGTGTCATCGTCAAAAGCAGAGATCCAACAGGTTTATAGGATCATGCCCCAACCGTTGCGCTAAAAGCTTGAGATTGTAGCGAAGGCGGACCGTATTTCCTTATGGCAATGCAGAACCCCACACTATCGTGGTGTGGGCGGACATGAGAGGTTTTGCACATGGACCCCATAATCCATGCGGCGGATGGGCTGCCAATGCACCGATGCCCCACGTGGACCCCATAATCTACGTGGAATAGCAAATCCCTAAGGGAGACGCTGGAAAATCCAACAATCTCCCCCCCAGCGGCACCTGGGGGATTTGAACCCGCGACCTCGGTCTAATACCAGTTTACAGATCATGCCCCAACCATTGCGCTAAAAGCTCGAGCTTGTAGCGAAGGTAGACCGTATTTCATTATGGCATTATAGAACCCCACACTATCGTGTTGTGGGCGGACATGACGGGCTTCACACATGGACCCCATAATCCATGCGGCGGGATGGGCTGCCAACGCACCGATGCCCCACGTGGACCCCATAATCCACGTGGAACAGCAAATCCCTAAGGGAGATGCTGGAAAATCCAACAATGTCAAGTCAAGTACAAGTCGTGAAATGCCATAAATCAAGCTAGTCATGCACTTCGGTGCAATGCCACACCATGATCAATCAACTCCCATGGGCATAAGTACTTTCGGGTGCTCCTCCCAGGACCAGATCGGGCTCTATATGCGCAGGCATTGGGTCATGTATATTTTAGACATCCACTAAAGTTATAGCCAATATAGAGTTCCAAGAATAAACCATTGTAGGAAGATAAGGTAGATTTTACGAATGAAGGAGTTCAAGGGCAGAACTTTAAACAAGTAGGACATACTGATAAATCGTATGAAAAATCATGACAAGTTATGAAACTGGGTAATTGGCACCCACTCAGTCGCCACCAATTACAGAAATAGTGCCCACATGCGTGGTCACCCATTCCTGTGAACATTACAAGCTCGATGAAATATCGCCCAGGCTTAGGTCGCTATATTAGGGAATTAACGCCACTGGACTGGTCACCAATTCATTTTGGCGCCCAAGTCAGTGTTGCCAATTTCTGATAGAACAGACTTCTCACCAGAGGCCAGAAACAGTGCTCTATGAGGGCTAAGCATCACATTTCTTCAGAGTGACGTGACAAGATACAATGTCATGGGTTTTTAGGGTACAACTTGCTCAGCTGCCTTGAGGGAATCCAAGGCTAGCATAGACTTACGGAGGTCTCTATGATGAAATCACTAGTCCGAAGGAAGGAATATCCTGCAGAGGGTTCAAACATTACTAAGATCTGAGTGTGTAATCGATGGAAACAAAATAGGGACTCCATCTACAGATGTGAGATGGGAGTGCCAAGTAATACCCGTGATATGGGTCATAAACCGCGATGAAACCGAGAGAAAAGAATTGGCGCCTCACCTGAGGTCGCTATATCAGGAAATAGCGACTCTCTGGAGGGTCGCTCAATCTTATATTTATAATAATCCAATTTAAATTACTCAGAATTAGTGACTCCATGAATGGGTGCTAATTCTTGTAATCTTCCTGAATTAACATAATTTTATTCTAATTGGCGACCGTTCAGAACGACGTCCAATATTTAAATAACGTCTATATTCATGTCGCAGATTCATAATTTCCATATTTTTCCCTTGTTACTGATTATTTCATAAATCAACGCGACCATATAGGGGCACCGAATCATTAAATAGCGACGATGTGACTGTCACTCATTCTTTGTCTGATGCTACGCATCAGGCAGCTACATTGATAGACATATAACACTATTCATAAAACTGGTGCTCACATAATCATGAAAGTAAAGACATGAATAGATAGAGAAAATATACAGGTTACAGGAACATGCTCATGCAATAATTTTTAACATCAGGTTTTATAGATATAAATTTTTAAGCATGTGCTATTTATTAAATTCTTAAAAGAAATAGCGGATTGACAAAGGGTTGTTCATTAAACGGTGCTCTGACTACTGTCGCTATTTCAAAGGAATTGGCGACAGCTCGCGCGGGCGTTAATTCAATAGGCGCCTTTGACATGGTCGCTATTTACTAAAACTTATTAAACCTTCGTAAAACTAAAATAGAAACCATGGAATAAACGCTAAAAGACTATATGCATGGATTTACAGTGATTAACATGGTTGGGCTTAATTTCTTGAGAACACCTACCATTGGGTCGATCGGTCGTTAGAACGTGAAGTAGAGAAATAAGAATACTGCAGTTGCGATCACTCTCCCTGTCACGTCCCGAGAACGAAAGATACCCGGAGATGCGTGACGAGTTTATATCAATCATGTCAATCAGAGTAGTAGTGTATTCGACACCAAAACAGAGATGCACAAAAGTAAAGATAACCCAATCCTTTATTTCATAATGGATAGACTATTACAAATCCAATACTCTATTCAATCAAAAAGGAATAGTACATAGTTGACTCAAGAAAATAGGAAAAAGACTAGATGACACTTGGAAAAGCTCTAGCTCTTTCACTCTTGACTTTCCCCATCAGATTGACCTTCTTCGTCGGACTTACCTGAAAAGTAAGGGACAAACACGGAGTGAGCGAACGCTCAGTAGGGAATTATATCTCAAGCGCTAGCAAGGGGTTTAAATAATTACATCTTTCATGTATGTACTATAGCTATGCATGCTTGTATAAAACGACAAGGTAGAAAGAGAGTATAGCAATAAGATAGCAATTTGAACAAGCCATGAACTTTCAAGAAAAGCTAACAAGATATTCAAGCAAGAACTTTTAACAAGTCATGTCAAGAATTTGGCTATCATGTTTCAAGCAAGCAAGTAATTACCCTTTCTCGGGTCACGCAATTCATGTCGTGTCAAGTACGAGTCAAGTACAAGATTTGTGTGGAATGTCCAATCACGCTAGTCATGCACTCGGTATAATGCCAGATACCTTATCATTCAACTCCCATGGGCACAAGTACTTTCGGGTGCTCCTCCCAGGACCAGATCGGGCCCTAAATACGCAGGCATTTATCATGTATTTTGACATCCACTCTTGTATATATATATAGCCAATATGGAATTTTAACAATTTAAGCTTGTAGACACGTAGGATAACTTTGAGAGAATGGAGTCCAAAAATACGACATTGGACATAGATAGGCGATAACAACGGTACAATCACGATGAACGATGAAACTAGGTGGAATTAGGTTCCCTTAACTCGGGTACCATGACAATTGAGGTCCACATGAACAGTATATCAAAGGCAAGATACCCTCATTCTTATTATAGAATTGAGGTCCACAAGAACATCAACAAATGGCATGATATCATCATCCCATTAAGAATTCTCATGATATACTCTTTGCATATCATAAGGGCCGGTATACCATGTTTCTTTAGAGTGACATGGCATTCAATAGTGTAATGGTTTTTTTAGGGTACAACCAGCTCAGTCGGCCGTGAGGGAATCCAAGGCTCGAGGAGTCTTACGGAGGTCTCTATGACTAACTCGCTAGTCCAAAGGAACGGATTGTCCAACAGAGAGCTTGTATGTCAATGAGAATTGAGGGTGATCGATAAAACATCATGAAACGTGGGACTATACTCACGGAGTGGAGATATAGTGCCGATATACATATATATATATATAGATATACTGAAACCATCGGTTGTCAGAAACAGGTAAAAACATTTTTACAGGAAAATAACGACTTAAGTAAAGTCACTACTCAAGTAATTAACGCCTTCAGTAAGGGCGTTTATCTATTTTACATTTTTGCAAGATTTCAATATTTCAGTATTTTACCAAAAACGCGCCCTGGTAAGGGGCGTTTATTTACAAGTTGACGACGTATATAGTGGTCGTTCATTCTTTACTTCTATTTTTGCAGTATATATATATCCAGAAATTTATCAAAAACACGCCCTGGACAGGGGCGTTACTTTTCAATTCACGCCCTGAACAAGGGCGTTAGTCAAGTGAGAGACGACCTATACAGGGTCGTGAATTCAAGAATTTTCAGATTTCAAGTATATAATTCCCAGAAACAAGAGACATGGTCATGACAGGAAATTTATCGGGATTCAAGTAAATATGATTGTACACTGATTTAGAATCATGTTTAAGTGAATATTGGATAATTAACATGGGTAATTAATAATTGAGAAAATTGACGTCCGTGTACCGGGCGTCAAATCTGGAATTGACGACCTGGTCATGGTCGTTTATTTCAAGGTAGCGCCCTTGTCTGGGTCGCGTATTAAAGTATCGCCCTTGGAAAGGGCGTTTCTTTCCAACAATAGACACATTTAAAACTCGTGAAAACTATATGCATGAACTAATATATATGGTTTAACATAGTTATTATGGTGATTTGGGCTACAGTGCTTGAGAAAACCTACCTTTTGATGAAACGTGAAAGATTTGGTGAAGAGACGATGCTCTGTCTGTAACAGAGTGATCACCGGAAGAAGAAGATGAAGGAGAAGTTGTAGATGATGTACGTGGATGAAGAACCCTCAATTCTTAAATCGATCGGTTTCACTTCTACAGGCAACCTGTAGAGGCAGAATAAAACGAAGGTATTACTCTTCGTAAGAACTAACAGAAGGTAAAGAAGGAGAAGAACTTACCCGTTCTTCAGATGAGAAAAGCTTTCAACCTGGAATTAGAAGAGAATGAAGAATCATCAGTATTCTTCACAATTTGATAGACAGATTAAAGGAAAAAGAACATGTTGTTCTTTACGTACCGTAGCAGCAACCGATCGATCAAATAGCTTTAGGGTTCGATCGGTAAGGGTTTTTATAGGATTTTGGAAATCCTAATAGGGTTAGTGTTTGATTGGAAGTAACACTTCCGTGATAGAGTTATTACTACATTCGAACTCTTTCTCATAGTTATCAACTTACCCTGGATAGACTCCTGGGTCGAACGAAACTCAAACTGAATTAGCGTCCTAAGTAAGGGCGTCGAATTGAAATTGACGCCTTGTCAGGCGTCGTTACTTGTTGAAACGCGTCCACTCAAAGGACGTTATGCAAACTTGCCCTTTTTATTTATTTTGGTCGTTTGAAATTTGACGCCTTGACATGTGGGCGTCCTTTCTTCAAAACACGCCTTAGGTGAAGGCGTTTGTAAAGTAGCGCCTATATCTGAGGCGTTATTTTCATCAGGGTTTAATTATTTTTATTCTAAGCTCTTTCATTTATTTACTAAATCTTTTAATCTATTTTGATTTATTTATTCCTTTTAAATTTATCAGGGTTGCTACACCCTCCCCCAAGAATTTGGTCCCCAAATTCATAGCATATATTTACATATGAAGAGTGTAGAGTTCATACCTTCTAAAATGACTCTGGAAATTGTTTCCTCATAGATTCCTCGGTCTCCCATGTAGCTTCATGTTCTGAATTCTTATTCCATTGTACTTTTAGCATGGGAATAACCTTATTCCTTAGGGTTCGTTCTTCTCGATCTAGTATTCGTATGGGCTTCTGCTCATATGTGAAATCTTTCTGGATCACTAGATCTCCATACTCAATAATATGTGATGGGTCATGTACATACTTCTTCAACATAGATATGTGGAACACATCATGTACTTCGGACAGTTGAGGTGGCAATGCGATGCGATAAGCAACCTCGCCAACTCTTTCTAGTATCTCAAAAGGTCCGATAAATCTTGGTGTAAGCTTGCCCTTAACACCAAATCTTCGTATTCCACGCTCAGGCGATATCTTGAGAAATACATGATCTCCAACTTGGAATTCAAGATCTCTTCTTCTTGTGTCAGCATAAGCCTTTTGTCTAGACTGAGCAACTTGCAGTCTTTCTTTGATCAATTGTATCTTCTCGGTAGTGTCCCTTACCATTTCTGGACCTAACATTTGTTTCTCTCCAACTTCGTCCCAGCATAAGGGTGATCGACAACTCCTTCCGTATAAGGCTTCAAAAGGTGCCAGTTGTATACTTGCCTGGTAGCTATTATTGTATGCAAATTCGACCAGAGGCAAGTGATCATGCCAGTTTCCATCAAAATCAGTAATGCATGCTCTTAGCATATCTTCGACTACTTGATTGGTTCTCTCGGTCTGACCATCCGTTTGAGGATGAAAGGCTGTGCTAAAGTTAAGTCTCGTTCCCAACGAATGTTGTAGTCCTTTCCAAAAATGAGAAGTAAAACGGGGATCTCTGTCAGACACGATTGAAACAGGAATACCATGTAATCTGACTATTTCCTTGATGTATAGTGCAGCTAAGACATCAACTGACCATCGACTCTTGATTGGCAAGAAATGCGCTGATTTAGTCAATCGGTCAATGATAACCCATATTCCATCATGTCCTCTTTTTGATTTAGATAAACCCATGATGAAATCCATACCAATATCCTCCCACTTCCATTTAGGGATATCTAGAGGATGTAGCTTTCCAGCAGGCTTTTGGTGTTCCGCCTTGACTTGTTGGCATGTGAGACAACGTGATACATAGTCTGCTATTTCCCTTTTCATGTTGGGCCACAAAAATTTCTTTTCACATCTTGGTACATCTTGGTAGATCTAGGATGAATCGTATACCTTGACCTATGAGCTTCATCTAAGACCTTCTTCTTCAATTCTGGGCAGTCCGGTATACAAGTTCTATTCTTAAACATTAATCTTCCATCAGAAGCTAATTGGAAATCCGATTGTCCTTCTAATCTGCCCTTGATTTCTACTAATGTAGGATCATCATTCTGAAGTGCTTGTATTTCAGACAATAAATCTGACTGTATGCTTACATGAGATAATGTGACACATCTAGGGTCCGTGTCCATGCTTATATTGAGTTCAGAGAATTGTTCCAGCAATTTCCATTCTTGAATCAGACAATTGGCTAACAGTGCTCTCGGCTTTCGACTAAGGGCATCTGCTACATGATTACCCTTTCCGGGATGATATTATATATTGAAGTCGAAGTCCTTGAGATATTCCAGCCATCATCTTTGCCTCATATTTAGTTCCTTCTGTGAGAAAAGATATTTGAGACTCTTGTGATCGGAGTATACAATAAACTGTACTCCATAAAGATAATGTCTCCATATTTTGAGTGCAAATACTACCGCGGCCAATTCTAAGTCATGGATGGGATAGTTCTCTTCATGCTTCTTTAATTGACGAGAAGAGTAGGCTATAACCTTCCCTTGTTGCATTAGAACACACCCGAGGCCAATGCCAGAAGCATCAGTGTATACCTCGAACTTTTCTCCTTCAATTGGCAATGCTAAGATAGGAGCTGTAGTAAGATGATCCTTGAGAGTTTGGAAGCTTCTCTCACATTCCTCATCCCATTCATAACGGATCTCCTTGCGAGTTAACCTCGTAAGTGGCACGGCGATTTTAGAGAAATCCTTGATGAATCGCCTGTAATAGCCGGCAAGACCTAAGAAACTTCGGATCTCGCTAGCATTGGTCGGTCTTTCCCAGTTCCTTACAGCTTCAACCTTTGATGGGTCTACAGACAAGCCATCCTTTGATATAACATGTCCGAGAAAAGTCACTTCTTCAAGCCAGAATTCACACTTGCTAAGTTTTGCATATAATTGGTTTGTCCTTAATATTTGTAATGCAATCCTCAAATGTTCCTCATGCTCTTCCTTGGTCTTGGAATAAATCAATATATCATCAATAAAGACCACCACGAATTGATCTAAATAAGGCCTGAATATACTATTCATTAACTGCATAAAGGCAGCAGGGGCATTCGTTAGTCCGAAAGGCATAACAACAAATTCATAATGGCCATACCTGCTTCTGAATGCGGTTTTATGAATATCCTCGTCCTTGATTCTTAGTTGGTGATATCCGGACCTAAGATCAATTTTGGAAAAGTACATGGATCCTGAAATTTGATCAAACAATTCATCGATTCTCAGCAGTGGATACTTGTTCTTGATAGTGAGATGATTCAATTATCGATAGTCGACGCATAACCTCATGGATCCGTCTTTCTTCTTTACAAATAATACAGGCGCTCCCCACGGGGAAGTACTTGGTCTAATGAATCCTTTCTTAATGAGTTCCATCAATTGCTCCTTTAACTCCTTGAGTTCAGCAGGTGACATCCTATAAGGTGCCTTTGAAATCGGACCAGCACCAGGGACTAAGTCAATGGTGAAGGCCACTTCTCTTTGCGGGGGTAATCCCGGCAAATCTTCCGAAAACACGTCCGGAAATTCTTGTACCACTGGAATGTCTTCTAGCTTAGCTTCCTTAGCTTCTTTAACTGTGACAAAGGCAAGGAAAGATGCACATCCTTTCCTGATGAGCTTGCTAGCTCGGAGAGCTGAAATAAGAGGGGATCTGCTCCGACCCTTGGGGCTAGTCAAGATTAGTTCTGGAAATTCCTTGAATGTAACCTTACTATTGCGGTAATCAACCGTTGCCTGATACTTGGATAACCAATCTGCCCCTAGTATAACATCATACTCTTTCAGATCTAAACATATGAGATCAATAGGGAGATTTCTACCCTGAACCAATACTTCGCAGTTTTAGTAATGATGTGTAATATCAGTCTCATCATCCAGAGGAGTAGACAAAACTAACTTTATCCATTCCGGTTCTAGGGGTAATGGGTCAGCAAACTTCTTAGAAACAATAGAATGTGATGCACCAGTATCAATTAAGACATATGCATTCCTGGAACAAACTTTCAATGTACCTTCCACTAAGCCGCCTTCTTCTTCTTGCTCGGTCTCCTTGATTGCATGAAGACGAGCATTCTTGGTTACTGGGCATTTTCCGTCATCGGCTTGATTATTTAGTAGTGGGCAATCGGGAATCCGATGCTCACGACTCCCACAACGGAGACATGCTCCTAGTTTCCTCCAGCATTCTTCTGCTCTATGACCCGCTTTATCACAATGTTTGCACACTGTATTTGGAGAGGTAGTGGTGATAGAGAAGGGCTTGGTCTTCTTGAACTTTTGCTCTTGCGAGGGAATACCTCCATTGCTAGGCCTCTTCTTGAAGTTGGGTTTAAAGGAACCCGAACCTGTAACTTGTTCCTTCTTATCCTTACCACGAATACTATCAGACAGTTCCGTGGCATCTTCTAATAGTTGAGCTCGGCGTACTATCTCCGAGTAGACTTGAATGTCCATCGGCGCCAGTTGAGTAATAGCTTGGGGCTTGAGCCCATTAAGAAACCTCCTAGCTTTCATTTTCTCGGTGCTAACTAGATGCTTAGCATACCGAGACAATCTAGAGAATTGGGCCTCATACTCGGCCACTGACAAAGATCGTTGCTTTAATGCAGCAAATTCTGCAGCCTTCTTTTCCTGAACTCGGTCCGAGAAATATTTTGCGTTGAAGTGTTCAACGAATTTCTCCCACGAAACCTGATCTTGATTTATAGTAGCCTCTATTGATTCCCACCAGCATCTAGCATCCCTTTCTAACTGAAAAGTAGCTAATAAGACCTTATCTTGATCCGTGCATTGCATAACACGGAATATTCGTTCTGTTTCTCTAATCCAGTGTTCAGCGTCATCTGGATCAGTAGAACCCGTGAACTTGGGCGGGTTCATGTTCTTGAAAGTCTGGTGGAGACTTCCTGCTCGTTGTCCACCTCCTTGTGTTACTTGTTGCAGCACTTGAGTCATGCCTTGCAGTGTACGCTGCATGTTGCGCCATTGAGCACGTTCGGCAGCCATTATCCTACAATTATAATAACTAGATTAATACGTGATTTGTATCTTAAAGACTAGCATTCTATGTTAACTTTAACCCTTGGTTCTACCCAATCTCACTGGTTCAAGGTTTGAACATATCCTTGGACTTGGGTTTTCCTAGGAATTGAATACCCTAGGCTCTGATACCACAAAAACTATCACGTCCCGAGAGCGGAAGATACCCGGAGATGCGTGACGAGTTTATATCAATCATGTCAATCAGAGTAGTAGTGTATTCGACACCAAAACAGAGATGCACAAAAGTAAAGATAACCCAATCCTTTATTTCATAATGGATAGACTATTACAAATCCAATACTCTATTCAATCAAAAAGGAATAGTACATAGTTGACTCAAGAAAATAGGAAAAAGACTAGATGACACTTGGAAAAGCTCTAGCTCTTTCACTCTTGACTTTCCCCATCAGATTTACCTTCTTCGTCGGACTTACCTGAAAAGTAAGGGACAAACACGGAGTGAGCGAACGCTCAGTAGGAAATTATATCTCAAGCGCTAGCAAGGGGTTTAAATAATTACATCTTTCATGTATGTACTAAAGCTATGCATGCTTGTATAAAACGACAAGGTAGAAAGAGAGTATAACAATAAGATAGCAATTTGAACAAGCCATGAACTTTCAAGAAAAGCTAACAAGATATTCAAGCAAGAACTTTTAACAAGTCATGTCAAGAATTTGGCTATCATGTTTCAAGCAAGCAAGTAATTACCCTTTCTCGGGTCACGCAATTCATGTCGTGTCAAGTACGAGTCAAGTACAAGATTTGTGTGGAATGTCCAATCACGCTAGTCATGCACTCGGTATAATGCCAGATACCTTATCATTCAACTCCCATGGGCACAAGTACTTTCGGGTGCTCCTCCCAGGACCAGATCGGGCCCTAAATGCGCAGGAATTTATCATGTATTTTGACATCCACTCTTGTATATATATATATAGCCAATATGGAATTTCAACAATTTAAGCTTGTAGACACGTAGGATAACTTTGAGAGAATGGAGTCCAAAAATACGACATTGGACATAGATAGGCGATAACAACGGTACAATCACGATGAACGATGAAACTAGGTGGAATTAGGTTCCCTTAACTCGGGTACCATGACAATTGAGGTCCACATGAACAGTATATCAAAGGCAAGATACCCTCATTCTTATTATAGAATTGAGGTCCACAAGAACATCAACAAATGGCATGATATCATCATCCCATTAAGAATTCTCATGATATACTCTTTGCATATCATAAGGGCCGGTATACCATGTTTCTTTAGAGTGACATGGCATTCAATAGTGTAATGATTTTTTTAGGGTACAACCAGCTCAGTCGGCCTTGAGGGAATCCAAGGCTCGAGGAGTCTTACGGAGGTCTCTATGACTAACTCGCTAGTCCAAAAGAACGGAATGTCCAATGGAGAGCTTGTATGTCAATGAGAATTGAGGGTGATCGATAAAACATCATGAAACGTGCGACTATACTCACGGAGTGGAGATATAGTGCCGATATACATATATATATATAGATATACTGAAACCATCGGTTGTCAGAAACAGGTAAAAACATTTTTACAGGAAAATAACGACTTAAGTAAAGTCACTACTCAAGTAATTAACGCCTTCAGTAAGGGCGTTTATCTATTTTACATTTTTGCAAGATTTCAATATTTCAGTATTTTACCAAAAACGTGCCCTGGTAAGGGGCGTTTATTTACAAGTTGACGACGTATATAATGGTCGTTCATTCTTTACTTCTATTTTTGCAGTATATATATATCCAGAAATTTATCAAAAACACGCCCTGGACAGGGGCGTGACTTTTCAATTCACGCCCTGAACAGGGGCGTTAGTCAAGTGAGAGACGACCTATACAGGGTCGTGAATTCAAGAAATTTCATATTTCAAGTATATAATTCCCAGAAACAAGAGACATGGTCATGACAGGAAATTTATCGGGATTCAAGTAAATATGATTGTACACTGATTTAGAATCATGTTTAAGTGAATATTGGATAATTAACATGGGTAATTAACAATTGAGAAAATTGACGTCCGTGTACCGGGCGTCAAATCTGGAATTGACGACATGGTCATGGTCGTTTATTTCAAGGTAGCGCCCTTGTCTGGGTCGCGTATTAAAGTATCGCCCTTGGAAAGGGCATTTCTTTCCAACAATAGAAACATTTAAAACTCGTGAAAACTATATGCATGAACTAATATATATGGTTTAACATAGTTATTATGGTGATTTGGGCTACAGTGCTTGAGAAAACCTACCTTTTGATGAAACGTGAAAGATCTGGTGAAGAGACGATGCTCTGTCTGTAACAGAGTGATCACCGGAAGAAGAAGATGAAGGAGAAGTTGCAGATGATGTACGTGGATGAAGAACCCTCAATTCTTCAATTGATCGGTTTCACTTCTACAGGCAACCTGTAGAGGCAGAATAAAACGAAGGTATTACTCTTAGTAAGAAGTAACAGAAGGTAAAGAAGGAGAAGAACTTACCCGTTCTTCAGATGACAAAAGCTTTCAACCTGGAATCAGAAGAGAATGAAGAATCATCAGTATTCTTCACAATTTGATAGACAGATTAAAGGAAAAAGAACATGCTGTTCTTTACGTACCGTAGCAGCAACCGATCGATCAAATAGCTTTAGGGTTCGATCGGCAAGGGTTTTTATAGGATTTTGGAAATCCTAATAGGGTTAGTGTTTGATTGGAAGTAACACTTCCATGATAGAGTTATTACTACATTCGAACTCTTTCTCATAGTTATCAACTTACCCTGGATAGACTCCTGGGTCGAACGAAACTCAAACTGAATTAGCGTCCTAAGTAAGGGCGTCGAATTTAAATTGACGCCTTGTCAGGCGTCGTTACTTGTTGAAACGCATCCACTCAAAGGACGTTATGCAAACTTGCCCTTTTTATTTATTTTGGTCGTTTGAAATTTGACGCCTTGACATGTGGGCGTCCTTTCTTCAAAACACGCCTTAGGTGAACGCGTTTGTAAAGTAGCGCCTATATCTGAGGCGTTATTTTCATCAGGGTTTAATTATTTTTATTCCAAGCTCTTTTGTTTATTTACTAAATCTTTTAATCTATTTTGATTTATTTATTCCTTTTAAATTTATCAGGGTTGCTACACTCCCAACAGCAAACGGTAGAAGAAGAAGAATAAGAAGCAGCAGGCTTCGTCCTCCCCGTTCAGCGGTAGGAGGCAGCAACTGCAGTAGAAGATCAACGGACGTAGAAGGAAGAAGATGAACAAATCCTTCACAACAATCGTCTACAAATGGAAGAAGAAAAACTTCTCCACGTCGCATTACGATAGAAATAGCAATAGAGGAGGAAGATGTACCTTCTTCCTTTAGGTACGATGGCGGCACTACAGCAACAATAGTAGTAGCAGTTGCAACACTTCGACGGATGAAGATACGTCGTAGAGGAAGTTGACATCAAAACAGGGCTCATGAACTAACAGAGGTAGTAGCCTTTGTATGTTCAGGAGGGGGTTTATTTATAGGATTTGGGGTTTAAGCATCCTAATGGGATTTAAGCTTCAACGTAAAGAATCCTAATGGATTTATAATTTTTTATGCATATCCTATTGCTAAAACACCAGCCGCCATCGATCGAAACCCTAAGCTATTGCATGTTCGAACGTGGTGAAGCTTGTGGGTTTTAAAACAACCTATCAATATATCTATATTTCTACATATGTCCCATGGACCTCCTGGCATGAGGAAAATTTCATGGGCTTTGTTTGTTAAGGCCCATTTGGTCTTCTACGGGAGGCCCATGTATATGAGTTTAATTATACTTAGCCCATAATGCCATAGACTTATATGGGTTAAAGTCTTTAAGCCCTTTTTAATTTATATGTTTTTGATGTTTGGGCTTTATATTTTGGCCTTATCTGTTGTGGGGGATTTATTTATTTAGGGAAAATTTTATTTCTACAATTTATACGTGGAGCTACACCCTCACCCACTTAAAAGGATTTGGTCCCCCAAATTCAATTGCATATAGACATGGAGGGTGTAGTATACTTACAATGTTGAAATAGGTCGGGGAATCTCTTATTTATAGATTCTTCAGTCTCCCATGTTGCTTCTTATTTTGAGCACTTGCTCTATTGAACCTTGACCATGGGAATTGTCTTTTTTCTTAGTGCACGAACCCCGTGATCAAGGATCTTCAATGGTCATTGTTCATAAGTGAGATCCTTTTGTGTTACTAGGTTGTCATGATCTATGACGTGGGTCAGATCATGAACATACTTTTTGAGCATAGAAATATGAAATACATTGTGCACTTTGGATAGTTGCGGAGGCAAGGCAATCCGATAGGCAACATCGCAAACTCTTTCTAGCACTTCGAAGGGACCAATATATCTGGGTGTTAGCTTGCCCTTAACACAAAATCTTCTAATTCCTCTCCCTGGAGAAACCTTAAGAAAGACGTGGTATCTGACTTGGAATTCGAGGTCTCTCCTTCTAGTATCAGCGTAAGTCTTTTGTCTAGACTAAGCGATTTGGAGTCTCTCTCTTATGAGTTGAATCTTCTTGGTAGTATCCCTTACCATCTCCGGGCCTAGTAGTTATTTTTCGCCAACTTCATCCCAGCATAAGGGTGATCGGCAACTCCTTCAGTATAATGCCATGAAAGGTGCTATTTGAATACTTGCCTGGTAACTGTTGTTATATGCAAACTCGACCAGGGGTAGATGATCATGCCAGCTTCCACCAAATTCAATAATACAAGCTCATAGCATATCCTCTATAACTTGATTCATTCTCTCGGTCTGACCATCTGTTTGTGGATGAAAATCTGTATTAAAGTTGAGTCTTGTCCCCAACGAATGCTGTAGACCCTTCCAAAAATGAAAAGTGAAGCACGGGTCTCGGTCAGACACGATCGAAACAGGAACTCCATGCAGTCTAACTACTTCTTTGATGTATAAGGGCGAAAAGACATCAACTAACCATCGGCTCTTTATCAGTAGGAAGTGTGCTGACTTGGTCAATCGATCTATGATGACCCATATTCCATCATATCCACCCTTAGATTTAGACAAACCCATAATGAAGTCCATGTCGATATCCTCCCACTTCCACTTAAGAATATCCAAAGGATGTAGCTTACCGGTAGGCTTTTGGTGTTCTGCCTTAACTTATTGGCATGTAAGACAACGGGACACAAAGTCCGCTACGTCCCTTTTCATGTTGGACCACCAAAAGGTCCGTTTTAAGTCTTGGTACATCTTGGTAGATCCGGGATGAATTGTGTACCTTGATTTGTGAGCTTCTTCTAGAATCTCCCTCTTCAATTCTAGACAATCAGGTACACAAGTCCTTTCTTGGAATAATAACCTTCCATATGATCCTAGTTTGAAGTCAGGTCGTTCTTCCATTTTGTCCTTGATTTCTACCAACACCAGGTCATTGTCTTGAAGTACTCTTATTTTAGAGAGTAGATTCGATTGTATCCTTATGTGTCATAAGGTGATACACCCTTTCTCCCCGTCCGTGCTTATATCTAGCTTAGAGAATTTTTCCAGTAACTTCCATTCTTAGATCATACAGTTGGCCAATAACGCTCTAGATTTTCGACTGAGGGCATCAGCTACGGGATTACCCTTTCTAGGATGGTATTGTATAGTGAAGTCGAAGTCCTTGAGATACTCTAGACAACGCCTTTGTCTCATGTTCAATTCCTTCTGAGAAAATAGATATTTAAGACTCTTGTGATCGGAGTACACGATAAAATGTTCTCCATAGAGATAGTGTCTCCAGATTTTCAAGGCAAACAGTACCGTGGCCAATTCTAAGTCATGCACTGGATAGTTCTCCTCATGCTTCTTTAATTATCAGGATGAGTAAGCAATGACTCTCCCTTGTTGCATTAACACACATCCGAGGCCAATGCCAGATGCATCGATATATACCTTGAACTACTCCCCTTCCATTGGTAATGCCAATACCGGGGCGGTTGTTAGATGATCCTTCAAGGCTTGGGAGCTCTTCTCGCATTCTTCATCCCACCTATAAGGAATCTCCTTGCGGGTCAGCCTAGTAAGAGGAACAACGATCTTGGAGAAGTCCTTGATGAATCGCCGGTAATAGCCAGCTAGACCCAAGAAACTACAGATCTCGATTGCATTGGTCGACCTTTCCCAATTCTTCACGGCCTTGACTTTTGACAGGTCAACTAAAATCCCATCCTTCGAGATCACATGTCCTAGGAAGGACACTTCCTCGAGCCAAAAGTCGCACTTGCTAAGTTTGGCGTAAAGTTGATTATTCCTCAATATTTGTAATGCCATCCTTAAGTGTTCTTCATGATCTTCTTCGGACTTTGAATAGATCAATATCTCATCAATGAAGACCACTACAAATTGATCCAGGTGAGGCCTGAATATGCTATTCATCAACTACATAAAGGCTACAAGGGAATTTGTTGGTCCAAAAGGCGTAACAACAAATTCGTAGTGCCCATACCTGCTCTGGAATGCGGTCTTATGAATGTCTTCATCGTTCATCCTCAGTTGGTGATATCCTGACCTGAGATCAATCTTTGAGAAATACTTGGATCTAGATATTTGATCAAATAATTTATCGATCCTCGACAGTGGATACTTGTTCTTGATAGTAAGGTGGTTCAACTGTCGATAGTCGATGTAGAGTCTCATCGATCCATCTTTATTCTTGACAAATAACACGGGCGCTCCCCATGAGAAAGTGCTTGGTCTGATAAATCCTTTCTTCAAAAGCTCCATCAATTGCTCTTTTAATTCCTTGAGCTCGGTAGGGGACATCTTATAAGGTGCCTTAGAAATTGGACCAGCACCAGGGATAAGGTCGACGGCGAAGGTGACTTCTCTTTGTGGGGGTAATCCGGGTAAATCTTTCAGAAATACATCAGGAAACTCCCAAACCACCCGGATGTCTTCAATCTTAGTCTCCTTAACTTCTGTGGCAGACACAAATGCTATGAAAGCCACGCATCCTTTCTTTAAGAGTTTACTAGCTCGAAGGGCTGAAATAAGGGGTGACTTGTTTTGATTCCGAGGACTAGTGTAGACAAGTTCCAGGTTTTCATTAAAAGTTAACTTGCCGTTACAACAATCTACAACTGCCTTGTGTGTGGATAGCCAATCAGCTCCTAGTATAACATCATAGTCCTTCATGTCTAGACATATTAAATCGGCAGGTAGATTTTTCCCTTTCACCATAACCTCACAATTTAGATAATGGTGTGAGAACTCGGATTCGTTTTCGAGAGGGGTTGAAATAACTAGATCTATCCACTCTGGTTCCATAGGTAATGGATCAGCAAACTTCTTGGAAACAAAAGAATGTGTTGCACCGGTATCAAACAAGACACGAGCAGACTTGGAACAAATCTTTAAGATACCTTCCACCAGTCCACCTTCATCTTGCTCCGCCTCTTGAAGAGCTTGGAGACGTGCTTGCTTTTTCACCGGGCGCTTCTCATCTCCGGCTTGATCGTTAAGTAAGGGGCAGTCGGGAATCCGATGATCACGGCTCCCGCAACGGAGACAAGCTCTTAGTCTCCTCCAGCATTCCTCGGCCTTATGGCCGGCCTTGTCATAATGTTTGCACACATCCTTGGAAGGTGCAGTAGTGATGGAGAAGGGCTTGTTATTCTTATTGAATTTCTTCTCTTGGGAGGAATCTCCTCCGTTGCTTGACCTTTTCTTGTTGAAGGTCAGCTTGAAAGTGCCAGAGCTCGTAACATGTTCCTCTTATCTTTTCCACGGATCCAGTCGGACAACTCCATGGCATCTTCTAATAGCTGGGCTCTTCGCACCATCTCTGAATATACTTGAATGTCCATCGGCGCCAGTTGGGTAATGTATTGCGATCAAAGCCCATTGAGAAACCTTCTAGCCTTCATTTTCTTGGTACACACTTAATGCGGTGCATACCTTGATAGATGAGAGAACTGGGCCTCGTATTCGACCACTGATAAGGTTTGTTGTTTAAGCGCGGCAAACTCCACGACTTTCTTCTCTTGGATGCGGTTAGAAAAGTACTTGTTATTGAATTACTCCACAAACTCGGTCCATGTGATATGTTTATCCGGCAATGTGGCTTCTATAGACTCCCACCAACAACGAGCATCCCGCTCTAGTTGGAAAGTTGCCAGCAAGACCTTCTCGTCCTCCGTGCATTGCATGACATGGAAAATCCTTTCGATCTTCTTTATCTAGTTCTCGACATCGTCGGGGTTTGATGAACCGATGAACTTCGGTGAGTTCATGTTACGAAAGCTACGGTGGAGATCACCTGCTCCACGGTTTGCTCCGCCCTGCGCCACTTGTTGTAGCACTAGGGTAAGACCTTGCACAGTGCATTGCATTTCACGCCATTGAGCACGTTCGGCGGCCATGATCCTACAAAATTTAAGTAACTATATTATTATATGATTAATCCAAGGGTCTTACTCTTTAAGTTAACTTAACCCATGGCTCTACCCAAATCTCACCGGGTAAAAGGTATAACCTATCCTTGGACTTGGTTTCCTAGGAATTGAATATCCTAGGCTCTGATACCACAAAAACTGTCACGTCCCGAGCGCGGAAGGAACCCGGTACGCGTGATGAGTTATATCATTCATGTCAATCAAAGCATAAGGAATTCATCCTTATAGATAGAGATGCGTAAATTACAAGATAACAAAATTCAATTTATTCATAATAACCATTAAGGTAAGTCTATTACATAATCTCAATAAAAGTACTAAGGACAATCTTGACTTAATAAAAGAAAATTACAATGATTGACTCAAGAAATAGGTTAAGACATGACTAGATAACGGCATCGATAGTTGGAACGGCTCTACGCTCTTAACTCATGTCCGTCCCCATCCGAATGAGCTTCGTCATCAGAATTACCTGAAAATAGGGGAAAGCACTAGGTGAGCGAACGCTCAGTAGGAATTATATCTCAAGTACAAGCTTGCTTTAAGTAATTACATGTTACATGAATGTAAGTCTAGCTATGCATGTACTCATGGAAATGACAAGAGAGAGAGTAAATAAAGATGAACTAGCAAGATTTCAAGATAATCATGTAAAATGTTTCAAGATGGTCAAGCATGTCACGTGAAGTGGCTATTATAATATCAAGCAAGTAAATACCCGTTCCGGGCCACACAAGTCATGTCATGTCAAGTCAAGTATGAGTCATGGAATGCCACAAATCAAGCTAGTCATGCACTTGGGTGCAATGCCACACCGTGATCAATAAACTCTCATGGGCACAAGTACTTTCGGGTGCTCCTCCCAGGACCAGATCGGGCCCTATATGCGTAGGCATTAGGTCATGTATATTTTAGACATCCACTATAGTTATAGCCAATATAGAGTTCTAAGAATAAACTAGTGTAGGAAGATAAGGTAGATTTCACGAACGAAGGAGTTCAAGGGCAGAACTTTGAACAAGTAGGACATACCGATAAACCTATAAAAAATCATGACATGTCATGAAACTGGGTAATTGGCGCCCACTCAGTCACCACCAATTACAGAAATAGCGCCCACCTGCATTGTCGCCCATTCTTATGAACAGTATAGGCTCGATGAAATAGCTCCCAGGCTTCGGTTTCTATATCAGGGAATTAACGCCACTGGACTAGTCACCAATTCCTTCTGGTGCCCAAGTCAATGTCGCCAATTTCTGACAGAACAGACTTCTCACTAGATGCTAGAAACAACGCTCTATGAGGGCTAAGCATCACGTTTCTTCAGAGTGATGTGATAAGACACGGTGTCATGGGTTTTTAGGGTACAACTTGCTCGGCTGTCTTGAGAGAATCCAAGGCTAGCGTGGACTTACAGAGGTCTCTATGATGAAATCACCAGTTCGAAGGAAGGAATATCTCGCAGAGGGTTCAAACATCACTGAGAATTGAGTGTGCAATCGATGGAAACAAAACATGGACTCCATCTACGGATGTGAGATGAGAGTGCCAAGTAAAACCCGCGATATGGGTCATAAACCGCGATGAAACTGAGAGAAAAGAATTGGCGCCTTATCCGAGGTCGCTATATCAGGAAATAGCGACTCTATGGAGGGTCGCTCAATCTTATATTTACAATAATACAATTTAAATTACTCAGAATTAGCGACTCCGTGAATAGGCGCTAATTCTTGTAATCTTCCAGAATTAACGTAATTTTATTCTAATTGGCGACCATTCAGAATGGCGTCTAATATTTAAATCACGTCTATATTCATGCCGCAGATTCATAATTTCCATATGTTTCCCTTTTTACTAATTATTTCATATATGAACGCCACCGTATAGGGGTGCCCAATCATTAAATAGCGACGATGTGACTATCGCTCATTCTTTGTCTGATGCTACGCATCGGGCAGCTACATTTACAGACACATATCACTATTCATAAAACTGGAGGTCACATAATCATGAAAGCAAAGACATGAATAGATAGAGAAAAATATACAGGTTCTAGGAACATGCTCATGCAATAATTTTTAACGTCAGGTTTTATAGATATAAATTTTTAAGCATGTGCTATTTATTAAATGCTTAAAAGAAATAGCGTATAAACATAGGGTCATTCATTAATCGATGCCCTGACTACTGTCGCTATTTCAAAGGAATTGGCAATAGCTCGCATGGGCGTTCATTCAATAGGTGCCTTTGACCTGGTCGCTATTTACTGAAACTTAGTAAACCTTCGTAAAACTAAAACAGAAACCCTGGAATAAACGCTAAACGACTATATGCATGGATTTACAGTGATTAACATGGTTGGGCTTCGTTTCTTGAGAACACCTACCTTTGGGTTGATCAGTCGTTAGAACGTGAAGCAGAGAAATAAGAATAATGTAGCTGCGATCGCTCTCCCGGCAGCAAACGGTAGACGAAGAAGAATAAGAAGCAGCAGGCTTCGTCCTCCCCATTCAGCGGTAGGAGGCAACAACTACAGTAGAAGATCAACGGATGTAGAAGGAAGAAGATGAACAACTCCTTCACGGTAATCGTCTGCAGATGGAAGAAGAAGAACTTCTCCACGTCGTGCTATGACAGAAACAATAGTAGAGGAGGAAGAGGTAGCTTCTTCCTTTATGTACGATGGCAGCACTACAACAATAATAGTAGTAGCAGTTGCAGCACTTCGACGGATGAAGATATGTTGTAGAGGAAGATGACATCGAAACATGGCTCACGAACTAACAGAGGCAGTAGCGTTTGTACGTTCAGGAGGGGGTTTATTTATATGATTTGGGGTTAAAGCATCCTAATGGGATTTAAGCTTCAATGTAAAGAATCCAAATGGATTTATATTCCTATATGCATATCCTATTGCTAAAACACCAGCCACCATCGATCGAAACCCTAAGCTATTGCATGTTCGAACATGGTGAAGCTTGTGGGTTTTAAAACAACCTATCAATATATCTATATTTCTGCATATGTCCCATGGACCACCTGGCGTGAGGAAAATTTCATGGGCTTTGTTTGTTAAGGCCCATTTGGTCTTCTACGGGAGGCCCATGTATATGAGTTTAATTATACTTAGCCCATATGGCCATAGACTTATATGGGTTAAGGTCTTTAAGCCCTTTTTAATTTATATGTTTTTGAGGTTTGAGCTTTATATTTTGGCCTTATCTGTTGTGGGGGATTTATTTATTTAGGGAAATTTTTATTTCTACAATTTATACGGGGTGCTACAGAAAAAGACACTCATTTAGAAACAATGATGAAAGTGTTCACAACCCCAATGCAAAATATGAAGTGATTTGTTTGTTTTCAATACTGCTGAAAAATTTTGACTTGAGAAGTCTCTGAAAATTTAACTAGTAAAGCATTTAGACAGCTCATTCAAGGCATCTATATGACAATTTGCTCACCGTCCTTATTCTTGTACGGAGATAATTTTCATACACTCCTACTCTTTGTCTCTCTAGATTATCAGACTGTAACATCTAAGCAACTTTTGGTCACCACACTTAAATCCTTAAGAGATGGTCCAGAAAAATTCTGAATATGTGAACTTATTGTATCTGGTCTCTCTTGCACTTAGAAATTGTTCTTCTCTGTGCAATTTTTTTTGATGATGTCAAAGGGGGAGAGTAAGAGTAAGTTGGGAGAGTATATTGAGAGTAAGAGTGAAGGAGGAGTGTAAGTTGAGTAAGTTGAGGGGGAGAGTAAGTTGATAGAGTATATTTTTGGAGTCCTCTCAACATAAAAAGTCTTATCTGTCTATTTTTGTCTTGATTGGTATCATGTTTGTCGTTTTGGTAGCTCAAATAAACCTTCCTTCTGTATTTCAATGTATTCCTTTCAAATCTCTTAATGTTAAGCTATTTCTCAAGGAAGATGAATATGTTTTTTGGGAATTAATAAGATTCAATAACTCATATTGTTGCCATCATCAAAAAGGGCGAGAATGTTGCATTCTGTGTGTTTTGATGATGTCAATGCAATATGGTTCATTAGCTAATAAGATGAGTTTTAAATTGCCTGGATCAAAAAGAGTAAGGAAGATCTGAGAAATGTTAGAGTTCACCACTGCCTGGATGCAGTCACAACCACAGAAGTGATTTTTAGAGAGCTGCATCGATGCAATAGAGAGTTGCATCGACGCATCAAGAACAAGTTGCAATCAAGAGGTTGAAACAGATCTGACGGTGCCTCGACGCATCAAGCTATTGCATCGACGCATCTGCCTAGCATTAGAAACTGAATGGTGTTACGTCAAAGCAGCTGAGTACAGCTTTTCAGGAAGCAGGTTGAAGCACCATGCGATGCTTTGATGCTTTCGAGCATGATATCATTAGGGAAGGTCGAAGCAGCAAATTGATGATCTGACGCATCAGCTTATGAGAGATATGTCGTTACACTCTCCCTCGACCTGGCGACACTATGCATCGACGCACCAAGATAAAATCTAGCATTTGAAGCCTTCTGGCCAAGGATTCTATGTTCACACTACACCGACGCATCTGAGGAGTGCATCGACGCACTCAGCTCAGAACCAGCAATTGAAAGTCAACACATCGAAGCATCCAAGCGCTGCATCGACGCACCAAAGGCGTTTTGAAGCCAACTATTGGAAATTTTGTTTTGCTACAATGCGTCGACGCATTAAGTTGCTGCATCGACGCAGCTTCGTTTAATTCTTAAAAACATGAGAATCAAGTATATCACGTGCCAGCAACTTGAAGCCTTTTGGAGCGAATTCCAATCCGCGTGCCTATTTTCTAACAGGATAAAAAGTGACAGAATAGTTTTTTCCACATGCACAAATGGATTATCCTGGTTGGTGATCGGATGAAAGACGATGCTTTGCTCTCTATATATATCAGCCGCTCCATTGAGGAAAGTGTTGAAGCTGCTGCCGTCGTTGCCATTGTGAATTCAGAGAGAGCTCTTTCAGAAGAAAAAGAGAGAGAGAACCACCTCAAGAGGAAGAGAGAATTGAGTGCAGCCAGCCCATCTCCTTAGGAGATTGCTTCAATTCAAAGCTACAATTTTCTTGTGTTTTCTTTTCCGATCGAATTCCAACATTTCTACTATTTTTCTTACTGTTCTTTGTTTCGAATTTGTTTGTAGTTCCCTCAGAGTACTATCAAAGGAAGGGAGAGTATTCTCCGGAGTCCCCTCTATGCATCAGAGGAAGAGAGGTTCAAACCTCTGGTTGAGTGAGCTTGTAATGCCCCGGGTTTTTCAGATCTGGATCCGTGGGTTTCGGATCACTTTTCACGGGTTGCGGATCCTGTCCGATTGAGCTTCGGACTATTTTTACCGGATTGTCGGACCCATTGGCGGTGTGCCCGTGAGTTTCCTTGGGTCTATGGTGTTGTGAGGAGCACGCCGGTATTTTTCGCGTTGTGGGTCCCGGGTCGCGTTGTGGGTTTTACGCATCTTCTTGACGGTCGGACCTTCGGAACCTCGTGTAGGGTGAACCATTGCGTTCTCTGATCCTGGGACGTTACCACGATGTTGTGCGTTCTCCGAGGATCATGCGGAGTATTTTTCCTATTTTTTGATATTTTTTGGAATTTCCAAATTTTCTATAAACCCCACCCCCACCCCCTCTCTCTCTTCCCCTCATTCTCTCTTCCTCACTCTCTCGCTTCTCACACTCTCTCTTTCTCTCCCTCTCTTCTCCGGCGGCCGACGGAGGTGGATGGGGGCGAGGTGGCGAGGTCCGCCGGACGAGGGATGGCAGGGATGGGTCGAGGGATGAGGCGGTGGCGTGCGGCGTGCCTGTTTGCGAGCGTGGGGCACTGGCGGGGGTTTCGGAGGCGTTTCTTCGTGGATCGGCGTCCACGACGCGTCGTTTCTTCGGTGGAGGTAGGGAGGTGGACCCTCAGCTCGTGCATTTCATTTTCCGTGAGTTTTGTAGGCCATGGTGAGCCGAGCGGGCTATTTGGGGCGCTTTGGAAAAAATCATGTTTTAGGGCGTGTGCATCGATCCGCCGTTTCATCGCGTTTCAGACCAATTTGGGGTCATAGATGCAAGCTAGGGGTGTCGGGGGAGCTTCCCCCTTATTTTCCAGATCATCCGTGGATGATCGGGGTGTGGAACGGGTTTTTGGGAATGTTCCCGCCGTCCCGTTCTCGGGTGAGTGTAGTGGTCCTTCCAGAGACCGCCACACTCACTGGCGGCCCAAGGTAGGCGCGCCAAAGACCCTGGCGGCCTAAGCTGGGTGTGCCACTTGTTACTATTTTATCGGTAGGGGTTTCTGTCGTCTGGCGGCTGCACGACAAACCGCCAGACTGGGTGGCGACTGAGATTACAACCGCTAATCTGTTTTGATCGCTGTGCCTCGGAGCACGTGCTTTTTGACCGGTTGGGAGTCTTAAGCCCCTGGCGGCCGTAGGTTCGACCGCCAGAGGGATTGTGGTGGACCAGAGTTGGGCCGCTAGAAGCCGTGTGGCGGTCTGGGTAGGACCGCCAGGCCCTATGTGATTCATCTTCTGGCGGGCCAAGGTTCGACCGCCAGAGTTCCTATAGCGGACCAGAGTTGGACCGCTAGAGATTGTAGCGGCCCAAGGTTGGACCGCCAGGCTCTGGGCTGCACCGAGTGGTTTGTAGTCCCGTTTCTCTTCGACCGTGGTTTCCGTGACTTGCGGTCGGCCTTGTGAGTGTCCCGGACACCCCGTGGATTCCGTGTCCGTGTTTCTGGGGTGTCGGGAGGTGCCGTGTTACCTCGATTAGCATACCCATAGGTGTGTGTGTTCCGAGCTTTGTGTTACGCTTGATCGAGTCTCCGTGTATCGGTGTGAGTACGGTGGGGCTCCCCCGCATGTCGTGGGTTTCTATGGAAGATGGTTCCTGAGTGGGCCATATGTGTGGCCTCGGACTATGAGTCCAACTGTCCAGCCTGGGGCTGGAAGGCTTCTCAGTTCCCTTCCCGAGGGAATGGTCTCGGCGGCTCGTGAGCTGCCTCAGTATTCATGCTACCGTGGCTTTAGACCTAGGGATCAGGCTAGATTAATGGCATTACATCATTTAGTACGATGGTCTTGACCCCGAGTCTTGTGACTCAAGGACCGTTGGATTTAGTGAGTCTAGAGGACCGTCCAGAGTCTAGTGGCTCGTCGCCACTTGGTCCTTCTCGACTTTCGCACAGGGTGCGTGCGTGTTTCTCAGAGTTTCTCCTTGGAGAGTGTTCACACCAGTGACTCCCCACTAGTCGTAGCCTTTTGACACGCGAGTGGTCCCACTAGGGAGTGGTGGCGAGGCTACCCCAAGAGACGGTTTTTAGACTGGTTTCCGTAGGGCCCCACGTTTGACGCCAGAGTCCGGCTGAGGGGAAAACCAGTGAGAGGGCCAGACCTAGGACGTATGGTTTGTGTGTGCACACGTGGTTGGGGGCAGTAGGACCATCACTGACAAGCGTGACCCCAGCTAGTGACTTGTTCTGTGGTTACTTGTACGGTGTCTCAGTTCCTGCTGGGCTATAGGGAGACACCTGAGGTGCGGTCTAAGTCGTCAGTGGACGCATCCGACCTTACTTCTGGTGGGCAGGTACTCCAATCACGTGAGATGTGACTCTCCTGTTTCCAGGTTCCATTTTCCATCTGCGAGACGTGGCTTTCTGAACCATCCGGTGTTTTCGAGGTAGTGGCCAGGGTGCCAGTGGCTTCACCGAGGTTGCGTCTTGTTTGTGCGGTCCCCGCGACCAGGTGGTCGGGATTGCACCTTGGACAGCGTGTCCAGGTTGGCCTTGTCTTGGGAGACATGCCTCTACGGTGGAGTTGCCATAGGTTTTGCCACGGTAGGTGGAGTTAGTGTAGTCCGGTTCCCGATTGTGAGAGCGGGGCTTTCCTTTCCGGTACAGTAGGAGTAGCTGTAGTGCCAGGTTTTGACCGGCCACCGTGTTTACTGTTCCTATTGCTACTGTTGTTCTTGTAGTTACTGCTCTCCGTGCCGCCGTAGTTCTCAGTTGGGGGTTCCGCGAGATCCCTACTGAGCTAGTGACAGGAGGCTCACCCCTATTTTTCAGGTGCGACGGTTCTTCCTCGAGGTTCGAGGGTGCAGTGCTGAGGTTCTTAGCTGCCAGCTCACCGGGCTGAGTGTTCACTTGGCATGTGGTACGTTTCTACTACTTTAGACTATACTTTCTGTTGGACTAGACTCTGTTGTAGTTGTTGTTTATTTATTTCTGTTAATTATTGAATTATCCTACTTTATTTCTTATTTCTTTGTACCTCCACACTCCTTTTAGCCCTTCTGAGCCCTCCCAGCTCGTGGGCGGCGGGCCAATATTCGAATGGTGTCGGGCTCTCCCCGGTATCCGGATCATGGGTAGTCACAACTGGTATCAGAGTGGCGGTTGTGGATGTACATAGGAATTCAAAACATTACAGTGATCATAGTCCATAAGGTTCAGTACAGTCGGCAGCTGGCATAGGGTTTCGTGCATGTTTTCTGCTTTGTTTCTCGCTTGAGAGCTTAAGTGCATTGTGTGACGCTATGAAGGTGGTTGTTGTTCACGGCTTTCATGCTGGCGTGGGGATTGAGTATCAAGGTCAGGAGCTTTCTCCCTCATCGTTGGTGGCCCCGGTTGTGCTACGTTGGGCAGAGGTTGCCAGTAGGTGTATTACTACGATGCTGCGTTCGAGGTGTTCGCTGCGAGGTCGGGTGGCTGGTACGGGTTGTCCATGGTCAAGTGGCCGTGAGCGTGCTCTGAGGGAGCTATTATTGTTGTTGGCCACTCCAGCTTGAGGTTTATCCAGCCCCTGATGTGTTAAGGTTGTGGCTTGAGGTGTCGGAGCGAGTGCTCTTGTCGAGAGGTAGGCTCGGATGAGCAGAGAATCTTCTCAGTGAGCTATTGTTTTATCGAGCCTGATGTTCTTGTTGTGCTCTGTGGCGTCAGAAATGACGTGTCGGTCCCGATTGTTTTATGGATTTCGAGACAGGATTGGGCTATGGTGTCCCAAAAAGTCTTGCTCTTGTGCTCTTGTGTGTGAATGGGTTGTGTTCACCTTGGATTTGGTTGAGATGAGAAGGTTCTGCGGTGGTTTCGGGACTCAAGGATGAGCGTCAGTGGTTATGGATTATGGCTCGTGTTACGGATCTTGGCGTGGCGTGTTGCAGTTCGAGGAATTGCATTGGTGGTCCATTGAGAGATGCTGTGATTATGGTCCGACGTGACACTCACCGAGTGTGTCGGATGCACTGACCTGATGGAAGCGCTGGTTTTCTTGGTGCTGGAAGGTGCTGTTTCCAGCGTGTGCAAGGTTCGAGGTCAGGCCGAGCGTGGAGTTCTTCCGTTGGTCGAAGGTGTGATCGGTTTCTCCTTTGGTTGGAGAGATTATGTTTGTCTAGGGTTCGTCGTCTTGCATCGTGTGTTCAGATTGGTTGGCCTCTGGGTGCCATGAAGTCCGTGCGAGAAGTGTCCTACATTTTTGGCAAGGTGGTCACCTGCGTGGGTTGTGCCCATTTTCCTGATGTGTGAGGGTGCTGGCACTATTCCGGAGGGACGAGTGTTGGTTGGGCGATGTTCGCATTCTTGGCTGGTGATGGAACTTTTCGATGCGTGGCAGTTCGGAGCCTGCAGAGTTGCAAAGGATTGCCGGATTTGGGAGTGAATCTTTGCTTGGGGTTCAAGGTAATAGAGCTTTCCTCACCCTATTTTCTGAGGTTGACCAGCCGAGTTGTGGATTGTCGGGATGATGAGTCCCGAGTTGTCGTGTTGGCTGTGCGCGTGGATCTGAGTGCGTAGCGGAAGCCTGGTGGGCCCATAACCCATTGGTTTAGGATCGTAGCGTTGGTTGCTACAAGTAGATTCCTGAGTTTGTGTTGAGCATCGAAGGATTGGTTCCTCAGTGTGAGACGTGTTGTTGTCGTGCCGTTGCTCGAGGCATTGTGGTCCTTGGCACTAACAGGGCAGAGTATTGGGGAAAAATGTTGGCAAGTGTGCCGCATGAGTACCCTGTTCCTATGACGGAAGTCGTGTCAGGCACCGGTGTGAGCCTGGATGGGGTTGTTGAGGATGTCGCCTGACGGAGGTCGAGGACGTGTTGGTCAGAGTCGGTGGCTTGGTGCTCGACTTGTGTTCCAAGTCATGTTCTCGGATGAGATCGTGTTCTAGAGGAAGTGATCTCTGAGAGATTTTGGGTTCCGGTTGGTAGCTGCGAGTGACTGGTAAGGCTAGTCTCGTAGTCGACCATGATAAGGTGTGTATTGTTGGGGACACGTGCTCTTTGGTCGTGGTGTTGGCTACTAGGTTGCCGTAAGATTGGATGGCACTTTCCTCCCCTAGAGACGTGTGCCATGAATTGTTCCAGTGGTGTCTCGTGGCTCTGTGGTGAGGGCGAAATTGGGATTGGTAGGTGTCCACTTGAATTAATCGAGATGAAGGTTTTGATGAGACAAGACGGAAGAGTGACGCCTGTGGGCTGAGGCCTTTGGATAAGATTGGTGTCGAAATGGTGGTCCTTGATGGGACGTTGGCATTGGAGTGGTTATCCCTAGTCTGGTGACCAGTAAGAGAGGATTTTCCTGTAAGTCTGAGTCGAGTGAGGTGATGATCAAAGACTCCTGAGGCTTGTCGTCGATTTTGTCGTGCTCCCTTGAGAGGGTTAAGTTGGCTCAATGCTCATGATCGGATGCGGTGTCCGAGAGAAGTTCAGCTCGTGATGTGGTAATTATCTGTGTGTGAGTCAGCGGATGGCCTGTTGTAAGTTGGATGGTGCCCGTTGGGCCAGTGGAGGTTTCCCGTTGACGTGTATCTAGTGACCAGTGGATGGTCTTTTTACAGACAGAAGATGTTGTTGGTTGTGCATCGAGATTGGTGAGAGCCGTGTTTCAATGAGACCTTTGGTGGTCGTTTCTGTGATGTGCTTTTTCAAATGGGATCTGGGCTTTGTCGAAGTTTGGCTTCTGGCAGAGTTGGCCCAGTGATATGTCTGGCTTTCAGCTTGCCAGGTGTGAGGTGATCCTTGGCGTTGAGCCGATGTTCTGGTTGCGGTCTGTCGAGATGGCTGTGTGAGCTGATGGAGGCTCTGTATTGGTTGTTCCCTTGAGCAGGGTATGCGACCGGTCATCTGATTGTGAAGCTGACGTGCGATTTGTGTACTGACCATTGGATGGATCGGTAGCTGTTTCTCGTGACGAGGACTACGTTTCCTCGACGAGCGAGATGGTGCTAGCGATGCCATGATTGGTTTTTGCATTGTCTTAGGTGGTGCCAGACTTGTGCTATTGTGTGCTCTGATAACCGGTGTGTGCGGCGTGCGGAGCGAGGCGTTCTTCGTAAATATGGTCTGGTTGTGCCCCTCAGGTTGAGAGCTTTTGTGAGAATCGAGGTTTTCTGTGTTAGGGCTCTGACGGCATTGTCAGTTGGTTAAAGTGTTCTTCCCCTGTGTCTTGGTGCTAGTCCTAAATTTTGAGGATGAAATTCCTTTAAGGGGGGAGGGCTGTAATGTCCCGAGTTTTTCAGATCTGGATCTGTGGGTTTCGGATGACTTTTCTCGGGTTGCGGATCATATCTGATTGAGCTTCGGACTATTTTTACCAGATTTTCGGACCCATTGACGGTGTGCCCATGAGTTTCCTTGGGTCTGTGGTGTTGTGAGGAGCACGCTGATATTTTCCGCGTTGTGGGTTTTTCCCGTTGTGGGTCCCGGGTCGCGTTGTGGGTTTTACGCGTGTTCTTGACGGTCGGACCTTCAGAACCCCATGTAGGGTGAACCGTTGCATTCTCTGACCCCTGGATGTTACCACGATGTTGTGCGTTCTCCGAGAATCGCGCAGAGTATTTTTCTTATTTTTTGGTATTTTCTGGAATTTCTGGAATTTCTATAAACCCCCACCCCCTCTCTCTCTTCCCCTCATTCTCTCTTCTTCACTCTCACTCTTCTCACACTCTCTCTTCCTCTCCCTCTCTTCTCCGACGGCCGACGGAGGCGGATGGGGGCGAGGCGACGAGGTCCGTGGGACAAGGGACGGTGGGGATGGGTCGAGAGACGAGGTGGTGGCGCGCGGCGTGTCGGTTCACGGGCGTGGGGCACCGACGGGGGTTTCGGAGGCGTTTCTTCGTGGATGGGCGTCCACGGCACGTCGTTTCTTCGGTGGAGGTAGGGAGATGGACCCTCAACTCGTGCATTTCATTTTTTGCTAGTTTTGTAGGTCGTGGTGAGACGAGCGGGCTATTTGGGGCGTTTTGGGAAAAATCATAATTTTAGGGCGTGTGCGTCGATCCGCCGTTTCGTCGCGTTTTGGACCGATTTGGGGTCGTAGATGCATGCTAGGGGGAGCTTCCCCCTTGTTTCCCCATCATCCGTGGATGATCGGGGCGTGGAACGGGTTTTTGGCAATGTTCCCGCCGTCCCATTCTCGGGTGAGTGTAGCGGTCCTTCTAGAGACCGCCACATTCACTGGCGGCCCAAGGTAGGCGTGCCAGAGACCCTGGCGGCCTAAGCTTGGTGCGCCACTTATTACTGTTTTGTCGGCAGGGGTTTCTGTCGTTTGGCGGCCGCGCGACAAATCGCCAGACTGGCTGGCGACCAAGATTTTGACCGCTACTCCATTTTGATCGTTGTGCCTCAGAGCACGTGCTTTTTGACCGGTTGGGAGTCTTGCGCCCTTGGCGGCCGTAGGTTCGACCGCCAGAGGGATTATGGCGGACCAGAGTTGGGCTGCTAGAAGCCGTGTGGTGGTCTGGGTAGGACTGCCAGGACCTATGTGATTCATCTTCTGGCGGGCCAAGGTTCGACGGCCAGAGTTCCTATAGCGGACCAGAGTTTGACCGCTAGAGACTGTAGTGGCCCAAGGTTGGACCGCCAGGCTCTGGGCTGCACTGAGTGGTTTACAGTCCCGTTTCTCTTTGACCGTGGTTTTTGTGACTTGCGGTCGGCCTCGTGAGTGTCCCGGACACCCCGTGGGTTCCGTGTCCGCGTTTCTGGGGTGTCAGGAGGTGCCATGTTACCCCGATTAGCATGCCCGTAGGTGTGTGTGTTTCGAGCTTTATGTTACGCTCGATCGAGTCACCGTGTATTGGTATGAGTGCGGTGGGGTTCCCCCGCATGTCGTAGGTTTTGGTAGAAGATGGTTCCTGAGTGGGCCATATGTGTGGCCTCGGACTGTGAGTCCAACTGTCCAGCCTTGGGCTAGAAGGCTTCTCAGTTCCCTTCCCGAGGGAATGGTCTAGGTTGCTCGTGAGCTGCCTCAGTATTCGTGCTACCGTTGTTTTAGACCTAGGGATCAGGCTAGATTAGCGACATTGCGTCGTTGCGTACGACGGTCTTGACCCCAAGTCTTGTGACTCAAGGACCGTTGGATTTAGTGAGTCTAGAGGACCGTCCAGAGTCCAGTGGCTCATCGCCTCTTAGTCCTTCTTGACTTTTGCGCAGGGTGCGTGCGTGTTTCTCGGAGTTTCTCCTTGGAGATTGGTCACACCAGTGACTCCCCACTAGTCGTAGCCTTCCGACACGCGAGTGGTCCCACCAGGGAGTGGTGGCGAGGCTACCCCGAGAGATGATTTTTAGACTGGTTTCCATAGGGCCCCACGTTTGACGCCAGAGTCTGGCAGAGGGGAAAACCAGTCAGAGGGCCAGACCTAGGACGTATGGTTTGTGTGTGCACACGTGGTTGGGGTCAGTAGGACCAGCGCTGACGAGCGCGACCCTAGCTTGTCACTTGTTCTGTGGTTACTTGTACGGTGTCTCAGTTCCCACTGGGCCGGAGGGAGACACCTGAGACGCGGTCTAAGTCGTCAGTGGACACATCCGGCCTTGCTTCTGGTGGGCAGGTACTCCTGTCACGTGAGACGTGACTCTCCTATTTCTGGGTTCCGTTTCTCGTCTGCGAGACGTGGCTTTCTGGACCGTCCAGTGTTTCCAATGTAGTGGCCAGGGTGCCAATGGCTTCACCGAGGTTGCGTCTTGTTTATGCGGTGCCCGCGACCAGGTGGTCGGGGTTACACCTTGGACAACATGTCCAAGTTTGCCTTGTCCTGGGAGACAGGCCTCTACGGTGAAGTTGCCGTAGGTTTTTCCTCGGTAGGTGGAGTTAGTGTAGTCTGGTTCCCGATTGTGAGAGCGGGGCTTTCCTTTCCGGTATAGTAGGAGTAGATGTAGTGCCGAGTTTTGACCGGCCACCATGTTTACTGTTCCTGCTACTACTGTTGTTCTTGTAGTTACTACTCTCCGTACCGCCGTTGTTCTCAGTTGGGGGTTCCGCGGGATCCCTACTGAGCTAGTGACAAGAGGCTCACCCCTATTTTTCAGGTGCGGCGGTTCTTTCCCGAGGTTTGAGGGTGCAATGTTGAGGTTCTTAGCTGCCAGCTCGCCGGGCTGAGTGTTCACTTGGCATGTGGTATATTTTTACTGCTTTAGACTATACTTTCTGTTGGACTTGACTCTGTTATAGTAGTTGTTTATTTATTTTTGTTAATTTTTGAATTATCCAACTTTATTTCCTATTTCTTTGTACATCCACACTCCTTTTAGCCCTTCTGAGCCCTCCCGGCTCGTGGGCGGTGGGCCAGGATTCGAATGGCATCGGGCTCTCTCCGGTATCCGAATCATGGGTCGTCACAGAGTTGCGGGGTGCAGTTCATGGGGTTCCCTCTGTGGTCGGAGAGGAAGGGAGGTTGTTCCTCCGGGTTCCTTCTGGAAATCCAGAAGAAGCGAGGAGTGTGTTCCTCAGGGGTGAAGCTATGGTTACAGCCGTTGTCGTAGACTGACTCTGATGTTTGCTTTGTTAATGTAGTGCCCCAAAATTTATAAGTATTTTTTTGGGTTATTTAATAATTTTCTAGAATTTATAAAGGCCTAAATAAAATAATAAATGGATTATTGGATTAATAAGCTATTATAAGGCCCAATTGTGTTAAAATAATTAACCTAGCCTATCTAAAATATGATCTAAAAGGGTTAAGGACCAAGCCCATTATGTTTGGCCCATATTCTAGAAGGTTATTTAGCCTATCCACGAATTTTAAAGATAAATACTTCTTTATATAGATAATCAGAAGGATAAACGAATAAAAAAGTTTTAATAAATTGAAACTCTATACACGTTTGATGTAACAGTCTATCGGGTGACCGCTACAGCATGTAACATACTAGACCTGATGCGTTACACCATTGTCAGCTCCGTGAGTGGAAGAACGAGCAAAAAGATTGGATCTTTGGGATCCTATCTACAAGAGACCTAATTAGGAGAATATGTAAGGTTACTAGGGACTCTTAGGGATCAGGTTTTGGCCAACTAAGGACTCTAGAATCGATCTAATCCTCAAACCCTAGCTAAATCCCTATAAATAGAACCCAGTTCTGAACTGAGCGACTCTTACTTTTGGCTCGTGAAGAATCAAGGTAAGGAGATAGAATTTCAGGTAAGTTCTTTAAAACTTTTTGTTTATAATATATTAGACTAATAGCTCTCCAAATTTCGTGCTAGGAGATCAACCAACCAAGGAGATTGAAGCTTCCAAAGTTGCTGGTCGGACCTTAGCAACCTAGGAAACTGAACGCAAGACCCCTGAAGATCAAGAGATTAGGACATCTAAATGAGGTAATTAGAGTTTGATTATTTAGAATCTTTTGTTCACCTTAGTTTTATCTTCTTACCCTCAAAATTTCACAACCTTAGGTCAAGAGGCTGAGGAGCTAGAGCAGTGAGAAGTTGCTGGAAACTCACTGGAAAGGGAGAACTAGGGCACGTCTTTCAGACTCAAATTAGATGTTTAAAGCCCAGTTAAGTGGTAGGTTATCTCATGATTGGCAAAAACATCTTGTTAAGGATAAAAGTACTCTGATTGTGCTTCATTTCATGCACTATAGATCATGGATTTCATGTTTTAGTGGGTTCATGCATACATACATATCCTTAGCCCTAATCAAAGATCAAAAATATTATCTTGTCAATTCACTGCAACCTATGCATCTAGATGACCTTTACTTCGTTTTGTCATGATTGGGGTAGTTAAATCTTTTCAAAACATGACATGGTTTCAAATCATAGTCTTTTAATTTTTTTATACTGTTAGCAGGGACTCTGACGCATCATACTTAGACCGTCTCAAACTGTAACGGCCTTACGATAAGCCGTCACACCCTCTGTTGCATTTTAATTCCTTTGTTGTCTCTGACGCACCATAATAGGAGCGTTACACTACTGTAACGGCCCCTCGATAAACCGTCACAGGTATTGTGACACGCTCTTGTTAGACCGTCAGACCCATGTGTTCTGTCAGCCCGAGGCAGAATGGCAACCAGTTAAGTTTACTTATAAATAAGCTTAGATAGCTAAGTTTGGACCTGTTATCATGACTTTAAGTTTATTTACAGATTCATAATAGAAATTACATGATTACAAGCATCTTAAGTTATGTTAATTTCATGTGCCAGAATTCTAAAGTCTTGTATTTTAAATCATGGATTTTCAATCATGTATGGATGGATTTTTATCTTGGTTTCACGTTGCTACACATTCTCTCTCTATCAATAGAGTCATTTTCTCTAAGTACATGGCATATATTCCGGTATATGTCTATTAGTTCACACTTTGCACTATAGGAACATTATTCTTGAACATGAGGACCTCTCTATTGGATATTCCTTCCAATGGACTAGGAAATCTTGTTTCAAGGCCTCCGTAATTCTCCGCGAGCCTGGGATACCCACTAGGACGCCGAGTTGGTTGTACCATTAAAACCCAATTGATTAGACAACACTATCGGTGTTTTCTAGTTCTAGCGATGTAACGGATCTATATTGGACCGTCAGGCTCATGTAACGACCCAATATACAACCGTCACATTTAACTGGGTCCAATTATTGTTTCTGGATTCAGTCGTTCTAACGGATCAAGGCTCGACCGTCACGTGAATGTAACGGCCCAGTACAAGACCATCACAATGTTTGAGTGCTTTAACACAAGGTTTGACCCACGAGTTAATTTTCTAAGGTTCCTAGATGAATTAATAATGGTCTAGGACTTACCAAATTGAGTCAAGATACCTAATTTAATTTATGGAAAATAAGAATGTACCGTTACGCTGCCGAATATTTTCCACGAGCATGACATAGTATAAGTCATTCTTGATCTCTCATATTCTAAATTGAAGTGTTCATTCATTGATTATTGTTATCATGAACTTATTGAACTTATTACATTCTTGGCCATACTTTATTGTTACGTGCGCGGACGTAACTTGATTTATACTTGAAGATGCGATCGAGCACTGATTGTGTTCAAGGGTTCTATGCTAGTCCCCTCGGTTGATTGTCGGAAACATACTATTATAAACCATAGGGTATGATGCTACTGGCGTCACATTACGCTGGGAGTACTTTCTTTATAAATAAGTGAAAATCCACGGCACAATATGACATTATTGTACATGACTTCTTGCTTGATATTCCACGTAAATTCATGAAGTACTTGCTCATAAGCAAAGGATACTAGAGTGATGATTATGTGGCTTGCTAGTACATTCTCGATACATTCTTGTTTATGAAAGGCCAATATCATATTCTTCTTACGTTCTTGCTAGTTCATTCTTGCTCTCATTCTGTCTTACATGATCATTTTGTTACTTTGGTTACTCGCATGATTGATCTCATTTTGCATGATTTTGCATAAATTCTTTAGAGCTAAAATGCTAATTACTTTAATAGTGCTATTCATGTTGATGCGAAGATACCTACTGTGCAAGTGTGATCATTACCTATTTCCAATCTTTTTTAGGAAATAAAAGTGATTCGAATTCGGATTCTGGTTATACAAGTAGCGGGTCCGAGAGCGAATGAGAATCATATCAAAACGAGAGTGAAGACTTAGGAAGTCAATCTTGTTTAGATCGAGTCTTTGTAATTTTTCCTTTTCTTAAGTCTGATGGATTAGAGATGGTTGAAGAGTTATTGTAAAAGAATGTTTTGATCATTAATGAAATAAAGTTGGAGTTTGATTAATGTTTATGTGATTGCATTCTTATGTGTGATTGCCTTGCGCTCTGATCATTCTTGCTTACAAGAGGCTTACCATGCCGGCTGTTCACGTTCCTCGAGCGAGTCTTCCGCTGTCATAAAGGCTCGGGACGTGACAGTTAAGTTGGTATCAGAGCATAAGTCTCAGGACTTAGGGAGAAGAATCATGTCATAGGATAGGTCCAAGGTTTAAGGATCCCTACCTATGAACTAAGGAAGAAATTTTCATACCCATGTGAGAATTGGGTAGAGCCCGGGATAAGATAGTTAATTAGCTTTAAGATTGATTTTCTTCCAATTTCACGAGAAATAACAAATTGTTATATTTCTCTTAGGTACCTTATTATTACCATGGCTCATCGCGTAGATTGGAATGGCATGCAACAAACGGTTGCCGGCCTTACTCAGGCATTACAAACCATGGCGCAAGCTAGCCAGGGGCAAGGGCTGGCGATTTACATCATAATTTCCGGAGTTTAAACCCTCCGCGTTTCTATGGCTCCTCTAATCCGGACGAAGCAGAGAACTGGATTGATAAGATGAACCGTATATTTGATTTCATCCAATGCACCGATCAAGAGAAGGTGTGTCTTGCAACTTTTCAACTCAACAAGGATGCCCGAACATGGTGGAAGGCGGTTCCGACACCTCCGGCCGATGCATCTCATACGTGAGATGGTTTTCTAGCTTTATTCCATGCCAAGTATTTCTCTGAGCATGTGAAAGAAGGAAAGGCTATGGAGTTCGCCTCCCTTCGACAGGGAATGCGGATAGTGGCTGAATATGAACTACAATTCTCAAGGCTAGCACCTTATGCACCGCATCTAATCAGTACCGATCTATTAAAAGCAAATCAATTTATGGACGGGTTACATCCCGGTTTTATTCAACAGCTCGGGACCCCAAACATCCGTACTTATGCGGAAATGGTTCAGCGGGCATACTTATGTGAAAGGACCTTAGAAAAGGTCAAGAAATTGAAAGGGAAAGGAGAAGAGTCCAGTCGACGATCTGATCGGCGTTATAAGAAAGAAAAGGTCAGTATCACGGAGCCTCACAAAAGCCGTGATAATAAGAAGCGATCCAAGAGTGGGAATGGTGGAAGTTCCCAGAAGAATAAAAAGATTAAGGAGGAGAAGCAGGTCGCCACGGATTGCACATTTTGTGAAAAGTTCAGCCATTCGGCTGAAGAGTGTTGGAAGCGCCTCGGCGCTTGTTTACGTTGTGGAAACATGGAGCATCGCATGTCGGATTGCCCCCTTATGAAGGACCAGTCATCTGGTGGAGGACACAGGAGGCAAGCTCGCCTCAATGCCATTCTAGAAGAAGAGGAAGCGCCCTGGGATGGTGGGCTTATGGAAGGTACTCTTCAAATTTATTCCCATCCTGCATTTGTGCTATTTGATACTGGTGCCTCTCATTCTTTTATCTCCACTATTTTCGTAAAAATATTACCAATTGCATCAGTTCCCCTACCTTCAGATCTTGCTATTACCACACCCTTAGGTTCTGGAACAAAGCTTACCGACTATTATCCTGATAGCAAAGTTATAGTAGAAGGTCATAATCTCCCCAAAAACTTAGTATGTCTTGACATGAAAGGTTATGATGCCATTTTAGGGGTAGATTGGCTTGTAGATCAAGATGCTTATATCAATTGCAGAAACATGATTATATTCTTCTGAAAACCCGATTTTCCAAGATTCTCTTTTCTTGGCATCAAATACAAGAAACACCCCACTATCATATCCTCACTTCACGGTTGCAAACTTATCTCGCAAGGATGTGAAGCTTTTCTTGCTTCTGTCATTATTACAGAGTCCAAGGAAATTATCATAGCAGACATCCCTATTGTAAATGTGTTCCCAGATGTATTCTCATCCGAATTACCCAGTTTACCACCCGAAAGGGAAGTGAACTTCACTATTGAACTCATTCCAGGAGCAGCACCTGTTTCTATAGCCCCTTACAGGATGTCCCCCACAGAACTCAAGGAACTAAAGAAGCAGTTGCAGGAACTACTGGATAAGGGCTTCATAAGACCTAGCACATCCCCTTGGGGTGCGCCAGTTCTTTTTGTCAAAAAGAAGGATGGTTCTCTCAGGCTATGCATCAATTACCGGCGACTGAATCAACTTACAATTAAAAACAAGTATCCATTGCCGCGTATTGATGAGCTCTTCGATCAGCTTTCAGGAGCAGAATATTTCTCCAAGATTGACCTCAGATCAGGTTATCATCAGCTTAGAATTAAAGAAGAAGACATTTATAAATCAGCTTTTTGAAGTCGTTATGGCCACTATGAATTCGTGGTAATGTCGTTCAGGTTAACTAATGCCCCAGCAGCATTTATGCAACTTATGAACAATGTCTTCCAACCATATCTGGACCAATTCATCGTCGTCTTTATTGATTACATCTCGATATACTCCAAGACAAAAGAGGAACATGAAGAACATCTGAGGATAGCTCTGCAAACACTTAGAGAACATAAACTTTATGCAAAGCTTAACAAATGTGAATTCTGGCTCAAGGAAGTTTCATTCCTAGGCCACATTATTTCTAAGGAAGGAATCACTATGGATCCTTCGAAAGTAGAAGCTGTCAGGAATTGGAGCCGGCCAACGACTGTATCAGAAGTAAGAAGCTTTCTGGGTCTAGCTAGTTATTATATGAGGTTCATTAAGGACTTCTCAAAAATTACAGTTCCTTTAACTAGACTCACAAGAAAAGAAAATCCTTTTGTCTAGTCAGAGGAATGTGAAAAGAGTTTTCAAACTCTTAAGAACCATCTTACTACAGCTCCCATTCTATCACTACCAATGGAAAGTGGTGGGTTCGAAATATATACGGATGCATCTGGTAATGTCTTAGGATGTGTCCTCATGTAGAATGGAAAGATAATCTGCTATTATTCAAGACAATTGAAACGTCACGAGGAAAATTACCCCATGCATGATTTAGAATTGGCAGCAATTATTTTCGCCTTAAAAATTTGGCGTCATTATCTTTATGAAGAAAAGTTCATAGTATACTCAGACCACAAGAGCTTGAAATATTTATTTTCTCAAAAGGAGTTAAATATGAGGCAGAAAAGATGGTTAGAATATCTCAAAGATTTTGATTTTGCTATTCAATATCATCCTGGCAAGGCTAATACTGTAGCCGATGCACTGAGCAGAAAACCAATGGGAATGCTATCAAGTCTTATGGTTAGTATGACTAATCTTATTCCTTAGTTTGCTCAGTTGAATTTAGATATTGACAAAAAGGAAGAGGATTGCTTCATGGCTAATATCCGAGCCCAACCTACATTGATAGAGGATCTAGCCAAGCTGTAAAATGATGATCCTGTACTACTTGAGATTAAACCCAATATTGAACAAAGACCAGATTTCTCTATTTCCAATGATGGAAGATTACTATTTAAGGGCCGAGTATGTGTACCAAATCATGAGGATACGAAGAAATTGATCCTAGAAGAAGCACATAAGTCCAAGTACACCATTCATCCAGGTGGTACAAAAATGTATCAAGATCTCAAAAGAAACTTCTGATGGCCCAATATGAAGAGGGAAATAGCCAATTTCGTGTCTCGCTGTCTCACTTGCCAACAAGTTAAGGCAGAGTGTTTTAGAACCGTAGGTAAATTACATCCCTTAGACATTCCAACATGGAAGTGGGAGAGTATAAGGATGGATTTCAATATGGGTTTACCTAAGACAAGAGGAGGATACAATGGTATATGGGTGATCATAGATCGATTGACTAAATCTGTACATTTTCTACCAATAAAAAGGCGATGGTATGTGGATATTCTAGCAGCATTATATATAAGAAAAATTGTCAAGCTACATGGTGTCCCTGTCACTATTATATCTGATAGAGATCCTAGATTCACGTCACATTTCTGGAAGGGTCTACAAAACTCACTAGGGACTAGATTGAATTTTAGCACAGCCTTTCATCCACAAACTGATGGTCAGACGGAAAGAACGAATCAGGTAGTAGAAGATATGCTCAGGGCTTGTGCTATTGATTTTGGAGGCAGTTGGCATGATCACTTGCCTCTGGTAGAGTTTGCATATAACAACAGTTATCAAGCTAGCATACAAGTGGCCACCTTTGAAGCGTTATATGGGAAAAGCTGTAGATCACCTATTTGTTGGAATGAAATAGGGGAAAGGCAATTTCTAGGCCCCGACCTTATCACGGATTCTACAGAGAACATCAAGCTCATTCGAGAAAGATTGCAGATGGCACAAGATAGGCAAAAGTCTTATGCCGATAATCGAAGGAGCGATTTGGAGTTTCAGGTTGGAGATCATGTATATCTAAAAGTTTCTCCGGGTCATGGTATTCGAAGATTTGGCATCAAGGAAAGCTAACTCCAAGATTCATTGGCCCATTTGAAATTCTTGAAAGGGTCAGTGAAGTAGCTTATAGACTGTCTTTACCTCCACAATTAGCAGGAGTTCATGACGTATTTCACGTCTCTATGCTGAAAAAGTATGTATATGATCCTGACTATATCATCACCTATGACAATCTGGAGATTCAGAAGGATATGACATACGAGCAAATGCCAATAAAGATTCTGGAACGGGAAGTGCGTCAACTAAGAAATGAAGTTATTCCTATGGTCAAGATTCAATGGAAGAAAACATGGCCATATGAAGCAACATGGGAAACCGAAGAAGCTATGCGGAAAAGATTTTCAGAATTATTTAACTATAAGTACACTCTCCATAATTCATGTATTGAATTTGGGGACCAAATTCTTCTAAGTGGGGGAGGGTGTAGTGCCCCAAAATTTATAAGTAATTTCTGGGTTATTTAATAATTTTCTAGAATTTATAAAGGCCTAAATAAATTAATAAATGGATTATTAGATTAATAAGTTATTATAAGGCCCAATTGTGTTAAAATAATTAACCTAGCCTATCTAAAATATGATCCAAAAGGGTTAAGGACCAAGCCCATTAAGTTTGGCCCATATTCTAGAAGGTTATTTAGCCTATTTACAAATTTTAAAGATAAATACTCTTTTATATAGATAATTAGAAGGATAAACGAATAAAAGAGTTTTAATAAATTGAAACTCTATACACGTTTGATGTAATGGTCTATCGGGCGACCGCTACAACATGTAACGCACTAGACCTGATGCGTTACACCTCTGTCAGTTCCGTGAGTGGAAGAACGAGTAAAAAGATTGGATCTTTGGGATCCTATCTGCAAGAGACCTAATTAGGAGAATATGTAAGGTTACTAGGGACTCTTAGCGATCAGGTTTTGGCCAACTAAGGACTCTAGAATCGATCTAATCCTCAAACCCTAGCTAAATTCATATAAATAGAACCCAGTTCTGAACTGAGCGACCCTTACTTTTGGCTCGTGAAGAATCAAGGTAAGGAGATAAAATTTCGAGAAAGTTCTTTAGAACTTTTTGGTTATAATACATTAGACTAATAGCTCTCTAAATTTCGTGCTAGGAGATCAATCAACCAAGGAGATTGAAGCTTCCAAAGTTGTTGGTCGGACCTTAGCAACCCAGGAAACTGAACGCAAGACCCCTGAAGATCAAGAGATTAGGACGTCTAAAAGAGATAATTAGAGTTCGATTATTTAGAACTTTTTGTTCACCTTAGTTTTATCTTCTTACCCTCAAAATTTCACATCCTTAGGTCAAGAGGCTGAGGAGCTAGAGCAGCAAGAAGTTGCTGAAAACTCACTGGAAAGGGAGAACTAGTGCACGTCTTTCAGACTCGAATTAGAAGTTTAAAGCCCAGTTAAGCGGTAGGTTATCTCATGATGGGTAAAAACATCTTATTAAGGATAAAAGCCCTCAGATTGTGCTTGATTTCATGCACTATAGATCATGGATTTCATGTTTTAGTGGGTTCATGCATACATACATATCCTTAGCCCTAATCAAAGATCAAAAATATTATCTTGTCAATTCAATGCAACCTATGCTTCTAGATGACCTTTACTTCATTTTGTCATGATTGGGGTAGTAAAATCTTTTCAAAACATGACATGGTTTCAAATCATAGTCCTTTAATTTCTTTATACTGTTAGCAGGGACTCTGACACATCATACTTAGACAGTCACAAACTGCAACGGCCTTATGATAAGCCGTCACACCCTCTGTTGCATTTTAATTCTTCTGT
This sequence comes from Amorphophallus konjac, assembly GCA_022559845.1. Taxonomy (NCBI): domain Eukaryota; kingdom Viridiplantae; phylum Streptophyta; class Magnoliopsida; order Alismatales; family Araceae; genus Amorphophallus; species Amorphophallus konjac. The sequence goes on along the minus strand of CM040123.1, from coordinate 211,013,394 downwards.
TGTCTCCAACGCACCATAACAAGAGCGTTACACTACTGTAACGGCCCCTCGATAAACCGTCACAGGTACTGTGACGCGCTCTTATTAGACCGTCAGACCCCTGTGTTCTATCAGCCCGAGGCAGAATGGTAACCAGTTAAGTTTACTTATAAAAAAGCTTAGATAGCTAAGTTTGGGCCTATTATCATGACTTTAAGTTTATTTACTGATTCATAATAGAAATTGCATGATTACAAGCATCTTAAGTTATTTTAAGTTATGTTAATTTCATGTGAGAAAATTCTATAGTCTTGTATTTTAAATCATGGATTTTCAATGATGTGTGGATGGAATTTTATTTTGGTTTCACGTTGCTACACATTCTCTCTCTATTAATATAGTCATTTTCTCTAAGTACATGACATATATTCCCGTATATGTCCATTAGTTCACACTTTACACTATAGGAACATTATTCTTGAACATGAGGACCTCTCTATTGGATATTTCTTCCAATGGACTAGAAAATCTTTTTTCAAGGCCTCCGTAATTCTCCGCGAGCTTGGGATTCCCACTAGGACGCCGAGTTGGTTGTACCATTAAAACTCAATTGATTAGACAACACTATCGGTGTTTTCTGGTTCTAGCGATGTAACGGATCTATATTGGACCGTCAGGCTCATATACGACCCAATACATAACCGTCACATTTAACTGGGTCCAATTATTGTTTCTGGATTCATTCGTTCTAATAGATCAAGGCTCGACCGTCACGTGAATGTAACGGCCCAATACAAGACCGTCACAATGTTTGAGTGCTTTAACCCATGGTTTGACCCACGGGTTGATTTTCTAAGGTTCCTAGATGGATTAATAATGGCCTAGGACTTACCAAATTGAGTCAAGATACCTAATTTAATTTATGGAAAATAAGGAATATATCATTATGCTGCCGAATTATTTCCATGAGCATGACATAGTATAAGTCATTCTTGATCTCTCATATTCTAAATTGAAGTGTTCATTCATTGATTATTGTTATCATGAACTTATTGAACTTATTACATTCTTGGCCATACTTTATTGTTACATGCGTGGAAGTAACTTGATTTATACTTGAAGATGCGATCGAGCACTGATTGTGTTCAAGGGCTCTATGCTAGTCCCCTCGGCTGATTATCGGAAACATACTATTATAAATCATGGGGTATGATGCTACTGGCATCGCATTACGTTGGGAGTACTTTCTTTATAAATAGGTGAAAATCCACGGCAAGATATGACATTCTTGTACATGACTTCTTGCTTGATTCCACAGGAATTCACGAAGTACTTGCTCATAAGCAAAGGATACTAGAGTGATGATTATGTGGCTTGCTAGTACATTCTCGATACATTCTTATTTATGAAAGGCTAATATCATATTCTTAGTACGTTCTTTCTAGTTCATTCTTTCTCTCATTCTATCTTACATGATCGTTTTGTTACTTTGGTTACTCGCGTGATTGATCGCAATTCGCATGACTTTACCTAAATTCTTTGGAGCTAAAATGCTAATTACTTTAATAGTGCTATTCATATTGATGCGAAGATACCTACTGGGCAAGTGTGCTAATTACCTATTTCCAATCTTTTTTAGGAAATGAAAATGATTCGAATTCGGATTCGGGTTATACAAGTAGCGGGTCTGAGAGCGAATGAGAACCATATCAAAACGAGAGTGAAGACTTAGGAAGTCAATCTTGTTTAGATCGAGTCTTTGTAATTTTTCCTTTTCTTAAGTCTGATGGATTAGAAATGGTTGAAGAGTTATTGTAAAAGAATGTTTTGATCACTAATGAAATAAAGTTGGAGTTTGATTAATTATTATGCGATTACATTCTTATGTGTGATTACCTTGCGCTCTGGTCATTCTTGCTTGCAAGAGGCTTACCATGTCGGCTATTCGCGTTCCTTGAGCGAGTCTTCCGCTGTCATAAAGGCTCGGGGCGTGACAGTTAAGCACGGAAGCCTTACTCCAAGAGAGTGACGGGTGGATGTAGATTGCGGGTAGCAATCGAACCACCTAAAAAATCGCATGTCTCATTTGTGGTGTGTGTTCTTAATTGTTACTTGCATTTGTACACAACCAGGAAGTATATCAAAAGACGTGGTGGGAAAGATAGGTTACACCTATCCGGAACCTGGGCTGGTCTCACCTCATCTTTTCCTTTATTTTGATGACTGGGAGGGGGCTGGCATGCACGTTTCACGGCTTGCGTGTTGGCACGAGCTTCAAAATGGAGGTGATGCGCGGTCGCCATCAAGGTGTTCGAGGTAATTCCCCTGGCCTTGTCGGCGTGTTGTATAGGCTGGGTAAAGGCTCGGATGGCCAATTAGGACTTTGAATTCCCATCTGGCATAGATAGGACAACAGGAGCAATGCATTGTGGGCATGGAAGCCCAGCCTTAATAAGTATATGCCGTGCTAGATGATGAGCTGGTGCGTAGCCTTGGGTTGGCCCGTTGACTATAAAGAAAGTAGCCCAACACCACATGTCATGGAGTTGGGGGCGGTCCCCCACTCTCATGGTGTCACCGTGTGATGTGGCAAGTATTCTTGGGTCATGAGTTGGCCCCGACTCGTGGTGAGCTGGCCGTATGGGCTGGCTAGTGACCCTCGTGGCCCAATTTTGAGTGGGTGATCGAGTCCACTAATGTTGACTGACTGGAAGCAGGCTTCTTTGAGGAAATCCTCAGCCCCGTGGCTAGTGCTGTATGTTACAACGTATTGCTACGAGCTCCCAGGTTGGCCCGAGTTGCTAAATTATTGGTGGGTGAATGTCGCTTGTCGGGAGGTCAGGGGTGGTCCCCACTTTATGTAGAGTCACCACAAGGTGCGGCACGTGACCCAAAAGCTCTGGTTGGCCCTAGGTTGATGTAAAATGGTTGGGAAATAGGCCGCCTATAAGGTGTTCGTGATAATTCATCACCCCTTGTTAGGAGCCATATAAGCATGGTGACGATCTCCAGGGCTTGAGTACACCTTTCATTCGGAGATTATCAGCATTGAGTAACTGGTAAGAGGCATATTGGGCTGGTCCCAAGCCTCATTTCTGGGCGTTGTTTAGCACGGCGTGGTGCTGAGGTGCCCCCGGGTTGGCCCAGGTGGCTAGGTTGTAAGTGAGCAAAGCCGCATGACTGGTGATCGGGGATAGTCCCCACTTGCTATCAGAGTCGCCGTGAGTCAGGGAAAATTAGTTTGAATCCTCGACTGGGTCTGAGGTGATGTGAAGATGCTAAATAATTAGCGCTCATAAGGTGTTCGGGAGTGGTCCCACACCCTTAACTCTAAATATATTTTGAGATAAAACCGGTTACAACAAATGCCCCCCACAGGGCGTGCGTCAGAGTTGAAGATGAGGGCATACGGCCCATGAGCCTTATCATTTGCTTGTTGTTATGGCTTAAATATTTATTTTACTATTATTTCTCTTTTACAATAATATTTGTATATATTGCTAACACTGCTTTTGCTGGGTTTTTGTAGTGGATTTGCAATTATGTCAAAATTTGGGAGAGATGGCAAGCAGCGCAGGCGTACTGGGGCGAGCAGTGATCATTGGGTCTGACAGACGGACCGGTTGATGCCGCCAATGGGCCCGCCCTCTATTACTTGGGCCAACTTCAATAGCATTGACCGAGGGCTGACCTTGATTGTTGAGGGCCCTCTAGGAAAAAGAGATGGAGTGGCAGGGATTGTGAAGGTGTTTGAGATATCTCGTACGAACAAGATTTACCAGTACGATCGATCAGGATGTCACCCGGAGGAGTATCTGCTGGACCATTTCACCTTTCTCCAGAGCTTCATTCAAGAAGGGAGGGAGGGAGGTGATCTCCTACTTGCTGGAGAGTGCCACTATCTGGAGGTGGCGATTCTTTTGGGCAGGGACAACCTACGAGGTGCTTGTACTTTCAGCTATCCCAGTTTCCTGAGAGAATTTTGGCGGCAACAGCAGTTTCCCAGTGTCGAGTGTCTGAGATTCTTTGGTAGAGTGATAGTGTTTAGGGTTTGAGAGGTAGCTTTGAGTCCAACTACCTAGGACTTACATGGTCATCACTGCATTGATTCCAGTGTAGTGGCATGATTGTTTCTGCAGCCATCAGGGCTGGCATATGCAGAGCACAATGTTGAGCAACATTGTATTCTGGATGGCATCTTGAAGCAGACAAAGCTGAGCTGGTATGGGAGATGGGCTGTGGCAGCATCACATTATTACCACCAGGGAGCGACACAATGGTTGATGGGGGTGGTCCATCCTTATCAGGTGCCACTAGAGAAGGCGAGGATAGGCCATGCAGTTACATCAGCATTGTACGGGTGTCCTTGTTACACTGGTTTATTACAGGCACTAGTAGAGAGATTTTGTTGTAGATGGAACACATTCAGCACAGTTGAGGGAGAGACTTCCCTAGACTTATGGTCTCTTCATACGATTTCAGGGCTGCCTATAGTTGGCGAATTCTATCGCATCATAATGCCCCAATTTGAACCACAAATCGACTTATTTGAGTGGTTTTCCTAATTTTTCTTGAATATTCAACTTTCCCACATCTTTCCCATATTTTCTCTATTTTTCCATTTTTTTTCTAGATTTATCTCCAATTTTTTGGGACCTTTTTGAATTGGACTCAGACCTAGTGGACGCCAATTCTTTTAATTAACATCAAGGATAAAGAAACCAATTCTTTAAAGAATTAATGCCCCTCCGAGAAGGTGTTACTTTTAAAAATTCGTGTCCAGACAGGCGGACGCGTATTCTTTTCTTAACCATTTTTTTGCCAAATTCATATTAATGTTGAATTAACGCCTCTTCGAAAAGGCACTAATTGTTTAATTCATGTCCGGGAGCTTGGACGCGAATTCCTTGCTTCGTCATTTTCTCGCAGATTCCTATCAATCTTGATTTAACGTCCTTGTACAAAGGCGCCACTTGAAGAATAAGCGTCTGGGGGTCTGGACGCGGATGCTTTTATTCATATTTTGAGCTGAATTTGTATTATTTTTGAATCCACGCCTCTCCGAGAAGCCGCCAATTTTTAAATTAGCGTCCATATCTTGGACGCTAATTCTATTTCTATATTTTGAGTTTTTCAACTTATTACCAAAATTCCATTATAATTCCTAATTCGCGTCTGTGCGAGTGGACGCAAATTCTTTTTTTGATTTTTGCTAATTTTTGACTTTCCATAATAAATCATGAATTGGCGTCAGCCCCTTTGATGTGGATTTAAAGTCACGTCGCAGACCTTGGACACATATTTCATATCTTTATTTTGAGCTCTTAATTCTGACCAAAATTCGTAAAAAATCTTAATTCACGTCAATCCTCCTGGACACGAATTTCCTTCAAATTTTGGTAATTTCTAAAACCTTCCATCAATGTTTTCTAATTGGCGGCTGTCTGCCTGACGTTAATTAATTAATGTCCACTGTGTTGGACGCTAATTCTCACAGGATTCCGAATCCAACACAACCTCTTTCCCTCCTCATTTTGAGCTCATTTTTCACTTGGGAAAGGGTTCCTAAGACTTTCTAAGATTGCGAGGACACATGTCAATTGAATATCTCTCTCCAAATCCCATTAAAACTTGATTTTATATTTTTAAGGGAATTAAACCTCTGAATTTCACCTCTATAAATAGGACCTCCCTCTCCCTTGTGTTTAAGGCTGAACTTTGAAGATCCTAGGGAGGTGCTGTTGGATTGAAGGCTCAAGGAGAAGCCTCCCATGTGCCTAAAGCTACATCCTTGGAGTTCTTCCTCTTTGTAGCTACGTTGAAGATTTGAAGCCCTTCCTTGGAGAAAAACTCAATAAGTCTTATTTCTCCCATTATCTTTCTCCTTTTTTTTTATTATTACTAGCATTGCATGAATCATCTCCCTTGCTTTCTTTCATCTATTTTCTTATCTCAATCATATTGAGATCTACCTCTTGTGCACTCTAGCACACCTCCCTTTCTGCAACCTTTGCACACCTCCCTATCATCACACCATTTTCTTCCTTCCCTTCAGCATAGTGGTTTTAAAGGCCAACACCAACAAGGTGAGTTCATACACATGCTTCATTGTTTATTTATATTAAGAATTTGATGCTACAAACTTGATGAATCTAATCCATATCTCCTTTTGTTGGTTGTTGTTTATTTTGCAAGGGTAATCTAAGAAGAGCTCTCTTCATCGGCTGGCCGATTGGAAGAGATGGTTGGACCTCACAAATCTTCCCCGCGCTCTTTTAAAGGTATTTATTCGCGATCACCTCCTTTGTTCTTTATTGTTATATTCCTTTGAGGCTCATAGTCTCTAGTGATCACACTCACTCCTTTAGCATCCACGCATGCTCCCCTTTTCTTTTTTAATTTTTAATCTTGTAGATTTTTCATAATCTATAAATTGGCGATCACGGTGTGACCCCTTTTCCTCTTTTTTGATTACCCTCTCTATTGGCACCCGTGTGTGCCCTCTCCCTTTTGCACCCACGGTGCATCTCCCCTTGTCACACCCCGAGATATGGAGCGAAATTAAGTCGAGAGCATGAACAACTGACAAAATAAGCCTCAACCTAGAATGACAATCAGAGCGCTAAACACATTCACATAGAAGAATGAATGCATAATATATGATCTAAAACTCATCTTTATTGAATAATAATAACCAATGTTTACAAATGACACTTGACTCTTGTTGACACAATGACTTACTAGACTCAATAAAGTGAAAAATACATCGAGATGATTTTTAACTAATAGACTCATGACACTTTAACTATCTATGGCTTCTCTCTCTCTTGGGCTTTAATCACTCTCAGACTCGCCACTTGAGTATTCCGATTCTGAGCCACTAGAACTTCTTGAAAAAGATTGAAAAAGTAGGGAATGAGCGCACTCGCCTAGTAGGTATCTTCGTATAAACATGATGGCAATGTTAAATTAATTAACATTTTAGCTCAAGGAAAGGTAATAATGAAAGTGCGATAAAACATGCGAATAAACCAAAGCAACATCAAGTAACAAGATAATTGTAGCGAGATGAGATTTCAAGTAAATATGAGAGCATGATCAAGCAAGATTATAGTATGACCTTTCAATAATGAGAATGTACTATCATGTATCGAGAATGTACTTTCATAACCTTGAAAAGGCTATGCACTAGAAAGTCATTTAAGAAGCAAGTAAAATTTCATGAGATTGCCTCGTGGATTTCAACTATTTATAAAAAAAGTACTACCAATGCAATACGACGCCAATAATCATCACACCCAATGGTTAATACTATATTTCTGGCCATCTGCCGAGGGGACTAGATTGGAGCCCTTGGACACCGTCCGTGCCCGCCCTTGCATCTTCAAGTTATAAATCAAGCTACTTCCACGAGATATAACAATAAAGTCGGCCAATAACATCAAGTTCAAACAATAGTTTCATGGCAACAAAACCAAGGTAAGAACTCACCAAACTGAGCATGCAAGGTCAAGAAAGAATTAATGAGAATGTCATGCTATGGGAGGAGTCCGGCAGCATAACAGAACATTTTCATCATTCTATAGTTTATTAATAACTTCATGAATAAGATTTGGGTTCCAGATAATCAGAAGATCACCTGTGAACAGAGCAAGATCAACCCTGGGTCGGACCTCGGGTTGGACAGAAATCTGACAGAATGTGGTTGTAACAGGTCCGCTATCAGGAAGTAGCGATCGAGTGGGGTCTGCTATCTGGTCAGTGCACAGAAGTGAGTCGACGCAAGAAGGGAACTGGGTCGACGCAATGAACATGCTAGAAGAACGCAATTTAGAGACAGCCGCTACGTTTACGTAGTAGTCAAGTGGAAACCGCTATTAGGTGCGGAGTCGATGCAGAAGAAGGAAAATGTCGACTCTGCCAGAATTCTACAGTTGAAACAAGAAAGGGGTCATGGGCCAGCCGCTATCTGCAGGTAGCGGTCGCTTCTCGGCGGCGATCAAGACAGTTCATAGAAAATGTAGAAACCATGAAGTGCTTTCTAGAGTTGGGCTTCTAGGGTACAACCATCTCGGCGTCCTACCAGGCTCACAGAGTCTTACGGAGGCCATGAAATAAGATAGCCTAGTTCGACAGAAGGAATATCCGATAGAGAGGCTCTCAAGTCCAAGAAGGTTTCCTAACTCATGCATTTGAACTAATAGCGTCATACCGGAGTACGAGCTATGTGTAAGTAACAAGAAAATAAAAAATAAGATGAGAAGGGAATGTGCTAAAACATAAATTTCCGTGTAATCAATGTGAAAATTCCTTTATGTACAGACTATATAAGGTTTGGCATGAAATTAACATATAATGAAACTAATCTTTAAAACACATGCTACACTAACTATGGAGTCATGACATGATCAGGAACATAAATAAATGAAATATACAATTATTTCTATCACATATAATAGGGCATGAACAAGGTTTAATCCGGTTACAAAACCCAGATCGTGGTTTATGGGGGACTACTACTTGAATGTTGCGGTCTCTGCAGGACCGCTATCTGTCCGTCTCCAGACAGAAGCAAAGCTCGACATGCAGAGCCTATTTCTACGGCAATTAACGATGAGAACTAATAGAAACCTTGCAGGGGAAGCATGCTATCATGGAAATAGTGTATGAAAACATGTATAATTATCAGAATGTTATTTAGATTTGAGTTAAGATTACATGGACAACAAGCAGTAAAAACCCTATTGCACAGTCATGGAAAAACATAAAATTCTCCATGTATAATGCATGGAATCGAGCAAGGCTAGAGGGTTTTTACTCTAATCAAGTTGTTTAAGCCAATCATGAGATAACCTACCTCTGGTATTGTCCCCAGACTTCGAATTTGTCACCGGAAGAGAGCTCACGTTCCTGCGCATCCTGCGTAGAAACAGTAACTTCCGATCTTCCTAGCTCCTTGTCCGTTTGATCTCCTAACACAAAATTTGGCAGAAGGTTAGAAGACGCTAAGGGGAATAATTTACTATAAAGGAAGAACTTGAAATAATGATACTATACCTTTGAACCACGTGATCCAAAATTAGGATTTGCACAGGATGAGTCTGGGATCTATTTATAGAGAATGGCCTAGGGTTGGGGTTTTAGGTCGAATTAGGAGTTCTATGGGGCGTTAAGTCGATCCCCTAAGTGATGCGGGATGGACACGCGACTCGACTCCAATTTGATATGCCAACCTTGGACTCTAGACAAGCTCGCGATCGTCCCATAGCGAGGGAAGCGTACGGACGTGCGCAGTTGAGAAACCGGCAGTGAGCTACGGTGGTCGGCTCTCTCTCGTGCCCGGATCGGGTAACGGGATGGGTCTCGCTCTCTCTCGCAGCAATGATTAACAATATTTGGCGAGCTAATTATCCTATCACGATCTCTAGCAGCGCCATACATAAATATATACGAAATAAAGCAAAATGCCGAGTAAAGGAACGAACATGATACCTCCATGCGTCGGGCGTGGGGAAGACGAACCCGGCTGAACTTGTACTTCCGGAACATTAAATATTTAAATTACAGCAAGGAGTATTACTGCCCACTCCACGCAGGGAGATAAAGGGCTACATGGTGGGACCCAGGAGTAGCGGGTTCGGGTTGACGGGTAGCACTTTGATCCGCTCCGTCGGTGCTGCTCGGATGGCGCAGGCTGCTGGTTGTGGGGCCCACGTGCTAGTCGGTGGGGCCGAGTGGGGCTATCCCTGGGAAGGAGTCATACTGATTCACCTTGTGGAAGGCGGGTCGGCTCCGATCTTCAAGTGTTGAACTTGCTATCCACGGATCTGAACTTCTATTTTTACAGTGTGCGACCCGACGAAATCTGCTACTGCGATCAATCCCGATGTCGGATCGACGCGAAATTGGTGCCGTTGGAAAGCTGATTCAAAATACTTCAACCAAGGACTATGGAAGGAATTTCTAAGGCTCTGAATTTTTCATGGTGGATTTAAGAACAAACTGACTAACAGACTCAGAAAACACAGGATAGAAATTGATTTTCTTGAGAACAGGCATTGACCATGACTCAAACTTCAGATCTGAGCATTGGGCTCTTCATGAAAGTTGGAGAGGGGAAAGTAAGGAAGATGTGGATATTTTTTTTGTAATTTATGGTGGAGGTGTGGATGGTGAAACGGATTTTCTAACACTGGTGGGTCGGATCTAGACTGCACAGGATAGAACAGATTTTTGACAGAGTTTTAATTTTTTGGTGAGGAAAAAGAACTTCTAAAATCGAGGGAAATTTTGTGGAGAGGGGCTTTGGTGGGCAGAATACCCAATCCAAATTTGGACTCAATCAGAAAAGGGGAAGGGGGTCGAACAGAGGAAGAACTAGGTTGTTGTGACACAAAACAGAACACTGGCAGATCTGGGAGGCTGGAAAACACGAAATGGGAAAAATAGAAAACGATGGCTAGAAAATAGGAAACTTTTTTTAGGATAGGGTTGGTGCGGACACCCGAGCAGTTACGCCGAGCCACCGGTACCGCACGCGGAGCACGACTCGAGCCACTTCAGCGTCCATCTGGCTCGGAGACAGCCTGGAGACTCCCCCCTGAGTCTCGACATTTATCATATTTGTTTAGACTTTATTTGTGTGTAATGTGTGTTTGTTTCATTTTATTCGGTTTGTAATTTTGATTGTAAGAGGGGTTTATTTGTAAAATGGGACCCCCGGGTCCCACGGGCCCCCCCAGACCCCTCCCATTGATCCACCTCAGCCTAGGGCCCCATGTGGGGTCAGTCAACATTCTAATGTGGGCTTCTAGAAGGGTGGGCCACGTGGGGGGGACAATTAGACTAATTTGTCAATGTTGGCCACCAACCTTCCACCTACCCCCACCCCTAGTCAAGGGGGCGCCCCCCTCTCACCATCAAGGTTTTAATTTTTGAAAAATGTGAGTAGAACTAATTAGTTCTACTCCATTTTTATATTCCCACAAATCCTAGGTCCAAGGGTAGTTTATGTCTTTTGCCAATTCATACATATACCTTGTATTTTCATTTGATGAGAATTAATGCATAAGAAATCAGAAATTTTGCTTGGAGAAGCCTTGGGCGCCCCCCTCCTCTCTCCCCCCTCTCCCCCTTGCAGCTGAGACGGTTGCTCTTCTGAGGTGTGACGCCTCCCTTATCGTTTCGGTGATCGCCGCCGCCACCATCGTGCCGCCATCGCACCGCCACGGTCTTCATTGGTATTCTGTCCGCGCAGTGCAGCAGCAGCTTGTCCGAATTTTGCAGCCCTCCCTCGTGATCTTATGGGCACCAAATTTGGATGGGATGTTCTAGGGATGTCAGCCACACCACACAAAAATCGGTTGGCCTTCTAGTTCACTTTTTTTAATTTTCCATTTTCGTCCACTTTCAATTTCAGTTCTGCAAGTTTTCAGATCTGATTTCCACCTTTCCTGAGTTTCCAGTCTTCGACAACCCTTTTGATTTTTTCTGGACCTCCCAATTTTACTGGGAGTTCTACCCATCAATCCCTCCATCCACGATTTTCTTTTATTTTTGATCCGCCTTCCATCCATTTTTCAAAAATCATTTTCCGAGTCATCTACAGTGGTGTCAACCAGTTCCCAGATCTGACCACCCTCCAGTGTTAAAACCATAACAATTCGTAGCCTCATCCAATCCTTCCAAAAAAATAATTTCCATTTTCCTTGTTCAATTTCCTACAACTTTGATGAAGAGTCCAGGAGCTGAATCGGACGTCTTCTTGGCGGACAACTGCAATTCTCTGACAACTCACCTACAGATCTAAGAGTCCGGGCACTGTTCAATAGAAGCTTCAAAATTCAGTAAAGTCCAGATCCAGGCAGATCTAGCAGATCTCTTAGGATCTTGATTGTAGTATTTCAAGAGAGCTTTCCAACGATAGCTCCTGTGCCCCGATCCGACATTGCGATTGATCGCAACGGCCGTTCTCGCCGGAGCGCGCGTCGGAAAACAAAAAATGAAATCTGTGGGCAGCTAGTTCAAGAATTGGAGATCGTGGCCGATCGACCATCGATCGGCGTTCCCGGCCGACCGCCGTCCGAGGAGGCGCGCCACCAGGGGTCTCCATCACATTGGGCCCCACCCCAGCAGGCCGAGAGGACAACGCGACCTGTGGGCCCCACGGACCCGTAGAACCCACCGTCCGGACAGCACGAAAATGCGGAGTTCGGCACCGCCGGGCGACATCAAGATGATGCCCGTCTACCCAATTCGTGTGATTCCCAGGCCCTGCATGTGACCTTTTACCTCCATGCGTGGAGTGGGTCAAGTTTATTGTATTACCGTAAAACTGTTTAACCGGGAGTCCGTGATTGGCCGGGGTCGTCTTCCCCACGCCGGGTGCGTGGAGGTAATGATCTCACCTTCTTGGCATTTACTTGCTTAGCTAGTATACGGTCATATGCCACTGCGAGAGTGTAGGTTCCTAGCCCGTGTGTCCATGTCACCACTGTGAGTGTGAGAGTGACCCGTCCCGCGACTCGATCCGAGTCCGGAAGTTGAGTTAGACTACCTTGAACTCTGCCGGTTTCTTAACCGCGCACGATCCACGCTTTCCCTCGCATGGGATGACGAGTGAGTTTGCACTTCTATTAGCGACGTGTATCCGATAGGAGCTCTTAGTGTCGAGCCGAGGACGCTCTAGTAGTCGTGTCATTGCTGGTCGAGTCGTGTCCGTCTCATTTAGTGTCGTCTCCTCAGTCCGTCCCGCATCAGTTTGGTATCAGAGCTAGGTTGAGTCTAGGGTAGTCTTGCATAAGTCTTGCATGCATCATGGTCTAAGTCGAGTCTAGGATCTTCATTAGTTTTCAAAATAAAAAAAAAGGTGTTTTAAAATTGTATTTCCTCCCGATAATTCGGTATCTTAAAAGGTGTTGTCCGAACGCTAGGCTACGCCTATCGGGAAGGCCGCACACTTGCGGGAGTGATCTTCGGATCGATTAACTCCGCCACGTACCAGATATTGGGTTAGGTCTATGTGCATCATTGTTGCATTAGTGAGTGTTTGCATCAGTTTGTGTCTCCTAGTTCGTGTGTAGTCCAATAAGAGTCAGTCGGTCTTGTCCAAGTGTCGGCATGTCCAACATGTAGTTCCCCCCAATTTCCCATGGATTCCCAATCACCCGGGCAATATGACCGTTGGTCTACCCATGGGATTGGCAACCATCCTCTCCCCTTCCGTAGGCCTGAAGCCTCAGATTTTTATGGCTCTAATGATCCGGGTGACTACCTCAATTGGGAGGCCGCCATGGACAAATATTTTGAATGTTACACCATGTTCGATGCCATGCAAGTTAGTTTTGCCCGAGAGAGGCTTGTCCACAAAGCCGCCTGAAAATGGGAGAGCATTGAGCGCATGAGGGAGGTTAGGAGACAAAGGCCCATCAAGTCGTGGCATGAGGTGAAGGATGAACTTAGGAAGGTGTACCTACCCGGCCCGGTCACCTCCAACCGACCCCACCCAATCACCTCCACCCAAGTGGGCCATAATCAGAGGCAACGCGCCGCGCATGTAGAAGACCCTAGGTCCACGACTAAGCCGAGTTCATATGGGAGAGTCCACCACATTACTCCTACTCCAAATCCTACCATTGCCGAACTCTTCCAAATCATTATGGAAAGAGTGGATAGGAAGTGTGATTATATCGAGTCCCTGATTTCCCCTTGCCTACCTCCTAGACAGGATGGAACCAAGCACGAGCCTAAGGAGGTAGCAACCGGTAGTCCCAACCCAGTGCCATCTATCGTGCCATCCCGAGGTCCTCTCCCCATCTTGGTGGATCCTCTTTCCCCACCCACGAGAGCTCCATTGCCTACACCCCCTGTCCGTCAGGAGGATAAGGGTAAGGGTCGACTTATCAAGGAGCGTAGTGGGTCACGGCAGTAGTGTTATTGCTGCCAGGGGTTCGGCCACTTTGCCGGACAGTGTCCCACTCGGACGTCTCTAGCCCTAGGGGACAAAAGGGTTGGAGAAGCCTCACTCTCCGATCTTTGTTCGGAGCCATCTCAGCCACAGCTACCCGTGTTTCTAACGGGAAAGCTACTCATAGCCGAGCCACTCCTTAGCTAGCTCAAGGATGGCATGGTCCCACTTCCCTTCCCATCTATGGACCCTATCCTACCTCTGGTGCCAATCAATTCATTTCACACCACATTCCGGTCTAGTCACTATGTGGATACATTAGATGACCTTCTTAAAGGGTTAGACCGGCAATTGACTTTTACACACTTGTTGGCCCCAGGCTTTGACCAACCTATAGGTCGTAGCTTCACACATCCATCCTTAGGGTCTATCACCTCCGTGTACATCATGGGCCATATCACCATGGAGGTTCTTTTACTCCTCCCCTTACCGGCCGAGCCTGACTTCACTCCTTTTATCCCGAGGGAGGAGCCCTATCTGCTATACACAGTCCCATCTACGTCGATGGATGAAGGTGACCATCAACACCTTCTAGAATTCCACACATGGGACCTTGAGATGAGGGAATCCATATCGAGGGGTCACACATTCTTTGATCCCTTCGATCCCTTTCTTCATGGGCCCTTTGGCCCACAACCTCCACTCCACCTCTTTAAGGAAGTCCACTATCACACCCCTCCTACTCGGGCCTGGCAACCTTCACATGGCAATAGGTCCGAACCGTCATTTGGGGGTAATGAAGAATTTGGTTCCCCCGGCCCACCTAAACCACCCAAACCTCCCGGACTTCCCACATCCAAACCCAATGTCCATGATTGGTGCATCGTAGGATGTCTAGGAATCCACCATGCCATTAACCTCCGGTTATGTCAAATGCATGCATGGCACACATTCGGATGTCCTGGACCACCTTGCATATGATTGGGTCGGACTAGCATTAGGTTTGTGTAGGGTCGTGTGTGCATCTGTGTGTTTTTCTTTTTGTTAGGCATGTTAGGAGTCTGCATGACGACGTCCATCGTCACAGTAAGGCCAGCAATGCACGGTACAAGGAGTTAGCCGGTGCCCATAGACACCACCGAGAGTTCCAAGAGGGCGAATATGTCATGATCAGGGTAAGACCTGAACAGTTTCCTTCGGGAACCGTTAAGAAGTTGCAAGCTCGCGGAGCCGGTCCATTTAGAGTGTTGAAACGCGTTGGATCTAATGCGTATGTTGTGGACCTGCCCGAGGAATATGGTATAAGCTATACTTTTAATACTTCGGATCTAGTTGCATATAGGGACCCATCGGTGATCCCTAGTGAGCCTTTCGAGCCATCTCCTCCAATTGAGAGTGATCCCACACCTGAGTGTCCACCTCCAGCCCCTTTGTCACGGCAGCGTGAGCATATAGATCACACACTGGATGAGCAGGTGACAATTACCAAAAGTGGATCCTACCCACGCTACCTAGTGCGATGGAGAGGACAGCCCGCTACCGAGGACATGTGGATTACGCATGGAGAGTTGCAGCGGATTGATCCGGACCTTCTGGAGCGATACCGGAGCGATGCAGACCCTTACTCGACAGGGTCGAGTTTCTCCCACCTGGGGAGAATTGGTGCGGACACCCGAGCAGTTACGCTGAGCCACTGGTACCGCACGCGGAGCACGACTCGAGCCACTTCAGCGTCCATCTGGCTCGGAGACAGCCTCGATACTCCCCCCTGAGTCTCGACATTTATCATATTTGTTTAGACTATATTTGTGTGTAATGTGTGTTTGTTTCATTTTATTCGGTTTGTAATTTTGATTGTAAGAGGGGTTTATTTACAAAATGGGACCCCCGGGTCCCACGGGCCCCCCCAGACCCCTCCCATTGATCCACCTCAGCCTAGGGCCCCATGTGGGGTCAGTCAACATTCTAATGTGGGCTTCTAGAAGGGTGGGCCAAGTGGGGGGGACAATTAGACTAATTTGTCAAGGTTGGCCACCAACCTTCCACCTACCCCCACCCCTAGTCAAGGGGGCGCCCCCCTCTCACCATCAAGGTATTAATTTTTGAAAAATGTTAGTAGAACTAATTAGTTCTACTCCATTTTTATATTCCCACAGATCCTAGGTCCAAGGGTAGTTTATGTCTTTTCCCAATTCATACATATACCTTGTATTTTCATTTGATGAGAATTAATGCATAAGAAATCAGAAATTTTGCTTGGAGCAACCTTGGGCACCCCCCTCCTCTCTCCTCCCTCTCCCCCTTGCAGCTGAGACGGTTGCTCTTCTGAGGTGTGATGCCTCCCTTATCGTTCCGGTGATCGCCGCCATCGTGCCGCCATCGCACCGCCACGGTCTTCATCGGTATTCTGTCCGTGCAGTGCAGTAGCAGCTTATCCGAATTTTGCAGCCCTCCCTCGTGATATTATGGGAACCAAATTTGGAGGGAATGTTCTAGGGATGTCAGCCACACCACACAAATATCGGTTGGCATTCTACTTCACTTTTTTCAATTTTCCATTTTCGTCCACTTTCAATTTCAGTTCTGCCAGTTTTCAGATATGATTTCCACTTTTCCTGAGTTTCCAGTCTTCGACCACCCTTTTGATTTTTTCTGGACCTCCCAATTTTACTGGGAGTTCTGCCCATCAATCCCTCCACCCACGATTTTCCTTTAGTTTTGATCCGCCTTCCATCCATTTTTCAAAAATCATTTTCAGAGTCATCTACAGTGCTGTCAACCAGTTCACAGATCCGACCACCCTCCGGTTTTAAAATCATAACAATTCATAGCCTCATCCAATCCTTCCACAAAAAATATTTCCATTTTCCTTGTGCAATTGCCTACAACTTTGATGAAGAGTCCAGGAGCTGCATCGGACGTCTTCCTGGCGGTCAACTACAGTTCTCAGACAACTCACCTGCAGATCTTAGAGTTCGGGCACTGTTCAACAGAAGCTTCAAAATTCAGTAAAGTCTAGATCCTGGCCAATCCAGCAGATCTCTCAGGGTCTAAATTGTAGGATTTCAAGAGATCTTTCCAACGATAGCTCATGTGCCCCGATCCGACATCGGGATTGATCGCAGCGGGCGTTCTCGTCGGAGCGCGCGCTGGAAAACAGAACATGAAATCCGTGGGCTGCTAGTTCAAGAATTGGAGATCGGGGCCGATCGACCACCGATCGGCGTTTCCGACCGACCGCCATCTGAGGAGGCGCGCCACCAGGGGTCTCCATCACATTGGGCCCCACCCCAGCAGGCTGAGAGGACAGCGCCACCTGTGGGGCCCACGGACCCGTACAACCCGCCGTCCAGACAGCACGAAAACGCGGAGTTCGGCACCGCCGGGCGACATCAAGATGCTACCCGTCAACCCAATTCGCGTGATTCCCAGGCCCCGCATGTGACCTTTTACCTCCCTGCGTGGAGTGGGTCAAATTTATTGTATTACCGTAAAGCTGTTTAACCGGGAGTCCGTGATTGGCCGGGATCGTCTTCCCCACGCCGGGTGCGTGGAGGTAATGATATCACCTTCTTGGCATTTACTTGCTTAGCTAGTATACGGTCATATGCCGCTGCGAGAGTGTAGGTTCCTAGCCCGTGTGTCCATGTCACCGCTATGAGTGTGAGAGTGACCCGTCCCGCGACTCGATCCGAGTCCGGAAGTTGAGTCAGATTACCTTGAACTTTGCCGGTTTCTTAACCGCGCACGATCCACGCTTTCCCTCGCATGGGACGATGAGTGAGTTTGCACTTCTGTTAGCGACGTGTAGCCGATAGGATCTCCTAGTGTCGAGCCGAGGACGCTCTAGTAGTCGTGTCATTGCTGATCCAGTCGTGTCCATCTCATTTAGTGTCGTCTCCTCAGTCCGTCCCGCATCAAGGGTATTGGCGTGGGGAACCTACCCTCAAAATTTGGGCTCCAGAAGATCTTTGGATTCGGAGCAAAAAATCGGACAAGTGGGCTCTATCCTGATTTGGATAGACCTCCAGTGGCAACGCGGTGGCGGTGCGATGGCGGCTCGATGGTGGCTGCGGCGGTGGTGCTGAGCTTCACACTCCGGGAGGTGGTGGAAGAGAGGCTTCACACCTCTGAAAGGAGAGCTCTCACAGCTCTAGAGGGGGAGAGAGGGGCACCCTTGGGCCATTGAGCACAAATGAATTTTTTCTCTCATTAATGCTAAGTAATTCATAACTTACAAGGTATTTATAAGAAATGTAAAATGACCTAAACTACCCTCATATTTAATTCTCCCATGTGTTTTGACTCAATTAAAATGAAAATACAAAACCTATTAAACAAATATAAATGGTGGGCGCCCCATTGACTTCCATGGTAGGAATCTTGGACATTGTTATCCCATTGTCTCCTTGAATGGTCAATCTATCTAGAAGCCCACCTTGGACCTTTGACTGGCCCCACATGGGCCCTAAGGCTTAGGTGGACCAATGGGGAAGGAGATGGAGGCCCCTTGCTGGTCCTACTGGACTTTTACACAAAAACCCAAAGATCCTTAAGGAATGACACATTGGCTTATAAAACCTTACAATTGTAAACCTACTTCCCAAGGATATAAATGCAAACTAAAAGGACATAAATACAAAAATAAAAGTTAGTGTCTGGTGTTGATTCCCATCAATTCTCCTTGGGTGGGAAGAACCCCACCCCGTCAAGTAAGGGGTGCGGCTACTCCAGTAGCTCCGACGGATCTGTCATCGACCAAGAATGGAGGAGTACACTCCACTCCAAGTATTCGACACCTGCTCATCCCGTATAGATTCGATATGCTCACGCTGCTTTGGGAATGCGGCTAGAGGTGGACACTCCGGGGTGGAGTCACTCTCAAAGGGGAGAAGGCGGCTCGAAGACTCACTAGGAATCACCGCTGGGTCCCTTAATGTGACTAGATCCGATATGTTGAGGTAGATCCGATCCCAAATATCGATAAGTCTACAACGTACGCATTGGATCCGACTTGCCTCGCACTCGAAAGGGACTAACAACCCGAGCGTACAAAAGATCGACTCAACTCGATGTATGCATATGCACTCGACAGATAAACTGTACGAAATAGGGACTCACACATGACCCTAAACAAACATACTATTAGTCTGACCCATACACATGCAAAGGTGGACCAGGACATCTGAATGTGTGCCAAACATGCATGTTACGTAACCGGAGGTTGGTGGCATGGGGAACTCCGAGACACCCAAGTTTAAACCAGTCATGCTTTTACCTCCTATGGTACTTGGGTGTGGGAGGGTTAGGAGATCCAAAACTACCTTGATCATCACCCCTAGATGTAGGTAAGGCATGCCATTTTTCCCCATCATCAGACCTATTGCTATGTGGAGGTTGATTGGCCCGAGTGGGAAGAGAGTGGTAGAGGACTTCCTTGACAAGGTAGAAGGGAAGTGGTGGATCACGAGGCCCACTAGGAAAGAGGTCGAATGGGTCAAAGAACGTGTGACCCCTCGAACTGTGTTCCATCATGACACTATCCCAATTTTGAATTTCTTGAAGGTGTAAATGATCACCTTCATTCATTGTGAGAGGTGGGACGACGGTCATATGTAGAAAATAAGATTCCTCCCTTGGACAAAAGGGAATGAAGTCGGGATCGGCCGACATAGGGAGGAATAGAAGAACCTCCGTGGTTACATGACCCACGGTGCACACAAAGGTGATAGACCCTAAGGATGGATGTGTGAAGCTACGACCTGTAGGTCGGTCGAAGCTTGGGGCCAACAAGTGCGTAAATGTCAACTGCCGGTCTAATCCTTTAAGAAGGTCATCCAATGTATCTACATGGTGACTAGACCGGAGTGTGATATGGAATAAGTTGACCGGCACTAATTGTAGGGTGGGGTCCATGGATGGGAAGGGAGGTGGGACCAAGCCATTCTTTAGCCAGCTAAGGAGCGGCTCGGCGATGAAAAGCGTTCCCGTTAGAAACACGGGTGGCTTGGGCTTAGGTGGCTCCGAATAAAGATCGGAGAGTGAGATTTCTCCAACCCTTTTGTCCCCTAGGTCAAGTGATGCCCGAGTGGGACACTGTCCGGCAAAGTGGCCGAACCCCTGGCAGCGATAACACTGCTGTCGTGACCCACTAGGCTCCCTGATAAGTGGCTCATTACCCTTACCCTCCCGACGGACATGGGGTGTAGGCAATGGGGCTCTCGTAGGTGGGGGAAGAGGATCCACCATGATGGGGAGAGGACCTTGGGATGGCACCATAGATGGCACCGGGTTGGGACTACCGGCTGCTACCTCCTTAGGCTCGTGCTTGGTTCCATCCCGGCTAGGAGGTAGGCAAGGGGGAACCAGGGACTCGATATAAGTACACCTCCTATCCACTCTATCCGAAATGATTTGGAAGAGTTCGGCAATGGTGGGGTTTGGAGTAGGAGTAATGTGATGGGCTCGCCCATATGAACTCGGCTTAGTCATGGACCTAGGCTCTTCTACATGTGGAGCGGTTTGCCTCCGACTATGGCCCACTTGGTTGGAGGTGCTTGGGTGTGGTAGATAGACCTTCCTAAGCTCACCTTTCATTTGACACCATGACTCGATGGACCAATGCCTCATAACCTCTCTCATGCACTCAATGCTCTCCCATTTCCAGGCAGCTTTGTGGACAGGCCTCTTTTGAGCAAAACTGACTTGCATGGCATCAGACATGGTGTAACATTCAAAATATTTGTCCATGGCGGCCTCCCACTTGAGGTAGTCGCCCGGGTCATTGGAGCCATAAAAGTTCGAGGCTTCAGGCATATGGATGTGGATGGGATGGTTTCTAAGCCCATGGGTGTCATGCAGCCAGTGATATCGCCTGGGCAATTGGAATGCCATGGGAGACTGGGTAACTACCAGATGAACATGCCGACACAAAGAGACAAGACAAACCGACTAGACACAACCCTAAACGATAATGCAAGTTGGAATGCCGACTCGACTATAAGCCTAGACATAACCAAGATTCGGTACCTGGCCGAGTTGTGGGATCTGAAGATCCTCCCTCGTAAGTGTGCATCCTTCCCGATATGCGTAACCTACCGTTCGGACAACACCTTTCTATATACCGAATAAAGGTATGCGATGCAACCTTGGACCGACTTAAACTTAGACTCGACTTAAATGACTTTTTTTTGGGTATTTTTAAACAAGACTACCCTAGACTCGACTCGCTCTGATACCAAACTAATGCGGGACGGACACGCGACTCGACTGCAATTTGATATGCCAACCTTGGACTCTAGACAAGCTCGCGATCGTTCCTTAGTGAGGGAAGCGTATGGACGTGCGCGGTTGAGAAACCGGTAGTGAGCTTGGGTGGTCGGCTCTCTCTCGTGCTCGGATCGGGGCACGGCACGGGTCTCGCTCTCTCTCGCAGCAGTGATTAACAATATTTGGTGAGCTAATTATCCTATCTTACTCTCTAGTAGTGGCATATAGAAATATATATGAAATAAAGCAAAATGCCGAGTAAAGCAGCGAACACGATACCTCCATGCACCGGGCATGGGGAAGACGAACCCAGCCGAACTTGTACTCCCGGAATAGTAAATCTTTAAATTACAACAAGGAGTATTATTGCCCACTCCACGCAGAGAGGTAAAGGGATACACGGTGGGACCCGGGAGTAGCGGGTTCGGGTTGATGGGCAGCACTTTGATCCCCTCCGTCGGTGCGGCTCGGATGGCGCAAGCTGTTGGTTGTGGGGCCCACATGCTGGTTGGTGGGGCCGAGTGGGTCCGGAGTGGTACCGTTGTGACGGGGACGCCTGGAGGGATGATCCATGGGAAGGAGTCGTATTGATTCGCCTTGTGGAAGGTGAGTCGGCTCCGATCTTCAGGTGTTGAACTTGCTATCCACGGATCTAAACTTCTATTTTTACAGTGCGCGACCCCACAAAATCTGTTGTTACGATCAATCCCGACGTCGGATCGACGCGAAATTGGTGCCGTTGGAAAGCTGATTCAAAATACTTCGACCAAGGACCATGGCATGAATTTCTAAGGATCTGGATTTTTGTGGTGGATTTAAGAACAAACTGACTGACAGACTCAGAAAACACAGGACAAAAAGTGATTTTTCTGAGAACAGGCGTTGACCGTCACTCAAACTTCAAATCTGGGCATTGGGCACTTCATGAAAGTTGGAGAGGGGAAAGTAAGGAAGACGTGGGTATTTGTTTTGTAATTTATGGTGGAGGTTTGGATGGGGAAACAGATTTTCTAACACTGGTGGGTCGGATCTAGACTGCACAGGATAGAATAAATTTTTGACTGAGTTTTAATTTTTTGGTGGGGAAAAAGAACTTCTAAAATGGAGGGAAAATTTGTGGAGAGGGGCTTTGGTGGGCAGAATACCCAATCCAAATTTGGACTCAATCAGAAAAGGGGAAGGGGGGCGAACAGAGGAAGAACTAGGTTGCTGTGACACAAAATAGAACACTGGTAGATCTGGGAGCCTGGGAAACACGAAATGGAAAAAATAGAAAACGATGGCTAGAAAATAGGAAACATTTTTGGGGAGAGGGTATTGGCGTGGGGAACCTACCCTCAAAATTTGGGATCCATAAGATCTATGGATTCAGAGCTAAAAATTAGACAAGGGGTCTCTATCCTGATTTGGACAGTTTTCCAGCGGCAAGGCGGTGGCGGTGCGATGGCGGCTCGATGGCGGCGGCGGCGGTGGTGCTGAGCTTCACACTCAGGGAGGTGGTGGAGGAGATGCTTTACACCTTTAAAAGGAGAGCTCTCACAGCTCTAGAGGGGGAGAGAGGGGCGCCCTTGGGGCCATTGAGCACAAATGAATTTTTTTCTCTCATTAATGCTAAGTAATTCATAAATTACAAGGTATTTATAAGAAATGTAAAATGACCTAAACTACCCTCATATCTAAATTAGGGGAGGGGCAAATGGGGGAGATCATATTAAATTCTCCCATGTGTTTTGACTCAATTAAAATAAAAATACAAAATCTATTAAACAAATATAAATGGGGGGCGCCCCCCTGACTTCCATGGTAGGAATCTTGGACATTTTTATCCCATTGTCTCCTTAAATGGTCAATCTATCTAGAAGCCCACCTTGGACCTTTGACTGGCCCCACATGGGCCCTAAGACTTGGTGGACCAATGGGGATGGAGATGGGGGGCCCTTGCTGGTCCTATTGAACTTTTACATAAAAACCCAATGATCCTTAAGGAATGACAAATTGGCTTATAAAGCCTTACAATTATAAACCCACTTCTCAAGGATATAAACGCAAACTAAAAGGACACAAATACAAAAATAAAAGTTAGTGCTCGGTGTTGATTCCCATCACTAAGAGTCCTAGGAAAGTTTCCATGCCAGATCACGTCGATCCTTGGCGATTGGGTGGACAAAAATCCAAACTTTCCTGGGATTATCTCTTTCCGATGACGGAACTAGGTAGCGATCTGGTCTGGACCGCTATCTCCAGAACGCGGTCGCGCGACTGACTGCGACTTGCATGGGTCGTCGAAATTTGAATTTAATTCAAAATCCTATCTAATTATCCCCTACTTATCTACTTTAATTAGGGAAATATACCCTATTTGGGCTTGGGGCAAAAGGCTAAGGGTTTTGGGTTTAAGGCTCATCTTAAGTGGGCTTAACCACTTAGTTATTAATTGGGCCTATTTATCAAAAGGCCTTAACCTAATAATCAATTTATTAGCCCATTAAGTCTTTAAGCCTTATTAAATACTTAAAGAATATATTTAATTTCTAAAAATCCCAGAAAATTAAAGAAAAATTTCCAAGGTTGCTACACCCTCCCCCACTTAAAAAGAATTTGCTCCCCAAATTCATTGCATGGGATTAATGGAGAGTGCATCTTTACTTACACTCAAATAGCTCGGGGAATCTTTTACGCATTACTTCCTCCGTCTCTCATGTAGCTTCTTGTTGCAGGCATTTACTCCACTAGACTTTTACCATGGGAATGGTTTTATTCCGAAGCTGACGTACCTTACGATCAAGTATTTTACATGACTTTTGCTCATACATAAGGTCCTTTTGTATCACCAGATTGTCATGACTTATAATATAGAATGGGTCATAAACATACCTTTTTAACATTGAGACGTGGAACACGTCACACACTCTTGATAATTGAGGAGGCAAAGCAATCCGATATGCGACCTCGCCAACCCTTTCAAGAATTTCAAAAGGGCCAATAGATCTCAGAGTAAGCTTGCCTTTGATACCGAATCTTCGAATCCCACGACCTGGGGAAACTTTAAGAAACACATGGTCTCCTACTTGAAATTCTAGGTCTTTTCTTTTAACATCAGCACATGTCTTTTGTCTTGACTGTGCTATATGGAGTCTTTCTCGGATAAGTTGCATCTTCTTGGTGGTATCCCTAACAAGTTCAGGGCCTAGAAGTTGTTTCTCCCTAACTTCGTTCCAGCAGATAGGTGAACGGCAACTCCTTCCAAGTAATTCCTTGAACAGTACCATTTGAATACTAGCTTGGTAGCTATTATTGTAAGCGAACTCGATTAGAGGCAAGTGGTCATGCCAACTTACACCAAAGTCTATTGCACAAGCCCTGAGCATATCTTAAACCACTTGATTAGTTCTTTCAGTCTAGCCATCAGTTTGTGAATGAAATGTAGTGCTAAAATTTAACCGGGTCCCCAAGGAATGTTGTAGACCCTTCCAGAATTGTGATATGAAACGGTGGTCTCGGTCAGATATTATCGTGACAGGGACTCCATGTAGTTGGACAATCTCCTTAATATACAATGCCGCTTGAACATCCATGGACCATCGACTTTTAATACACAGAAAATGTGTAGACTTGGTCAAGCGATCTATTATCACCCATATACCATCATGTCCGCCTCTTGTCTTAGGCAAACTCATGATGAAATCCATCCCTATGCTCTCCCACTTCCACTCGGGAATTTCTAAGGGATGTAGTTTTCCAGTGGGCTTTAGGTGTTCCGCCTTGACTTGCTGACAAGTGAGGCAGCGAGATACAAAGTCCGTCACTTCTCTCTTCATATTGGGTCACCAGAAGTTTCTTTTAAGGTCTTGATACATTTTAGTAGCACCAGGGTGAACCGCGTATCTCAACCTATTGGCTTCTTCCATAATTAACTTCTTTGTTTCAGTGTGGTCAGGCACACAAATCCGACCCCAGAATAGTAATCTTCCATCGATCGTGACAGAGAAATCTGGTCGTTGATCAATATTGGCTTTGATCTCAACTAGTGTAGGGTCATTCTATTGCAATTTCACTCGGTCTTCTATCAATGTAGGTTGTGACCGGATGTTGGCGATAATACACCTTTCATTCTTAGAGTCAATATCCAGATTCAATTTAGCAAAGTCTTCTACAAGGTCGGTCATACCTTTCCGCAGGCTAGATAGAATTGCCATTGGTTTTCTATTGAGTGCATCTGCTATAGCATTAGCCTTTCTCGGGTGGTATTGTATAGAGAAATTGAAGTCTTTAAGGTACTCCTGTCATCTTCTTTGCCTCATATTTAACTCCTTTTGGGAGAAGAGATACTTCAGACTTTTATGATCTGAGAATACCTTGAATTTTTCTCCATAGAGACAATGTTGCCATATCTTCAAGGTGAAGATAATAGCAGCTAATTCCATATCGTGCACCGAGTAATTCTCCTCATGACGCTTTAGCTCTTTTGAAGCAAAACAGATCACCCTACCATTTTGCATAAGGACACAACCAAGGCCAATGCTTGATGTGTCGGTATAGACTTCGAAACCACCACCTTCCACCGGTAGTGCCAACATAGGTGCAGTGGTAAGATGTTCCTTGAGAGTCAGGAAACTTTCTTCACACTCCTTCCACCATATGAAAGGATTTTCATTTCTTGTAAGTCTAGTCAGAGGGACGATGATTTTTGAGAAATCTTTTATGAACCGCCTGTAGTAGCCAGCCAGACCAAGGAAACTCTTGACTTCCATCACAGTTGTTGGTCTGCCCCAGTTCTTGACAGCTTCAACTTTAGAAGGATCCACAGCGATACCTTCCTTTGAGATAATGTGGCCAAGGAATGAAACCTCATTTAGCCAGAATTCATATTTGTTGAGCTTTGCATAGAGTTGGTGATCTCTTAATATTTGCAAAGGTATTCTTAAGTGCTCTTTGTGCTCCTCCTGTGTGTTGGAGTAGATAAGAATATCGTCTATAATGATGACCACAAACCGGTCTAGATAGGGCCTGAAGACATTGTTCATCAATTGTATGAAGGCTATAGGGGCGTTGGTTAGCCCAAATGGCATAACCACGAATTTGTAATGCCCATATCTACTTCAAAAAGTAGTCTTGTGAATGTCTTCATCTTTAATTCTCAACTGATGGTAACCAGGCATGAGGTCTATTTTTGAGAAATATTCCGCACCAGAGATCTGGTCGAGCAGCTCATCAATATGAGGTAATGGATATTTGTTCTTGATCGTGAGTTGATTCAATTGCCGGTAGTCGATGCATAGCCTGAGGGATCCATCCATCTTCCTGCCAAATAGAACCGGCACACCACAAGGGGATGTGCTTGGTCAAATAAAACCTTTCTCCAACAATTCTTGGAGTTGCTTCTTGAACTCCTTGAGTTCAATGGGGGACATCCTGTAAGGAGCTTTTGAAACTTTTGCTGCGCCAAGGATAAGTTCAATGGAGAAGTTTACATCCCTTTCAGGTGGTAAATTGGGTAGTTCAGAAGGGAAGACATCAGAAAAGTTTATTACAATCGAAATTTCTTCTAAAATGAGTTCCTTAGACTCGGTGATAACTACGGAAGCAAGAAAGGCTTCACAACCTTGCGAAATAAGCTTGCAGGCATGAAGATAAGAAATAAAGATATGATGCTTCCTATACTTGATGCCAAAGAAAGAGAATTTTGGAAGGTCGGGCTTGTAGAATGAGATTCTCCTATGGCTACAATTTATGTCGGCATAGTGTTTGGATATCCAGTCTATACCTAGGATAGCATTGTAGCCTTCCATGTGTCGGCATACGAGATTGGCAGGAAGATTATGGCCTCATATACTCACCTCACTATCAGGGTAGTGGGTTTTGAGTTTGGTTCCAAGACCTGAAGGTGTAGTAATAGCTAGCTCTGAAGGTAAAGGAACAGGTGAAACCGGTAAAGTCTTAGCAAAAGTAGTGGATATAAAAGAATGTGAAGCACCGATATCAAATAATACAATGGTGGGATATGAATAAATTTGGATGGTACCTTCGATCATCTCTCCTTCCTTTGTAGGTTCTTCTTCCATTACGACATTGAGACGAGCCTACCGCCTGCACACACAATCATTTCTGGAAGGTTGTTCTTCCATAAGTGGTCAATCGTGCATATGGTGCTCCCGGCTGCCAAAGCAAAGACAAGCGCCAAGGCGCTTCCAGCATTCTTCGGTCGAATGATCGAACTTCTCGCAGAACGTGCAAGCCGTCATGACTTGCTTCTCCTCCTCTTTCACCCTTTTGTTTTTATTGTTGCCGCTACCGTTGTCGTTTCGTGAACACTTCTCGTTGTCATGGGAATTGTAGGTTCCCGTGATGGTAAACTTTTCTTCTTTCTTTCCTCTCCTCTCGTGCTTGCGTCTAGATTCTTCACCCTTGCCCTTGATTTTCTCTACCTTTTCAAGGGTCCGCTCACATAAATGTGCCCTATGGACCATCTTCGTATAGGATTAGATATTTTGGGGCCCAAGTTGCTTGACAAAGACGGGCCTCAATCCATCCATAAAGCGATTGGCCTTGATAAGCTCCGTGCTGACAAGATGCGAAGCATATGGGGCCAGCCTGGAGAATTGCAGCTCATACTCAGCCATGGATATCATGCCTTGTCTCGGGGAGGCAAACTTCGCCGCCTTCCTTTCTCGGACATGCTCCGAGAAATACTTTTCAGGGAAGAGCTCAAGAAACTCTTCCCAAGTGAGTTGTTCATTATGAAGATGGGCCGAAGTGGCCTTCCACCAGGTACGCGCATCTTTGTTGAGTTGGAATATAGCTAGCAGGACCTTCTCCTGCATAACATAGAATATCATGTCCATATCGTTGATCCAGTTTTCCACTTCATTCGGATTTGACGATCTCGAGAAACGAGGAGGATTCATGCTCTGGAAGTTTCGGTGAAGATCACCCGCGCCAACTCGCGCGCCAGCCCGTGCTACCATCTGAAGGGCCTAGGTGAGACCCGCAACAGTTTTTTGCATGGCTTCCCAATTCACTCAGTTAGCGACCAGTGGAAAGTAGGGTTCCAGAGATAATAAACAATTGGTCATTTTCTTTGGGAATTTAGAGGCTTAACCTAAAGGTTAATTCTTACTAGAAACTATCTCATCCCGGGCTCTACCCAATCTCACATGGGTTCAGAAATTTCTTCCTAATTCATAGGTTAGGAATCCTTAAACCTTGGACTTAACCTATGACTTGACATTTTCCTAACACTTACTTAAGCCTAGGTTTTGATACCACCTTAACTATCACGCCCCGAGATATGCAGCAAAATTAAGTCGAGAGCATGAACAATAGGCAAAATAAACCTCAAGCTAGAATGACAATCAGAGCGCTAAACACATTCACATAAAAGAATGAATGCACAATATATGATCAAAAACTCATCTTTAGTAACTAATAATAACCAATGTTTACAAATGACACTTGACTCTTGTTGACACAATGACTTACTAGACTCAATAAAGTGAAAAATACATCGACATGACTTTTAACTAATAGACTCATTACACTTAAACTATCTATAGCTTCTCTCTCTCTTGGGCTTTAATCACTCTCGGACTCGCCACTTGAGAAGTCCAATTCCGACCCACTAGAACTTCCTGAAAAAGATTGGAAAAGTAGGGAATGAGCGCACTCGCCCAGTAGGTATCTTCGTATCAACATGATGGCAATGTTAAATTAATTAACATTTTAGCTCTAGGAAAGGCAATAATGAAAGTGAGATAAAACATGCGAATAAACCAAAGTAACAACAAGTAACAAGATAATTGTAGCGAGATGAGATTTCAAGTTAATATGAGACCATGATCAAGCAAGACTATAGTATGGCCTTTCAATAACGAGAATGTACTATCATATAATGAGAATGTACTTTCATAACCTTGAAAAGGCTATGCACTAGAAAGTCATGTAACAAGCAAGTATAATTTCATGAGATTGCCTCTTGGATTTCACCCGTTTATAAAAAAGTACTCACAGCGCAATGCGACGCCAGTAATCATCATACCACATGGTTAATAGTATGTTTCCGGCCATCTGTCGAGGGGACTAGATTGGAGCCCTTGGACGTCCATGCCCGCCCTTGCATCTTCAAGTTATAAATCAAGCTACTTCCACGCGATATAATAATAAAGTCGGCCAATAACATCAAGTTCAAACAATAGTTTTATGGCAACAAAACCAAGGTAAGAACACACCAAACTAAACATGCAAGGTCAAGAAAGAACGAATGAGAATGTCATGCTACGGGAGGAGTCCGACAGCATAACGGTACATTTTCATTATTCTATAGTTTATTAATAACTTAATGAATAGGATTTTGGTCCCAGATAATCAGAAGATCACTTGTGAACAGAGCAAGATCAACCCTTCGGTCAGACCTCGGGTTGGACAAAAATCTGAAAGAATGCGGTTGTGACAAGTCCGCAATCAAGAAGTAGCGGTTGAGTGGGGTCCGCTTTCTGGTCATTGCACAGAAGTGAGTCGATGCAAGAAGGGAACTTGGTCGACACAATGAACATGTTGGAAGAACGTGGTTTAGAGACAACCGCTACCTTTAGGTAGCGGTCAAGTGGAAACCGCTATTAGGTGGGGAGTCGAAGTAGATGAAGGAAAAGGTCAACTTAGCCAGAATTCTATGGCAGAAATAAGAAAGCGATCATGGGCCAGCCGCTATCTGCAAGTAGCGGTCGCTTCCTGGCCCCGATCAGGACAGTTCACAGAAAACACAGAAATCATGAAGTGCTTTCTAGACTTAGGTTTTTAGGGTACAACCACCTCAACGTCCTAGTGGGAATCCCAGGCTCGCGGAGTCTTACGGAGGCCTTGAAACAAGATAACCTAGTCTGGCGAATTGAATATCCGATGGAGAGGCTCTCAAGTCCAAGAAGGTTTCCTAACTCGTGCATGTGAACTAATAGTGTCGTACCGGAGTACGGGCTATGTGTAAGTAATAGGAAAATAAAAAATAAGATGAGAAGGGAACGTGCTAAAACATAAATCTCCGTGTAATCAATGTGAAAATTCCTTTATGTACAAACTATATAAGGTTTTGCATGAAATTAACATATAATGAAACTAAGCTTTAAAACACATGCTACACTAAGTATGGAGTCATGACATGATCTGGAACATAAATAAATGAAATATACTATGATTTCTATCACATATGAAAGGGCATGAACAAGTTTTGATCCGGTTATAGAACCCAGATCGCGGTTTATCGGGGACCGCTAATTGAAGGTAGTGGTCTTTGCAGGACCGCTATCTGTCCGTCTCTAGACAGAAGCAAAGCCCGACATGCAGAGCCTATTTCTAAGGCAATTAATGATGAGAACTAACAGAAACCTAGCAGGGGAAGCATGCTATCATGAAAATACATAAAATTATTAAAAAGTTATTTAGATTTGAGTTAAGGTTACATGGAGAACATGCAGTAAAAACCCTATTGCGCAGTCATGGAAATGTTGGGTTCGGTGCTATGTATTCAGAGGGGGGGTGAATGAATATACCCTTTAAAAAAAACTTCGCCCAATTAAGAAATTCTTCCTAATACAACCAGAAGCCCAATAAGTAATTATGGAATTCAGATTTATTAAGACAACTGAAATGCTTATAGATGAACTAACTAGTGACTTAGGAACAATGTCAACGAACTCTCAATACCACAGTCAAACATATAGTGTGCGCAGCAATGAAATGAACACATCTAGAAAATCAAACCATATCGGCCCTATGCATTCATCTAGCGACAAACCCACAAAGAGATCAAACCACTGCACAATGATTTTTAGGTGGTTCGGTCCTACAGACCTACATCCACCCCACACTCAAACCCGAGTGTGGATTCCGCTGACTCACAGCTTGAACAGCTGGGCATCACAGCTTGCCATACAATCCGCTGAGCAACACAACTTGTTGTCCAGTGGAATCCACCACTGCAACCGCTGGAGATTACAGCTTAGCCAACCAGAGGCAGCACCTCTACAAACGCTGACTAACAGCTTGAAGAAAGGATAAAAGATGAAACAAAAACAAGAAGCCAATCAGCGACTGAAAGCTATAAATGAAAGAACAAATGATATAGCTCTCGAAGGAGCAGCTCTGGCTTGGATTTGATCCAAATGCCAGATATCCACTATCTCTTTCTCTTTCTCTGCTCGAACTCTCTATCTCTCTCTTTCTCTTCTTTCTCTTATGCTCTTCTTCTCTTTCTCTTTTTCTTCTCTACTTCTTCTGCTTCTCTTTTCTTTCTCACAGGATCGTGCAGGCTATCCTCTGCTTCAGTCGATCAGCCTCCTTCTGATGGAAGAGGCTTTCATATATATAGAGTAGCAGGAAGCAGATAGGGCGTGTGTCTTCCACATCTCCCGCCCAAAAGCCTTGGGCCACGTGGCAGCATCCAGCAGGCTTTCAATACACGTGTCACAATCTGGTCACTCCCCTTATTCTCGGATCACGTGCCCATCCTTCATCTTTGCACTTTAGTCCCTGTCAGTCAGTCGAAAGGAACTTATCAGTTTAATACAACAAACCTTGTACAGACTCTGTAGGGAGTAATGTGCAGTGTGTAGACATTGCAATGTGTAGACTTTGAATCCCAGCATGCGACCTCAATGTACAGACATGATGAAGGCACTGCAGAAGCGATGTACAGACTTCATGATGCAATGTTCAGACTTTATGAATGCGTGGCTATGGCATTGTATAGACTTAGTGAATGCATAATAATGCCATGTACATACTACATATATGCAGTGCTTTGGCCTTGTACATACTTCACGCATGCAGGACTGTGGCATTGTATAGACTCAGTGAATGCTAAGAAGCAGCATGTATAGACTTCATGTATGGCATGTACAGAGTTAGAGTGAAATGCATGTTCAGCTGCAGATAGCAAAGTATATACATTGCAAGTGAATGCATTGTCATGCTGAAAGAATGTACAGACTCTGTGAATGCAAAGCTAAAGCAATGTATAGACTTCATGTGTAGAATACTAAGGCATTGTACAGACATTGAGAATGCAACGCTAAAGCAATGTATAGACTTCATGTTTATGTGCATGACAAAGCAATGTACAGACTTGACCGCTGCGAACACAGGCTGTACATACTTTGATTGCATGCATGAGAAAGCAGTGTACAGACTTGCTGTGAAGAACAATGCCCAAGTGCAGTGCATGGACTTAGCGTGAATGCAATGCAGACACAAGAGTGTATAGACTTGATGAATGCGATGCAGACACACAGAGTGTATAGACTTGATGAACAATGCATTATAGGCAGATCCTATACAGACTTGAGAGAGGATGCATGCATGATGTATAGACTTGTCCAATGTACAGACTTAGCATGAGACGCTAAGTGAGATAGAGGACGATGTACAGACTTGAAGGATAATGCATGCAGACGGTTGTACAGACTTGGTCTTACAGTGTATAGACTTAGACAAACAACAGAACGATGTATGGACTTGCCAATTCAAGGGCTGTACAGACTTGATGCAATGCAAGGCAACGAATGTATAGACTTCAAGCCAATGTCTAAACTTCAAGCTCATGCAAGCAAAGCCAATGTATAGACTTGGCGTTTGTGTAAGCATGCGATGTACAGACTTTGTGTTGTGAACACAGGATGTACAGACTTGCTAACATGCATGAACAAATGGCATTGTATAGACTTGGCCAATGCAGCGATGTATGGACTTGCACAGTTCTAGCTACAGTGCAATGTATAGACTTGAAAGCATATGAACATGGCGTTGTACAGACTTTGAGTGAGAGCCCAATGTACAGACTTGGTGGAACTGAGCGTAGGTAAAGATTAAGAATGTATAGACTTGCTCAGTTCAGCACGTAGGTAAAGATGCCAATGCAGTGTACAGACTTTGAGCGTAGGTAAAGACAGCAATGTGCAGACTTCAGCTCTAAGTCTATACAACCAATGCAGTGTACAGACTTTGCAAGAAACACTAGACGCTGTACAGACTTAGCCACAAGCTGAACAATCAGATGTATAGACTTGAGATGAATGCATGAACAGTCCGATGTACAGACTTGCCAAATGTATAGACTTTAAGTCCAATGCAAAAAGGTTGTACAGACTTGGATGAATGAACAAGCATGAATGTATAGACTTTGAAAGACACTGCATGAACAACATGATGCAATGTACAAACTTGGGCTGTACAGACTTGATGCCTAGTCGATGTACAGACTTCCTATATGTGCAAGTCCAATGTATAGACTTGCTGAGATATGCACCTGAAGAATGTACGGACTCTCTCAACTCTGTGACGTGCAACTAATCAATGTGTAGACTTCAGAAATGCATGGAGACACACATAGGCTGTATAGACTTGAGAATGCAAGATGTATAGACGTGCGAATCTGATGCATAGACTTGAGGGGGGTCGACCCATCTAAGAAGGGGGTCGACCCACAGAGCTAGCACACTCATGCGTTCTCCACAGAACAGATCAGATATAACACACTCATGCATTCTTCCACAGAATAGATCAGATATAACACACTCATGCATTCTCCACAGAATAGTTCAGACATAGTATTCTCCACAGAACAAAATAGTCATATGCATTCATGTGAATAGATCAGACATATGCATTCTCCACAGAACAATATGGTGACTCATTCATGTTGCTATCATTAAAACACCACATCGTCAACAAAGCACAAGGGGCACAACAGGAAAAACATAAAATTCTACGTGTATAATGTATGGAATCGATCAAGGCTAGAGGGCTTTTACTCCTATCAAGTTGTTTAAGCCAATCATAAGATAACATAACTCTGGTATTGTCCCTAGACTTTGAATTTGTCACCGGAAGAGAGCTCCCGTTCCTACACGTCCTGCGTAGAAACAATAGCTTCCAATCGTCCTGGCTCCTTGTCCGTTTGATCTCCTAACCCGAAATTTGGCAGAAGCTTAGAAGACACTAAGGGGAATAATTTACTCTAAAGTAAGAACTTGAAAGAATGATACTATACCTTCGAACAACGTGATCCAAAATTAGGGTTCGCGCAGGACGAGTCTGGGACCTATTTATAGAGAATGGCCTAGGGCTAGCATTTTAGGTCGAATTAGGAGTCCTATGGGGCATCAATTTGAACCCCTAAGAGTCCTAGGCAAGTTCCCATACCAGATCATGTCGATCCTTGGCGATTGGGTGGACTAAAATCCAAACTTTCCACGGTTTATCTCTTTCCATTTACGGAACTAGGTAGCGGTGTGGTTTGGACCGCTATCTCCAAAACGCGGTCGTGCGACTGACCGCGACTTGCCTTGGCCGTTGGAATATGAATTTAATTCAAACTCCTTTCTAATTATCCTCTATTGATCTACTTTACTTAGGGAAATATACCCTATTACGTTTCTAGGGTTGGGCTTGGGCCAAAAGGCTGAGGGTTTTGGGTTTAAGGCCCATCTTAAGTGGGCTTAACCGCTTGGTTATTAATTGGGCCTATTTATCAAAAGACATTAACCTAATAATCAATTTATTAGCCCATTAAGCATTTAAGCCTTATTAAATACTTAAAGAATCTATTTAATTTCTAAAAAATCTCAGAAAATTACTAGAAAATTTCCAGGGTTGCTACACCCCTAGTGCTCCACATAGCACTCTCCTTTTCCTTTTTTATTTTTATCCCTCATGCACCATGTGCACAACCCCCTCCCTAAGTGATTAACTATTTGTTAGATTTTAGAAAAATCCTTTTCTTTATTAAAAAAATTTGGCATGCCATGATTTATATTATTTTTTGTTGATTGCCAAGATTAATGTGGAACAAGGCTTGTTTTTCCATCATATTTTTCTCATTGTCAGAGTTTTTGGCCGCTGAACAGGGCTTGAACGTGGTGGTCTACCCCATCGCATTCTTCTGAATGTGGCGCTCACGGTGACCGCGTTCAGCTTCTATGAAAAAAAAAGTTGCGTCCAAAAAGTGGGCGCCAATTCATAGAATCGGCGCCCATTGTTCCTGACGTAAATTCTTTGGTTTCTCACAGAACCTCCTTGTTTTGTGCTTGGTTTTGCACTCACTCCACATATTGTTGTTCATAGATGCATTTTTTATTCCTTTTGCATTAGTTCTTGCAGTTAGGGCATTTTGGTTTGGAAGACCTCCTCTCCTTACACACTTTTAGGAGATATTTATCCTCTCTTGGTGAATGAAGGACCCTCTAATTGAGAATTCCTCTCATTGGATCGGAATCTCCTCCACCAAGAGCTCTGTATGTTCCTGATATCGAAGGATTATCTCTTCGGTAATCGGGCAGGTTGTACCATTGAAGTTTTCCGGGTTTAGTTGGCCTAAACGTGGTGAGAAAAATAACCTAGTTGGCACCGAAGTGAACATATTGAAACTAGATTCCTACCTTAAGTGAACTACATACACCTTGTTAAAACTCATTTAATTCACATCAAGGAACAATAAAGACCAAGTGTAAACATCCACTTGTTTGGTATCTTTGCAACTTGCTTTGATTGATTATTGTTTGATTTGCATGATGTTTCACTTCGGTAATCAAACCATCATGCCTAATCACTTTTATAACTATGAGGATGATCAACCTAGCAGGTCATATATCCCTCAAATCTATGATTCTCACCATAACTTTCACAAGGGATTTCACTCTAATTCTCATGGTATTGTCCACCCCGTGGGCAATTCTCAATTTTGTGATCCCTCGCATCAATCGCGAGTCACTACTCCCTCGGAACCTTCTCCTCCTTCCAACAAGGTCTCCCAAGAGTTGCATATCACCCCCCAACAAATCCAAGCCCTTAAGGCTATTGTTCAGGGCATAGCTCCTTCATCTCATCCTCCTTCCACTCCCTCTTGGGTGGCCCATCACTCGCCTCCTTATATTCATACTCCCTCACGGGTGGCCCATCACCCGCCTCCCTCTTCTCATCCTCCTTCCACTCCCTCTCGGGTGGCCCATCACCCGTCTCCTTCCACACATCCTCCCCCTCAGGTGATCTATCACCTGCCTCCTTCTATTCACCCTCTTTCATGGCACCAAGGACCATGCATTCCTTGCACCCCGGTTCAACCGGGTCCTTTTGGGGGTCAATCCCTCTACGCTCCATTGCAAGCCCCTCCAAGGTCTCATGGCCAACCCTCTGTTTCACATGTGGATCCCCTCTAACAAGCCCTCATTGATAAAATCACCAAGATGGAGGAACAATTAAAGAGGGTCACAAGTCCGCGGCCTCCTCCTCCTCCTCCTCCTCAAGTCAATCCCCTTCATGCTTTCATAGATGAAATAACCAAAATGGAGAAAGATTGGAAAGAGAATAAAGGCATGAATGGCATTGTAAATATGAGTGAGCAAGTTGGTTTTAATGAACAAGTGGATGCCGTCTGCCCACCACCCATACAACCCATTCATTCTTATGACCCTCCGCCTCCAGATCCACATCCATATACGCGAAACCCTGCATGTCAATATACACCTCCACCCATCAATACGCCTCCACCATGGCGTCCACTTGAACTTGATGATGATGAAGAATTGGAGATGGCACGTGATGAAATTTATGAAGATTTTGAAGAGATTCCTACTTCGAGTTTCCTTCTCTTCCCTCTTCCACCTTTACCACAAGAACCCCTTGCTCAAGATGATGCAACCGACACCATCCCTACACTAGTTTATGAAACCTTGTGGTGCTACGATGATGAGTCGATACTTCAACAACCAACATCGATGCATCATGAATCTTCCCCTACCCTTAAAATTTCTCGCCCCACCAAAATTAGATGCTTCTTCTACACCAAACCTTCCACCATTATACCCCCTCCAACTGCACAATTAACCTCCACATCATCGGCCTCCCCCGAGCATTCCACTAAGCCTTCCGAGCTTGCCTCTTCTCCTCTTTCTCAACCAACTAGCCTTCCATCACCGCCACTTAGGCCCTCCACTATCCTCAAAACCCCAAAGCCAAGTATCCTTAAAACTCCACTTAACCCTTTACCCAAACCCATGGCCGAACCTGAGCAGGGTCCACCTATTTTTTCACCCGAGTCAACCCCGTCCGCTGCCAAGCAAGGGGAAAAGCTCACCATGTTTGAACCTCCACTTCCACCTACCCTTCCTCTAGTGCCTTCCGTTTAACCTCCATAACCCATTAAGCCTACCATCTTACCTTTCTCCACCTCCCCTCGGAGTGGGTGTATACATAAGAATGCATGTGCCAAAGATGATGTCCAAGAGTAGGGCAAGACGAATTTGGTTGCGGTTATGCCCGTCAAGATTCAAGATTTTATTTACCGGATGACGATCCATGTTCTTGTGCCAAGCATTTTTGAAAAGTCTCCACCTGTAGCAACCCGGATAAAATGTAAGGATAAAAATTTCCTAAATAAAAAAACTGACACTTAAAATCGTTAAAGAGCCCAAAACCAACCAAATTGTAAAACCCAAATGTTGAAGCCAAAAAGGCCTTAACTTTTCGTTGGGCCTTAATAAACAAAAGCCCATAAATCTTCCCACGCTACAAGAAGAATGGAGTATATATAAATATCTATATCTAAATATGTATTAGGAAGGGTTGTTCTATAAAACCCGAATCTTATCACATTCGAAGATTTGCATGAGAAGCTTAGGGTTTTAAACTCCAATAGGGTAGCGGCTGTGGATATAGCAATATAGAGATTGCATGATAAAGTTAAAACCCATTAGGATCCATACGTGGAAATTTATATTCCATTAGGATTATAAACCACAGAAATCTATAAATAACCCCATCGAGCAAGCAATCGTCTGTTGCTTTGCTTTCTGTTCGACGATGGCCTGTTGCTCTTGTTTCTTCTTCTGCTACGTGCGGCTACTGTAGAGAAGCTTGTTTCCTACTTTTGAAACCATGAAAGAGTTGGCTTCCTCTTCTCCTTATGTCTTGTGCGGCGTACAGTTGCTCCTATAGATGCTGCCGTTTTCGTCGGCCGCTTGCTGTCATACGTGAAGAAGAGAACCTGTTGTTGTTCTTCTTCCATTAATCATGCTACTACAGTTGCTGTGATTACGGCTGCGTGATTGCGGCTGCAATAGTGTTAAGAAGAAGCCTTGCTTCTTCTGATAGTGCCTGCTGATCGAGTGCTACCGTTTGTGACGACCCAGGAGATCCGGATACCGATAAACCGATATCATTGATTTACTGATACCAAGAGCTCGGGGAAGCCACCCAAGAGGCTGATGAGGCCCCGTAAGGGTTGAAGAGTTTGTCGAGGGGATGCATAACGAATGGAAATTACACGCGCAATATTAATTAAAGCATTCATTTGAACTTTAAATGGAAGCAACTTAAAATATCAGAGTGGTAAATATACAAAATAGTCCAGATCCACAATATATACAAGTCTGACAACTGAACAAAATCCAAATGTACAACTACACGGGGCATACCCCGCCCAAAAGTACAAAAGAAGACTAACAGACTGATCGACTACTGCATGTGACTAAGATCTGCCGTTCAAAACTCAAGAAGGTCTAGAAGATGGCTGTCGCGACTCACCTAATAGAGGAAGGGTGAGTCACAGCCAGACTCAATAGGGGTCACGCGGATCCCTACCTCGCAACGAAACATGCAAATGTAAAAGCAGTTAGAGCATGCATTTAAATTAAACATGTAAAAATAGTAAAACATGCATAATGTACTAAACATGCATTAGCAGGATTAAATGCAATTTAGTAAAGATGTAAGCAAACTAAGCCATTCTATCACAGCTAACTATAATGTCAATATAAATAAATATGAGCGTTAGGAGCTAAATCTACCAATAGAATAACCTCAGCTAACCAAGTGACAGGAGAAAGAGAAAACCACTAGAAAGTAGAGACCATATGCGTCCACTAACAGCTTACACTGCGTCTCAAGTATCTACGTAGGTCTGATCATAACCAGCGAGATGAGTAATAGTACCGGAACCAAGTACTAGTCAGAGCAACACTCGTCAGTGTCAGTCCAAGTCTCTAACCACGTGTGCACACACTGGCTCGTTGCCTAGAGCCAGGCCTCTAGCTAGTATTCCCCTCCGTAGGACGCTACGGTTGGACCGGGGCCCATAGAACTAGCTTAAAAACCATATCACGGGACTACCCCTCCACCTCTCCTAGGTAGGCCGACACTACAGGTCGCTCGGCTACGACTAGTGGATCCATCACAAGGAGAGAGAAAGTAATTCTATCAGGATGTAAAAATATGCCATAATTTATGATAATAATTAAACATGGTAAATATACAAGATTAAAACCATAATTAACCGAATATGCTAAGAATTAGAATCTGCCGGAATTAAACGGTTGAAAGAAAACCGCCCCAGTCTATAAAATATCTTAAATATGGTGAAGATGCGATATTAAATGCATAATTAAACAAACATGCAAAAATTGTAGAACAAGCGGTTGAACTAGGGCCACTATAGTCTTAGGCGGTCGAATGACGAACCACCGCGTGCTGCTAAACGGGCTGGCCGTGAAGTTTCTACCACCATTTAGATTTAAAATAATTACGCGGTCGAGATGTCAGCCGCTTGGGTCAATAAACGGTTTATGGCGGACCGCTACAAAATTCTGAAATAATCTAAACATAATCATTACCGGAGAACCGAATCCACGAGAATCATAATTGGATCCCCTCCCGATTGACCCAAATCGACGGGATTCATAACTTTTAACCTGTTCCCTGCCATTCCACCATCATAATACGACAATTCATCGTCTATGAACTCAACAACGATGGGCATGCTCCAAAAACATAAAGATGATGGGAATGCTTCAAAAACATAAGGACGATGGGCATGCTTCAAAAACATAAAGATGATGGGCATGCCGTTTAAAACATAACGACAATCGGCATGGCATTAGGAACGATCTAACGAGCTAGGGCATCGATCCCCCCTACCTCAATCACGATGAAAACTCTATTCCGATCGCATGCAAGCCGAGGGTCGCGCCGCCGCTTGCCTTTTACCGGCCGACATTACACTCCGCGGTTCGACTCGGGTTGATGTCTCCGCGTTCCTCGCGTCGTAGGGAAGCTTCCGTCGCTCCTAGCATGGGAAGAAGGTCGCCCCCCACCGATTTTAAGCCGAGGATGCCGATTCCACTGTGAGAAGGTGAGGGAGAGAGCCGTCCGATGTCACCGCGGGGTTGCCCCTCCGCGGCGGGGTCCGGCTCTGATGGGGGCGCCGCCGCGTGCTACTGCCTGCCAACTCGCCGGCGAGGCCGCCGGCTCCTCCGCCAAGGCCATCGGGTCGTCGCACGCCGAGAAGATGAACGGGGGGAGAGGGGGTCGCTGGTTCACGGGTTCGCGCCTCCGCACCGGGGGCCAGCTTCGACGAGGGCGCCCTCGCGATCTTCAACCCTGCAGGCTCGCCGGCGATGCTCTGGCACCTCCAACGGCCTTGGGTCGCCACGCGCCGAGAAGGGGGAAACGGGGAAAGGGGGCCGCGTGTAGTGCCCCAGAAATTTTAAATAATTTTCAAGAATTTATAAGGCCTAAATAAATTTATAAATGGTTATTATGAGGCCAAGTGGTGTTAATCAATTAACCCAAAACACTTAATTAAAGTCCAAAAGGTCTTAACTCTGGCCCATTAAAGTTTGGCCCACATTCTAGAAGGTAATTAAGTCTATCCACGGATATTAAGGATAAATACTAATACTATAAGATAATGATTTGGATAATTAAAAAAAGAGTTTTCATAAAGTGAAACTCTAAGCTACGATGACCGTAACAGTCTATCGTAAGACTGCCACAGCCATGTAACGCATGGGCGCTCGACCATTACATTCCTGTTAGTTCCGTAAGTGAAGGGACTCATGAAAAGATTGGAACTTGATGTTCCTATCCACTATGGATCGACTTGGGAAGGATTGTAAAAAACTCTAAGGACTCTTAGAGATTAGGATTTGATGAAATAAGGACTCTAAACTCGATCTAATCTTCAAAACCTAGCCTAAACTCTATACATAGGGCATAGTTCTGAACTGTGCGACCCTTACTTTTTGGACGTAAATAAGCAAGGTAAGGAGTCATTATCTCAGGTAAGTTCTTTAGAATAATTTGTTTACAATACTTTAGACTAACTCCCCTCCGAATTTCACATCTTTAGGTCAAGAGGGCGTGGAGTTAGAGCCTAAAGAAGTTGCTGAAAAAGTCACAAGAGAAGGAAGGGATCTAGGGCACGGTTCTCAACCAAATTCAGAAACTACAGCCTAAGTAAGAGGTATGTTATCTCATGAACGGCGAAAATAGCATGATAGGACTAAAAGCCCTCTGGTTTGATTGAATTCCATGCATTATAGAGCATTGATTTCATGTTTTATTTGTTCTATGCACATCATGCACCTCTTAGCCAAATTAAGAAATTAAAACATGACTATTCATCTATTCATGATTACCTATGCATGTAGATGGCCTTACTTCGATAACATGATTAGAAGCTCATCATGTTTTGATAAAAGACATGATGTGA
This sequence comes from Amorphophallus konjac, assembly GCA_022559845.1. Lineage (NCBI taxonomy): Eukaryota > Viridiplantae > Streptophyta > Magnoliopsida > Alismatales > Araceae > Amorphophallus > Amorphophallus konjac. The sequence goes on along the minus strand of CM040123.1, from coordinate 210,971,710 downwards.
GTTGTTCTCTTAGTTTCTATGATTGTTTTCTGTTAGCAGATACTGTAATGCACTAGCATAGGACCGTCACTTTCAAGTAACGGCCCTACGACAGACCGTTACAAACTCGGTAGTATTTGAATTGTACTAATGTTTCTAACGCGCTTGGACAGACGCGTTACAATCATGTAACGGCTGGGTCCTGACCGTCACTTTCACTGTGACGCCCCATCTCCAGACCGTTATATCCTGTGTTCTGTCAACCATATGACTGAATACAACCTGCCAATCTTATTATGGTTAAAACCTAGTACCTAAGTTTCAAACCTAATCATGTGATTTTAAGATATTTGATTATTCATGATAGGTATTACATGTTTTGTCATCACTTCTACTTAAGTTATGTTAAACCAAATTCTATAGTTTTGTACTATAAAGCATGACTTTTTAACATTATATTGACGGAGTTTTTATCATGATTTTCACATTGATTATACATATCTCACTCTGTCAATAGAGTCAATTCTATAAGTACATGGCACATATTCCGGTATGTTGTCATTAGTTCACACTTTGCACTATAGGAACACAATCTTGGACATGAGGACCTCTCTATTGGATAATCCTGCCAATGGACTAGGAAATCATTGTTTCAAGGCCTCCGTAATTCTCCGTGAGCCTGGGATTCCCACTAGGACGCCGAGTTGGTTGTACCATCAAAGCCCATTAACTAGATTAAACTATCGAGTTTTCTGGTTCTTGTAATGTAACGGCTCTCCACTGGACCGTCAGGCACATGTAACGGCCCAATGGACGACCGTCACATTCATCTGAGTTTAATTTCATCTTTCTGAACTTAGCTTAATATAACGGCCCATTACTGGCGCGTTACATAATGTAACGGCCCAGCCAATGACCGTTACATAGTTTGTATATGTTAACCCAAGGTTTGACCAAGGGTTGCTATTCTATTGATTCTAGACAAACCTTGATGATCTAGAACTTGTCCTATTGCTTAAATTGATCAAAAAGAAATGGAAGTTAAGGAAAATACCGTTGTGCTGTCGATTTATTCTATAAGCATAACTTAGTTTAAATGTCATTCTTGATCTCATATATTCAAAAGTGAAGCATTCATTCATTGATTTTAGTTATCATGGAATTATTGGAAGTGCTATATTCTTGGCCATACTTTACTGTTATATTGCGTGGAAGTAACTTAATTTATAACTGAAGATGCGATCGAGCACTGATTGTGTTCAAGGGCTCTATGCTAGTCCCCTCGGCTGATTGCCGGAAACATACTATTTTATAAACCATGGGGTATGATGCTACTGGCGTCGCATTACGCTGGGAGTACTATTTCTATAAATAAGTGAAGATCCACGGCACAACATGACATTCTTGCTTGATATTCTACAGAAATTCACGAAGCACTTGCTCTTAAGCATAAGATGCTAAACTGAGGAATATGTGGCTTGCTAGTACAATCTCGTTACATTCTTGTTCATGGAAGGCCAATATCATGTTCTTGTTATATTCTTGCTAGTTCATTCTTGATCATTCTATCTTACATGGTTATCTTGTTTCTATTTATTTGATCGCATGATTGATTTGCATTCGTATGATTTTTCCTTATTTCTTTAGAGCTAAAATGATAATTACTTAAATTGTGCCTTCATGTTGATGCGAAGATACCTACTGGGCAAGTGTGCTCATGACCTATTTTCCAATGTTTTTCAAGAGATGGAAATAGTTCGGATTCGGATTCGGGCTATACTAGTAGCGTGTTCGGAAGCGAGTGAAAGTGTTATAAAGATGAGAGTGAAGACTTAGGAAGTTAAAGTGTTTAAATTGAGTCAATGTAATTTTCCTATTTCTTGAGTATAGTAGAATGGAAATCAAATTAGTGATTTTATCTTGAATATTGAGCATTATGAAATAAAGTTGAAGTTTGATTAAATCTTGTGCAATTACATTTACTTGTGTGATTGTCTTGCGCTCTGATTGATTCTTGCTTGCAAGAGGCTTACCATGCCGGCTGTTCGCGCTCCCCGAGCGAGTCTTCCGCTGTAATTAAAGGCTCGGGGCGTGACAGTTAAGTTGGTATCAGAGCCTAAATCTCAGGACTTAAGGAAAAGAGTCATGTCATAGGATAAGTCCAAGGTTAAGGACCCCTACCTATGAACTAAGGAAAAATTCCACACCCATGTGAGGATTGGGTAGAACCCGGGATAAGATAGCTAATTAGCTTTAAGAATTATTTTGATTCATTCTAATTTCATGAGAAATAACAAGTTGTTATTTTCTCTCAGGTACCTTATTATTCTTATCATGGCTCATCGCGTAGATTGGGACGGTATGCAACAAACTGTTGCCGGCCTCACCCAGGCACTGCAAACTATAGCACAAGGTGGTGCGGGGGCAAGGGTAGGAGACCTTCATCGCAATTTTCGGAGTCTAAATCCTCCGCATTTCTATGGATCTTCCAATCCAGACGAAGCAGAAAATTGGATCGACGAGATGAATAGGATATTTGATGTTATTCAATGCACTGATCAGGAGAAAGTCCGTCTAGCTACGTTCCAATTAAACAAGGATGCTCGCACTTGGTGGAAATCGGTTCCGACACCTCCAGCCGATGCGCCACATACATTGAATGTTTTTCTCACTTTATTCCGAGCCAAATATTTCTCCGAGCATGTAAAAGAAAGGAAGGCTATGGAGTTTGCCTCCCTTCGTCAAGGGATGATGTCCGTGGCAGAATATGAGTTGCAGTTTTCAAGGCTAGCACCATATGCACCACATTTGATTAGTACAGACTTATTGAAAGCAAACCGATTTATGGATGGGTTACGGCCCGGTTTCATTCAACAACTGGGGACACAGAATATCCGCACTTATGCGGAGATGGTTCAAAGGGCATATTTATGCGAGAGGACCTAAGAGAAGGTCGAAAGGTTGAAAGGAAAGGGAGAAGAATCTAACCAGTGCTCTGATCGGCATTATAAGAAGGAGAAGTTCAGCATCACGGAACCATACAAAAGCCGTGATAATAAGAAAAGATCAAGGAACGGGAACGGTGGAAGTTCTCAAAAGAGTATTAAAAAGGTGAAGGAAGAAAAGGAGCAAGTCGCCTCGGCGTGCACCTTTTGTGAGAAATTCGGCCACTCGGCTGAAGAATGCTGGAAGCGCCTAGGTGCTTGTTTGCGTTGTGGGAGTAGGGAGCATCGTGTGCCAGATTGCCCCCTTATGAAAGACCAACCAAATAACGGAGGACGTAGGAGGCAGGCTCGCCTCAATGCAGTTATAGATGAAGAAGAAGCGTCCAGGGATCAAAATGATGGGCTCATGGAAGGTACTCTTCAAATCTGTTCTCGTCCTGCATTCGTGTTATTTGATACTGGTGCTTCTCATTCTTTTATCTCCACCACTTTTGTAAAAACCTTACCAACTGCATCAGTTCCCCTACCTTCAGATCTCGCTATTACTACACCTTTAGGATCTGGAACTAAGCTTACCAACTATTATCCTGATTGTGAGGTAGTGGTAGAAGGACACAATCTCCCCGCAAACTTAGTATGCCTTGACATGAAAGGATACGATGCCATTTTAGGGATAGATTGGCTTATAGACCATGGTGCTTATATCAACTGCCGAAATAGAATTATATCTTTCCGAAAGCCCGGTCTTCCAAGATTTTCCTTTCTTGGCATCAAATACAAGAAGCATTCTACCATTATATCTTCTCTACATGCTTGTAAACTTATCTCGCAAGGATGTAAAGCTTTTCTTGCTTCAGTCATAGTCACCGAATCTAAGGAAATTATCCTAGCAAACATTCCTATTGCAAATGAATTCCCGGACGTATTCCCATCTGAACTACCTAATTTACCGCCCGAGAGGGAAGTAAACTTTACCATTGACCTCATTCCAAGTGCAGCACATGTTTCTATAGCCCCTTACAGGATGTCCCCCACAGAACTCAAGGAATTAAAGAAGTAATTACAGGAACGTCTAGACAAGGGTTTTATCAGACCTAGCACATCCCCTTGGGGTGTGCCGGTTCTATTTGTCAAGAAGAAGGATGGTTCTCTCAGGTTATGCATTGACTACCGGCGATTGAATCAACTTACAATCAAGAACAAATACCCATTGCCGCGTATTGATGAGCTCTTCGATCAGCTTTCGGGAGCAGAATATTTTTCTAAGATTGACCAAAGATCAGGTTATCATCAGCTTAGAATCAAAGAAAAGGACATTTACAAATCGGCTTTTCGAAGTCGTTATGGCCACTATGAATTCGTGGTAATGCCGTTTGGGTTAACTAATGCCCCAGCAGCATTCATGCAACTTATGAACAGTGTCCTCCAGCCATATTTAGATCAATTCATCATCGTCTTCATCGATGATATCCTGATATACTCCAAGATAAAAGAAGAATATGAAGAACATCTAAGGATAGCTTTGCAAACACTTAGAGAATATAAGCTATATGCCAAACTCAATAAGTGTGAATTCTGGTTCAAGGAAGTCTCATTCCTAGGCCACATTATTTCAAAAGAAGGTATTGCTGTGGACCCTTCTAAGGTAGAAGCTGTCAGAGATTGGAGCTGACCAACGACTATATCTGAAGTTAGAAGCTTTTTGGATCTAGCAGGTTATTATAGAAGATTCATAAAGGACTTTTCAAAGATCGCGGTTCCTTTAACTAGACTTACCAGAAAAGAAAATCCTTTTATCTGGTCGAAGGACTGTGAAAAGAGTTTTCAAAATCTTAAGAATCATCTTACAACAGCCCCTGTTTTGTCACTACCAATAGAGGGTGCTGGATTTGAAGTATATACGGATGCATCTGGAATTGGCTTAGGGTGTGTCCTTATGCAAGATGGAAAGGTGATTTGCTATTCTTCAAGACAATTGAAACGTCACGAAGAAAATTATCCTGTACATGATTTGGAATTAGCAGCAGTTATTTTCACCTTGAAAATTTGGCGTCATTATCTTTATGGAGAAAAGTTCACGATCTACACAGACCACAAGAGTTTGAAATATTTATTTTCTCAAAAAGAGCTTAACATGAGGCAGAGGAGATGGTTGGAATATCTTAAAGACTTCGATTTCGCTATTCAATATCATCCTGGCAAGGTGAATGCTGTAGCATATGCACTTAGTAGAAAACCAATGGGTATGTTACCAAGTCTCATGATTAGTATGACTAACCTTGTTCCTCAATTTGCTCAATTGAATCTAGATGTTGACATTAGGGAAGATAATTGTTTCATGGCAAATATCCGAGCTCAACCAACATTGATTGAGGATTTGGCCAAGTTACAAGAGGATGACCCAATTTTACTAGAAATTAAGGCCAATATTGAACAAAGACCGGATTTTTCTATATCCGAAGATGGAAGAATGCTATTCAAGGGCCGAATGTGTATACCCGATCATGAAGATACAAAGAAATTGATCTTAGAAGAAGCACATAAATCAAAGTATACCATTCATCCAGGAGGAACAAAAATGTATCAGGATCTCAAAAGATATTTTTTGGTGGCCCAATATGAAGAGGGAAGTAGCTGACTTCGTATCTCGGTGTCTCACATGTCAACAAGTGAAGATGGAACATTTCAAACCCGCAGGTAAATTACATCCCTTAAGTATCCCGGAATGGAAATGGGAGAGCATAGGAATGTATTTTATTATGGGACTACCTAAGACAAGAGGTGGACACGATGGAATATGGGTAATTATAGACCGATTGATTAAATCTGCACATTTCATACCAATAAAAAGTCGATGGTCTGTAGATATTCTAACAGCACTATACATAAAAGAAATTGTCAAGTTACATGGAGTCCCTATCGCTATTGTATCAGATAGAGATCCCCGATTCACATCACAATTCTGGAAGAGCCTACAACATTCACTTGGGACTAGATTGAATTTTAGCACCGCTTTCCATCCACAAACTGATGGTCAAACAGAAAGGACAAATCAAGTGGTAGAAGATATGCTCAGGGCTTGTGTCATTGATTTTGGAGGAAGTTGGCATGATCACTTGCCTTTGGTAGAATTTGCATATTACAACAGCTATCAAGCAAACATACAAATGGCACCTTTTGAAGCTCTATATGGGAAAAGTTGTCGATCACCAATATGTTGGAATGAAATAGGGGAAAGGTAATTTCTAGGCCCCGATTTAATCAGGGATTCTACAAAGAAAATCAAGCTCATTCAGGAAAGGATGAAAATGGCAGAAGATAGGCAGAAATCTTATGCTGACAATCGAAGGCGCGACTTGGAATTTCAAGTAGGAGAACATGTATATCTAAAGGTTTCTCCGGGTCGTGGTATTCAAAGATTTGGCATTAAAGGAAAGCTAACTCCAAGATTTATCGGTCCATTTGAAATCCTCGAAAGGATCGGTGAAGTGGCCTATACATTGACTTTGCCACCACAGTTAGCAGGAGTTCATGACGTATTTCACGTCTCGATGCTGAAAAAGTATGTGTATGATCCAGATCACATTATCACTTATGACAATCTGGAGATTCAGAAAGACTTGACATACGAACAAACACCGATAAAGATTCTGGATCGGGAAGTGCGTCAACTCAGAAATAAGGTCATTCCTATGGTTAAGATTAAATGGAAGAAAGCATGGCCTTATGAAGCAACATGGGGAATCGAATCAGCTATGAAGAAAAGATTCTCGGAATTATTTAATTGTAAGTACACTCTCCTCAATACATGTTTTGAATTTGGGGACCAAATTCTTTCTAAGTGGGGGAGGGTGTAGTGCCCCAGAAATTTTAAATAATTTTCAAGAATTTATAAAGGCCTAAATAAATTTATAAATGGTTATTATGAGGCCAAGTGGTGTTAATCAATTAACCCAAACCACTTAATTAAAGTCCAAAAGGTTTTAACTCTGGCCCATTAAAGTTTGGCCCACATTCTAGAAGGTAATTAAGTCTATCCACGGATATTAAGGATAAATACTAATACTATAAGATAATGATTTGGATAATTAAAAAAAGAGTTTTCATAAAGTGAAACTCTAAGCTACGATGACTGTAACGGTCTATCGTAAGACCGCCACAACCATGTAACGCATGGGCGCTCGACCGTTACATTCCTGTTAGTTCCGTATGTGAAGGGACTCATGAAAAGATTGGAACTTGATGTTCCTATCCACTATGGATCGACTTGGGAAGGATTATAAAAAACTCTAAGGACTCTTAGAGATTAGGATTTGATGAAATAAGGACTCTAAACTAGATCTAATCTTCAAAACCTAGCCTAAACTCTATAAATAGGGCATAGTTCTGAACTGTGCGACCCTTACTTTTTGGACGTAAATAAGCAAGGTAAGGAGTCATTATCTCAGGTAAGTTCTTTAGAATAATTTGTTTACAATACTTTAGACTAACTCCCCTCCGAATTTCACATCTTTAGGTCAAGAGGGCGTGGAGTTAGAGCCTAAAGAAGTTGCTGAAAAAGTCACAAGAGAAGGAAGGGATCTAGGGCACGGTTCTCATCCAAATTTAGAAACTACAGTCTAAGTAAGAGGTAGGTTATCTCATGAACGGCAAAAATAGCATGATAGGACTAAAAGCCCTCTGGTTTGATTGAATTCCATACATTATAGAGCATTGATTTCATGTTTTATTTGTTCTATGCACATCATGCACCTCTTAGCCAAATTAAGAAATTAAAACATGACTATTCATCTATTCATGGTTACCTATGCATGTAGATGGCCTTACTTCGATAACATGATTAGAAGCTCATCATGTTTTGATAAAAGACATGATGTGAGTTGTTCTCTTAGTTTCTATGATTGTTTTCTGTTAGCAGATACTGTAACGCACTAGCATAGGACCGTCACTTTCAAGTAACGGCCCTATGACAGACCGTTACAAACTCGGTAGTATTTGAATTGTACTAATGTTTCTAACGCGCTTGGACAGACGCGTTACAATCATGTAACGGCTGGGTCCTGACCGTCACTTTCACTGTGACACCCCATCTCCAGATCGTTATATCCTGTGTTCTGTCAACCATATGACTGAATACAACCTGCCAATCTTATTATGGTTAAAACCTAGTACCTAAGTTTCAAACCTAATCATGTGATTTTAAGGTTATTTGATTATTCATGATAGGTATTACATGTTTTGTCATCACTTCTACTTAAGTTATGTTAAACCAAATTTTATAGTTTTGTACTATAAAGTATGACTTTTTAACATTATATTGACGGAGTTTTTATCATGATTTTCACATTGATTATACATATCTCACTCTGTCAATAGAGTCAATTCTATAAGTACATGGCACATATTCCGGTATGTTGTCATTAGTTCACACTTTGCACTATAGGAACACAATCTTGGACATGAGGACCTCTCTATTGGATAATCCTGCCAATGGACTAGGAAATCATTGTTTCAAGGCCTCCGTAATTCTCCGTGAGCCTGGGATTCCCACTAGGACGCCGAGTTGGTTGTACCATCAAAGCCCATTAACTAGATTACACTATCGGATTTTCTGGTTCTTGTAATGTAACGGCTCTCCACTGGACCGTCAGGCACATGTAATGGCCCAATGGACGACCGTCACATTCATCTGAGTTTAATTTCATCTTTCTGAACTCAGCTTAATATAACGGCCCATTACTGGCGCGTTACATAATGTAACGGCCCAGCCAATGACCGTTACATAGCTTGTATATGTTAACCCAAGGTTTGACCAAGGGTTGATATTCTATTGATTCTAGACAAACCTTGATTATCTAGAACTTGTCCTATTGCTTAAATTGATCAAAAAGAAATGGAAGTTAAGGAAAATACCGTTATGCTGTCGATTTATTCTATAAGCATAACTTAGTTTAAATGTCATTCTTGATCTCATATATTCAAAAATGAAGCATTCATTCATTGATTTTAGTTATCATGAATTATTAGAAGTGCTATATTCTTGGCCATACTTTACTCTTACATTGCGTGGAAGTAGCTTAATTTATAACTGAAGATGCGATCGAGCACTAATTGTGTTCAAGGGCTCTATGCTAGTCCCCTCGGCTGATTGCCAGAAACATACTATTTTATAAACCATGGGGTATGATGCTACTGGCGTCGCATTGCGCTGGGAGTACTATTTCTATTAATAAGTGAAGATCCACGGCATAACATGACATTCTTGCTTGATATTCCACAGAAATTCACGAAGCACTTGCTCTTAAGCATAAGATGCTAAAGTGAGGAATATGTGGCTTGCTAGTACAATCTCGTTACATTCTTGTTCATGGAAGGCCAATATCATGTTCTTGTTATATTCTTGCTAGTTCATTCTTGATCATTCTATCTTACATGGTTATCTTGTTTCTATTTATTTGATCGCATGATTGATTCGCATTCGTATGATTTTACCTTATTTCTTTAGAGCTAAAATGATAATTACTTAAATAGTGCCTTCATGTTGATGCGAAGATACCTACTGGGCAAGTGTGCTCATGACCTATTTTCCAATGTTTTTCAGGAGATGGAAATAGTTCGGATTCGGATTCGGGCTATACTAGTAGCGGGTCCGGAAGCGAGTGAAAGTGTTATAAAGATGAGAGTGAAGACTTAGGAAGTTAAAGTGTCTAGATTGAGTCATTGTAATTTTCCTATTTCTTGAGTCTAGTAGAATGGAAATCAAATTAGTGATTGTATCTTGAATATTGAGCATTATGAAATAAAGTTGAAGTTTGATTAAATCTTGTGCAATTGCATTTACTTGTGTGATTGTCTTGCGCTCTGATTGATTATTGCTTGCAAGAGGCTTACCATGCCGGCTGTTCGCGCTCCCCGAGCGAGTCTTCCGCTGTAATTAAAGGCTCGGGGCATGACACCGCGGGCGTTCGGGCAAAAAGGGGGGGAGAAAGAGAGAGTTAGGGAGAGAGAACCTTCGGTTCTCTTTCTCACGAAAAAAACACTTGCGATATTATTTTTTTTTCAAAAAAAAACCTCTAATTGCTAGAAAGCCTTAAGTTAAGCAAAATTATATAAATGCCCCATTTAATTCCTAAAACTCTTATATATATGCACAAAGCCCAATTAACTAGGCCCAATAAATCCCTAAAAATCTTCTAAATTCATGGATTAAAATAGATTTTAACATCGGTAAAAATCCATTAAAGAATAGGCCTTACAGTCCCTCCCTCCTAATAGAAATTTCATCCTCAAAATTTAAAAGGAAGAACAAGGAGCGAACAGAAAGAATTATACCTTATTCGAACAAGAAAGGAAATTACTGACACATTTTGTCCTCACGTTCCCATGTAGCCTCATTACCAGAGTGACATTGCCAGACAACCTTAACCAGATGGATTACTTTATTTCTCAATCGTTGCTCACGATGATCTTCAATTCTGATTGAGTACTCTAGTGTAGATAAATCTGTAGTCACTTCAGGCCAAACTGAATCATCGAGCACGTGAGATGCATCAATGACATATTTCCTCAGTTGGGACACATGAAAGACATCGTGGATTGCTTGCATCACCGTCGGCATTTGAAGACGATAAGCCACTTGGCCCACACGTTCCAGAATAGGAAACGGACAAATATAACGGGGACTGAGCTTTCCATGCTTCCCAAATCCCATAACGCCTTTCATCAGAGATATTTTTACAAACACCCTATCTTCAGGCTCAAATTGCAATGGTCGCCTGCACTGATCTGCGTAGTTTTTCTGTCGACTCTGAGCTGTCAATATTCTCTACCTGATCAAATAAACCACATCAGCACACTGCTGAACCATACCATATCATGTCCTGTCAACCATTTGTCACCGGCTTCAAATCAGTTCAAAGAAGTATGACAAGGATGCCGATACTATGCTTCATAAGGAACCAAATCGATGCTGGAGTGATAACTGTTATTATAAACAATTCCACGAGTGGCAAATGCTGACTCCACGATGCCAATCTAGGCAACATGATCTCAGCATATCTTCTAAAGTCAGAATAGTCCTTTCTAACTGACCATCTGACTACGGATGATACGATGAACTAAAGGCTAACTCGGTGCCCAACACTTTTTGAAAATTGTGCCAGAAGCCAGAAGTAAACTATGGGTCACAATCTGACACTATTGATATTAGAATTCCATGCAATGGCACAATCTTTGCAACATAAAGCTCGGCCAATTTCTGCACATTCCAGGCGACTTTACTTGGCAATAATCTCGCTATCTTTGTCAATCGATCAACTAACAGCCAGATTCCATCATAACCCTGTGAAGTCCGGGGTAAACCCACAACAAAATATGTCGTGACATGATCCCATTTCCACATCGGGATTTCTAAAGGTTGAAGCATTCCTCCAGGTTTTTGATGCTCGACTTTTACCTGTTGGTACGTCAAGTATTGCGCTACGAACTTGGTTGCATCTCTTTTCATACCTGGCCACCAGAACTGCATTTCAGATTCTGATACGTCTTGGTAGTGCCAAAGTAAATAACAAAACGGAATCAAGGGGCTTCACTAAGGATGGCATTCCGTAACACATCAACAGCTGAAACGTAAAGCCTGCTACGGAAGCTGACTATTAACTCATCCTTGCCTACCTACTGAGCTTCCTTATCTACAGATAATTGGTTGGAGTCAACACAGGACTCACACACAGCGATCAACAGATCAGAAACTTTATGTTGAAAGACTCACACGGAAACCACTCTCTATAGTCGAGGAGTAGACGATCTAGCTCCTAACCCTAGGGCAAATGACAAATGATAAAAATGATCAAACCACGCCAGCATTGGATCCACCAAGATCATGCCAACGTACACTCCATCAGTCATTCCATCGCGCTCTATGACCATTCCATCGCGTCCCTACCTCGGCCAGCTCGGCACGGTCGTGCGCCCCGCGTCGAGAGGAACAGAGGGAAGAGAGAAACGAAGGAGAGAGCGGAACGGGAGAAATGAGAAGGAGGAGAGAAGAGAAGGAGAAGAACAAAATCGAAATCACGAGTGGGATATTTCTCTTTACGATGTTTTAACTGCTGGGGTGCATAACCAATACTTTCTCATGTAACATAAGTATTGGACCTGGCCTTACACAAGAAGCATCCATACCTATCACAAATTCACCTGAACTCACGTGGCCGAGAAGGTGAACCTCCCCAAGACAAAACTTGCATTTACTAGATTTTGCATAGAGTTCGTAAAATGATCCTGAGATCTAGCACATGCTCTTCCTCAGGGGCAGAATGGACAAAAGGCAAAGATCACCACGAAGTGGGTTAGTTAAGGATAAACCACACGCTGCATCAGGGAGCATTGGTCAGCCCAAACGGCATAACCAAAACTCAAAACGACCATAACGCGTGCTAAACGTAGCCTTTTCCACATCAGATTCTCTATTTCTTAGCTGATAACAACCTGATCGGAAAGCAATCCGAGGAAAGATAGTAGCAGACTCTAATTAATCAAGCAAATCTTCGATCCTGGGAAGAGGATACTTTTTTGTGGTAGTCACCAAATTCAGCTATCTTAAAATCAGATCATGTGGCTGAGACTAGATCTTTTTCAACCACAGCTCCCAATTGCTCTAACCAATTTATGCCCAGAATAATATCATAATCAACCAGCTGAAAGGCATACAATCTAGCTGGCAACTAATGATTGCCAATCACAATAGGAGTCTCTTCTAGACAGAGAGGTGTGAACATGAAATCTCCAGAAGGTAGTTCAACAAGCAACTCACAAGTCATTTCAGAAGTCGGCTCCTCAATACAGGCAATAAAGTCTTCAGAAATAAATGAATGAGAAGCACTTGAATCAAATAGAACACAAGCTACAAGATCATAAATCATAATCGTACCTTCCACGAGATGAGATGCCACAGCTGCTTCAGGACAAGTTATGTGGTGGAGGAGGTCTGAACTGAGACGGCTGTGGTTGAGAGAACTGCACCGGTTTCGGCCTCAGAGGCCAATCTCAAACCACATGCCCTAGTTGATCACAACGGAAACAAACCACAGGCAACAAACAAGGCTTGCCTGGGTGGCTCCCGCCACATCTTGGACACGGTTTTGGTTGACTAACTACTGAGCCTTGACGCTGCTGGAAAGAAGGTGCTGATTGCTACTGCGCGGTACACGAAGATGCTTGCCTACCATACCGCTTCTTAAACTTCTTGAACGGCTTCTTGAACTTGGGTTTAGGAAAAGAAGTACCACTAGCAGCAGGTACAGCAGATGGAACTCCTGCCACAGACGGCTGACTGACTTGCTGAAACGACACACTCGGCTGGCAATTAGCTCGCTGACGTTGCATAATCTGATGCACGAGCTCAACCTGGGTCCGCCCTTAAGCTCTTATAATATCAAGTTCTAATGCTGCAGCCACTTGATATGCCAAATCCATCTTGGCCACCATGGTTGCAATCAGAGGCTGTCTCAGTTCCGACCTCAGCCCATACAAGAAACGCCTAGTTTTCATGTTTTCATCACCAAGGATCTGAGGGGCATAATGACCCAATTCTATAAACTTGTTTCGATACTGCAAGACTGTCATATCACCTTGATCCAAGTCCATATATTCATGCATTTTGGCCATTCTCAAATATGTTGGACAGTATGCAAGCTCAAACGATGTGACAAACTCCTGCCAAGTAATCTGACAAAGTGGACGGGAGCTGAAAGCAACTTCCCACTCATGTTTTCATCACCAAGGATCTGAGGGGCATAATGACCCAATTCCATAAACTTGTTTCGATACTGCAAGACTGTCATATCGCCTTGAGCCAAGTCCATATATTCATGCATTTTGGCCATTCTCAAATATGATGGACCGTATGCAAGCTCAAACGATGTGACAAACTCCTGCCAAGTAATCTGACAAAGTGGACGGGAGCTGAAAGCAACTTCCCACTCCGTGGTCCACCACGCAAGTGCTGCTCCTTGCAATAGAGATGTAGCCAGCATCACTTTTTCATCCTCCGTGCATTCTATAGAATGGAATACACGTTCGGTTGCATCTAGCCACACTCTGACTGCATCGGGATCTGCGTGTCCCTCAAAAGTCGATGGGTGGAACAGCAAGAATTCTTTCAGTGCCCTTCCACGACCACCTGGTGGCAAGTCAGCTTGAGGAGCAAAATCAGCTTGAACTAGTACTGGCACATTAGCCGGAGGAGCAGAAGTGCCACTTTCCTCCCTGAGAACACGTGCCCTTCTACAAGGCAGCATTTTGAACTAAAAGAAAACACGCAATATCAGAAAACCCATCAGTAATCACGGAAAACATCCTAAGCCAGTAGTAGACGACTCACATGGACTTGTTCTGGACTCGTGTAATTTCAATTCCTTATACAAATCCTCAACTCCACTCTAATACCAACTGTGACGACCCAGGAGATCCGGATACCGATAAACTGATATCATTGATTTATTGATACCAAGAGCTCAGGGAAGCCACCTAAAAGGCTGATGAGGCCCCGTAAGGGTTGAAGAGTTTGTCGAGGGGATGCATAACGAATGGAAATTACACGTGCAATATTAATTAAAGCATTCATTTGAACTTTAAATGGAAGCAACTTAAAATATCAGAGTGGTAAATATACATAATAGTCAAAATCCATAATATATACAAGTCCGACAATTGAACAAAATCCAAATGTACAACTACATGGGGCATACCCCTCCCAAAAGTACAAAAGAGGACTAACAGACTAACCGACTACTGCTGGTGACTAAGATCTGCTGTCCAAAACTCGAGAAGCTCCGGAAGATGGTTGTCGCGGCTCACCTGAAAGAGGAAGGGTGAGTCACAGCCAGACTCAGTAGGGGTCACGCGGATCCCTACCTCGCAACGAAACATGCAAATGCAAAAGTAATTAGAGTATGCATTTAAATTAAACATCTAAAAATAGTAAAACATGCATAATGAATTAAACATGCATTAGTAGGATTAAATGCAATTTAGTAAAGATGTAAGCAAACTAAGCCATTCTATCACAGCTAACTACAATGTCAATATAAATAAATATGAGCGTCAGGAGCTAAATCTACCAATAGAATAACCTCAGCTAACCAAGTGACAGGAGAAAGAGAAAACAACCAGAAAGTAGATATCCGATGCGTCCACTGACGGCTTACACTGCGTCTCAAGCATCTACACAGGTCTGATCATAACCAGCGAGATGCGTATCAGTACTAGAACCAAGTACTAGTCAGAGAAACACTCGTTAGTGTCAGTCTGAGTCTCTGACCACGTGTGCACACACTGGCTCGTTTCCTAGAGTCAGGCCTCCAGCTAGTATTCCCCTCCGTAGGACGCTACGGTTGGACCGGGCCCACGGAACTAGCTTAAAAATAGTATCACGGGACTACCCCTCCACATCTCCTAGGTGGGCCGACACTACAGGTCGCTGGGCTACGTCGCTGGGCTACGATTAGTGGTTCCATCACAAGGAGAGAGAAAGCAATTCTATCGGGATGTAAAAACATGCCATAATTTATGATAACAATTAAACATGGCAAATATACAAGACTAAAAGCATAATTAATCGAATATGCTAGGAATTAGAATCTACCGGAATTAAAGGTTGATAGAAAACCGCCCCAGTCTATTAAATAACTTAAACATGGCGAAGATGCGATATTAAATGCATAATCAAACGAACATCCAAACATTGCAGAACAAGCGGTTGAACTAGGGCCGCTATAGTCTTAGGCGGTCGAATGATGAACCGCCGCGTGCTGCTAAACGGGCTGGCCGTGAAGTTTCTACCACCATTTAGATTTAAAATAATTATGCGGTCGAGATGTCAGCCAGTTGGGTCAATAAATAGTTTATGACGGACCGTTACAAAATTATGAAATAATCTAAACATGGTCCTTACCGGAGAACCGAATCCACGGGAATCATAACTGGATCCCCTCCCGGTCGACCCAAATCGATGGGATTCATAACTTTTAACCTGTTCCCTGCCATTTCACCATCATAATACGATAATTCATCGTCTATGAACTCAGCAACGATGTGCATGCTCCAAAAACATAAAGATGATGGGCATGCTTAAAAAATATAAAGATGATGGGCATGCTTCAAAAACATAAAGACGATGGGCAGGTCATTTAAAACATAACAGCAATGGGCATGGCATTAGGAACAATCTAACGAGCTAGGGCATCGATCCCCCCTACCTCAATCGCGATGAAAACTCCATTCCGATCGCATGTAAGTCGAGGGTCGCGCCGCCGCTCGCCTTTTCCCGACCGACATTTCACTCCGTGGTTCGACTCGGGTTGATGTCTCCACGTTCCACGCATTGTGGGGAAGCTTCCGTCGCTCCTAGCACGGGAAGAAGGTCGCCCCCCCCACCAGATTTTAAGCCAAGGATGCCGATTCCACCGTGAGAAGGCGAGGGAGAGAGCCGTCCGATGTCACCGCGGGGTTGCTCCTCCGCGCCGGGGTCCGGCTCCGATGGGGCGCCTCCGCGTGCTCCTCCCTGCCAGCTCGCCGGCGAGGCCGCTGGCTCCTCCGCCAAGTCCATCGGGTCATCGCACGTTGAGAAGATGAACGGGGGGAGAGGGGGTCGCCGGTTTGCGCCTCCGCGCCGGGGGCCGGCTCCGACGAGGGCACCACCGCGATCTTCACCCCTGTAGGCTCGCCGGTGAAGCTCCGGCACCTCCAACGGCCTTGGGTCACAACGCGCCGAGAAGGGGGAAAAGGGGAAAGGGGGCCGCGGGAGTTCGGGCGAAAAGGGGGGGAGAAAGAGAGAGTTAGGGAGAGAGAGAGCCTTCGGTTCTCTTTCTCACGAAAAAAACCCTTGTGATATTATTTTTTTTCAAAAAAAAACATCTAATTGCTAGAAAGCCTTAAGTTAAGCAAAAGTATATAAATGCCCCATTTAATTTCTAAAACTCTTATATATATGCACAATGCCCAATTAACTAGGCCCAATAAATCCCTAAAAATCTTCTAAATTCATGGATTAAATTACATTTTAACACCGGTAAAAATCCGTTAAAGAACGGGCCTTACAGTCCCTCCCTCCTAATAGAAATTTCATCCTCAAAATTTAAAAGGAAGAACAAGGAGCGAACTGAAAGAATTATACCTTATTCGAACAAGAAAGGAAATTGCTGACGCATTTCATCCTCACGTTCCCATGTAGCCTCATTACCAGAGTGACATTGCCAGACAACCTTAACTAGAGGGATTACTTTATTTCTCAATCGTTGCTCACGATGATCTTCAATTCTGAGTGGGTACTCTGGTGTAGATAAATTTCGAGTCACTTCAGGCCAAACTGAATCATAGAGCACGTGAGATGCATCAGGGACATATTTCCTCAGCTGGGAAACATGAAAGACATCATGGATTGCTTGCATCACCGTCGGCATTTGAAGACGATAAGTCACTTGACCCACACTTTCCAGAATAGGAAACGGACCAATATAACGGGGACTGAGCTTTCCACACTTCCTAAACCCCATAACGCCTTTCATCGGAGATATTTTTACAAACACCATATCTCCAGGCTCAAATTGCAATGGTCACCTCCGCTGGTCTGCGTAGTTTTTCTGTCGACTCTGAGCTGTCAACATGTTCTACCTGATCAAATGAACCACATCAGTACACTGCTGAACCATACCATATCAGGTCCTGTCAACCATTTGTCACCGGCTTCAAATCAGTTCAAAGAAGTATGACAAGGACGCCGATGCTATGCTTCATATGGAACCAAATTGACGCTGGAGTGATAACTGTTATTATAAACAATTCCACGAGTGGCAAATGCTGACTCCATGAACCCTGCCAATCTAGGCAACACGATCTCAGCATATCTTCTAAAGTCTGAATAGTCCTTTCTGACTGACCATCTGACTACGGATGATACGCTGAACTAAAGGCTAACTCGGTGCCTAACACTTTTTGAAAATTGGGCCAGAACCAAAAAGTAAACCGTGGGTCACGATCTGACACTATTGATATTTGAATTCCATGCAATGGCACAATCTTTGCAACATAAAGCTCGGCCAATTTATGTACATTCCAAGCAACTTTACTTGGCAATAATCTCGCTGTCTTTGTCAATCGATCAACTAACAGCCAGATTCCATCATAACCCTGTGAAAATTAATGCATGAATATGATTCTGGATTCCTGATATTTTTCTCTGTCTACTCATGTCTATAATTTCCTGATTTTATGAACTCCCAGTCTGTGAATAGTAATATGTGTCTATGATCATATTTACCCGATGCGTATCATCAGAGAAAGAATGGGCGACATTCCCTTAGTCGCTATTTAAATATGAACACCCGCACACAAGGGCGCTAATTTGTAAATAACCAGTAAATAGGGAATATATTGGAAATTGTGAATGCACGACCAAGGTCAGGGCGTCATTTAAAGCATGAACGCCACTGTACATAGTCGCTATTTGAAATCGTCGATATTAATTTTAGGAAAAATTGTAGAATTAACGACCTTACACAGTGTCATTAATTATTATTAGTTTCTTAAAAATTATGTTGTAAATTAGGATTGAACGACCTTTCAGAAGGTCGCTATTTCATTAAATGGTGACTTTTGTTGGGGCACAGATTCCTATCTCTCAGTTTTATCACGTTTTCCAACCCATATCACGAGTATACTTGACACTCTCATCTCACATCCGTAGATGGGGTATCTGTTTTCATTTCTATCGATTACACACTAATTATCGGTGATGTTTGAACCCTCCGCGGGATATTCCTTCTTTCGGACTGGTGATTTCATCATGGAGACATTCGTAAGTCTACGCTAGCTTTAGATTCCCTCAAGGAAGCCGAGCATGTTGTACCCTAAAAACCCATGAAACCGTGTCTTGTCACGTCACTCTGAAGAAACGTGATGATTTAGCCCTCATAGAGCGATGTTTCTATCCTCTTTGAGAAGTCTATTCTCTATCAGCAATTGGCGACAATAACATGGGCAGTAGAAGGAATTGGCGACCAGTCTAGTGCCGTTATTTCCCTGATATAGCGACTTCAGCCTGGGCGCTATTTCATCGAGCCTATACTGTTAACAGGAATGGGCAACCACGCGTGTGGGCGCTATTTCTGTAATTGGTGGCGACTGAGTGGGTGCCATTTACCCAGTTTCATGGCGTGTCATGGTTTTCGTGAGGTTTAATGATGTGTTATACTTGTTCAAAGTTCTATCCTTGAACTCCTTCATTCATGAAATCTACCTTATCATCCTACAATGGTTATTCCTTTGGAACTCTATATTGTCTATAACTATAGTGGATGTCTGAAATATACATGAGCCAATGCCTACGCATATAGGGCCCGATCTGGTCTTGGGGGGAGCACCCGAAAGTACTTGTGCACGTGGTAGCTATATTGGTCACGGTGTGGCATTGCACTGAAGTGCATGACTAGCTAGGTTTGACATTCCACGACTCGTACTTGACTTGACATGACATGACTTGCGTGACCCGAAATGGGTATTTACTTACTTGATATTATGATAGCCAATTCACGTGACATGACTTGATATGTTTACATGCTTGACCATCTTGATACATTCTATATGAATATCTTGAAATCTTGCTAGTTCGTTAACTCTGCATACTCTTATAACTCTCATCTTTATCTTGCGTATATGCATAGCTGTACTTGCAATCATGTAACATGTAATTACTTAAAGTAAGCTTGTACTTGAGATATAATTCCTACTGAGCATTCGCTCACCTAGTGTTTTCCCCCATTTTTTAGATAATTCCTATGACGAGAATCAATCGGATGGGAATGGGAACAAGTAAAAGAGCGTAGACCCATCCAGTTATAGAAGCATCTATCTAGCCGTGTCTTTATCCTATTTCTTAAGTCAATCATTGTAATTTTCTTTTATTGAGTCAAGATTGTCCTTAGTACTTTTATTGACATTATGTAATAGAATTACCTTGATGGTTATTACGAATAAAGGATTTGGTTTATCTCTACTTTTACGCGCTCTGTCTATGTGTCGAATACACTTATGCTCTGATTGACATATTTTGATATAACTCATCACGCATACCGGATTCCTTCTGCGCTCGGGATGTGACAGTTTTTGTGGTATCAGAGCCTAGGATATTCTATTCCTAAGAAAATCAAGTCCAAGGATAGGTTTATACCTTTACTCGATGAGATTGGGTAGAGCCAAGGGTTAAGTTAACTTAGCAACTTAAACTCTTGATTAATCAGATATTACTATAGTTACTTAAAAGTCTTGTAGGATCACGGCTGCTGAACATGCTCAATGGCGCGAGATGCAGTGCACGGTGTAAGGCCTCACTCAAGCGCTACAACAGGTAGCGCAAGGTAGAGCGAACTGTGGAGTAGGTGATCTCCACCATAGCTTCCGAAATATGAACCCGCCGAAGTTCATCAGCTCGTGTGATCCCGATGACGTCGAGAACTGGATAAAGGAGATCGAAAGGATTTTCCATGTAATGCAATGCATGGAGGACGAGAAGGTCTTGCTGGCCACTTTTCAACTAGAGTGGGATGCTCATTGTTGGTGGGAGTCTATAGAACCCACATTGCCGGATGATCATGTCACCTGGGCCGAGTTTGTTGAGTATTTTAATAACAAGTACTTTTTTTACCGCATTCAAGAAAAGAAGGCCACGGAATTCACCGTCCTCAAGCATAGGAACTTATCAGTGGCCGAATACGAGGCCCAGTTCTCTCGTCTATCAAGGTATGCACCGCATTTAGTATGTACTGAGAAAATGTAGTCTAGAAGGTTTCTTAATGGGCTTCGACCGCAATACATTACCCAACTGGCGTAGATGGACATTCAAGTCTATTCGGAGATGGTGCGAAGAACCTAATTATTAGAAGATGCCATGGAGCTGTCCGACCGAATCCGTGGAAAAGATAAGAAGGAGCATGTTACCAGCTCCGGCACTTTCAAGCCAACCTTCAATAAGAAGAGGTCAAGCAACGGAGGAGATTCCTCCCAGGAGAATAAATTCAAGAAGAATAACAAGCCCTTCTCCATTACTACCACACCTCCCAAAGAGGTGTGTAAGCACTACAACAAGGTCGGCCATAAGGCCGAGGAATGCTGGAGGTGATTGGGAGCTTGTCTCAGTTGCGGGAGCCATGATCATCGGATTCCTGACTGCCCCTTGCTTAATGATCAAGCCAGAGACGAGAAGCACCCGGTGAAGAAGCAAGCACGTCTCCAAGCTCTTCAAGAGGCAGAGCAAGATGAAGGCGGATTGGTGGAAGGTACCTTAAAGATTTGTTCCAAGTCTGCTCGTGTCTTGTTTGATACCGGCGCATCACATTCTTTTATTTTCAAGAAGTTTGTTGATCCATTACCTATGGAACCGGAATGGATAGATCTAGTTATTTCAACCCCTCTCAGAAACGAATATGAGATTTCACACCATTATCTAAATTATGAAGTTATGGTGAAAGGGGAAAATCTACATGCCAACTTAATATGCTTAGACATGAAAGATTATGATGTCATACTAGGAGTCGATTGGCTATCCACACACAAGGCGGCTATAGATTGCCGGAATGGCAAGGTAACTTTTACGGAGTTCTCGGAACTTGTCTACACTAGCCCTAAGGGTCGGAACAAGTCACCCCTTATTTCGGCTCTCCGAGCTAGTAAGCTCTTAAGGAAAGGGTGCATGACTTTCCTAGCTTTTGTGACTACCACGGAAGTTAAGGAGTCCAAGATAGAAGACATACGAGTAGTTCGGGAGTTTCTCGATGTGTTCCCAGAGGAATTCTCCAGATTACGCCCGCAAAGAGAAGTGGCCTTCACCATCGACCTTGTCCCTGGTGCGGGTCCAGTTTCTAAGGCACCTTATAAAATGTCCCCTGTCGAGCTCAAGGAATTAAAGGAACAATTGATGGAGCTTTTGAAGAAAGGATTTATCAGATCGAGCACTTCCCCATGGGGAGTGCCCGTACTATATATAAAGAAGAAAGATGGATCTATGAGGCTCTACATCGACTATCGATAGTTGAACCACCTTACTAACAAGAATAAGTATCCACTGCCGAGGATCGATGAGTTATTTGATCAGATATCTGGATCCAAGTATTTCTCAAAGATTGATCTCAGGTCAGGATATCACCAACTGAAGATCAAGGATAAGGACATTCATAAGACCGCATTTCGTAGTAAGTATGGGCACTACGAATTTGTTTTTATGCCTTTTGGACTAACGAATGCCCCTGTAGCCTTTATGCAGTTGATGAATAGCATATTCAGGTCTCATCTGGATCAATTTGTTTTGGTCTTCATTGATGACATATTAATTTATTCAAAGACCGAAGAAGATCATGAAGAACACTTAAGGATTGCATTACAAATATTGAGGAATAATCAACTCTACGCCAAACTTAGGAAGTGTGACTTTTGGCTCGAGGAAGTGTCCTTCCTAGGACATGTGATCTCGAAGGATGGGATTTCTGTTGACCCATTGAAAGTCGAGGCTGTGAAGAATTGGGAAAGACCAACCAATGCAACAAAGATCCGAAGCTTCTTAGGTCTAGCTAGCTGTTACATGTGATTTATCAAGGACTTCTCCAAGATCGCCGTTCCGCTTACTAGGCTGACCCGTAAGGAGATTCCTTATAAGTGGGACGAAGAATGTGAGAAGCGCTTTCAAGCCTTGAAGGATCATCTAACAACAACCCCAATTTTATCACTACCAATTGAAGGAGAGAAGTTCAAGGTATATACCGATGCGTCTGGCATTGGCCTCGGATGTGTATTAATGCAACAAGGGAAGGTTATTGCTTATTCTTCCCGATAATTAAAGAAACATGAGGAGAACTACCCGGTGCACGACTTAGAGTTGGCCGCTTTAAAGATCTGGAGACACTATCTCTATGGGGAACAGTTCACCGTGTACTCTGATCATAAGAGTCTCAAATATCTATTCTCGCAAAAGAAATTAAATATGAGACAAAGGCATTGGCTAGAGTATCTCAACGACTTCGACTTCACAATACAATATCATCCTGAAAAGTGTAATTCTATAGCTGATGCCCTCAGTTGAAAGCCGAGAGCCTTATTAGCCAACTGTATGATCCAAGAGTGGAAGTTGATGGAGCAATTCTCTAAACTTGATATAAGTACGGATCAGGAAAAAAGGTGTATTACTCTATCACACATGAGGATACAACCTGATCTACTCTCCAAAATCCAAGGACTCCAAGACAATGACCCGGTACTGGTAGAAATAAAAGGCAAGTCAGAAGAGCAACCTGATTTCAAGGTAGCATCAGATGGAAGGTTATTATTCCGAGAAAAGACTTGTGTACCACATTGTCCAAAATTGAAGAAGAATATTTTAGAAGAAGCTCACCGATCAAGGTACACAACTCATCCTGGATCTAGCAAGATGTACCAAGACTTGAAACGAACCTTTTGGTGGCTCAACATGAAAAGGGAAGTAGCGAACTTTGTGTCTCACATGCCAACAGGTCAAGGTGGAACACCAAAAGCCTGCCGGTAAGTGACATCCTCTAGATATTCAAGTGGAAGTGGGAGGATATCGACATGGACTTCATCATGGGATTGTCCAAATCTAAAGGAGGACATGATGGAATATGGGTCATCATAGACCAATTGACCAAGTCAGCTCACTTCCTGACAATAAAGAGCGGATGGTCAGTTGATGTTCTTGCTTGTACATCAAAGAAGTGGTTAGATAGACTACATGAGGTTCCTGTATCGATCGTGTCTAACCGAGAGCCGTGCTAAACTTCTCATTTTTAGGAGGGTCTACAACACTCCTTGGGGACGAGACTCAACTTTAGCACTGCCTTTCATCCTCAGATGGATGGTCAGACCGATAGAACGAATCAAGTTGTACAAGACATGCTACGAGCTTGTATCATTGATTTCAGTGGAAGCTGGCATGATCACTTGCCTTTGGTCGAGTTTGCATATAATAACAGCTACCAGGCAAGTATTCAAATGGCATCTTTCGAAGCATTATATGGAAGGAGTTGCCGATCACCCTTGTGCTGGGACGAAGTTGGTGAAAAATAACTACTAGGCCCAGACATGGTGAGAGACACCACAGAAAAGATTCAACTAATTAGGGAAAGACTCAAGATAGCTCGGTCTAGGCAAAAGACTTATGCCGATACTAGAAGGGGAGATCTCGAATTCCAAGTCGGAGATCACGTCTTTCTTAAGGTTTCTTCAGGACGAGGTATCTGAAGATTTGGTGTTAAAGGCAAGCTTACACCAAGATATATCGGTCCCTTCGTGGTGTTAGAAAGAGTTGGCGAGTTGGCCTATCGCATCGCCTTACCTCCTCAACTGTCTGAGGTTCACAATGTGTTCCACATTTCTATGTTGAAGAAATATGTGCACGATCCATTACATGTCATAGATCATGACAACCTTGTGGTACAAAAGGATCTCACATATGAACAAAGGCCTTTGAAGATACTTGATCACGAGCTTCGTGCGCTAAGGAACAAGACGATTCCCAGGGTCAAGGTACAATAGAGCAAGTGCTCAGAACAAGAAGCCATCTATGAAGGAAAGATTCCCCGAGTTATTTCCAAATAGTAAGTACTCTACACCCTCCATGTTTATATAGAATTAAATTTTGGGACGAAATTCTTTTAATTGAGGGAGGGTGTAGCAGCCCGGATAAAATGTAAGGATAAAAATTTCCTAAATAAATAAAACTGACACTTAAAACCGTTAAAGAGCCCAAAACCATGCAAATTATAAAAGCCAAATGTTGAAGCCAAAAAGGCCTTAATTTTTAGTTGGGTCTTAATAAACAAAAGCCCGTAAACCTTCCCACGCTACAAGAAGCATGGAGTATATATAAATATCTATATCTAAATATGTATTAAGAAGGGTTGTTCTATAAAACCCGAATCTTATCACGTTCGAAGATTTGCATGAGAAGCTTAGGGTTTTGAACTCCAACAGGGTAGCGGCTATGGATATAGCAATATAGAGATTGCATGGGAAAGTTAAAACCCATTAGGATCCTTACGTGAAAATTTATATACCATTAGGATTCTAAACCCCGAAAATCTGTAAATAATCCCATCGAGTAAGCAATCGTCTATTGCTTTGCTTTCTGTTCGACGACGACCTGCTGCTCTTGTTTCTTCTTCTGCTATGTGCGTCTGCTGCAGAGAAGCTTGTTTCCTGCTGTTGAAACCATGAAGGAGTTGGTTTCCTCTTCATACGTGAAGAAGAGAACCTACTATTGTTCTTCTTCCATTAATCCTGCTACTGCAATTGCTGTGATTACGACTGCGTGATTGCGGCTGCCGTAGTGTTAAGAAGAAGCCTTGCTTCTTCTGATAGTGCCTGTTGATCGAGTGCTGCCGTTGCTACAGTTGCTCTTATTATATATATCTTCTTCCCTCGTTGCCGTCTGTTTCTGTTCAAAGTGTTACAGTTGTTATTCTTCTTCCACGACCGTGTGCTATTGCATATTCTCTTTCTTTGCTTCGTTCTGTCAACCAAAACAACCAAACAAGGTAGGTGTTCTCAAGTTATGAAGCCCAACCTGTTAATCATAGTAATTTCATGCATATAAGTTGTATATCATTGAATCACGAAGTTCTGTTTAGTCTTTCTAAGTTTTTGTAAATAGCGACCATGGCCTGGGCGCCTATTAAATAAATGCCCACGCAAAAAATTTGCTAATTCGATATTGCAATTTAATAAACAAGACATGTTAAAAATTAATAACTATGTAACCTGATGTGAAAATTAATGCATGAATATGATTCTGGACAGATTTGGCATTCCACTACTCGTACTTGACTTGACATGACATGACTTGCATCACCTGTAATGGGTATTTAAGTGCTTGATATTATGATAGTCAATTCACGTGACATGACTTGATATGTTTACATACTTGACCATCTTGATACATCATATATGAATATCTTGAAATCTTGCTAGTTCGTTAACTTTTGATACTCTTTAACTCTCATCTTTATCTTGCATACTTGCATAACTATACTTGCATTCATGTAACATGTAATTAATTAAAGCAAACTTGTACTTGAGATATAATTTCTACTGAGCGTTCGCTCACCTAGTGTTTTCCCCCAGTTTTCAGATAATTCCGATGACGAGAATCAATCGGATGGGAACAGGAATGAGTAAAAGAGCGTAGAGCCATCCAGTCATAGAAGCATCTATCTAGCAGTGTCTTTTTCCTATTTCTTGAGTCAATCATTATAATTTTCTTTTATTGAGTCAATATTATCCTTAGTACTTTTATTGAGATTATGTAATAGAATTACCTTGGTGGTTATTATGAATAAAGGATTTAGTTTATCTCTACTTTTGTGCGCTCTGTTTATGTGTCGAATACACTTATGCTCTGATTGACATGTTTGATATAACTCGTCACGCATATCGGGTTCCATCCGAGCTCGGGGCGTGACACCACCGATGCTCCCTAAGGAAAAATGCCAAGAATTGACCAAGTCCAAGATTATTAATGTTACCATGCTCATTGGAAAGGGTACTTTTAATGCACCCATTACCCCTTCTTCCGTTATAGTGCAAGTCCCTAATCAAGAGAAGGGGTTCTCCTCCAATATCATCATGACACATTCTGTTGAGATGATGAAGTCTATGCTCATGGTCATTGCATGCCATTTCTTGTTGGAAACCTTCAACACCTTGTTTACTCCATCTACACTTCCATGCAAGGGGTTAGTGCCTGTAGCACCCCAAAAAATTTTAGGAATTTTTTGGAATTAAATACAGAATTATTGAGCATTTAATAATGCTTATGGGTTAATTAAGTTAATTTAAAGGCCCAATAATAAACCAAATGGTATAGCCCACATAAATTAGGCCCAAAAATCAAAATTTTAGACCCTTTGGCCCAAGCCCATTACTAGAAACGTAATTTGGGCAATTTACAGATTTAAAAATAGTATATATATACCAATCAGGGGATAAATGGGTGATAATAAAAAAATCCAAAATTTTTGGAATAAATGCCAAATGGCGGTCTATCGCAAGACCGCCACTTACAAGAAATGGTCTTGATTGGACCGCTATTAGGTTCCGTGATTGAAAGATGAAGAAACGTAGAAAAATGGGATTTTTCCCATCCAATCCTGTGATTCGAAGCTACCTGGCGTATGAAGTTACTCTAGGACTCTTGGGGATCGATCCTACCCCAATTTAGGAGTCCTAGTTAGATCTAAATCTTCATACCCTAGCAAACTCTATAAGTAGAGCACAGATTTGACCTGCGCGAACCCTTGTTTTCGCTCGCGTATTTCGAAGGTAAGGAGACATCTTCTCAGGTTAATCCTATAGAATAATTTGTACTCCTTAGTTTCTTCTAACATCTCTCCAAATATCGTGGTAGGAGGTCTGGCCGTGGGAGAGCTAGAAGTGCTCGAAGTTACTGTTTCTTGGCAGTCTGCAAAGGAAATAGTGTGTTCGTCCAAGGAAGATCTGAAGTTTAGAAGCCCTAATCGAGGTAATCTCGTGCCCATCCTTTAAAGTAAGTTATTTTTCCTTATGTCTTCTACCTACCCTCCAAGTTTCGTGAATTTAGGTCAAGAGATGGAAGAGTTAGAAGGTCAAGAAATCAACGGTTCCACGCAGGACGCGTAAGAGCCAGCACCGACTTCCAGTCAGAAATTTGAAGTCTAGGGATCGAATCAAAGGTAGGTTATCTAATCAAAAGACTTAAACATCAAGTTAGGAGTAAAAGCCCAATGTTTCCATATGATTTCATGCTTTATACATGGAGTATTTCATGTTCTACTATCACTGTGCATCTAGGTTATTCCTACATGCATGATTTCTACCCTTAATGGAAAAGATGATAATTTTGGTTTAACCCATGTAACCTGTGCATCCTCATGATGTAAATTTGATCTATCATGCCTTACCTACCTGATTAGCATGCTTTCTATGCATTTGTTGCTCTAAGAATAGCCTTATACTTAGGTTTTACTTCTGTCTGTAGCAGGAAAGAGATGGTCCATCAGAGATCGTCACTGTCAATAGGCGGTCCCCACTAGACCGCCACTATCAATAAGCGGTTCTAACTAGACCATTTTATGCTTCTGTGTTCTACACGTTGTTAAGTTCAAATAGATTGCCGATCGGCCCTTATAAACATATGTTAAGTTTAGTTATACAGGTTCTATTCCTAGTTGTAACCTTATATTCGTAATTTTGGTTATATTGTGCTTCAATCATGATAGGTTTCATGTCCTTTATGTGTTATAATCATATTTTAAAACTTATGCTAATTTCATGCCAAAACCATATAATTTGTATTAAAGTTACGATCACATGGTTTATGAATTTGTTATATTGGCGATTTGATCGTCGTTTTGACACGATTCCTTCTCTTTTGAAGTCTTTCTTAAATACATGGCACGTATTCTGGTACGATGTCATTAGTTACACTTTGCACTTATAGGAACACACTCTTGGACTTATGATCATCTCCGTTGGATATTCCTTCCATCGACTAGGTGATCTTGTTTCAAGGCCTTCGTAAATCTCTGTGAGCCTAGGATTCCCACTAGGACACCAAGCTAGTTGTACCATAAAAGCCCAATGGATTAGAATGCACATATCATACTGGTGTTTTTCTGTGCCCTGGATAGTTGCGGCCATCCAGGGACTGCCACTGTCGAGTAGCGGCCTTCCCGTGACCGTAATTTTCCAGGTTATTCTACTGCGTCGACTTTGTAAAGAAACAGCCTGCACTAGACCACCACTTCTTGTTAGCGGTCCTTGCATAACCGCAATATTCAAGAAACGGCCCAATCATGACCGTTTTATGTCTGAATGTTCTTAACCTGAGGTTTGACCCAAGGGTTGATTTTCTTATGTTTCTAGATGGTCTATTGATTATCTAGAACCTAACACCTTACTCAATAAGTTATTTATGAATTCTGGAAACTATTAAATGTACCGTTATGCTATCGGATTTCTTCCGTGGCATGACCTTGTTCTTAATTCATCCTTGAACTCTCATGATCATAATTGGTGCATTCTTAACTTGGTATTGTTATCATGAAATTATTGTTTGAACTTTACATTATTGGCCTACTTTATTTATATCTCTTGGAAGTAGCTTGATTTATAACTTAAAGATGTGGATCGGGCACTAATTGTGTCCAAGGGCTCAACACTAGCCCCCTCGGCTGATTGCCGGAAACACACCATAAACCATGGGGTATGATGAACACTGGCGTCACATTGCGCTAGGAGTACTTTTTTTATAGACGAGTGAAAACCATGAGGCTCTACATGAAATTATACAATCTTGTTACATGACTTTCTAGTGCATGACCTTTATGGTTATAAAAAATACATTCTTGTTACATGAAAGGCCACTTTATATTCTTTCTTGATCATGCTATCGTTCTACATGAATGTTCATATCTCTATGATCTGCATCTGGTTACTTGTATTATTACTTTAGTTTTATTCGCATGTTTTATCACTTTCCCACTGTCGTACTTTCTCGAGCTAAAATACTAATTACTTAAATATTACCTTCATGTTGATACGAAGAATCCTACTGGGCAAGTCTGCTCATACCTACTTTTCCAATCTTTTCAGGAAATTCTAGCGGGGATTCGGACTACTCAAGTGAAGAGTCCGAGAGTTATTAAAGATCGAGAGAAGACATAGTCATGAGTCATTACTAATAAAGTTCATTCACTGTAATAGGCGGTGAAGTCGATCATGTCATGTAATTTTTCCTTTTTATTGAGTCTAGTGATGTAAAGAGTCAAGAGTCAACATTATGTACTTTTGATTATTATTCAATAAAAGCAAAGGTTTTGTCCAATTATTGTGCATTCATTCTTATGCGTGGATGTGTTAGCGCTCTAATTATATTGCTTGCTTGCTACGTACTAGTCGGTTGTTCATGTTCCCGAATATCTTCCGCTATACTTATATCTCGGGGCGTGACAATTAAGTTGGTATCAGAGCCTATGCATAAGTAAGTCCTAGAAAAATTTCATGTCATAGGCTAAATCCAAGGTTTAAGGACCCATACCTATGAACCAAGCAAAGAAATTTCTCACATATGAGAGCTTGGGTAGAGCCCGGAATGAGATAGTTGTTTAGAAATTATCTCTAGAATAACTCACTTCAACTCTGTCGGAATTAACAAATCGTTCCTTTTCTCAGGTACCATATTCTCGCAATGGCTCACCGTGTTAACTGGGATGAGATGCAACAAACCGCACGGGTGTCACCCTGGCCTTGTAAACCGTGGCCCAAGCTGGCCCTCGGGTAGGCATGAGTAATTTACACGGCAACCTTCAGAGTTTGAATCCTCCACGATTGTCTGGATCTTCTAACCCCGACGAGGATGAAAATTGGATCGATGAGATGAACCGAATATTTGAGGTCATGCAATGCACCGACCAAGAGAATGTCCGTCTCGCCACGTTCCAACTGAACAAAGATGCCCGCACTTGGTGGAAGGCATAACCTCAAAATGCTCAATTTACATGGGATGGGTTTCTTACCCTCTTCCAAGCAAAATACTTCTCTGAGCACATCAAGGAGAGGAAGGCGGTGGAATTCGACTCTTTTCGCCAAGGCATGATGTCCGTAGCAGAATGCGAACTTCAATTTCCCCCCCTGGCTTCTTATTCTCCTCACCTGGTTAGTGATGTACACAAAACTCGTCATCAAAAGCCGTGCCACAATTTTAAAAATAACCACACTCACTCACTAAAACGATATTAAATATAAGTAGAGTGATAAGAACGAGTCAATCCCACGGAGAAGAAAAGATCTTATTTAAACAAGTTGAAAAATCCTTATGTTTTGAAAACTGAAGTTGAGTGAGTTTATGCTAAAGGAAAATAAATTTGCGTGGAAATAAACCTATCTAAAGAATATGAGAGGGTTAAAGAAGAGAAATTGGGAGGAGATAGAGAGAGGGAACTAGAAAGACACAATTGCAAAGAATGAATTTTTATTACTTAAGATGCAAAATTGCAATTCTATGAAAGTGGAAATTATAACTTGCAATGAAAATAAAAGAACAATGGAAGAAGAAATAGAGCCAAGATAATGAAGAATAGCGCCGCCGTCTCCGTGCCGAGCCTTTGAGGTTTGCCCCGCCTTGCCGTGGACACCGCCTTGAGAGGACCGAAGGAAGAAGATCCGCCTTGGGATGTGAGAAGAATATAGAGGAGGGGAAGATAGATAGAAGAGGAGAAGAAAACTTTAAAATTTAATGTGAAAACATGTGTGTGCGTGAGTGTGCTTGAAACAAAGAAAGAAGGGAAGTTAAGAGAGAAGCTACGGTGGAGAGAAGTGAAAAACACAGTAAAATAATAATAAATATAGAGTGAGATTGGAAGTGAAATAGCTTTGACATCAGAAAGAATTAGAAGATGTGGTAGAATAGAAAGTTGTAGATTAGAGAAAAATGAAGAAGATTGATGAAGAGTGCAGAGGGAGAAAATGTGAGGAAGGGGTGAAAACATAGGAAGAACAGACTATGAAAAACGTAGAAGAACAGTAAAAAATGCAGGACATAACTGGAGAAAATTAAGAATAACTTGAAAACGAGAGATAATTAGAAGAAGAGGAAGAAGAAGAAGAAATTAAAGAGCACTTAAAAACAAAGAACTTTGTAGAAGACAAAAATTTGAAAGGAAGAACAGAAAGCATGTAAAGGAGACTATGAAAGGCTAAACTCTTCTCTCGGTTGCTCTCGGGCGGTTTATATAGTGTGCAGAGGCTTTCCCACGATTGTGACTTTGAGATTAGGCTTGAATCCGATTTACCAACATCAAAACTTGTTCAAAGTAGGTATCTTGTCACGTTTAGAGTCCTCCTTTCATCAAAACTTGAAAAAATAACTTCCATTAGAGCAACTCGGTTCCGTTTCCGCTTCAAACTATAAATGACGACCACCATATGGGCATTCAATTCATAATGGGCGACTGTTCAAACGGTCGCAACTTCTTTATTTCCTTATTTTTATATTTCTGGCCTTTTCATACAATTGAATATACGACTTTCTAGATGGACGCTCATTCTTTTTTCTATTTTTCTTGATTTTTCACAGTATTTTGTATTTTCCGTACATCAGGATTGAGCGCTCGTGTAAGCGGTCGCTCATTCTTTTCCATTTTCTTTATTTTTCTTATAAAACGATTAAGCGCCCTCTTGAGCGGTCGCTTATTCTTCTTTCTTTTCCGACTCTTTTCCCTTTCTATTTTCATACAGGGGAATGGGTGGCTCTCAAAGTGTCGCAGTTTTGTGGAATGGGCGCCCTTTTAGATGGGCGTTCATTAGATGGCACTTGGATTGTGGTCGCTCATTCCTGAAATTAAGAAAATTAAAAAATCATCAATGTTCTTCATTTCAAAATGAATTATGACAATTGTGCAGTTTCTTAAATATTTCTCACATTGTTATTTTGACTAAAAATAATGATAAAATCACGCAAACTCAAATTAATGGTGAGAATGAGATTTTAGCCATATTAATGCACAACTATGCTTATTAAATGCCCAAAGATGATACATGTGATGCAAATTATGATATAAAATATGACACTCATCACACCGCCCAACTTACTTATTGCTAGTCCCTCAGCAATGCAAACAAATTAGAATTATGGACCAGCAAGAGTTTACAAAGTTCATACCTTCATATCCAGCTCTCTCTTTACAGAATCAACTAAAGATTAGGAATCTGGAATCATTAATGTACACTAACCATAGTTTTAAAATTTAGGAATGTGATCAAGAATTCAAATCAAAGTTCAATAGCACTTGTGCATGTGTAAATACCAAATCTACATCGTAGACAATAGCATCCTCCATTTACTATTTCTAGAAAGTGCCTTTCAACCCTGCACCTCTTAATCAGAGTATTAAGCATGCTAACTTTTTGTCTGCCTTCTTACTTTGTCCCTTTTAGGATCTTTTTATTTTTCTACACATATGATGCTGCACTACTCTTCACTGTCTAACACGAATCTCGACTCTTGCCTTAGGAGAAGCAGGCCCAGTTACATAGATCAATGTTCCCTTTTCCTTTTGACGTGAACCTCAACACATCTTAGGTGAAGTATGCCCGGTTACTAAGATTCATGACATTTTTCATGGTATTTTCTTTTTTTTTCATTGTGCTTTTGCACTTATTTGATAGATAACTTGATAGAAAGCTTATAAAAGATCACTTCCTCAAGAAGTGCAGAGTATCAGACATACCCAAAATAACAGAAGACTTGTCTTGTTTATTTCATTAGCGTGTAAAGTGATTTCTTTTCTAAAGTGCAAATGAACTTTAAAGAGATTGTTAAATCAGTTTTCCATGGCTAGATCGAAGAAATTTTTCATCATCCTTCTCCCTAGTCTTTTCAATTCCAGAATCACTTTCAATTCAAGCATGAATCATGAAACTCAATTGGAGGATTTCATCTTTTTACTTTTAGGACAACAAATGCAGAACATTATGTAAGAACTCCTATCAGGTTGTATTTTTGCATCATGAAAATTTTCTCTCCCACCCCAACTTGAATGACATTGTCCTCAATGGCATAAGCAATAAAAGTAATAGAACAATGTAACAATAAATATTGCTAAGTAGGAAAGAGACAACCTGATATGCAGGGTGAAACTCCATCATTGATATGTGATGGCTCCTTCTCCACTTGACATGACTACTGAGAACAAACTAAATAAAAATATCAAATGACAAAAACATTGGGTTGCCTCTCAGAAGCGCTAAGTTTTCCGTCTTCAGCTAGATGCATGAAAGCTTAAAAAGTATTCAATCCAGATCATACAATGCAATGGATTCTTTAGATGACAATTGCTCATTCTCCAAGTATGGTTTTAAACGTTGACTGTTAACAGTAAAAATATGACTATTTTGTGGATTTAAAATTTTAACGGCTCCATGGTCAAATACTTTCACAACAATGAACGGCCCATCCTATCTGGACATTAACCTACCGGGGAACAAGCGTAGCCTTAAATTGAAAAGCCAAACCCTTTGATTAGCATGAAAACTCTTCCTGTGAATATGCTTATCATGAAAAGCCTTGATTTTAGCTTTATAAATCTTTGAATTTTCGTAGGCCTCATTACGTAGTTCCTCCAATTCATTAAGTTGTAGAGCTCTTTGGGACCCAGCTTGAGTGAGATCAAAATTTACTTGTTTAATGGCCTAGAATGCTCTATGCTCTAGTTCAACAGGTAAGTGGCAGGCTTTTCCAAAGATGAGTCTATAAGGTGACAGTCCAATGGGAGTCTTAAATGTAGTTCGGTATGCCCATAAGGCATCATCTTGTTAGGGTGCAAGGCACGGATTCAGAGGGGGGGGTGAATGAATCCCCTTTTAAAAATTATCACCGAATTAAAACACTCACAGACAAAACCTCAAACACTTAACGTATAATCAGGAGTGTTAGTCTGAATAGGATTGATTGAAGAACCCATGAACCTGCAACTAAGAAGTGAATGAAGATGCAGATGGCGATCAACCAATTACAGGTAAGTGCTCAATACACGCAGTGCTAATTAACACGGCTAGAGTAACTATTGGGAGATTTGAACACGGTCATATAAACGAGATGAGGCAACGGACCGATCTCGTGCAAATAAAATTCAATGATATACCACACAACTACCGTAGAATAGGGATAGAGGATATGGAGATGCACGCACAAGCAAACCACAATGCACCCGAATATTTAGGTGGTTCGGCCTGACACCAGTCCGCCTACATCCACCCCTCACTCTAACTAGAGTGAGGTTTCCACTACCAAGAGCTAGAACCAGCAAACTCAGTCTGCAACAGACGCTGCCAAACAGCTTGAAGACCTAGGGAAACAAATCCCCCAACCAGGTTCTGCAACCCATAGAACCAGAACCGGAGGTTAACCTCCCTTCCTCCAAATCAGAGGGGAAATAGTGAGTGACACCCAGCCACTCACAACTGGAGACCAAAGTCTCCCTTCCTCAGAAACCCAGAGGGAAACCACAAGTGACACCCCGCCACTTGTAAATCGGAGACACAGTCTCCCTTCTCTTGAGACCACAGGAGAACCCGACCTCAAACTAGAGGATCGGAAGAACATAGTGGAAAAGAATAAACAAAAGAAAAACAAATAGAATGTCGCTCCAAAGAGGAAGATGGCTTTGGATTTGATCCACGAGACCAATCTTCCAAACAGATCTTCAGGGAAAGCTCTCTCCTCTTCTCTTCTCAGCCTCTGGCTCTCTCTTCAATTCTCAGCTCCCTCACTCTCTCTTCTTTCTTCTCTTCTTCTCTCTGGCGACACACTCCTTCTTCTATTTTCCACTTATCTCAGCAGCAACTTCTTTCTTGAACTCTGCACTTCTCTTGTCTCTCCTCAGATCTCTTCAGTTCATATTCTTCTATCTTCTTTTATCGCCCTTTTTTTTCTTTTTCTCAGTACTCCTTATCACAGAACAAGGGTTTTATATATATATCTTCAGGCTGGGACCCACGAGCTCACACACGGGACGTGTGGAGGGAACACTCCCGCCAAGAAACTTCTGGAATGTCTTAGCCACGTGTCAGGATCTGGACGAATGAGAATCCACGTGGTAGTTCCTTTTAGGGACGGTCCACCTTGGATCACGTGCCCTCCTTAACAATCACGAGCTGTTGTCCTGTTAGTCCATCAAGACATAAGATAGTCAGGCATTTATGAAGATTGTATAGACCTGATGAGGCATTAAGGAAAACGTGCATGGACTCAATATATCATAAGTACACATATGCACGGACTTAACGTTCACATAGTAAACTTATGCACAGACTACGTGTGAGTGTAATCAAGGAGTGCACCGAGTTGGTGTGGACAAACTACAGATTCTGCACTGACTCAATGTGCCGAGAGCTATCTTGCACAGATTCTGCACATGCAAGAAGCAAGAGTTGCACAGACTCTGTTATGCATCATGCGAGATATGCACAGACATATAATGCAGCATGCCTTAACTGCACAGATTCGAGACCCATAAATCTCTTATGCACAGACTTGCCAACGTAATGTGCACAGACTTTATGTGCGTGGTACGAGAGTTGCACCGACTCGAATGCGTGCGACAACACTTGTTGCACCGACTAGGTCTATGCAAAGATAGTCATTGCAACGACTTAGTCATGTGCAGCAACAAATGTTGCACAGACTTACATGCTTGCAGCCATGAGAGTTGCATAGACGTGAAGAACCTCGACTCACAAATATGCACAAGACAGACGTGAAGATGCACCGATGCAAAGTTCCTTGGTCAAGGTATGCACCGACTATAACTCTATCGACTCATGACATGCATCGATCTGAACAAGTGCGCTACAGTGCATTGCACCGACTTGAATTTACGCAATGCGCACGACTTCGTAAAGCATGCACAGATTTGGATGAAGTGCTACAGGAACTATCACCGACTTTGCTACCTACCAACCACAATGTGCATGGACCTTATTATGCAAAGTGCAAGGAGTTGCATGGACCTATATATATGTATGAGCATGGAATGCACCGACCCAGTCCTTGAGACACAAAATAGCACCAACCTCAAATGTTCATGAGAACAGTGAAATGCATGGACTTTTATAACACATATGAAGACTAGCATTGACCTTAACACATTCATCAATATTTCTGTACAAGCATTAACATATGCACAGATCTGAGATTGGGCAGAACATTACCTGATCTGACTATGCATTGACCTTACCTGACAGTGAGTTGACTTCCTTTTCATGACCTGAGAGTCATTCTTAAAACTTTTCTGACATTTTCTCATAACACATCAGGATTATATCATCAAGGATGTACATATAAACATAATGAGACATAATATTTGTCATCATCAAAACTCCAGAACCACAGGGGACACAACAATCTTCCCCTTTTTAATGATGGCAATATTATGAGTCATTGCAATAGATTCACCATGATGAATATTAAATACCAGTATGAAATATGAGTGTGCATGAACATTCACCATAGAATAGCTCAGTCATCAGTCAGAGATGAGCATGTAAAGCACCATGAGTGCAGCATATGACAAGTATTATAAATGATGATGCAAGTATTACAATTCATGATGCAATTGATGATGCAAATGATGACTGACCAAATGTGACAAATGAAGACTGACAGACTCAATGACGACCAAGAATGGCAGGTGACTCAATGACTCACAAAAGTTTCCAAGAATGGCATGTGACTCAATGACTCACAAAAGTTCTCCCCCTTTGACAACATCAAAAAAAATGGAATGATCATTGACTATTGAAGGAGAGGATATGGAAGCTATTATGCAAACTGAGTGACCTGCATGGGCCACCAGAAAGAGATAAATGATCATTGAACCACAAGGGCATGCAAAAATTCTCCCCGTTGGACGGACATGAAGAAGTCAACAAATAATGATGTTTGCAAATATATCAATCAATTAGGTCTGAAATAGTGGAGTCCAATTTGAGAAAGCAAACATTCAAAATGAATGAGAAAGGTTTTCAATGGGATATCAATTTCATAAATCTGATTAAACAAGTATTTCAGACTCCTCCATCAAAGAGATTTATGAATGAATCTTTATTGGCCAGCCGAGTTAGAATATGATGTATGCAAGGTTTGTCTATTTATTTTTTGTACTCATATCTGAGATCAGTTTTTAATAAAAGTGAACCATTCTTTCACATTGAAAGTCTTGTTTAACCTTCTTCTATCTTACTCACTTAATTTCAAAGACTCCTTTAAGAGATGTAATCAATAGTATTGAGGTTAAACACAAAAGAAAAACATTTGTTTCTGTCAGGGTTTTATTGAATTTCTTTTGCAATCAATTCAGATCTTAGGGAACAGTTAAGTTTAGTACATCCTTGTAACTGAAGGATACACGTTGTTTAGATGTCAATATCCCTAAGCACTTGGAAGGACTAACTGTCATGCTTCATAAGAACAGAGATATCATTTACACTTCATGACACACTACAACTCAATTCTTTGTTGAGCGAGATGTGTTTCTTAGTGTGCATGACATTGCTCTACCAGATTTTTCAATCAATTTTTAAGCAGAGTTAACTATGGCACTTCATGACATACCTCAACTCATTTCTTTGATGAGTGAGATGTGTTCCTCAGTGACCAAAGACAATGCTCTGACAAGATTTACCCTTAGATAATTTCATATTCTCATATGTTTACAAGCAATACATACTTTGAGCATCTCATCCAAGAAAAGTTATGAGTACAAAGTTTTCAGATTTTAGAAGAGTCTAAAAGACACAACATGAAGAAGAAATTGGTTAAAGTTTATGAAGACTAACTCAGATATTTTCAAGAAAGGTTCAAATGCAAACATAAGAAATACATGAAATTTTAATCGGCTGAAAACTTAAGACATTCATAGTCCTATATAATAGAAGATTCCTCTTTAAGTTGTTTTCAGATTTATGATCAAGATATGCACAGAGAAATCTTTCTGAATTTTCATGGAAGGCCGAAACATTTTAAGGAGCAGCCAGTTCAACAGATACCAATGGATAGGATGAGTGGTAATGGCTGATAGTATCATTTCACATTCATCACAGGGTTTTAAGCAAGATAGCAATTCAAACTGAAGATGGGAACTTCAGTCGACAGAAGTGAGCTAGATAGACATTTATGTGATGCATGGGACAGATGCTATTTCAAGAATGTGAGTAATGCTCCCCCTAATTGTATGCATGAGCTAGCAATCAAGGTCACATGAATGTATCATATGCATGACTAGACTGTTCTGGTTGAGGAGTTTTATCAGCAAAATATAGAACATTTGCCAATTAATGTCGACTCAAGGTGTCGACACTTCTAACCAGTAAATGCAAGTGCAGTGAGCTGACTGCATGAAATATATGTAATGATCACAATGTTTCCTTGGTATGCAACTCCCCCTGACGCCATGTATATGACTGAAATCTAAGAACAATGGATGCAATGGAATTCATGTATGGAATTTTAATTATGACTTATACTCATGAATGTCTAAACTGCTCTATATGAAATTTAAGGGTTATGCATGTCAATGCAATGCAGATGCAGTCCAGTATGCATCTTAAGCTGACAATATTCTACTTATATGCAATTGTGAATACATGTGCATGTCAAGTGTCTAGGTAAACATTTTAACCATGAGACATCGTGCAAGCAACAATTTCATTCAATTCAGATTTTCAGTTTTCAAGCATCAACTTCAGTTAAAATTATTGCACAAATAACACATCATATTCAACGATAGATTTTAATCCCAAGTATAGATGCAAATGAGAAACTATATGCATGAAATTTTGATCACCACATCAATCATGATATGCAACTATCTAAACAAGATTATCAAAAGCTCAAATGTCTACCAACAGAGGTGGGGTTTTACCAAACTTTGGATGCCTTGGTTTATTTGACCCCCTTTTTTATGTTTC
This sequence comes from Amorphophallus konjac, assembly GCA_022559845.1. Lineage (NCBI taxonomy): Eukaryota > Viridiplantae > Streptophyta > Magnoliopsida > Alismatales > Araceae > Amorphophallus > Amorphophallus konjac. The sequence goes on along the minus strand of CM040123.1, from coordinate 210,932,225 downwards.
TTTATTTCTTTTCTCCAAGGCATTCCTACAAAGTAAAGATCTTATTTTACAATTTTAGGTACACAAGTATTCTTGGGTCCTACATGGTTAGTAACACCTCTGATAGGTGCTTTCCACAATCTTTGAGCTTTCTCATCGTCAGAAATCATTAAATTGTAATCACACATGGAATGCCCAAAGACTCCATAGTAATGACATGAAATAATAGAACTTGAGCACTTTTTATGCACATTATCATAAGCATGGAATCTGTGCATTAACATGAAAATTTTTGTTAATTACATGAACATACTATTTTCCATATTCAAAACATGCAGGAATCTTTCTTTTAAATGCAAATTTATTCCTGCCAAAATTATTTCTATTTGCAGGGAGATTGATAATTTTAGACTTAAACTGTCTACGCCGAGCATGCCAGCATTCAATGGCCCTGTGGCCTGTCTTTCCACAATTGAAACATGCAGAATATTTTCCATTTATAACAAATTCATTCCTACCAACAGCATTGTGGTTTGTAGGGGATTTAGCAGATTTGAAATGAACATCTCTCATCTGTTTGTGCTAACAACGAAATGCAATGTGGCCTATCTTGCCACAGTGAAAACAATGATTTCTCTTTTGCTTAAGTACATGATTTCTATCATGTGATTTTTTAGCATGCTTTGCATTTAGATCATCTTGTTCCATCAGTCTACACTCATGCATCAAATGACCAAATTTTTGAGAATAATGACATGACATTTTTCTTTTGTATGCATGAACGTGTGTGTTGGGGTTATGCACAGCACCAGCATGAATGTTTCTTTCTCCATTCTGCACTTGAACATTCTTTTTCACTTTTTCAGTTTGATCCTGAATTTTGGTTTTCTGAATTTTGCTTTGTTTTTGATTTCCCTGAGCCATGGGTTGTTCAACATGAGATGTGGTGGCTACATTTGAAGCTTTTACAAATGAAGTCATCAGTTTATTTTGAAAGGCTTTCTTTTTAGCAGTTTTGTAGCCCAGCCCTTCTTTTCTGAGATTGACCTTCACTCCTAGCAACTTGTCCTGATTTTCTTGCCCATCAACAAATTTAGACAAAGCACTGTTCAAGTCCTAAATTTTATTTTCAAGAGATGCAATGTGTATTTCATAACTTACAATCTCTTGATCACTACAATTAACAACTTCATTCAATACTTTGTTAGCATTTTTGTATTCTTCGATCTCCTTTCTAAGCTCATCAACTTTTTCAGATTTGTTTGTACAGACAGTTTTCCCTTTTTCCAATGTGAGAAGCCTTTCAGACATAGCATTGTTTAACAATTTCAACTTTTCAATTTCTTCTTTAAACCTATCATTTTGAACTAATTCATTTATTAAAAGCTGATCTTCTGAATTCACCTCATATTTTCTTCCATTTTCAAATTCCTTCAATTCCCTTTGATGTTTTTCAACATTTTTCTGCAACTCCATGTTTACAGATTTGATGGCATCAATTTTTTTAGCAAACAAATTCTTCTCTTGCTCAAGTTTCCCAACTTTTTCTTCATTTTCTTTAACAGATTTTCTAAGGGAATCATTTTCAGATTTTAGCTTATTTAGTTCTGAATTAACACATTCAAGATCCTCCAACAATTTTTCATTCTGAACTGAATTATTGATAAGGAGCTGATCATCATTGGTTGAGTTGAATTTTCCTTCTAGTTCAGAAATCGGATATACAAATCCTTGATTTTCATTTTTCATCAACCCAGTCTGCTTTTTATACATATGGATATCAGACAAACAGGCATCATGAGATTGCTTCAGATTTAAACAATTTTCACATGGAGAACTTGAACTATCCTGATCAATTTTCTTTTTCAAGTTTTTGTATTATTTTCTTAATTGTTCATGAGCTTCTAACAAATCAGCATATGCATCTTCCCAGTCATCTAGAGAGTAATTCTGAAAGGGGTTTACCTCTTCATCGTCCTACTCTTCATTTGGGCTGCTCCTTTGATTACTTCCGTTAGCCATCATGCAGTTATCCTCATTTCTTCTATGAGCTAGCTTCAGCATATCCAGAATGTCCTTAGCGGACCTGCATTCGTGAAAACATGAGTGTAAGGCTTTGTTAGTTGTAGCTTTCATTAAATCAAAGGCTTCCTGATTTTCTCCATACTTTGATCTGTGACTATCAGTCCATTTGGACTTTTTCTTTGGTAATCTATGAGGACCGTGTGAAATTAACTTCCACAGATCAGTATCAATAGATATAACAAAGCTACGCAGACTACTAAGCCACGAATTAAAATATGAGCCATTGAAAATCGGTGGATGAGCCATTAATACAAATCAGCAAACAATTCAGTGCACCGAAATAGGTATGCTCAGAAATGCACCACAGAGGCTGCAGGATCTACTACGGATCGTTGGATTTGATAAGACAGCAATCGGCTCTGATATCACTTGTTGGGGTGCAAGGCACGGATTCAGAGGGGGGTGAATGAATCCCCTTTCAAAAATTATCGCCAAATTAAAACACTCACAGATAAAACCTCAAACACTTAACGTAAAATGAGGAGTGTTAGTCTGAACAGGATTGATTGAAGAACCCATGAACCTGCAACTAAGAAGTGAATGAAGATGCAGATGGCGATCAACCAATTACAGATAAGTGCTCAATACACGTAGTGCTGATTAACACTGCTAGAGTAACTATTGGGAGATTTGAGCACGGTCAGTAACACGAGATGAGGCAACGGACCGATCTCGTGCAAATAAAATCCAATGATGTACCACATAACTACTGTAGAATGGGGATAGAGGATATGGAGATGCACGCACAAGCAAACCACAATGCACCAAAATATTTAGGTGGTTCGGTCAGACACCAGTCTGCCTGCGTCCACCCCTCACTCGAACTAGAGTAAGGATTCCACTAGCAAGAGCTAGAACCAGTAGACTCAGTCTGTAACAGACACTGCCAAATAGCTTGAAGACCTAGGGAAACAAATCCCTCAACCAGATTCTGCAACCCACAGAACCAGAACTGGAGGCAAACCTCCCTTCCTCCAAATCAGAGGGGAAATCATGAGTGACTCCCAGCCACTCACAACCGGAGACTCATGTCACGCCCCAAGTCATTATAACAGTGGAAGACTCGCTCGAGAAACGTGAACAGTCGGCATGGTAAGCCTCTTGCAAGCAAGAACGACCAGAGCGCGAGAAAATCATACACATAAATGCAATTGCACAGAATTTAATCAAACTTCAACTTTATATCATAAATAATCAAAGTATTCCTTTACAATAATCACCTTTCATTCTACTAGACTCAAGAAATAGGAAAATTACATTGACTCAATCTAAACATTATAGACTTCCTAAGTCTTCGCTTGTAGCTTTACAAGACTTTCACTGACTTCCGGACCCGCCACTAGTATAGCCCGAATCCGAATCTGAACTACTTCCATCTCCTGAAAAATGTTGAAAAATAGGTAATGAGCACACTTGCCCAGTAGGTATCTTCGCATCAATATGAAAGCACTATTAAAGTGATTAATATTTTTGCTCTAAAGAAATAAGGCAAAATCATGCAATGCGATGATCACGCGATTAAACCATAGTAACGAGATAATCATGTAAGATAGAGTGAGCAAGAATGAACTTATCACAAATATAACAAGAACGTGATATTGGCCTTTTCATGAACAAGAATGTAACGAGAATGCACTATCAAACCACATAATCAACACTCCAGCATTTTATGCTTATGAGCAAGTGCTTCGTGAATTTCTGTGGAATATCGAGCAAGAAAGTCATGTAGAAGAACTTGATCATTATGCATCGCGTTGTGATTGTTCACTTCACGAGCCGTGGATAATTCACTTATTTATAAAGAAAGTACCCCCAGCGCAATGCGACGCCAGTAGCATCATACCCCATGGTTTATAAAATAGTATGTTTCCGACAATCAACCGAGGGGACTAGCATAGAGCCCTTGAACACAATCATTGCTCGATCGCATCTTCAAGTATAAATCAAGCCTTACCACGCATGATAATAAAGTATGGCTAAGAATATAGCAATATCAAATAATGAAAATCAATGTATGAACGCTTCAATTGAATATGAGGAATTCAAGAATGACCTTAAACAAGGTTATGCTCATAAAATAAATTGACAGCATAACGGTATATTCTTTTCTCTTTCCAATCCTTATATTAAGTTTCTTGATTAATATTATAAGTTCTAGACTATCATTAATTCATCTACAACCTTGGGAATATCAACCCTTGGGTCAAACCTTGGGTTAAGTACTTAAGCAATGTGACGGTCGTTCTCTGGGCCGTTACATCATGTAATGCTCCAGTAGAGGGCCGTTAAAATGATCAGAGTCCAGAACTATCAAAATAGACTCAGAGAAATGTGACGGTCATGCAATGGGCCGTTACGTGATTCTGACGGTCCAATGTAAGGCCGTTACATTACTAGATCTAGAAAACAATGATAGTGTATTCTAGTTAATGGGCTTTAATGGTACAACCAACTCGGCGTCCTAGTGAGAATCCCAGGCTCGCGGAGAATTACGGAGGCCTTGAAACAAGATTTCCTAGTCCATTGGAAGGAATATCCAATAGAGAGGTCCTCATGTCCAAGAATATGTTCCTATAGTGAAAAATGTGAACTAATGGTCAACATACCGGAGTATGTGCCATGTACTTATAGAAATGACCCTATTGATAGAGGAAGAATATATATAGATATATATCGATATGAAGTCATGATAAAAACTCTATCAATACATCATTCAAAATCATGTTTCTAATTACAAAACTATAGAGTTTGGGCTCATGAAATTAACATAACTTAAAGTAATAGTGAGATACCGAAACATGCAATACCTATCATGAATGATTAAATAATCTCAAAGTCACGTAATCAGGTAAACACTTAGGTAACTTGGCATAATAATAAGTAAATCTGGCAAGTTTCCAATCTATCTTGAGTTGACAGTACACAGGCACCTGACGGTCTAGCCAAGGCACGTCACAGGGAGTGTGACGGTCTATCGAGCAACCGTTACAGAATGTAACGCTCCTGCATAGATGCGTAGAGTCAACAGAGAAATCAATAGGTAATCAGGGACTGTGACGGTCCATCGTATGGCCGTTACTTGAGTGTGACGGTCCTACTATGGTGCGTTACAGTATTTGCTGACAGAAACTGATATGAAACCTAAGAGATCAACTCACATCATGTCTAAATCAAATACCATGTCTATTCTAGACGTGATAACGAAGTATAGGCTATCTATATGCATGGGTTCCAGTGAATAGACAAGATAACTTATTTTATTTCTTTTTAAGGCTAAGAGATGTATGACATGCATGGAACTATGAAAACATGAAATTGATGATCTATGATGCATGAAATTCAGTCAAATCAGAGGGCTTTTAGTCCTATCAAGATGTTTTTTCCGTTCATGCGATGACCTACCTCTTTGCTTGGCTTTAAACTTCTAATTTAGGGTTTGAAAAATGTGCCCTTGCTCTCCTTTTCCTGTGACTTTTTAGAAATTCTTGGGCTCTAACTCCACGACCTCTTGACCTAAAGATGTGAAATTTGGAGAGGAGTTAGTCAAAAGTTTTATAAACAAATACTTCTAAATAACTTACCCGAGATTATGACTCATTACCTTGATTCCATGCGAGTAAAAGTAAGGGTCGCGTAGTTCAGAACTAGGTCCTATTTATAGGGTTTTTGGCTAGGGTTTGAAGATTAGATCGATTCTAGAGTCCTTAATATGCTAAAACCTGATCTCTAAGATTCCTTAGTAATGTTATAACTCTTCCCAAGTTGATCCATAGTGGATAAGATCATCAAGTTTCCATCTTTTATAACTTCTTCCTCTTACGGAATCTGTAGAGTGTAACGGTCGAACGCAGGCGCGTTAGGTAAATGTGACGGTCTCGCGATAGACTGTTACAGTCAACGTATGCAGAGTTCTAAATTAATAAAACTCATTTATTCATTTATCCATATAATTATCTTAGATAATTAGTCTTTATCCTTAAAAACCGTAAATAAGCTAAATAACCTTCTAGAACATGGGCCAAACTTAATGGGCTTGGTCCTTAAACCTTTTAGATGATGTGTGAATAGGCTTGGTTAATTTTTTAACCTAATTGGGCCTTATAATGACTTATTAGTCTCAGAATCTATTTATTAATATATTTAGGCCTTTATAAATTCTAGAAAATTATTTATATAAATTCTAGGGCACTACACCCTCCCCCACTTAGAAGAATTTGGTCCCCAAATTCAAGACATGGATTGTGGAGAGTGTACTTACAGTTAAATAATTCTAAAAATCTTTTTCTCATGGCTGCTTCGGTTTCCCATGTTGCTTTGTATGGCCATGTTTCTTCCATTGAATTTTGACTATATGGATAACCTTATTTCTTAGTTGACGCACTTCCCGATCCAGAATCTTTATTGGTGTTTGCTCATATGTCATATCCTTCTGAATCTCCAGATTGTCATAAGTGATAATATGGTCAGGATCGTATACATACTTCTTCAGCATGGAGATGTGAAATACGTCATGAACTCCTGCTAATTATGGAGGTAAAGCCAATCTATAAGCCACTGCACCGACCCTTTCAAAAATTTCAAATGGGCCAATGAACCTTGGAGTTAGCTTTCCTTTAATGCCAAATCTTAGAATACCATGACCTGGAGAAACCTTCAAATATACATGATCTCCTACCTAAAACTCCAAGTCACGTCTTCGATTGTCGGCATAAGACTTTTGCCTATCTTGTGCCATTTTCATTCTCTCTTGAATGAGCTTGATTTTCTCCGTAGAATCCCTGATAAGGTCGGGGCCTAAAAATTACTTTTCCCCTATTTCATTTCAACATATTGGTGATCGACAACTTTTACCATATAGGGCTTCAAAAGGTGCCATTTGTATGCTAGCCTGATAATTGTTATTATATGCAAATTCTACCAACGGCAAGTGATCATGCCAACTACCTCCAAAATCGATAGCACAGGCTCAGAGCATATCTTCTACCACCTGATTTGTTCTTTCCGTCTGACCATCAGTTTGTGGATGAAAGGCTGTGCTGAAATTCAATCTAGTCCCTAGTGAATGTTGTAGGCTCTTCCAGAATTGTGATGTGAATCGCGGATCTCCATCAGATACAATAGAGACAGGGACACCATGTAATTTAACAATTTCCTTTATGTACAATACTGCTAGAATATCCACAGACCATCGACTCTTTATTGGTATGAAGTGTGCAGATTTAGTCAATCGATCTATGATTACCCATATGCCATCGTGTCCTCCTCTGGTCATAGGTAAACCTATAATGAAGTCCATCCCTATACTCTCCCATTTCCATTCTGGAATATCCAAGGGATGTAATTTACCTGCGGGTCTAAAATGTTCAGCTTTAACTTGTTGGCAGGTTAGACAACGAGACACGAAATCAGCTATCTCTCTCTTCATATTGGGCCACCAGAAACATCTTTTAAGATCTTGATACATCTTTGTACTTCCTAGATGAATGGAGTACTTGGACTTATGTGCTTCATCTAGGATTAGTTTCTTCATTGCCTCATGATCTGGTATACATATTCGGCCCTTAAATAGCAATCTTCCGTCATTGGAAATAGAAAAATCTGGCCTTTGTTCTATATTGGCCTTAATTTCTAGTAAAACCGGATCATCATCTTGTAACTTGACCAAATCCTCTATCAATGTAGGTTGAGCTCAGATATTAGCTAGGAAACAGTCTTCTTCCTTTATGTCAACATCTAAGTTCAACTGAGCAAATTGAGGAACAAGGTTAGTTACACTTATCATAAGACTTGATAGCATACCCATTGGTTTTCTACTGAGTGCATCTGCTACATCATTAGCTTTGCCAGGATGATACTGAATAGCAAAATCGAAGTCTTTGAGATATTCTAACCACCTCCTCTGCCTCATGTTAAGCTCCTTTTAAGAGAATAAGTATTTCAAGATCTTGTGGTCTGAGTAGACCGTAAACTTTTCTCCATAAAGATAATGATGCCAAATTTTCAAGGTGAAAATAACTGCTACCAATTCTAAATCATGCACATGATAGTTTTCCTCGTGCCGTTTCAGTTGTCTTGAAGAATAACAGATCACCTTTCCATTCTGCATGAGAACGCATCCTAAGCCAATGCCAGACGCATCCGTATACACTTCGAATCCACCACCCTGCATCGGTAGTGTTAGAATAGGAGCTGTTGTAAGGTGATTCTTAAGGTTTTGAAAACTCTTCTCACATTCCTCTGACCAGAAAAAAGGATTTTCTTTTCTCGTAAGTCTAGTTAAAGGAACCGTAATTTTTGAGAAGTCCTTAATGAATCTTCTATAATAACCAGCTAGACCCAGAAAGCTCCTTACTTCAGACACAGTCGTAGGCCGACTCCAATTCTTGACAGCTTCTACCTTAGAAGGATCCACAGCAATACCTTCTTTTGAAATAATGTGGCCTAGGAATGAGACTTCCTCGAGCCAGAATTCACACTTATTGAGTTTGGCATAATGCTTGTGTTCTCTAAGTGTTTGCAAAGCTATTTTCAAATGTTCTTCATGTTCTTCTTTTCTCTTGGAGTATATCAGGATATCATCGATGAAGACGACAATGAATCGATCCAGGTATGGCTGGAAGACATTGTTCATAAGTTGCATAAATGCTGCTGGGGCATTAGTTAACCCAAACGACATTACCATGAATTCATAGTGGCCACAACGACTTCGAAAAGCCGATTTATAAATATCTTCCTCTTTCATTCTAAGCTGATGATAACCTGATCTGAGGTCAATCTTATAAAAATATTCTGCTCCTGAAAGCTGATCGAAGAGCTCATCAATACGCGGCAATGGATACTTGTTTTTAATTGTCAGCTGATTCAGTCGCCGGTAATCGATGCATAGCCTGAGAGAACCATCCTTCTTCTTGACAAATAAAACCGGCGCACCCCAAGGGGATGTGCTAGGTCTGATGAAACCCTTGTCTAGTAGTTCCTGCAACTGCCTTTTCAGTTCCTTGAGTTCTATGGGGGACATCCTGTAAGGGGCTATAGAAACATGTGCTGCTCTTGGAATGAGTTCAATGGTAAAGTTTACTTCCCTCTCGGGCGGTAAACTAGGTAGTTCAGATGGGAACACGTCTAGGAACTCATTTGCAATAGGAATGTTTGCTAGGACAATTTCCTTAGATTCGGTGATAATGACTGAAGTAAGAAAAGCTTCACATCCTTGCGAGATAAGCTTGCAAGCGTGAAGAGAAGATATAATGGTAGGATGCTTCTTGTATTTGATGCCAAGAGAAGAAAATCTTGGAAGACCGGGCTTTCGAAAAGATATAATCCTATTTCGGCAATTGATATAAGCATCATGGTCTACAAGCCAATCCACCCCTAAAATGGCATCATAACCTTTCATGTCAAGGCACACGAGATTTGCGGGGAGATTGTGACCTTCTACTATCACTTCGCTATTAGGATAATACTCGGTGAGCTTGGTTCTAGATCCTAAAGGTGTAGTAATAGCAAGGTCTGAAGGTAAGGGGACTGATGCAATTGACAACATTTTTGCAAAGGTAGTGGAAATAAAAGAATGAGAGGCACCAGTATCAAATAGCACAAATGCAGGATGAGAACAAATTTGAAGAGTACCTTCCATAAACCCATCATCCCTGGGCGCTTCCTCTTCGTCTAGAATGGCAATGAGGCGAGCCTGCCCCTTGCGTCCTCCAGATGACTGGTCCTTCATAAGGGGGCAATCCGGCATGCGATGCTCTCTGCTCCCACAACGTAAACAAGCGCCGAGGCGCTTCCAACACTCCTCAGCCGAATGGCCGAATTTCTCACAGAAAGTGCAAGCCGTGACGGCATGTTCTTTCTCTTCCTTGACTTTCTTTTGCTTGTGGGAACTTCCACCGTTCCCACTCCTAGATCTTTTTTTATTATCACGGCTTTGGTAGGGTTCCGTGATATTAAATTTCTCCTTCTTATGACGCCGATCAGAACGTCGGCTTGACTCTTCTCCTTTCCCTTTTAACATCTCGACCTTTTCTAAGGTCCTTTCACACAAGTATGCCCGCTAGACCATCTTCGCATAAGTACGGATGTTTTGGGTCCCGAGCTCCTGAATGAAGCCGAGTCGTAACCCGTCCATAAACCGATTTGCCTTCAATAAATCGGTATTGATTAGATGTGATGCGTACGGTGCTAACCTTGAGAATTGTAGTTCATACTCTGCCACCGACATCATCCCTTGTCTAAGGGAGGGGAACTCCATGGCTTTCCTTTCCTTTACATGCTCGGAAAAATACTTGGTACGGAATAAAGTAAGAAAACCGTCCCATGTATGAGGTGCATCGGCCGGAGGTGCCAGAACTGACTTCCACCATGTACGGGCATCTTTATTTGGTTGAAATGTTGCTAGACGCACCTTCTCCTGATCAGTGCATTGAATACCGTCAAATATCTAATTCATCTCATCGATCCAATTTTCTGCCTCATCGGGATTTGAAGATCCATAGAATCGCGGAGGATTTAGACTCCGGAAGTTGCGATGTAGGTCACCAGCCCTTGCCCCTGCACCACCTTGTGCTATAGTTTGCAATGCCTGAGTGAGGCCGGCAACTGTTTGTTGCATACCGTCCCAATCTACTCGATGAGCCATTTGTAAAATAGGGTACTTGAGAGAGAAAAATAACAACTTGTTATTTCTCATGAAAATCAACCTTAAAGCAAATTAATTATCTTATCCCGGGCTCTACCCAATCCTCACATGGGTATGGAATTTCTTCCTTAGTTCATAGGTAGGGGTCCTTAAACCTTGGACTTATCCTATGACATGATTCCTTTCCCTAAGTCCTGAGACTTAGGCTCTGATACCAACTTAACTGTCACGCCCCGAGTCTTTATTATAGCGGAAGACTCGCTCGAGAAACGTGAACAGCCGGCATGGGAAGTCTCTTGCAAGCAAGAACGACCAGAGCGCGAGACAATCACACACATAAATGCAATTGCACAGAATTTAATCAAACTCCAACTTTATTTCATAAATGATCAAATTATTCCTTTACAATAATCACCTTTCATTCTACTAGACTCAAGAAATAAGAAAATTACATTGACTCAATCTAAACATTATAGACTTCCTAAGTCTTCGCTTGTAGCTTTACAAGAATTTCACTCACTTCCGGACTCGCCACTAGTATAGCCCGAATCCGAATCTGAACTACTTCCATCTCCTGAAAAATATTGGAAAATAGGTAATGAGCACACTTACCCAATAGGTATCTTCGCATCAACATGAAAGCACTATTAAAGTGATTAATATTTTTGCTCTAAAAAAATAAAGTAAAATCATGCAATACGATGATCACGCGATTAAACCATAGTAACGAGATAATCATGTAAGATAGAGTGAGCAAGAATGAACTTATCACGAATATAACAAGAACATGATATTGGCCTTTTCATGAACAAGAATGTAACGAGAATGCACTATCAAACCACATAATCAACACTCCAGCATTTTATGCTTATGAGCAAGTGCTTCGTGAATTTCTGTGGAATATCGAGCAAGAAAGTCATGTACAAGAACTTGATCATTATGCATCGCGTTGTGATTGTTCACTTCACGAGCCGTGGATAATTCACTTATTTATAAAGAAACTACCCCCAGCGCAATGCAACGCCAGTAGCATCATACCCCATGGTTTATAAAATAGTATGTTTCTGACAATCAGCCGAGGGGACTAGCATAGAGCCCTTGAACACAATCAGTGCTTGATCGCATCTTCAAGTATAAATCAAGCTCTTACCACGCATGATAATATAGTATGGCCAAGAATATAACAATATCAAATAATGAAAATCAATGTATGAACATGATGTGACACAACCTCGGACCTAATGCAAGCAAGCACAATCGCAATCTAAATGGGCCAATTTGGGCCGCCGCTCTCTCGTCGCTCACCCAAGCCCGGGGTAACTTGGCAATGCCAAGGTGAGGTTGAGGGGTTGGGCCCTTGCTGGTAGAGGGCCAGCAAGGCCAAGATTTGATTCCCAATGGATTTGGAAGCCCAATTCAATGGGGCCGACGAAGTGCCGAAGGCACCGGTTGCACTCTTCCCACGGTGATCACTCAAGGCAATGGGGCTTGAGGATCGGGCTCTCACTCGCATAACCAGCAGAATTCGAACTAATATTGAAAGACAAGCACTAAGTGGAGTGAAGGTTTGAGCACTTACTCGACCGGTTTGAAGAAACCGGTCCCGGTCGGAGACGAGGGCGAGCGGGGAGGCGAGTGGATCCCCACACGCCGCGGCGGTGTCGCTTGACCTGCCCAAACAAATTACACCACTACACCTCTCGCAGGAGGGGGAACTTGGGGTGGGGGTTAATGATATTACATCAATACTACCTCCACGCAGGGAGGGGCCTTCAGCCGGCCAAGCGGGGTGGGGAAACCAAAGCAAAGAACGAGGAACAAGGGTGGACGCCGAATCTGCCTGCTGTCTATGAACCAGGACAGAGGGTCGTTGTTGCTATTGTAGATCTTGCTCAGGAATTTCTCTGATAGCAAGACCAGCGGTGAAATCTTCGTAACAGGAAGGGGAATGCGTCAGAATTTTTGTAAATTCTTCTGGAGTCGCTGCAGGTCAGGGTAGGAGCTTGAACAGGGCCTCTATTTCTCGGATTAGCAGGGGCAGGTCACCAACAGTAGGATGCAGAGGCTGTCCTGGCCTCTCCCGAACTCCAAATTTGATGCCGTCAGCTCCGTTAGAACCGTGGGTGAGTCCTCTTTGCAGAAAAAGAAACGGGGACACCAGAAGAAAAGGAGACGATCTGTGGAGCCAGAAGAGTGAGGAGGTGTCGATGCAGACTGGGGAAGGCAGAGCCGCGTAACCATAGAAGAAAATTGGTAACTTCTGTTCCCTGATGCTGAATGGGCTTCCGCTTCTTGATTCTGAAATTAGACAGGCCGATGAAGAACTTGAAGAAGAACTTGAGGACTGATTCCTTCGGGATTCGTCGTGGCAGAGCTTCTAATCTGGCTCAGGTCCTCAGCCGAGACAGAACCGCGCAGCTGTGGGAGAATGGACCTCCTGGACGACTCGGAGATCGGAAGAAGACGAAACCACTTCGGTTGTGAAGGCGACTGCCAGACGCTTCCGATGTTGGCTCTTGGGTCTTAAAACTCATCCGGAGGAGGTCGTGGTGGCTGCTGTAAGTTGCTGGTCTGCTGTAGATCTTCAGTTGAGAGCTGTAGGTTGATGATGATGGGGGGGAATGGGGTATATGGGAGGGGAAATGGGGGTGGATGAGTGTGGGGAAAGCCCGGGCTGTGAGGGGTCTAGGAGGGGGTGTTCTAAGGTGGGAGAAGGGAAGAATGGGGTCTGGAAGGGGGTCTAACAGGTGGTGGGAGGAGGAGCTACGAATTTCGGAAGGTGGGTGAGAGGAGAAAGTGAGGGGGGGGGGCACAAGTGAGTGGAGGGAAGGGTGGATTTCAAATTTGAAATGGCCTTGGAAGTTGTGGGGTTGTGTGGGGAAGGGGTTGATTGTGTTGGAATGGGGAAAGTGGTGTTGGAATGTGGAAGATGGTGTTGGAATGGTGAGGGATCTTCTTGGGACTAGGGGGGTGGAGTAATGGAGGCCATGGGGAAGTGGAGGGCTTTAATGATGGTAGGTGGGGGTTGAGGTGGTTGGGAAGGGAGGAGAGAGAAGAAAATTTGAATTTGGGTGTTGAGGAGAGAGAAAGTGGAGTAAAAAAAGAGGGATTAAGAGAGGGAAGGGTGGGGAATCTCTCCCCTAGGGTTTCTCACCCAAAGAATATTGGAATCACTCCACTAAACTAAACTTTGGACTCTCAAATGGCATTTTTTTCATTGATTGATTCATTACCTCCAAATGAAGGAAATGGGGCCCTATATATAGGAAACCCACATTTTACAATAAGACCCTGACAAAAGACTCATTGACAAATAACCGAAGGGGTAGGGGAGCTCATTGGGCCAAGCCCGAAGAAATGGGCCCAATTAGCACATTACACACTCTAATGACACTCAAACATAGGAAAATAAATGCAAGACCTAGGGACATGACTCAAATAAAATGTAAATTACATCAAATGACTCAAGTAAAATTACATAGGACTCAAAATTAAATGACTAAACCATGCCGGATGCAACCGGGGCGAGGAGACGAGCTGTGAAGGTGGGCATGGGAGGTGATGTCCCCATCAGAACGCTGCAATTAAATATGAGGAATTCAAGAATGACATTAAACAAGGTTATGCTCATAAAATAAATTGACAGCATAACGGTACATTCTTTTCTCTTTCCAATCCTTATATTAAGTTTCTTGATTAATATTATAAGTTCTAGACTATCATTAATTCATCTAGAACCTTGGGAATATCAACCCTTGGGTCAAACCTTGGGTTAAGTACTTAAGCAATGTGACGGTCGTTCTCTGGGCCGTTACATCAAGTAACGCTCCAGTAGAGGGCCGTTAAAATGATCAGAGTCCAGAACTATCAAAATAGACTCAGAGAAATGTGACGGTCATGCAATGGGCCGTTACATGATTCTGACGGTCCAATGTAAGGCCGTTACATTACTAGATCTAGAAAACAATGATAGTGTATTCTAGTTAATGGGATTTAATGGTACAACCAACTCAGCGTCCTAGTGGGAATCCAGGCTCGCGGAGAATTACGGAGGCCTTGAAACAAGATTTCCTAGTCCATTGGAAGGAATATCTAATAGAGAGGTCCTCATGTCCAAGAATATGTTCCTATAGTGAAAAATGTGAACTAATGGTCAACATACCGGAGTATGTGCCATGTACTTATAGAAATGACTCTATTGATAGAGGAAGAATATATATAGATATATATATCGATGTGAAGTCATGATAAAAACTCTATCAATACATCATTCAAAATCATGTTTCTAATTACAAAACTATAGAGTTTGGGCTCATGAAATTAACATAACTTAAAGTAATAGTGAGATACCGAAACATGCAATACCTATCATGAATGATTAAATAATCTCAAAGTCACGTAATCAGGTTAACACTTAGGTAACTTGGCCTAATAATAAGTAAATTTGGCAAGTTTCCAATCTGTCTTGAGTTGACAGTACACAGGCACCTGACAGTCTAGCGAAGGCGCGTCACAGGGAGTGTGACGGTCTATCAAGCAACCGTTACAGAATGTAACGCTCCTGCATAGATGCGTCAGAGTCAACAGAGAAATCAATAGGCAATCAGGGACTATGACGGTCCATCGTATGGCCGTTACTTGAGTGTGACGGTCCTACTATGGTGTGTTACAGTATCTGCTGACAGAAAATGATATGAAACCTAAGAGATCAACTCATATCATGTCTAAATCAAATACCATGTCTATTCTAGGCATGATAACGAAGTATAGGCTATCTATATGCATGGGTTTCAGTGAATAGATAAGATAACTTCTTTTATTTCTTTTTAAGGCAAAGAGATGTATGACATGCATGGAATTATGAAAACATGAAATTGATGATCTATGATGCATGAAATTCAGTCAAATCAGAGGGCTTTTAGTCCTATCAAGATGTTTTTGCCGTTCATGAGATGACCTACCTCTTAGCTTGGCTTTAAACTTCCAATTTAGGGTTTGAAAAACGTGCCCTAGCTCTCCTTTTCCTGTGACTTTTCAGCAACTTCATTGGGCTGTAACTCCATGACCTCTTGACCTAAAGATGTGAAATTTGGAGAGGAGTTAGTCTAAAGTTTTATAAAAAAATACTTCTAAAGAACTTACTCGAGATTATGACTCCATACATTGATTCCACGCGGGCAAAAGTAAGGGTCGCACAGTTCAGAACTAGGTCCTATTTATAGGGTTTTTGGCTAGGGTTTGAAGATTAGATCGATTCTAGAGTCCTTAATCTGCTAAAACCTGATCTCTAAGAGTCCTTAGTAATGTTATAACTCTTCCCAAGTTGATCCCTAGTGGATAAGATCATCAAGTTTCCATCTTTTATAACTTCTTCCTCTTACGGAATCTGTAGAGTGTAACGGTCGAACGCAGGCGCGTTAGGTGAATGTGACGGTCTCGCGATAGACCGTTACAGTCAACGTATGCAGAGTTCTAAATTAATAAAACTCATTTATTCATTTATCCATATAATTATCTTAGATAATTAGTCTTTATCCTTAAAATCCGTAAATAAGCTAAATAACCTTCTAGAACATGGGCCAAACTTAATGGGCTTGGTCCTTAAACCTTTTAGATGATGTGTAAATAGGCTTGGTAAATTTTTTAACCTAATTGGGCCTTATAATGACTTATTAGTCTCAGAATCCATTTATTAATATATTTAGGCATTTATAAATTTTATAAAATTATTTATATAAATTCTAGGGCACTACAACCCAAGTCTCCCTTCCTCTGAAACCCAGAGGGAAACCACAAGTGACACCCCGCCACTTGCAAACCGGAGACACAGTCTCCCTACTCCTGAGACCACAGGAGGAACCCGACCTCAAACTAGAGGATCGGAAGAACAAAGTGGAAACGAATAAATAAAAGAAAAACAAATAGAATGTCGCTCCAAAGAGCAAGATGGCTCTAGATTTGATCCACGATACCAATCTTTCAAACAGATCTTCAGGGAAAGCTCTCTCCTCTTCTCTTCTCAGCCTCTAGCTCTCTCTTCACTTCTCAACTCTCTCGCTTTCTCTTCTTTCTTCTCTTCTTCTCTCTGGCGGCACACTCCTTCTTCTATTTTCCACTTCTCTCAGCAGCAACTTCTTTCTTGAACTCTACACTTCTCCTGTCTCTCCTCTGATCTCTTCAGTTCGTATTCTTCTATCTTCTTTTATCCCCCCCTTTTTTTTCTTTTTCTCAGTACTCCTTATCGCAGAATAAGGGTTATATATATATATATATATATATCTTCAGGCTGGGACCCACGAGCTCACACACGGGGCGTGTGGAGGGAACACTCCCGCCAAGAAACTTCTGGAATGTCTTAGCCACATGTTAGGATCTGGACGAATGAGAATCCACGTGGCAGTTCGTTTTAGGGACGGTCCACCTTGGATCACGTGCCCTCCTTAACTATCACAAGCTGTTGTCCTGTTAGTCCATCAAGACATAAGATAGTCAGGCATTTATGAAGATTGTATAGACTTGATGAGGCATTAAGGTAGACGTGCATGGACTCAATATATCATAAGTACACATATGCACGGACTTAACGTTCACATAGTAAACTTATGCACAGACTACGTGTGAGTGTAATCAAGGAGTGCACCGAGTTGGTGTGGACAAACTACAGATTCTGCACTGACTCAATGTGCCGAGAGCTATCTTGCACAGACTCTGCGCATGCAAGAAGCAAGAGTTGCATAGACTCTGTTATGCATCATGCGAGATATGCACAGACATAAAATGCAGCGTGCCTTAACTGCAGAGACTCGAGACCCATTAATCTCTTATGCACAGACTTGCCAACGTAATGTGCACAGACTTTATGTGCGTGGTGTAAGAGTTGCACCGACTCGAATGCGTGCGACAACACTTGTTGCACCGACTAGATCTATGCAAAGACAATCACTGCAACGACTTAGTCGCGTGCAGCAACAAATGTTGCACCTACTTACATGCTTGCAGCCATGAGAGTTGCATAGACGTGAAGAAGCTCGACTCACAAATATGCACAAGACACACTGTGAAGATGCACCGATGCAAAGTGCCTTGGTCAAGGTATGCACCGACTATAACTCTATCGACTCATGACATCAATAGACCTAAACAAGTGCGCTACAGTGCATTGCACCGACTTGAATCTACGCAATGCGCAGAGACTTCGTAAAGCATGCACAGACTTGGATGAAGTGTTACAGGAACTATCACCGACTTTGCTACCTACCAACCACAATGTGCATGGACCTTATTGTGCAAAGTGCAAGGAGTTGCATGGACCTATATATATGTATGAGCATGGAATGCACCGACCCAATCCTTGAGACACAAAATAGCACCGACCTCAAATGTTCATGAGAACAGTAAAATGCATGGACTTTTCTAACACATATGAAGACTAGCATTGACCTTAACACATTCATCAACATTTCTGTACAAACATTAACATATGCACAGATCTGAGATTGGGCAGAGCATTACCTGATCTGACTGTGCATTGACCTTACCTGACAGTGAGTTTACTTCCTTTTCATGACCCGAGAGTCATTTTTTAACATGTTCTGACATTTTCTCATAACACATCAGGATTATATCATCAAGGATGTACATATAAACATAATGAGACATAATATTTGTCATCATCAAAACTCCAGAACCACAAGGGACATAACATATCTAACCTATCAGACCAGTCTTTTCTATTAGGTTGAACTATTTTATACACGATGTTCTTAATCTCCCTATTAGAAACCTCAACTTGGCCACTAGTTTGGGGATGATAGGGGGTAGCGAGCTTGTGAGTGATACCATATTTTCTGAGTAGAGCTCGAAACTGAGAATGCATAAAATGAGAATCCCCATCACTAATCATAGCCCTAGGACATCCAAATCTAGAGAAAATTTTTTCTTCACAAATTTTATTACCACCTTATGATCATTTGTCCTTGTGGCTATAGCTTCAATCCATTTTGAAACATAATCGACTGCCACCAAGATGTATTCATTGCCAAAGGATGGTGGAAACGGTCCCATGATGTCAATACCCCAAACATCAAAAATTTTCACAACCAGAATGGGATTCAGCAGCATCATATCTCTCTTTGAAGTATTACCCACGGCTTGACACCTTAAAGATGTTTTACAAAATTCATAAGCATCCTTAAATAAAGTGGGCCAATAAAATCCACTTTGTAATACCTTAGCCATAGTTTTTTTACCTGGGAAGTGTCCCCCACATGCAAGATTACGATAAAAATTTAAAACAGATTGTTGCTCCTCTTCGGGGACACATCTTCTTATGATATGATCAGGACCCATGTGAAATAGCTCTGGGTCCTCCCAAAAATAGTGCTTGACCTTAGAAAAGAAGTGATCATTTTCTATCTAGTCCACCCTCTCGGGATTTGTCCTACTGCCAAGTAGTTGACTATGTGAGCGTACCAGGGGGTTGAAGAGTGAGAAACAGCAAGCAGATGCTCGTGAGGAAAGGAATCTGACATGGGAGCGCTTTCGGGTATCACTATTCTCGACAAATGATCAGCAACGACATTTTTTAACCCTGACTTATCCTTAATTTCCAGATCAAACTCTTCCAATAATAGAATCCATCGAATCAAATGGGGTTTAACATCTTTCTTTTTGAGCAAATACGTCAAAGTAGCGTGAATAAACAATAACTTTCACCCCTAAAAGATATGAACGGAATTTCTCCAGGGCAAACACAATAGCCAAAAGTTCTTTTTCCGTGGTTGTGTAGTTCATATGTGCATCAACGAGGGTGCGGCTCGTATAATAGATTACCACGGGTTTCCTATCAATTCTCTGACCTAGGACAGCTCCTATTGCGTAATCTGAAGCATCACACATTATTTCGAATGATAACGACCAATCAGGAGACTAAAGAATTGGGGCTTGAGTTAAGGTCACTTTTAAAGAATGAAATGCTTCTAAACAAGAATCATCAAGATTGAAAGGAGTGTCCTTGGATAACAACTGAGTAAGCGGACGATCAATGGTAGAGAAGTTCTTAATGAATCTTCTATAGAAATGTGCATGGCCGAGAAAAGAACAGATTTGCTTGACAAACGAAGGGGGAGGTAGATTAGAAATCAGATCAACCTTAGCCTTATCTACCTCTATTTGTTATGACCGCTAAATGGGCAGTACCCAAACAGGTATAATTCGGACCCATAAGACTCAATGGGCCAGAAATCTAGACTGATTAATTAAGAATCCTTAGAAAACCCGTAACATAACATAGGAAGATCAGAAAAGGAAGAAACTGGGCTCGTTAGAAAGCTTGGGCCATTAGCCCAGACTCCTATGTTGCGGAGGAAGCCCAATTCACACCAGAACTTGGGCCCAGAGCCCTTTGGCTGACAGCTATCACGAAGGGGTGTGACTGTTGGGGAAATTCGAAGGTAATTAATGGAAAATTCATAACTTCGCATGTGGTTAATGAAATGACCGTAAACCAGGGCCAAAATTTTGAGTAAGATGTTAGCCACAACTTCTATAATGGGGTCGAGGCCCAATGTGGACTAGATAATAGAGTTGTGCACAGATTACCTTGGGCTACCGAAAGGTCACAATTTGAATAAGGGATAATAAATGATAAAGTTTTAAAAATCATAACTCGGGGTAGGGATACTAAAATGCGATGAAACCATGACCCAAAGTTAGATATGGAAGCCCTCTTGATTTCATCTGAAGACATCTGAATCCAAATCCCAACAGGAGAGCGCGCCACTCGCATTTATGACCAGGTAGACGAAGGGTCGCGACTGAAACAGAGGAGGAATAATGTTAATATTATGAAAATCATAACTCACGCTAGCGTTGATGAAATTTGATGAAACTATGACTGAAAGTTAGATCTGGAAGTTCTCTTTATTTCATATGAAGACTTCCCAACCTAAATCCTATCAGAAAAGTGTGCCCGTTCATATCTTTGATCGGGTAGACGAACGGTCACCTCCGTTCAAACCAAAGGGGTGCTTAGCATTGACCCCCGCTTTAAGCCAGCGACCTTTGGGCTAGGCTGAGCCTTACTAGATGTGGGAAAAGGCCTTGGGAGGATTGAAAAACCTATTTAAGGAGTGGGTTCCAAGAGGGATCAGCTTTTAGCAACACCTATCCTCAACATCCACCACTTGCGGTCTCACTTGGGAGAGAAGCGAGGCGAGGGACCTTGGCCTTGCAAGGGGGGGGGGGGGACCTGCAGTTCCTAGGACGGCGAGCGGGGGTCAGGGGTGTGGATCTCATCCTCGAATCGAAGGGTAAAGCTGAGGTGGATATGGGGTGTGGATATTATCCCCAGATCGTCGGTTAACATCTCAAAGGTAGGCACCTAACCTCAAACTTTAGGGGTCGATGATGTATTAGAATGATTAAAAAATATATTTTCTACACTTTAATATTGGGATTAAGGGCATGTGGGGACCACCATCATGTTCATTCGGATTCTGTGTTTCACTAAGTTCTCTTGGGTTTCATAAGTTCCCACAGCCCCTAGGTAGGTCAGTAGTGTCTCAGAACAGAACATTTGATTAAGTCCTAGTAAGGTCAGTGCATGTTTTGCCCATGCCAAAACAAAGTCAGTGCATGTTTTGCCCAGGCCAAAGTAAGGTCAGTGCATGTTTTTTCCCAAACCATAGTAAGGCCGGTGCATATTTTGCCCAGGCCAAAAATAAGGTCAATGCATGTTTTGCCCAGGCCAAAATATGGTCAGTGCATGTTTTGCCCAGGTCAAAAATAAGGTCAGTGCATGTTTTGCTCGAGCCAAAATAAGCTCAGTGCATGTTTTGCCCAGGCCAAAGTAAGGTCAGTGCATGTTTTGGCCTGGCCAAAATAAGGTCAGTGCATGTTTTGCCCTGGCCAAAGTAAGGTCAGCGCATGTTTTTGCCCAAGCCACAATAAGGTCAGTGCATGTTTGGTCCAAGCATCACTAAGGCAGTGCATGTTTGGTACAAGCATAACTAAGGTCGGTGCAGATTTGTTCCATGCATAGGTAAGGTTGGTTCATGTTTGGACCAAGCATAACTAAGGTCAGTGCACATTTGGTCCATGCATAGGTAAGGTCGGTGCACGTGCTGCACAGACTTAGGTAAGGCCGGTGCACCTGTGGGTCTGTCCAGATTTCCAAAAACACAGAAAATGAGAGTTTTGGAAGGGCATTTTATTTCATAAAAATATGTAAAAAATAGAAAATGGTAGAAGGATAAGTTAGTAACCCACTATAAAAGTTTCATGTATCCAGAAATTCTGTACTTTCAGATATATGTCATTTTCTATGCATGTGTAACGTAGAAGGATGAACCTGTACTTTCATATAGTAACCTGAACATGACTACGGGTGTGTTTAGCCATCTTATTCTATTAGCAGCATATCTATGAGCATGAGTAACACATTAGAAGCATGACTATGAGTATGTGTATCCCCTAAGATCATGAGAATATGTTTTATGAGCATCGTGCTAGTAATATCAAGTAAGAATATGTATGCCATGAAGGGAAAACAACAGCATTCTGTGAGGTTGGACTTCGGTCCCTTCTGCGGGACAGCGATATGTAATGCCGCGGAAGTAAAAGATCCTAGGGGATGGTGATACATAATGCCACTGGGCCACAAGAATCTTGGTGGGAGTTCGCTCTTGGGTCTGCGCAGTACTCTTTCGTTCGTTGTGTGTGTGGGCCTTTTGTGTTTGCGGCAGCTGTCCGGTTCCGTGAATGACAATATTATGAACTCTCATAAAATGTGATAATAGGAATTGTTCTTATACTGAGGTCTTGCTGCATGCATGGGTGTTTATACTAGTTAAAGAATCTATAGTTTTCTTGTTGAGTTATTTTAAGTAGATGATATAAAATGAACTATGCTACTGTTAACATCAGGAAAATGCATATAAATGATTATATAGATGCAAAGTTGATCCTAGTTTGTTAGGATACCTACTGAGCGTCACACTCACCCAAGTGACACACATTTTTTAGGAAATATAGAGGAGGAGGTTGAGGTGGAGGTAGTAGCAAAGGAATAGAGTTAGCACCGTTCGTATGGGTATGTTGCTGTCAAATGTTTTGCTATATGTAGGGTGTGGGGTGAAAAGCGCATGTGGGCTCATGTGTAATCTGGAACATGAACCTGTACTCCTTTTGGAGATTATGAATGGTTGAGATGCTTATCTACCTTTCTTGTAACCTGTGGTTTCTCTCTCATGTGAATGTATGTATGTTACATAATATTGTGCTTCCGCGATACGTACGAAGTGATTGCTTCAGGGTCCGATAAAAAAAAATATTCCCAAAAATTTGGGGATCGGATCCCGGGGAATTACAACGTGGTATCAGAGCATGAGAGACAAACCATGGTTAGAGCCATTCCAGATGTTCCATAGTGGAAGAAGTGATAGGTCAGAGTGGGGAAAGGGTAGAGTATGTTTGAAACCATGTAAACCCTCTCACTCAAACTATTGTATGTTTTTCAGAACCATGCCGCCAAGAAGGTAAAGAGATCTTCCCCAGGCAGATGAGAGGGGATCAGGGGTAGATGACCCAAATGGGGCACATGACGGGGCTGTCCATGCCCCTGCAGTTGGCGGTGGGCAGGTGCCCAATGCGGGAGTCAACCTGGAAGGGTTCATGCTGAGCTTCCAAGGGTTGTTGCAGGCCATGCAACAATAAATGCTGCAGCAGCCCGCAGCCGCACCACGTCACGACCTGCCAGCACTTGATCGGTTCTTGAGGTTGGCGCCTCCTATCATTAAGGGGGAGAACCGTCCAGAGGTGGCTGAGTCAGGGCTCAGTGAAATGGAAAAGAAGTTCTGTGCAATGCGGTGTCCCGAAGAAGATAAGGTGAAGTTGGCGGCGTATGTTCTGCAAGACCAGATTGACTTGTGGTGGAAGGCCAAGATGCGGACCACCTTCACTGACTACCATGATGGTGACGTACTATGGGATGAGTTCTTGGCTATCTTCCGAGATAAGTATTTTCCAGAACATGCGCGAGACGCAAAGGAGCAAGAATTTCTGAGTCTCGAGCAAGGGAGCATGTCGGTGGCCGACTACGAGGCCAAGTTTTCAGATCTGGGCCAATATGCTCTGCACATATTCGATGACGCACGTCGGAAGGTGAAGAAATTTGTCAATGGGCTACGCAGCAATGTCCGACGCTATGTTGCTACCCAAGACCCTGGCTCCTACCCAACGGCGTTGAGTCTTGCTCATCTAGCTGAGCAAGAAAATATATGGTAAGCACCGAAGCCATAAAAGTTAGAAGATATATAAGGGTAATTCCTAACCAATGTTCATTTATAGGTTCGTCGAGGAGCAGAAGTCATTGGGCAAGAGACCTATGCAGGCCAGAGGGAGGCAAGACAAGGAAAAGGTGGCGCGCCAAGAACTGGTTCCGAAGGGCGGGCCGGGGATTCCGTTTTATATCTAGTGTGGGCGATACCATCGGGGATAGGAATGCTGGAGGACTGAAGGCAAGTGTTATGAATGCGGCGAGGGTGGACACTTTGTGAAGAACTGTCCCAAGAAGGCTCAGCAAAAGCCATTTTCTCCACAAGAGAAGATTCAATACAAAGTGTGAGTCTATGCGCTAATGCAAGAAGAGGCAGACAATACCCCAGCCGTGGCTGAAGGTACGCTTCTTGTGGATAATGTTTATGCAAAGGTCTTCTTTGACCCGGGGGCTACACACACATTCATATCCACCAGTTTTGCCAACCAACTAAAGAACCTACCCCAAGCCACATTCTTCGGTGAAATTATAGTTAGCACACCAACTGGGAAACAAGTCCACACCAAGCTTGTCATCCCCACTATAGAAGTCAACATCAATGTGAGGATATTGTTGGCGAAGCATACATCCTAGATATGAATGACTTTGACCTCATACTAGGGATGGACTTGTTAGACAAACACTGCGCTCTCTTGGACTGCCATCGGAAGAGAGTGATTTTTCAAAAACTGGGGAAGGAGACATTTTTCTTTCAATGCCCTAAGGACAAGTCGGGAAGAATGATGGTATTAGCCATCTGGGCCTCCAAGCTGATCAGCAGAGGATGCGACTATTTCTTAGCCAGTGTGGTACTTGAAGAAGGCTCCGTCAAGATTTTGGAAGACTTGGACATAGTTTGAGACTTTCTTTATGTGTTTCCCGAGGATCTACCAGGACTACCACCAGCTCGAGAGACAGAGTTTTCTATTGAGCTAGTACCAGGCACCACACCCATCTCTGTTCCACCATATCAAATGGCTCCGGTAGAACATGCTGAACTCAGGAAGCAATTGCAAGAGTTGCTAGACAAAGGCTTCATCCGGCCCAGTATGTCCCCGCGGGGAGCACCAGTCTTGTTCGTGCAGAAGAAGGATGGGACCTTGCGGCTGTGCATTGATTACCGCAAGCTTAACCAGGTCACCATAAAGAACAAGTACCCTCTACCGAGGATTGAGTTGTTTGACCAATTATCATCTACCAAAGTCTTCTCCAAGATTGATCCGAGGACAGGTTATCACCAGATCAGAATCAAGCCCGAGGATGTGCCAAAGTAGGCCTTTAGGACTCGGTATGGTCACTATGAGTTCTTAGTAGTACCATTCGGGTTGACTAATGCATTGGTTGTATTCATGGAACAGATGAAGCAGATTTTCCACCCCTATCTAGATCAGTTTGTCGTGGTCTTTATAGACGACATCTTGATATATTCCGCCAGTCAAGAGGAGCATCGGCAGCACTTGAGAGTGGTTCTGCAGACCCTCAGGGAGAACAAATTCTTCGCCAAGTTCAGCAAATGTGAATTCTGGCTAGATCGGGTTATGTTTCTCGGGCATGTTATATCCGAGAATGGCATATCGGTGGACCCTAGCAAGGTGGAAGCAGTGACAAAATGGGAAGCACCGAAGATAGTCATAGAGATTAGGAGCTTCCTTGGACTGGCCAGGTATTATCATCGGTTCATCGAAGGTTTCTCCACCATTACAGCCCCAATGACTAAGCTGACCAAGAAGGGAGCAAAGCTTATCTGGTCAAGGGAGTGTGAAGATAGCTTCCAGATGCTCAAGGCAAAATTGATTACGGCCCTGGTGTTGGCACTCCCTCGAAGGGGCGACGGCTTCACTGTCGACACAGATGCCTCTAGAATCGGCCTCCGTTGCGTACTGATGCAAAATGGCCTGGTGATCGCCTATGCCTCAAGACAGCTAAAGAACCATGAAAGGAACTACTCCACTCATGACCTGATAGTGGCAGTAGTGGTCCACGCATTGCCTATCTGGAGGCACTATTTATATGGGGTTTGGTTTAAGGTCTTCACCGACCATCAGAGTCTCAAGTACATATTCACCCAGAAGGAACTTAATTTGAGGCAAAAGAGATGGGTCGAGCTATTGAAGGACTATGACTTTACCTTACAATACCATCCGAGCAAGGCGAATGTGGTGGCAGATGCTCTCAGTCGAAAGTTGATGGCGCTGAGTTTGCATCGAGAGTTGGATATGATGGAGGGAGTGATCGAATCACGACCCGAGAAAAGCAAGCAGTTTGGTCTCCTAGATGGGTTTTCGGCAAGACCTGCATACTTAGATAGAATTGCTGAGGCACAAAGGCAGAACATGGCATTGCAGAGACAACTGAACAATGAAGACTTCCAAATGGGAATTGATGGATTGATTGCATTCTGAGGAAGGATTTGTGTACCGACGATGTGGAGATGAAGAAGGACTTAATGTGAGAGGCTCATGGGTCAAAATTTTCCATCCATCTTGGAAGCACCAAAATGTTCCAAGATATGAAAAGGATGTATTGGTGGCCAGGAATGAAGCGAGACATTGTAGAGTTCGTATCCAAATGCCTCAATTGTCAGCAGGTAAAAATTGAGCACCAAAGACCTGGCGGTCCTCTCCAAACCATTGAAATAGCCCAATGGAAATGGGAACAAATCACCAAGGACTTTGTGTCTGGACTACCCATGACCAGAAGAAGGCATGACACAATCTGGGTAATTGTGGACAGGTTCACAAAAACTGCACACTTCTTGCCCGTCAACAAGCAAACTCCAATCGAATCCTTAGCGAAATTATTCATCGACGAGATTATTCGGTTGCATGGTGCACCTGTGTCCATAATTTCTGATCAGGACCCTCGATTCACTGCGAGGTTCTGGAAGAGTTTGCAACAGGCTATGGGGAGAGAGTTGCGGCTCAGCTCGGCCTTTCATCCTCAGACCGATGGGCAATCTGAGCGTACCATCCAAACTCTAGAAGATATGCTGAGGGCATGTAGTATTGAATGGAGAGGAAACTGGGACGATCACTTACCCCTGATAGAGTTTGCATACAACAATAGTTACCACTCCACCATCGGAATGGCACCTTATGAGGCACTCTATCGGCGGCCATGTAGGTCACCAGTATGCTAGTATGAAACTGGAGAGAAGCAGATATTTAGACCATAATTGGTGCAAGACTGCTCAGAGAAGATATCCATGATCCGACAACGACTCCTCATAGCCTACAGCCGACAGATTAGTTATGCAGACCAGCGGCGAAGAGAGTTGACATTTGCGAAACGAGACCATGTATTCCTAAAGGTGTCTCCTACCAAGGGAGTCATGCGATTTGGGAAGAAGGGCAAGCCCAGTCCCAGGTATATCGGGCCTTTTGAGATTCTGCAAAGGGTCAGCGAGGTGGCTTATCGACTTGCACTCCCACCCGCTCTGGCACATGTGCATCCTGTCTTCCACGTCTCCATGCTTAGGGGATATGTCCAAGATGCCTCGCATGTGATAGAATACAAGCCCGTGGAAGTTCGAGCAGATATATCTTATGTGGAGCAGCCCATCAAGATCATCGACCGGAAGGAATAGGTATTGAGGAATCAAACCATCCGGCTAGTGAAAGTCTTATGGAGGAATTCTCATTCCGAAGAAGCAAATTGGGAGCCGGAGGACAAGATGCGCCAAGAATACCCCCAACTATTCGGTGATCAATTTTTCTTTAAAGAGAAGTTTTCTTCATTCTTTCAACTCAATTTAGAGGATGATATTATTCTAAGGGGGAGAGGATGTTATGACTTCTAAATGGGCTATAGCCAATCGGGTATAATTCGGACCTATAAGACTCAATGGGCCGAAAATCTGCACTGATTAATTAAGAATCCTTAGAAAACCCGTAACTTAACATAGGAAGATCAGAAAAGGATGAAACCAGGCTCGTTAAAAAGCTTGGGCCCTTAGCCCAAACTCCTCTATTGGGGAGGAAGCCCAATTCACACCAGAACTTGGGCCCAAAGCCAATTGGCTGACAGCTATCGCGAAGGGGTGTGATGATTGTTGGGGAAATTCGAAGGTAATTAATAGAAAATTCAAAACTTCGCTTGTAGTTAATGAAATGACCTGAAACTAAGGCCAAACTTCTGAGTAGGATGTTAGCCACAACTTCTATGATGGGGTCGAGGTCCAATGCAGACTGGATAATAGAGTTATGCATAGATTACCTCGGGCTACCGAAAAGTCACAATTTAAATAAGGGAGAATACATGATTAAATTGCAAAAATCATAACACAGGCAAGGGATACTGAAATTTGATGAAACCTTGACCCAAAGTTAGATATGGAAAATCTCTTGATTTCATTTGAAGACATCTAAATCCAAATCCCAATAGGAGAGCGCGCCCACTCGCATTTATGACCAGGTAGACGAAGGGTTGTGACTGAAATAGAGGAGGAATAATGTTAATATTGCAAAAATCATAACTCACGCTCATTTTGATAAAATTTGATGAAACCACAACTGAAAGTTAGATCTGGAGGTGCGATTTATTTCATATGAAGACATCCCAACCTAAATCATATCCAAAAAGCGCGCCCATTCATATCTTTGACCGGGTAGACGAAGGGTCACCTCTGTTCAAACCAAAGGGGTGCTTAGCATTGACCCCCTCTTTAAACCAGCAACCTTTGGGCTAGGATGAGCCTTATTAGACGTGGGAAAAGGCCTTGGGAGGCTTGAAAAAACAATATAAGGAGTGGGTTCCAAGAGGGATAAGCTTTTAGCAACACCTATCCTCAACATCCCCCACCTGTGGTCTCACTTGGGAGAGAAGAGAGGCGAGGGACCTTGGCCCTGCGAGGGGGGGGGGGGCGAACTTGCAGTTCCTAGGATGACGAGCGGGGGTTTGGGGTGTAGATCTCATCCCCAGATCGAAGGGTAAAGCTAAGGTGGATCTGGGGTGTGGATATTATCCCTGGATCGCCGGTTAACATCTCAAAGGTAAGCACCTATCCTCAAACTTTAGTGGTCGACGATGTATTAGAATGATTAAAAAATATATTTTCTACACTCTAAAAGAGGGATTAAGGGCATGTGGGGACCACCATCATGTTCATTCAGATTCTATCTTTCATTAAGTTCTCTTGGGTTTCATAAGTTCCCACAGCCTCTAGGTAGGTTAGTAGTGTCTCAGAACAGAACAATTGATTAAGTCCTAGTAAGGTCAATGCATGTTTTGCCCGGGCCAAAATAAGGTCAATGCATGTTTTGCCCAGGCTAAAGTAAGGTCGGTGCATATTTTTGCCCAAACCATAGTAAGGTCGGTGCATGTTTTGCCCAGGCCAAAAATAAGGTCAGTGCATGTTTTGCCCAGGCTAAATTAAGGTCAGTGCATGTTTTGCCCAGGCTAAAGTAAGGTCAGTGCATGTTTTACCTAGTCCAAAATAAGGTCAGTGCATGTTTTGTCCAGGTCAAAGTAAGGTCGGTGCATGTTTTTTCCCAAGCCACAATAAGGTCAGTGCATGTTTGGTCCAAGCATCACTAAGGTCAGTGCATGTTTGGTCCAAGCCTAACTAAGGTCGGTGCACATTTGGTCCATGCATAGGTAAGGTCGGTGCATGTTTGGCCCTAGCATAACTAAAGTCAGTGCACATTTAGTCCATGCATAGGTAAGTTCGCTGCATGTTTGGCCCAATCATAACTAAGGTCAGTGCACATTTGGTCCAAGCATAGGTAAGGTTGGTGCATGTTTGGCCCAAGCATTACTAAGGTCAGTGCACATTTGGTCCATGCATAGGTAACGTCGATGTATGTTTGGTCCATGCATAGCTAAGGTCGGTGCACATTTGGTCCATGCATAGGTAAGGTCGGTGCATGTTTGGCCCAAGCGTAACTAAAGTCAGTGCACATTTGGTCCATGCATAGGTAAGGTCGGTGCATGTTTGGCCCAAGTATAACTAAGGTGAGTCCACATTTGGTCCATGCATAGGTAAGGTCGGTGCATGTTTGGCCCAAGCATAACTAAGGTCAGTGCACATTTGGTCCATGCATAGGTAAGGTCGGTGCATATTTGGCCCAAGCATAACTAAGGTAAGTGCACATTTGGTCCATGCATAAGGTCGGTGCACGTGCTGCACAGACTTAGGTAAGGTCGGTGCACCTGTGGGTCTGTCCAGATTTCCAGAAACACAAAAAAAAGAGTTTTGGAAGGGCATTTTATTAAAATAGAAAATAGTAGAAGGATAATTTAGTAACCCACTATAAAAGTTTCATGTACCCAGAAATTATGTACTTTCAGATATAAGTCATTTTCTATGCATGTGTAGCATAGAAGGATGAACCTGTACTTTCATATAGTAACCTGAACATGACTACGAGTGTGTTTAGCCATCTTATTCTATTAGCAGCATATGTATGAGCCTGAGTAACACATTAGAAGCATGACTATGAGTATGTTTAGCCCCTTAAAATCATGAAAATATGTCTGATGAGCATCATGCTAGTAATATCAAGTAAGAATATGTATGCCATGAAGTGAAAACAGCAGCATTCTGTGAGGTTGGACTTCGGTCCCTACTGCGGGACGACGATACGTAACGCCACGGAAGTAAAAGATCCCAAGGGACGGCGATACGTAACACCCTGGTTTAAAATCTTATTGATTCAATCTTCGGTCCCATTGTGGGGCGGCCTTTGTGGGACGGCGATACGTAACGCCACTGGGCCACAAGAATCTAGGTGGAAGTTCGCTCTCGGGTCTGCACAATACTCTTTCGTTCATTGTGTGTGCAGGCCTCCTGTGTTTGCGGTAGCTGTCCGATTCCGTGAATGGCAATAATATGAACTCTCATAAAATGTGATAATAGGAAATTGTTCTTGTACTGAGGTCTTGCTGCATGCATGGGTGTTTATACTAGTTATAGAATCTGTACTTTCTTTGTTGAGTTATTTTAAGTAGATGATATAAAATGAACTATGCTACTGTTAACATCAGGAAAATGCATATAAATGATTATATAGATGCAAAGTTGATCCCAGTTTGTTAGAATGCCTACTGAGCGTCACACTCACCCATGTGACATACGTTTTTCAGGAAATATAGAGGAGGTTGAGGTGGATGCAGCAGCAGAGGAATAGAGTTAGCACCGTCCATCTGGGTATGCTACAGTTAAATGTTTTGCTATATGTAGGGTGTGGGGTGAAAAGCCCATGTGGGCTCATGTGTAATCTGGAACATGAACCTGTACTCTTTTTGGAGATTATGAATGGTTGAGATGCTTATCTACATTTCTTGTAACCTGTGGTTTCTCTCTCATGTGAATGTATGTATGTTACATAATATTGTGCATCCGCGATACGCACAAAGTTATTGCTTCGGGGTCTGATAAAAAGAAAAAAAATATTTCCAAAATTTTGGGGATCGGATCCCGGGGTGTTACACTATTCCCCTTTCAGAAATAACATGGCCTAGCATAATACCTTCTCTTACCATGAAGTGACTTTTCTCCCAGCTTAACACAAGATTAGATTCTATACACCTTTTCAACACCTTAGTCAAGTTCTCCAAGCAATTTTCAAATGAGGCACCAAACACAGAGAAGTCATCCATAAAAACTTTCAAAAATTCTTCCCCCATTTAAGAAAATATTGTCATCATACAACGCTGAAAGGTGGCAGTGGCATTGCAAAGCCCGAATGACATTCTTCTAAATGCAAACGTGCCATAAGGGCACGTGAATGTAGTTTTCTCTTGATCCTTCGGATATATTACAAGTTGGTTGTACCCGGAGTAGCCATCCAAAAAGTAGAAGTACTTTTGCCCAGCCAGCTTTTCTAAAATCTGATCAACAAATGGGAGAGGGAAATGATCTTTGTTTGTCATCAAATTTAATTTTCTGTAATCAATGCATACTCTCCACCCCGTTTGGGGTCTCATTGGCACCTCTTCTCCTTTATCATTCTCTACAATGGTCAGCCCTGATTTCTTTGGCACAACTTATGTGGCGCTGACCCGTTTGCTATCTAAGATGAGATATATGATCTCGACATCTAGCCACTTTACAACTTCCTTCTTAACCACCTCTTTCATATTCGGATTTAGTCGACGTTGCATCTCTCTACTTGGCTTGGCATTGTCCTCTAAGTAAATGTGGTGCATGCAAACAGCCAGACTGATTCCTTTCAAATCTGCCACCGACCACCCTATTGCTCTTCTATGCTCCTTAAGGACTTCTAGAAGTTGAGATTCTTGAATGGGAGTAAGGTTGGAAGAAATAATGATAGGAAGAGTATGGTCCGAGCCCAGATAGGCATATTCTAGAGAATTCGGAAGAGGTTTGAGTTCCAGAGCAGGAGGATGTTCAAGAGATGGAAGAGCAGGTTTGGATTGCAACGAAGGAAGTGGCTCTACCCTACAGTAGGGTGCCAAAGATAGAGGAGAATCTTCGAGAAAGCTACCCTCTTCTAAGGTGTCCTCGATATCATCCGGACTTTCTTCAATTTAATCCTCAATTACATCAATAACATTGCATTCCTCATCTTGTTTCGGATATTGGGATGCCTTAAACACATTTAGAGAAACTTTCTCACCTCCAAAAGATATGTCCATCATTCCCGTGGCACAATTTATGTTGGCCTTAGCAGTCGCTAGAAAAGGACGTCCCAAAATAATTGGTGTATGTTTGAGTTCATGGGAGGAGGCCATATCCAAGATTAAGAAATCCACCGAGAAATAGCATTCATGGACTTTCACAATAACATCTTCCAATAGACCCCTTGGAGTTTCACCGATCGATCCGTCAATTGAAGGATTATAGATGTTGGCTTCGATTCCCCTATATCAAATTGCTCATAAATGAAGGTGGGTAACAAATTCACACTGGCTCTTAGATCCAGTAATGCTCTATCAAAGGTGACACCACCTATATCATAGGAAATCAATATAGCTCTAGGGTCCTTCAATTTCTTTGGTAAATGATTCATCAACACAGCACTCACATCCTTAGACAAACGGATCTTTTGAGTAGTGGCCTTTGGTTCCCTCTTCGGTGTACAAAGCTCCTTCAAAAATTTTGCATAAGTCGAAACATGCTTGATTGCCTCCAATAATGGAATGTTTATATTCACTTGTTTGAATAACTCCATTAATTCTTCTTGTTGAACCGGCTACTTTTTGCTAGCTTTATATTTCAATGCATCAGGGAAGGGAACCTTAGGCATATATTTTTGGGGTCCATCATCAACCTTATTCTTTCCTTTGCCAAGCTACTTTTTTTGTCCCTCAACTTCTGGTTTCTTCTTTTCAACAATAATGGTGGGCTCTTCTACCTCACTATCACTCTCCACTGCCTCTTGGGTCGAACTCCTACCTACTCCCCTAGCCTTATAGAGATCATCCAAAATCTTCCCGCTCCTAAGGGTAGATATAGCCTTAGCATTCTCAAATTGAGGACCTTTAGGAGGGGGAGGCTGAGGTTGGTTTGGTGGAGGAAGGAGAGGGAGTCTTTGGGAAAAGCCTAGAGGCTGATTCATAGGATTAGCCACAGGTTGGCTAGAAAGCTGTCTGACCTCTCTCCTCGTATTATTCGCAGCAATTTGCCCTATTTGACCCTCCAATTTAGCCATGGATTGTTGCTGAGATAGAATGAATTGTTGTTGATTTTGACTGTATTGATTCTGAGAAAGCAGAAGTTGTTAGAGTTGGTCTAATTTATCATCGATATTGGGCTGAGGAGGGGGTGGTTGATATGGAGCTTGAACTTGATTGAATCGATTAGAAGGATATTGATGAAGTTGGCCTTGAGAAAATTGAGCTTGGTGATACGGGGCTTGAGAATAATGTGATGGAGGTTGAGATTGGTGTTGAGTTTGTTGAAAAGGAGATGAATAAGAGAAACTTTGATGAGACTGACTTGGCACTTGAAAGGGTTGTTTTTGATTTGGAATGTTGGCGGGATTAGTTTGCATGGATGGACCTTCCGGAGATTTATAAGAAAAATTGTGGTGGTTTCTCCAGCCTGGATTGTAAGTGTTAGAATAAGGATCATAGGGAGGCTTGGATACGCCCTAAGCAGCAAAACTATGTTCTTGGATGAATGGGGGAAGCTGGGCCGCTGTGGGGCAATCAGTGACAGCATGATTAGGGCTTGAGCAAAGAGCACAGATTTCTTGATGGGAAGAATCTAAGAATGGTTGAGGTTGAGGGGCAGAAGAGAAAGAAGGTTTTTGTCTATTCATGGACAACAATTGATCTAGCTTCTGAGCAACCAAGTCGACTTTCTCCATCTTTTGCGCCAACATGTCTATTTTGTTCAATTTTTGAGTAAGGGCATTTATGTCCATCCTATTCTCAAATTCTCCGTGATTTTTAACTTCGTAAAGCCCGGCCCTCTTAGATGGCCCCATCATTCTTTCATAAGATGAAAGTGAGGCATGACTAATAGAATTTTCACTCAACATTTTGAATAGATCATAAGCTTCGTCCTCACTTTTACTCATAATAGCTCCCCCACACGAAGCATCTATCATCTGTCGATAATTATCTGTCAATCCCTCATACAAAGCTTGCATAATTTGCCATCTTGACAACCCATGACGTGGGTATTTTCTAAGCAAATCCTTCAATCTTTCCCATACTTCATGAATTTGTTCTCCAGGATTTTGTGTGAATCCAATGATAGCTCTCCTCATGGTATTAGTTCGCCCTATGGGATAGAATTTCTTCAAAAAATCTTTTTACATTTCAGCCCATGGGTCTATTGACATATCCAAGGCTCCTAACCAATATTTGGCTTTATCTTTGAGTGAGAATGGGAAGAGAGTCAACTTAAGAGCATCATCAGAAAAATTCTGAATTTTGACAGTGGAGCAAATCTGGAGAAATTCATCAAGATGTTTATAGGGATCTTCATTTGTATTGCCATAGAAAGATGGCAACATTTGAAGATTGCTTGATTTAATTTCATATTGAACCGCTTGGTTTTGGGGTGCTTGAACATAGAAGGATGGTTGGTATTGATTTGACATAAAATAGTCCTTCATTTACTTGGGAACTTCTTATTGATTTTGGTCCGCCATAAGGTTAGGTTGGTGATGGTTTCTATAATACACTAACCTCTCTATTTCACTAATGGGCCCTAACAATGGTGGGTGTAGAGATCTCCTACCTTGCATGCAATGCAAAATGGGCACAAAGTAAGTGTGTTGTTTTTATTTTTTTTGTATTTTTGATTTTGTTGTTTTTTTTCAAAATGATGCAAAAGCAATAACAACTATACGAGTTATGTATGCAAAAATGATGGTTTTTTTTCCAAACTTCTAAGGGCAAGCTAACTTCGGGGTGCTTCGTGGTACAATCGACCCAACATCCATGAGGGAATCTATGGGTGTGGGGACTTATGAAGGTCTTGGAAAAGGAGATTCAATCCAAAGAGATGGAGTCCTCAATGGAGGGTCCTTCCAATTCTAAGAGGGGTGTGCCTATATTGCCCTTAAGAATGGAGAAAGAGAAGAAGAGAATGATGATTTTTTTTAAATGATGCAAGAACAAAGAACAATAACTAAGCTATATGCAACAATGCAAACAAGAGATATAACTAACATGAAAGTATGATATCATGCAAAAAAAAAATTATTTTTTGCTTTCTGATTTTTTTTCTATTTTTTTTCTTTTCAAAAAGAGAGATGGATAAAAGATAAATATCAACTAAAAATACTAATCAACATGCACCCTACTGAAGAATAAAGTCTAAAATCATGATTTCTATATTTTTTTGATTTTTTGATTTTTTGATTTTTTTTAGATTTTTTAGAAATTGAAAAAATAGAACCTATACCTACACTTACTCACTTGTAGCGACGCTTGCTTTGCCAAGATTTTCATAATTCTAGATTTTCTGCTCCTTGTAGTGACAGATACAGACTTTCAGTGACGCTTTCTATTTTCTGTAGCAGATTATTTCCTGTGAATTTCGAGGTCCAAATTTCCCTTAATCTTTGATTTTCTGATTTTCTCATTTTTTTTATTTTTCATGTAAAATAAAAATAGAAAAATTAATATACAAATATACACACGAAACATAAGAATATCCAACTATAAAAAATCATTTTCCTCTACGGCAACAGTGCCAAAAATTGATGTACGTAAAACTCGTCGTCAAAAGTCGTGCCATAATTTCACAAATAACCGCACTCACTAACTAAAAAGATATTAAATATAAGTAGAGTGGTAACAGCGAGTCGATCCCACGGAGAAGAAAAGTTCTTATTTAAACAAGTTGGAAAATCCTTATGTTTTGAAAACCGAATTTGAGTGAGTTTATGCTAAAGGAAAATAAATTTGCGTGGAAATAAACCTATCTAAAGAATATGAGACGGTTAAAGAAGGGAAATTGGGAGGAGATAGAGAGAGAAAACTAGAAAGACACAATTACAAATAATGAATTTTTATTACTTAAGATGCAAAATTACAATTCTATGAAAGTGAAAATTACGACTTGCAATGAAAATAAAAGAACAAGGGAAGAAATAGAGCCAAGGTAATGAAGAATAGCATCGCCGTCTCCGTGCCGAGCCTTTGAGGTTCGCCTTGCCTTGCCGTGGACACCGCCTTGAGAGGACCGAAGGAAGAAAATCCGCCTTGAGATGTGAAAAGAATATAGAGGAGGGGAAGATAGATAGAAGAGGAGAAGAAAATTTAAAATTTTAATGTGAAAACATGTGTGTGCGTGAGTGTGCTTGAAACAAAGAAAGAAAGGAAGTTAAGAGAGAAGCTATAGTGGAGAGAAGTGAAAAACATAGTAAAATAATAATAAAAATACAGTGAGATTGGATGCGAAATAGCTTTGAAATCATAAAGAATGTGAAGATGTGGTAGAAGAGAAAGTTGTAGATCAGAGAAAAATGAAGAAGATTGATGAAGAGTAGAGGGAGAAAACGTGAGGAATAGGGTGAAAATAGAGGAAGAACATACTGTGAAAAACGTAGATGAACAGTAGAAAACGTAGGATGGAACTGGAGAAAATTGAGAATAACTTGAAAACGAGAGTGAATTAGAAGAAGAGGAAGAAGAAGAAATTAAAGAGCACTTAAAAACGAAGAGCTTTTCCGAAGATAGAAATTTGAAAGGAAGAAAAGAAAGCATGTAAAAGAGACTAAGAAAGGCTAAACTCTTCTCTTAGTTGCTCTCGGGCGGTTTATATAGTGTGCAGAGGCTTTCCCACAATCGTGGCTTTGAGATTAGGCTTGAATCCGATTTCCCAGCATCAAAATTTGTTCAAAGTAGGTATCTTGCCACGTTTAGAGTCCTCCTTTCATCAAACCTTGGAAAAATAACTTCCATTTGAGCAACTCAGTTCCGTTTCTGCTTCAAACTATAAATGGCGACAACCATATAGGCATTCAATTCATAATGGGCGACTGTTCAAACGGTCGAAGCTTCTTTATTTTCTTATTTTGATATTTCTGGCCTTTTCATATAAATGAATAGATGACTTTCTGGACGGGTGCTCATTCCTTTTTCTATTTTTCTTAATTTTTCCTCAGTATTTTATGTACATCAGGATTGAGCGCATGTGTAAGCGGTCGCTCATTCTTTTCCATTCCTTTTCTTTTTCTTATAAAAGGATTAAGCGCCCTCTTGAGCGCTCGCTTATTCTTCTTTCTTTTTCGGCTCTTTTCCCTTTCTATTTTCATACTGGGGAATGGCCGGCTCTCAAAGTGTCGCAGTTTTGTTGAATGGGCGCCCTTTCAGAAGGACGTTCATTAATTGGCCCCTGGATTGTGGTCGCTCATTCCTGAAATTAAGAAATTTCAAAAATAATCAATGTTCTTCATTTCAAAATGAATTATGACAATTGTGCACTTTCTTAAATATTTCTCACATTGTTATTTTGACTATAAATGATGATAAAATCATGCAAACTCAAATTAATGGTGAGAATGAGATTTTGGCCATATTAATGTACAACTATGCTTATTAAATGCTCAAAGATGATACATGTGATGCAAATTATGATATAAAATATGACACTCATCAGTTAGCACCGATTTATTAAAGGCTAACCGATTTATGGACGGCCTAAGGCCGGGTTTTATTTCTCAACATGGACCTTAAAATATCTGTACATATACGGAGATGGTCCAACGAGCGCATCTATGTGAGAGGACCTTGGAGAAGGTCTAAAAATTCAAATGCAAGAGCGAGGAGTCAAGCCACAAGTTTGACAAGCGAGGACGAAGGGAAGAGAAGTTCAACATCCAGGGCCCCTACAAATCCCGTGACAACAACAAGCACTCCCGTAATGGCAACGGGAATGGAAAGAATAAGAGAATTAAAGAAGAAGAAAAGCAAGTCATGACGGCTTGCTCATTTTGGGAGAAATTCGGCCACTCGACCGAGGAATGTTGGAAGCGCCTTGGCGCTTGTTTACGTTGTGGGAGTCGGGAGCACCGTATGCCCGATTGCCCTCTTATGAAAGAGCAACCTTCTAACGGCGGACACAAGTGGCAGGCTCGTCTTAATGCCATTCTAGATGATGAAGAAGTGCCCAAGGATGATGGGTTGATGGAAGGTACCATCCAAATTTATTCTGATCCTACATTTCTGTTATTTGATACTGGTGCATCTCAGTCCTTTATATCTACTAGTTTTGTAAAAATTTTACCAATTTCACATGTTCCTTTACCTTCGGACCTAGCTATCACAACAGCTTTAGGTCTCGAAACTAAACTTACTACCCATTACCCAAATAGTGAGGTAATTATAGAAGGTCATAATCTTCCTGCAAATCTCGTATGCCTTAACATGGAAGGTTACGATGCTATCCTAGGTGTAGATTGGCTTGTAGACCATGACGCCTATATAAATTGTCACAATAGGAGAATTTTTTTTAAAAATCAGGTCTCCTACGATTTTCTTTCCTTGGCATTAAGTACAAGAAACATCCTGCTCTCATTTCTTCTGTTCACGCCTACAAACACATCTCGCAAGGTTACGAAGCTTTCCTTGCCTACGTGATTGTTACTGAGTTCAAAGAAATCATCCTCGAGGATATCCCCATTGTCAATGAATTCCCTGATGTCTTTCCGATTGATTTACCCAGTTTACTGCCCGAAAGGGAAGTAAATTTCTCTATCAAACTCATTCCTAGAACAACACCTGTTTTAATCGCTCCCTATAGGATGTCCCCTACGGAACTCAAGGAATTAAAGAAGCAACTCCAAGAGCTATTAGACAAGGGCTTTATTCGACCTAGCACATCCCCTTGGGGTGCGCCGGTTCTATTCGTCAGGAAGAAGGACGGATCTCTCAGGCTATGTATCGATTACCGGTGACTAAATCAACTCACAATCAAGAAAAAATATCTGTTGCTGCGTATCGACGAGCTCTTTGATCAAATTTCTGGAGCGGAATATTTCTCCAAGATAGACCTTAGGTCTGGTTACCATCAACTCAAGATTAAAGATGAAGACATTTACAAAATGGCTTTCCGAAGCCGATATGGGCACTTTGAGTTCGTGGTGATGCCGTTCGGGTTAACCAATGCCCGTGCATCATTTATGCAACTTATGAATAATGTCTTCAGAACCTATCTCGACCAATTTGTGGTCATTTTCATTGATGCCATTCTTATATACTCTAAGACTAAGGAGCAACATGAAGAGCATCCAAGAATAGCTTTGCAAATCCTAAGAGAGCATCAACTCTACACAAAGCTCAGCAAGTGCGAGTTCTAGCTAAAGGAAGTCTCTTTATATGGCCATATTATTTCAAAAGAAGATATCGCTATTGATCCTTCTAAAGTGGAAGCTGTTAAGAATTGGAGCCGGCCAATGACCGTATCCGAAGTTAGAAGCTTTTTGGGTCTGGCTGGTTATTATAGGCGATTCATCAAGGATTTCTCAAAGATCGTCGTTCCTTGACTAGACTTACAAGAACAGAGAACCCCTTTATATGATCAAAGGATTGTGAAGAGAGTTTCTTAACTCTTAAAGATCATCTCACCACAGCCCCTATACTAGCGCTACATGTCGATGGTGGTGGCTTTGAA
Organism: Amorphophallus konjac; assembly: GCA_022559845.1. NCBI lineage: Eukaryota > Viridiplantae > Streptophyta > Magnoliopsida > Alismatales > Araceae > Amorphophallus > Amorphophallus konjac. Next base: position 210,892,166 of record CM040123.1, on the reverse strand, counting down.
GTCTATGCGGATGCATCTGGCATTGGCCTTGGATGCGTTCTCATGCAAGATGGCAAGGTGATTTGCTATTCTTCGAGGTAGTTGAAGCATCATGAAGAGAACTACCCCGTATATGATCTGGAATTGGCTGCAGTTATCTTCGCCTTGAAAGTCTGGCGACACTACCTTTATGGGGAAAAGTTCACTATCTTTTCGGACCACAAAAGTCTGAAATATCTCTTCACCCAAAAGGAATTGAACATGAGACAACGAAGATGGTTGGAGTATCTCAAAGACTTTCACTTTTCTATACAATATCACCCAGGTAAAGTAAATGTTGTCGCTGATGCCCTCAGCAGGAGATCGATGGCACCTCTAGCGAGCCTCAGGAAAGGTATGACTTATCTTCTCGAGGATTTTTCACAATTGAATATGGATGTTGATACAGATGAAGAAAAGGGTATAATTGCTAATATGCGGTCACAACCTACATTAATTGAAGACCTAGTCAAGTTGTAAGAAAATGACCCAGTATTGATGGAGATTAAAACCAATGTTGATCAATGGCCAGAATTCTCTATTTCGACAGATGGAAAGCTATTGTTTAAAGATCGAATCTGTGTGCCAGATCATACCGACACTAAGAAATTGATCATAGAGGAAGCTCATAAATCAAGGTATGCTATCCACCCTGGTGCTACCAAGATGTACCAAGATTTGAAAAAGAATATCTGGTGGCCCAATATGAAGAGATAGATAGCGGACTTTGTATCTCGCTGCCTCACTTGTCAACAAGTCAAGGCAGAACATTGAAAACTAGCTGGGAAGCTACATCTCTTGGAAATTCTCGAGTGGAAGTGGGAAAGTATAGGGATGGATTTTATCATGGGTTTACCTAAGACAAGTGGTGGACACGATGGTATTTGGGTGATCATAGACCAATTGACTAAATCAACACATTTTCTACCAATCAAAAGTCGATGGTTTGTGGATATTCTAGCAGCTTTATACATGAAGGAGATTGTCAAGCTACATGGTGTCCATGTCACCATTATTTCAGATCGAGACTCTCGATTCACATCTAACTTCTGGAAGGGTCTACAACATTCATTAGAGACCTGACTCAATTTTAGCACTGCTTTCCATCCTCAAATAGATGGACAAACTGAGAGGATAAATCAAGTGATAGAAGATATACTCAGGGCATGTGTTATTTATTTTGGTGGGAGTTGGCATGACCACTTACCTCTAGTGGAATTCGCCTACAATAATAGCTATCAAGCTAGTATTCAAATGGCACCATTCGAGGCATTATATGGAAGAAGTTGCTGCTCACCTATCTGCTAGAATGAAGTAGGAGAAAAACAATTTCTAGGTCCGAAAATCATCAGAGATACTACCGAGAAGGTAAAGCTCATTCGAGAAAGACTCCAGATGGCTCAAGATAGACAAAAGTCAGATGCTGATAATAGAAGGCGCGATCTGGAATTTCAAGTGGGAGACCACGTATTCCTTAAAGTTTCTCCAGGTCGAGGAATTTGAAGATTCGGTATCAAAGGCAAGCTCACTCCGAGATTAATAGGCCCTTTTGAAATTCTTGAAAGGGTTGGCGAAGTCGCATATCGGATAGCATTGCCCCCTCAATTAGCTAGAGTCCATGATGTGTTTCATGTGTCTATGCTCAAAAGGTACGTCTACGATCCTTTTCATGTTATAAGTCATGACGACTTGGTGATTCAAAAGGATTTGACGTATGAGCAAAAGCCAATGAAAATCATTGATCGAGAGGTACGTCAGCTACGAAACAAAACTATTCCCATGGTAAAAATCTAGTGGAATAACGGATCGGACCAAGTTGCAACGTGGGAAACTGAGGAAGTTATGTGCAAGAGATTCCTGGAACTATTTGATTGGAAGTATACTCTCCATAAAATCCATGCAATGAATTTGGGGACCAAATTCTTTTTAAGTGGGGCAGGGTGTAGCACCTCAGAATTTTCTAAGAATTTTTTGGAATTAAATAAAGAATTATTGAGCATTTAGTAATGCTTATGGGTTAATTAAGTTAATTTAAAGGCCCTATAATAAACCAAATGGTATAGCCCACTTAAATTAGGCCCACAAACCAAATTTTTAGACCCTTTGGCCCAAGCCCATTACTAGAAACATAATTTGGGCAATTTACGGATTTAAAAATAGGATATATATATACCAATTAGGAGATAAATGGGAGATAATAAGAAAGATCCAAAATTTTTGGGATAAACGCCAAATGGCGGTCGATCGTAAGACCGCCACTTACAAGAAACGGTCCCGACTGGACCGCTATTAGGTTCCATGATCGAAAAATGTAGAAGCGTGGGAAAATGGGATTTTTCCTATCCCAATCCCTGTGATTCGAAGCTACCTGCCGTATGAAGTTAGTCTAGGACTCTTGGGGATCGATCCTACCCCAATTTAGGACTCCAAGTTAGATCTAAATCTTCAAACCCTAGCAAACTCTATAAGTAGAGGCTAGATTCGACCTGCGCGAACCCTTGTTTTGGCTCGCATATTTCGAAGGCAAGGAGAGATTTTCTCAGGTTAATCCTTTAGAATAATTTGTTCTCCTTAGTTTTTTCTAACATCCCTTCAAATTTTGTGGTTGGAGGTCAAGCCGTTGGAGAGCTAGCGGCCCCCGAAGTTACTGTTTCTTGGCAGTCTGCAAAGGAAATAGTGTGTCCATCCAAGGAAGATCTGAAGGTTAAAAGCCCTAATCGAGGTAATCTCGTGTCCATCCTTTAGAGTAAGTTATTCTCCCTTATGTCTTCTACCTACCCTACAAGTTTCAAGAATTTAGGTCAAGAGGTCGAAGAGTTAAAAGGTTAGGAAATCGATGGTTCCACGCATGACACGCAGGAGCCAGCACCGACTTCCAGTCAGAAATCTGAAGTCTAGAGATCTAATCAAAGGTAGGTTATCTCATGAAAAGGCTTAAACATCAAGTTAGGAGTAAAAATCCCCTGTTTCTATATGATTTCACACTTTATACATGGAGTATTTCATGTTTTACTATCACTGCGCATGTAGGTTATTCCTGCATGCATGATTTCTACCTTAATCGAAAATATGATAATTTTGGTTTAATCCATGTAACCCGTGCATCCTCATGATGTAAATTTTATCTATCATGCCTTACCTACCTGATTAGCATGCTTTCCATGCATTTGTTGCTCTAAGAATAGCCTTATACTTAGGTTTTACTTCTGCCTTACCTACCCTATTAGACCGTCACTATCAATAAGCGGTTCTAACTAGACCATTTTTGCTTCTGTGTTCTGCACTTTGTTAACTTCAAACAGATTGCAGATCGACCCTTATAAACATATGTTAAGTTTAGCTAAATATGTTCTATTCCTAGTTGTAACCTTATATTCGTAGTTTTGGTTGTATTGTGCTTCAATCATGATAGGTTTCATGTCCTTTATGTGTTATAATCATATTTTAAAACTTATGCTAATTTCATGCCAAAACCATATAATTTGTATTAAAGTTACTTTCACATAGTTTATGAATTTGTTATATTGATGATTTGATCGTCGTTTTTACATGATTCTCTCTCTTCTGAAGTCTTTCTTAAGTACATGACACGTATTCTGGTGCGATGTCATTAGTTACACTTTGCACTTATAGGAACACTCTCTTAGACTTGTGATCCTCTCCATTGGATATTCCTTCCACCGGACTAGGTGATCTTGTTTCAAGGCCTCCGTAAGTCTCCGCGAGCCTGAGATTCCCACTAGGACGCTGAGCTGGTTGTACCTTAAAAACCCAATGGATTAGAAAGCACATATCATATCGGTGTTTTTCTGTGCCCTGGATAGTTGCGGCCATACTCAAACTGCCACTGTCAAGTAGTGTCCTTCCCGTGATCACAATTTTCTAGGTTATTCTACTACGTCGACTCTGTAAAGAAACGGCCTGCACTAGACCGCCACTTCCTATTAGCGGTCCTTGCATGACCGCAATATTCATGAAACAGCCCAGTCATGACCGTTTTATGTCTGAATGTTCTTAGCCCATGGTTTGACAGAAGGGTTGATTTTCCTATGTTCCTAGATGGTCTATTGATTATCTAGAACCTAACACCATACTCAATAAGTTATTAATGAATTATGGAAACTATTAAATGTACTGTTATGTGTTGATATTTATTTGCCTACCTTTTATCTTACTTTTGAGGTTTGCAAAGTAACATGGCAAGATGACAAACAAGCAATCAAAGATCTACTCACGACCTATGAACATGTGAACATGAACCTAGGCAATCATAGCTAGCTCTAGCATGGGCATGCTATCTCAGTCAAATTACGCTAAGGAAAAAGGAAAACACACGCCGGGGCGTGGAGCAAGGAGTAAATAAAAACACACCGTGAAGGTGGAGCAAGCAAGGAAAGTAAAGATGATATGATGAAGAAGACAGCTAATGCCCAATACCAAGGAAAGATGTGATCGCCACCAAAGTAAACACAAGTCAAAAGACCTGAATATACCTTGGAAAATAGGTGGATGAAGCACCCGCCCACGGGAGAGAAAACCAAGGAAAGCCTGCAGATCAACTTGGAAGTAACGGCCAGAACCCTGTGCGTCGCTTGGAAGCGACGGCCGCACGATAGACCGCCAGAAGATAGTGACGCGCCTGCACCAGACCGTCAGGTAACCTGCAGTAGTAAAGCTTGAATCCTTTTAACTCCAACTCTTCCAGCCGGCTAGAAGACTTGGGCCTCGTGCTAATGAACCTGTAAACCTGTCAAAGATGTAGAAAGACAAGACAAGACAACCTCAATTAGCCCTTTTCACAAGTATAGCATCAATTCTTAAAGAGTTTAAGAACATCAAAAGGAGAGGGAATTACCGGGGAGTTTTTGGTTTTTTAACCCCTCTGGGTGTTTTAAAAAGTTTGGAAGGATGTTTATATGCTTAAAGAACAGTGAAAAACGTGGACGAAGAGGAGGGACAATGCTTTGTTTGAGGAAAAACCAAGGAAGAACTCAAGCATGCAATGATAAACTTGAAAGATAAAAACTAAAAGACTCCCTTGATTGGAAGATGGATGGACGTGGGAAACAGCTCCTCCTGGATGAAGATGGCTCTTGAGTTCGGCAGCACTTCGTCGTGAATTCAAATCTCCCCCCCTTTTTTGCCATGAGTTCAAGGGTTCTATTTATAGACCCTCAAAACTCGTAGGTCAAGCAGAGGATAATTCAGCAGGAAAGAGGGATAACTCTTAGCAAATCCTTGAGGATAATATCACCAAGAGTCCATAGAATCAAACGAGAGGCCCTGAGGATCGGATTTGAAAGAGATAACGTTAATCCAAATTCTTATCTCAACCACGGAGTAGCAGAGAAAAGGCCTGAACTGCCAGGACTCTCGGAAGGAAGTAACGGCTGCACGATAGACCGCCACTTGGAAGTAACGCACCAAGGATCATCCGTTACTTTCAACCCTATCCCAAAGAGATAAGATCAACGGGAAGAAGACCCAACAAGTTGGACTCTTCAAGGAAGCAACGGCCAAGGCATAGGGCGTCACAGAGAAACAACGGCTGCACGACAGACCGTTATTATCAACGTAGAATTAAAAGGATAAGCACTGACCACGAGGCCTTAGCCTTTAGGACTCTTCAAAGAGTAACGGTCCAGGACCCATGCGTCAGAAGTAAGAAACGCGCCGGACTGGGACCGTTATTATCATTGAGGTTCAAAAAATATAATGAAGAGGATTACCAAGCTTTACCAACGAAATGCCACCAGGAGCCACATCTTAATCCAGCAATTAAGACCCAAGAAACAGGCTTCAACTGATCAAGAGACTCGTCAAAGAATGAACAACTCGGAGCATCATAAGGAATGAATAAGGAGATGACCCGACTTATTGGGTATAAAACGGGTGTCAACAGATGCCCCTCCTTAACGTCCTCTTTACAGGGGAACGAGCGGAGATGAAGCGGAAACGAAATGGAACATGGAGATGAAGCGGAAATGAAGCGGAGTGGATCAAAAAGAGGGCGTTAAGGTAAACGACACCCGTTCTGCACCAATCAAGCGATAGGAATTTTCTGAAAAACTTCGAATTGATCACAAGGAAATAGCCAACCAAAGGACGCAAGTCTGGAGGCATTAATTAAGGAAAGGAAACATGGCTAGCCGCCGGAGGCAACGGAAAGGAAAGAGACTAAACTCCAGACAGGAATCTTCAGCGAACCAGATCAAGCGAGCAAATCGAAGGAAACCTTCTAATTCAGAGTGGAATGATTCTCCTTATTCGGGATTAAGAACACAGCTGTCCACCATCACTGAGATATCCTGAGCAGATGAAACTCATGAAATGCTCAAAGAATGCGTATGATGCATGCTGGGCTAAAGGAAAAAGAAATCTTCAAAACAAAATGCAAAGAAAGATAAAAAATATCAAATACTCGAGAATAATATTGCTAGATCGGAGTAATCAGAGTCAGGACACTATCTGCAACCACGGCGTGCAAGATAGAACCATCGTCCCCAAACTTTCCAATCTAACGGCCTATCCACTGATTAATCACGTGAACTTAGATCATCATCATTTTTGTTTAAGGGGAACATCAGATCCCAGGACACAGGAATGACCAGCCGGTTCTCGAGGTAATATATCATAGATAACATATAGTAATGCATTAAGGGAGTGAGGGAACGAGATACAATACCTGACCTACCTGCCTGACGAACGATAAAGCACGACTTCACTTATAATTCCTTTATGAAAGATAGGTTAGCCAAAAAAAGATAAATATGATCATGAATCAAGGCATAACCATTTGTACATGCGAGAGGCATTAATAAGGAACAATATGGAAGAAAATGGAACCATTTTGACATCAATTAGACCATTTAATTCATTAAGAAACTTGCAAGTTTGTAACGGTCTCATGTACGTGCGTCACATCAAGTAACGGACCACCCCTAGTCTGTCATAAACCAGGCGGTTCACATTCTTCAATAAAACAGGGCCAACACATGTAACGGTCAGATCCAGACACGTCAGAAGGATGTGACGGTCGGTCGATAGACCGTCGCATTTCCTGCGCGTTCAAAAAACAAAACCGAACGGTTACGGCCATTCATTCCACATTCAACACCCAAAAACCCCAACCGAGAAACCCTCCAGCGATCACCAACTCCCACCACCACCATGGCCGGCGACGAGGGTTCCCAGCCGCCTCCACAGAAGAGGGAGAGAGGAAAGAGAAAGGCAATACGGCGGTTCCATCGCCGGCTCGAACGGGAAGCGATCCCACCGGTCACGGAAGAAGAACCGAGGGGAAGAGAGCCAAGAGAAGAAGAAGAAGCTCCTACGGCCGTGGGGGACCAAAGGGAAGCCCCATTGGGTGAAGAAGAGCCCAAAGAATCAGCCAAGAAGAGGAGAAGGGGCATGGACCATGAGGTAGGTTCTCCCGCCCTAACTTGAATTTTTAATGTTTTTGAATTTTTTATGTGAATGCATGTGGGTTTTGAGGGTAGAAATGGGTCCACAGACCCCCTAGGAACAATTGTAGGCCATTCGGCCATAGTGGGAGACCACGGGGATGCAAGGGAAAAAATTTCCAAATGCAGACAATGTGACGGTCCTGCCAGCGACCGTCACTCGTCTGACGCACCATGATGAGTCCGTCAGAGTCAAACGACGCCCTACCCCAGGGCCGTCACGCACGCCAGGGACTTAAACTATTTTTTAGGGTTTTCAATATTAAAATTTTTATTTTTCTTTTTAATTATGAATGTTTATGCAATGATTATATGATACCAATTGGACTAATTAATGATCTAATATGCAATGCAGGGGAAAAGACGATCACGGATCTCCTGGCTTCAGATCCGGGCAGTGTACCAGGCATTGCCCGACTACCAGAGAGAGAGATTGGCCGGCATGGGATTTGCCGAGGTGCTTAGCATCGAGGTGATCCGGATGGACACTCCGGTATTGTACGCCTTGCACGAGAGATGGGACCCGATCAGCAGAGCTTTCATCTTCCCGTGGGGCCACATGATCCCCACGCTAGAAGACATAGCGAGGATTACCGGACTGAGAGTCCACGGAGCCGCGGTGACAGGGTGGACATACGGCGACTACCGAGAGATGGCGCAGTAGCTGCTCGGGCTAGACTTGATCAGGCCGGGACAGTCCTCCTCCCAGCTTTCGAGATCAGTGCTGCAGGAGAGCTTGGGACTGAGAGGAGCGGCGATCGCCGTAGGAGAGCTACCCGAGGAGCACCTGAGCAGAGTGATAGACCAGGTGCGCCCTCGCGTGGCGGCGGAGGCGGGACCAGAGGGAGATAGAGTACTCAGACGCTTCCTGATGCTGCTATTCGGGAAGCTCCTTTTCGCTACTCGGGCAGATGTTATCAGCTGTAGACTGCTGCCGATGATAGAGGATTTGGGCAGAGTCAAGAGATACGCCTGGGGAGCGACAGTGCTCGCATTCCTGTTCGAGTCCCTCAGCACTACGGACCGGCAGATGATGCTGGGCGGCTTCTCGCCTTTCCTACAGGTAAATGTACTTCTAAATGCTTTCTTTTATACCATGAATATTGATGCTATGATTTATGAAAAATGATTTATGCAATGATTTATGCAATGATTCGACTGACTCGACTTCTAAATGGAGATCTGGAGCTATATGTACCTCCCGGGCATCGGGAGAGGCATTTTACTCCATCCTAGCCGCATACCGATCGCGAGGCGTTGGTCGGTGGCGAGGGACACAGGGTCGATCATCAGACTGACCCGGACGATCCAGGACGACCTGGACTCCTTCCCGCATACATCGGTAAGTCCATAATTCAAAATGATTTCTATATGCTTTTAAAAATGCTTCTAAATGCTTTCTAAAAATGCTTTCAAAATACCTTTTAATGCTTTCATATGCTACTGAATGAACTAAATGCTCTCAGGTGAGATGGACTCCATACCGCGACGAGGGCTATACGGGACAGCCATGGGTGGAGGCGGCCTTATCGTACCGGGGGTGAGACATATGGTTGCATTGCCTCCATATCATCGAGCCTCTGCACTACAGGCTGATCCTGCGGACCTGGGGATTACACCAGCCCGAGGTGACCTTTCCATGCCATAGCGACGATCACCCCGGCAAGTCAGCAAGGGGCATCAGCGGCAATGTGGATTGGTGCGCCCGGAAGGTGAAGTACGTCCACGATTGGAACAGGCGGGGCCGAGCGGTGAAGGAGCGAGACGAGAGCGACGAGGCATATCTGAAGGCCTTCGCTCGACTCTACGGCGACCGGGTGTACCGAGGTACCCGACGACCGGTATGCAAACTAAAAACTCTAAACTCTTCTATTATGCAATGTGCAATGTGATATATGATGACTCATGCTTTCTAAAACTGCAGCTAGACCCTGAGGGACGGATAGCCGAGCTGGAAGGGCTACTCCACTCCACCATCCAACAGCGGGACGAGTACCGGTGTGCCCTGGAGCTCCTGGTGAGACTAAAAACTTAAATGCCTATGATTGATGGAATGATGTTCATGATGCAAATGCAAATGTCAACTAACTTATGACTTCCAAACGCAGCGGGCTGAGGGAGCCCAACGCGCTGGACCGGATGCCCCATCGTCTTCCTCGCAGCCTGCAGGAGGCAGGGCTGAGCAGGAGGCTGACTTTGCTCGGGCGGTTGCCCGGGCCGAGGAGGCGGAGGCCACCCTCGCGGAGCGGGTAAGAGACTAAAAAACTTATGATTATGCCTAATTAAATGCTTTATGACTAATGACGTGAAATGCAACCTATAGGCGAGGGATCTAGCAGCAGCAGTAGCCGAGGTAGAGAAAAGCCAGGCCGAGACTGATTGAGCCCGAGCAGAGACGGAGCTGGTACGGGCAGAGATGGCCCGGCAGAGAGCGGAGACCCTGCGACGCCCAGATGATGCAGAGATGGAACAACTCCGGAAGGAGTTAGCGCAGGCACGAGCCGAGGTGGAGGAGCTCCGGATCGGGACGGCCGACTTGGATCGCTACCGGACCGAGGCACGAGAGACGCGGCGTCAGATCTTTACACTGAAGATCGAGCTGCGGACATTGGAGTGGACGGTGCGGATGATCGGCCGGGGACCGGAGCGGTGCACCTCCCAGAGTGGGATACATAGGAGCGCTGCTCCTAGCGGCTCAGTAGGGGACTTCCTCGTCAGCTCCTCCGCCCAGCGGAGGAATGAGAGGGCAGAGAGAGGACAGTAGGAGGAGAGTGCTTCCATAGCACCGCCACCCGCGAGGAGACCTGAGGAGGGGGAGGATGATGGTGGCCCGGCTGATAGACCGGCCGAATGATGCCTTTCTTATGTTTTTATTTATCATTTGTATAGAACTTTTGGCAAAATGGAATGAGATCCCTTTATTTTAGTTTTCTGTTTTATTTTTAGTTTTATGCGAGCGTGAATGAATGAATGTGAAAAATGCAGGATGGATGAAATGTGGATGAATGTATGAGATGTATGCAGGCAGAAAACGAGGTGTACAATGTGAAAGACTGCCAGGTCTAAGCAAGGGCAGAAGGAATAACCTGAACTCAGCAGCAGAGAAAGTGACGGTCTAAGATCTGACCGCCATAATCAAACGGCGCTCTGGCGAGAGACCGTTAATCATCAGAGACCCACTGCATCAGGATGAACGACGGCCAACTGAGGGTGCGTCAGAGAAAAATAACGGCCAAGGGTCAGACCGTTAATCATGGCAGAACGATAGTCAGTCAGGGCAACTAGCAGGAAATGCGACGGTCTGAAGGAGACGCGTCAGAATCGAGCGACGGTCATAAGCAAGACCGTTAGGAAGTGTTTAGCCCAGAAGAGAAGGAACTGAGTGGCTGGGAATGCGACGGCTCAGGGTTTGCGCGTTACATAAAGCGACGGTAGACCCTTGGACCGTCATTCTCCACAGAACGTGATTCGGGGAATTAAGACACTCAGAAAATGCGACGGCCAAGGGCTGGCGCGTCGGAATGAAGTAACGGCCGCGCGATGGACCGTCAGAATCTGGGTTGTAATCCGAAACGGATTGAGCCGAGATAACTAAAACCTGAGGTTTAGCCCCTTGATCCATCACTAAAACTTATCCGAATTGAAGATAAAGCCTTCTAGTCCGAGTCTTATCCTTCCAAAGTTAAATATAAGCCTTAGCAACTTGAAACCTTAATCAAAATCGTAGTTTTGCTGAAACCTCCATTCTAGGGTTTGAGGAGCCCCCTTCAAAGAGCAGAAAACATGATGAAGAGGAGCTTCGAGATGATAGCTATGGAGGAGAAAGCTTACACCGGCCCTAAAGCTGCAAGGAGGGAACATGGAGAGCTTCAACGGCTAACCTCAATTCCCAAGCACTTAAGCTCCAACGTCCAAAGAGTGGTAAGTTCTCACAACTCATCCAAAGTTCAGAATTTTGCAGCACTTACTCTTTTCATGACTTCCCTCTTTCTTTTCTCAAGCCCCTTCCTGGCCCAAGGTGCTATTCCAATCTGAAGTGGGTGGCTCCCATGGTAAAGGCACTTCCCATAGAGGTCACATCCATCCTTAAAGCATGGCACCTCCAACCTCTCTTGGTTTTAGGCAAGAATTTCCAGAAATTATCTTTAGATTGGCCAAGCCTTTCAGCACTTGCGGAATTATGGCATCCACAAACTCATACCTTCATCTTCCCTTCCTTTGAAGCAACCGTCCTATTGGAGGAGGTAGAAACCTACCTAACCCTTCCTAAGACTAAGGTGGGGGATGAAGACCGGGTTTGCTACACAATCGAGCCTATCGACCCGTCCTTGATCTTGAGTGATTTCATTCACAATCCAAAGGACGTGAGAACCATGACCAGCCCACACCACATTCACTTGATACCCTTGGCACAGTGGATAGTATCTCATTGTAAAAATAAGTGGGAGAGACATGAAGCAATAGCCAAGGCGGTGGCGGTTTGCTTGTGTGGAGTCTTTCTTTTTACCACTACCGACCACCTCTTAGACATTCAAAATCTTGGTATTATTAGTGGGCTATGGCAGGGGATGTCTATCTCTCAAGCGGTCCTCTCATACCTCTATGAGGGACTAAGCTCGACTTGTACAGGAGGACTTTTGTTTGGTTCCATGATACTCCTTGAATGTTGGATAGGAGTGAGAGTCAAATTCCTTCCTAACGAAGACATAACATCTGTAAGCCGAATCTTCGGGAGCCACCCTCTCTTCTTTATTGGGGGGGCATTTGGATACTCTCCTCAGGTTGAATGCAAGACAGCGGATAAGAAAACTCGGGATGAGTGGCGCCTCTTCTTCAACACTCTTCCAATGGACAAGTTCATCATGCGACCAAGAGTCCTCCGAAGCACTCTTCTCAAAATACCACGGCGCCAAGGCCTGGACCTCCAGCTAATAGGAAACACTACCATGGCGATCTACAACCCGCACCGATGCCATCTTCAGATCGGACTACCTCGAATCAGCGCTTCTGCACTATCACACTACCCTCCCCTTCTACCTAGGAAGATGGGGACCGAGGAAGATGAAAGAGCGATCCGGAACGCGCTGACCATGTGGGAGATCAGCAAGGTGCGCCCGTGGCAAGCAGAGGTTGAAGAGAATGACGAAACACGTCGAGATTATGTGAGAGAATTGAGAAAGATCCGCCCTCTTGCGGATAAGAAATTGAATGTATCTTGATTTTCTTTTTGTTTATGAGAGATATCATGCAATTGACAACCGAAGTTGAATTTTATCAAGAATTATATTTCATTAATCTTTGCTTGAATGAGATAAGAGTGCCATAGTTGAATGATCTTGAGTTCCATAGTTGAAAGGCTAGACTGATGTGAACAGACAGGGTTTCTGGTGGATATGACGGATGGGTGCAGGGCCGCTATAAATAAATAACGGTCCTATGACAGGACGTTAGAATGAGAGTAACGAGAGCTCGGTCTCTGAAGAATGTGACGGATGGGTCTCGAGCCGTTATATTCAAGTAACGGTAGGTTCTCAGACCGCTAAAGTGAAGGTTCAAAAAAAAGAAGAGGGCCCATGCCTGAAGGAAAGTAACGGTCGACGATAGGCCCGTTACATGACTGTGACGGTCTGATGCTGGTGCGTTACATGCCTTGAACCTGCATAGTTGTGAGCTTTTGCTTTTGGGCTTGCCCCTGTATCCTGCACACACTCACATATGAAGCAAGTTAGATCTGTTCTTAGACTCAACCCCTTGCCTTGAAGCAAGTTAGATAATGACCGTTTCTTGATATTGGGTCAAGGGGTGGAGCCCTATTAAATAGGCGAAAACACAATGAAAATGCGATGTATGCTATGCATATGATGGTATTTTTGGGCGTTTTGAAAAGTATTTAATGTTTTTGGATTTTGAGAATGTTTGTTTTGTTTTTTGGAAACATTTGTTGTTTTTGGATTTTTTTTTTTGGATTTTGAAAATATTTGTTGTTTTTGGATTTTGAGAATATTTGTTGTTTTTTTTTGATTTTGAAAAACTAGTGCCTCTCTAGCAACTTGAGACCTTCCTCTTTTAGATTGAGTCCAGGGATCGGCGTGCAATATTGTGACAACCCCTGGCCGAGACCCGATCATCGTGACGGTGTTTTTACTAATGCCATACTTAGGGTACTCATCTCAGTCCTAAAAGGAAAGAAGATCATGGGGGTAAGCTTTAGGCCAGATATGGGAGTTTTTAGAACTTGATTCCCTCACCGTACAACCCTATTAGAGATTCGGTCTGTTGTGCCGGGGCTTTTATGTCCGCCATCGAACCTTTGTCCACCTAGGCAAGCATGCGACCGGGCTCATAATGTCCCGCGGGGAACTGTACTGCCACTCTTGTCATGCCTAGCTTTCTTTTTCCGTTAGAGCTTTTGAAAATTCATTCATAGACTTTAAGATGATGCTTTCGATTTCGTTGTAAAGAACACTCCTTTTCTTTTCTTTTCCTTTGTTCCTTGTGGCGTCAGGTCATAACGGACTTGCCCCTATTAGAGACCTCTTCTCGTTAGGGAGTTTGGATTGGTCGTCGCCTCCTTATTCACCCCTTGCCCCTAGATTCAGCCGAAGAATGAAGCGGACAGGGACTTTGACTTTCCCCTAAAGCACGGCCAAGGAAAAACGGTGTCGTTTAAACAAGGAGCCCGACCAGGGACGTCGTGTAGTGTGTGATTGCCTTACTTGAGACTCTCCTTTTGAAGATAGGGAGGAAGTTCTTATTGCCAGAGAAGCACATGGTTTAGATTTTTTTTTTTTTTTAAGGAAAGAAACGCTTAAGATACAACCCATTCCACAGGTGAGAGAGCTCCTCACCTTCCGCGTTTACTAAACGATAAGCATTCCCTGGATAAGCTTCTTTTATTACAAACGGCCCTTCCCAGTTAGGCTGCAACTTGGACCTAGGACCTGTAGACCGAATAAATTTGTGTTTCAAAACAATTTCACCCTTACAAAATTTTCGTTCGATTACCTTCTTTTGAAAATAACGCGAAACCCTCTTTTGATAAACAGATACGTGATCGGCCGCGTTCATCCTCTTCTCATCCAAGAGTTCCAACTGGACCAGCAACGCCTCTCGACGTTCATCGAGATTAAGTTCCTTATCGAGCTGTACTCTAAGGGAAGGGATTAAGATCTCGTATGGGAGCACCGCCTCCATCCCGTAAGTCAGAGAGTAGGGAGTTTGTCCCATAGGGGTACGGACGGAGGTGCGGTAAGCCCATAGAGCTTCCACCAATCTTTCAGGCCAATCAGAAAATTTATGTGCTTCACATGTTTTCTTAATGATTTTAAGAAGGGTTTTATTAGTGGCCTCGGCCTGACCGTTGCCTTGAGGGTAATATGGAGATGAATGATGCAGTGTAATATTGAACTTCTTACATAGGTCCTTAAGCTCTTGGGAGACGAACTGGGGTCCGTTGTCGGTGATGATGCTGCTTGGCACTCCGAACCGCGAGATGATATTCTTCATGATAAAGCGGCACACCGTTGTAGCTTTGATCTCTGCGTATGCCTCGGCTTCGGCCCATTTGGTGAAGTACTCAGTAGCGGTGAGGATGAAGTATTTCTGCTTGATCTGAGAATTAGGATCACCGAGTGGGCCGACAACGTCGAAAGCCCACATAGAGAAAGGCCAAGGAGCAGTCATAGGATGGAGGGACGAAGCTGGAGAGTGAATTTTATCAGCATGGAGTTGGCATTTGAGACACCTCCGGACATAGAGGGAGCAATCTTCCTCCAGAGTGGGCCAGTAGTAGCCCTGCCTAAGGATCTTCTTTGCTAGAGCCTGGCCATTGACATGACCTCCACACTCGCTAGAATGGGCTGCTTCAGCCACTTTCCAAGCTTCTACATCATCTAAGCATCTCATGAGCATTCCATTAGTGACACGCCTATACAGTTCTCCTGCAATGATAGTGTACCTTGCGGCGGCTCTTCTTATCGCTTTACGCTGCTCAGCCTTTGCCCCTTCTGGAAATGACCCTTCTTTGCAAAACAACTCGATTTCATGATACCAAGGCAATTCTTCTTCGTCCAGAATCTCCTCTAGTTCGGTTAATGAAACTTCCTTGAGATCTTCCTTCTCAACTCTCGCCTCTATAGATTTCCTAAGGCTGATGAACCAAGGATCTTGAAGAGAAGGTGCGTCCAATCTCTGGACGACGATGGTCTCAGTACTACGACTGAGAGAAAAAGATAAGGAGGAAGCAAGAGATGCCAAAGCATCAGCTAGAATGTTCAGAGAACGGGGAGTATGGATATAGATCAGCTTACGGAATCGCTTAGCAATGAGCGCGACCAAATCTTGATAAGGTTTGAGCTTGGGGTCACGAGTACGGTAAGTGGACAGAACTTGCCGTAGAACGAGCTGAGAGTCTCCTATGATGTTTAAATAGCGCGCGCCTAGGAGATAGGCGTGCTTCAAGCCGGCCAGGAGAGCCTCATACTCAGCGATGTTGTTGGTAGCAGGAAATCGCAGTTGATAAGCGAAGGGGATGGTTACTCCCTCTGGAGTAAGCAAGACCGCCCCGATCCCTTGGCCTTGAGAGTTGAGTGCACCGTCGAAGTGCAGAGACCAGAAGGGATGATGGGAAAGGACAGAGAGATGCTCATCAGGGAAATCATCCTGAATGGAATCGGTATGAGGAATAGGGAGATGTGCAAGATGCTCAGCAATGGCATATCCTTTGACTGCCTTCTGAACAACAAAGGTGATGTCAAATTGAGAGAGGAAGCTCTGCCAGCGAGCTAACCTACTAGAAAGGACGGGCTTTTCTAGGAGATAACGGATCGGGTCCATTCTAGAGATCAACCTAACTGGGTGGGCGAGAAAGTAATGTTTAAGCTTCTGAGCTACCCATACTAAGGAGGCACAAGTCTTCTCCATAGCGGTGTACTTGGATTCAGCTGGATTAAACAGCCGAGAAAGGTAGTACGCGGCTCGCTCTTTCCCTTCATCATCCACTTGTGCTAAGACCGCCCCTAGGGAGTCCTCAATAACCGAGATGTATAGGATTAGGGGTTTCCCAGGGACAGGAGGTTGCAAAATCGGGGGATTGGACAGGTACTCTTTGAGGTCCTCATAGGCTTTTTGACAATCTTGATTCCATTCGAACCTGACCCCCGCCTTAAGCAATTCATAGAACGGGCGACACCTTTGAGAATGTTGAGATATGAATCTTCTAATGAATTGCAGTCTACCAATCAATCCTCAAAGTTCCGTAATATTCTTTGGCGGAGGCATGTCCATGACGGCCTGTGCTTTATTAGGATCAATCTGGATCCCCCGTTTGCTCACTATGAACCCTAGCAACTTCCCTGAAGAGACTCCGAATACACACTTCTTCGGATTCATCTTAAGCTTATACTCCCTGGCTCTCTGCAGCACCTTAGCCAGAATAGAGGGGTGTTCTTCTTTTGTTCTTGATTTCACCAAGATGTCATCCACGTAAGCTTCCATGTATATGTGCATCATGTCGTGGAAAATGGCCATCATCGCCCTTTGATAGGTGGCACCTGCGTTCTTCAACCCAAATGGCATAACCACATAACAATACGTGCCCCAGGGCGTGGTGAAGGAAGTTTTCTCTTGATCTTCCGGAGCGAGACAGATTTGATTGTAGCCCGAGTACCCATCCATAAATGACAGAGCTTCATACCCGGCAGTGTTATCCACTAGGACGTCTATATGAGGTAGCGGGAAATCATCTTTAGGACATGCTTTGTTTAGGTCCTTGAAATCAATGCATATGCGCACTTTTCCATCCTTCTTGAGAACAGGGACTATGTTCGCCACCCACTGGGGATATAAGACTACTCTGACGAACTTGGCCTTGTATAGCTTGTCGACCTCTTCTTTGATCCTCAAGGCCATGTGGGGGTGAAATCTTCTTGACCTTTGTTTAACAGGTGTTGCCCCTGGTTTAAGCACGAGTCGATGTTCCACTAAGGAGGGGTCAAGACCTGGCATGTCCTCATAAGACCAGGCGAAAGAATCGCTATACTCCCTTAGTACTTTAATTAGATCTTCTTCTACCTGTAAAGGGAGATCAGCTGAAATAATGATGGGCCTTGGGTCTTCTTCTGTTCCCAAGTTGATTTCCTTTGTAGGTTCATCCACTGCCGTCGACGGCTGGTCGAATCTCTTTAGTCCTTGTGTATATAAGTCGGCAGTGTCCTCTATATCGCTGTCTTCATCTATTGGATCCTTCTCATCCAAAACTTCATAGACGCCTAATCCGTCGTCACTCCATCCCCCTTCTATTTCCTCTTCGTCTTTAATCACAATTGTTGTGGCGACGAATTCCGGGCACTTCAAAAGAGCATGACACCGCTGAGCTAGATCTTGCAAGAACCTATCAGGAATAGATCGGGAAGGACGCGCGAGCGGGCGCGGCTCAGGATGGGAAGGATTGGACGACCTAGAACAAGACCCGACTTCTCTAGACCTAATTGACTCTACTTCCTTAGACTCACTAGACCCTAACCCTATCCTAGGGGAGAAAAGGCCTAGTGGAAGGAGAGGAGCAGGGGACTCGTGCCCTTGGGAGGAGGAGGATGGAGACAGGATAGCGTAATCTTCCACTGAAATCTCTGTTTCAAATTTGACGTTTTTTTTTTTTTTTGGAGATCAGCGGAGACTACACATCAAGATGGAGGAGGTGGGAGCTGCATAGGGAACAGCTCGGGGAAGATGCAATCAAAGAAGGGATCAGAAGAAGAGAACCACATCTCGTGGAGTTGAGCATTGGGAGAAGGAGGAGTAAATAGAGTGGATAGATCAATGCGCGGGCATTTCCTGCAAGCACACGGAATGAATAGAATCTCTGGTGGATCAATGACGGATGGATTTATCATGACAGGAGGAAGGCGGGGTATGAACTCCCTTTGCTGTAAGATGGATTGGAAGCATAAGGGAGACCAAGAGAAGATAACTGGAGAGCTCTCCACCTTCTGCAATTTAACCGCGGGCTGCTTCTTCGGCCTCCACTGTACGAGCCGAACCTCTTGTTGCTTCTGGCGCTCTTCCTCATAAAAGAGCCTCGGCAGGGCCTGGCTGTAGTCGAGCATGTCATCATCTGACCCTCTTGGCAAGGAAGGCGGACCTGCAATCGGACAAACTACATCCCTTTTTGGCTGAACCGGCTTTGGAGCTAATGTGCCAGGCTGGAGAGGCCCTTTGACAAAGTGCTCGCGATAATCCCAGGTGAGTGGCCCAGAATCACCCATCATAGATAATGCCGTTTCCTTGTAACCGAGGCCTCTTCTGCCCATTTTATTTCCCTTGGGTATAGGCTTAGTCATTCCTTGCAGTTGCGCTCCGAGGCCTCTCTCCGGTTGATAGCCCAGTTTCAATATAATATTCCACCTCTTTGAATCTCGGATCTGCGGCTTCATTTTGACATTGACTAGGGTAGTGATGGGCTTGGGAGATGTGTAAGCCCAAGGAAAGTTCAAATCAAGTACTGACAGAATGGGTCGGCTGCTCGGCCAGAGTGTGGGAAGAACTTGATCTGAGATGGCCTTGACTGTCTGTACTGTGGACAAGCTCTTGACCTTGACGACCCTCCCTTGGAAGGGGAATTTAACGCACTGATGTGCGGTGGAGGGTTTGTCAATCCAGGGATGACCCAAGATAGCCTTGAACATAGGGTCGATATCGAGAACATAGAATTCCACGGCCATAGTAAGGGGCCCGAGCTCTGCCTGAATGGTGATTATGCCGTGACATGCTCGCCTTGAGTTGTCATATGCTGCTATAGTGGTGGGAGTAGGCCGTAGTAACTCTTCAGATATGTTGCATACCCGGAGGGTGCTAAGTGGGCAAACATTAATTGAGGCCCCCGTGTCAACCAGTGCTGCTTCAATGTTGACTTTGTTCAGGGTAATTGTTATGCAGAGCGGCATTTGTCGAGCCCCCGGAGGTGCAAGCTCGGTTTCTGTGAATGTAATTGCCGGCCCTTTGGAGATAGTTGCTAGTGCCGTTGGTAAGCTGTCGACTGCCATGTCTTCTCTAACCATTACCTTCTGTAAGAAGTCCCTTAGTGCATCCTGATGAAGGGTAGACCTTTTGATTAGCTCCAGTACAGATATCTTAGCGGGTACTCGATCCAGATGATGTAACAAGTCATATTGAGTACCCGGTAGTGGTTCAGCTTCCTCTTGCTCAGCCACCGGCTGAGAGGACTAGGGATTAGAAGTAGTAACGTAACTACGATGGAACATCTTCCCGCTCCTTAAGGCACAGTTTGCCGCAGTATCCGAAGAGAGTATGACGGGCCCTGTAGGGTGGACGAGTGGGACAGGTGGTGCGGGGAAGGTGATTTGGTGGAGCGTAGGGTTGGTGAGGTTAATGGGGGGTGAGCGGATGATAGGTGAGGGGTTGGTGGAATGTACGGTGGTGATGGATGTTGATGCGGGTGGAGGGAAGGCTAGTGGATGCTTGAGAGTGGGCGAAGGATTAGGTGGTGGTGTGATGATGGTGAGGGGAGTAAGTGTTGGAGGGAACGATGGGATGGAGAGCGGTAGAGGGTTTGCTGGAGCGGGTGTGGATGGTAGGACGAGCGGAGAGGGTGTCGGTTGTGTGGGGAGGATGAAGTAATGGTTGCGGAGGTTATGGTGGAAGGCCATTACTTGCGGTGTGGCGCCATCCTCATCAAAGGACCACCCGGCATTGGGGGCCGGTGGTTGAACCACGTTTACTTGTGCTGGTGCCGGCGGCTGCTGCTGAGGAGCAGGTGGATGACTTGGCATCGGGTTCTGGTGGATGCCTAGGTCTTGTACTTGCTGTGGTTGCTGCTGTTCTGGCGGCTGCTGCGGCTGCGGTGCTTGATGCTGCTGCACTTGCTGCCCCTGCGGCTGCCTTCTCTTCTCTTTAATCTCTACAATGGCCCTATGCAGTTCGGCCCAGTCAATTCTCTGCCCTTCATGAAGGTCATATACCAGATCCCGGAACTGAAAACATCCTTCTATGGTATGGCCTGGTTGCCTATGGAACATGCAATATTTAGTCTGATCAACTGCCGGGTTCCAAACAGGCCGTTCCGGAGGAAGTTGGATTGCATTTACTAACATGAGTGCCGAGAAAATATCTGTAAGTGTCTCTGGCAATAGAGGATACTGGGCTCTCTGGGGAGCCGGACGCTTGCTATTAGGGTTGTTGTTGTTGTAGCCGTTGGGTGGAGGGACGCTATGGTATTGCGATGGTGGCGGTGGTTGTTGCGGAATGGTGAAGGTGTTTTGAGGAATGGTGAAGGCGGGGGGAGGGTTTTGTGGAGTGGCCTGGAAGTTTTGTGGAGCGGTGTTTTGTGGATTGCGGGGGTTTTGGTTGTAGCGGAAGGGTGCGGCCTGAAATGGAAAAGCAACGGCTTGCACTTGCTCGTTTGTTTGGACTCCCTCGGTAACTGGCCCTTGTGGTTTCTTGTGGTACTTGGGCTTTTGGCTTTCGAAGAGAGAATGGATGGGGGAGTCCTTGAATTGAGTCTGTATGAAGCGCGCCCGGCTGTAGAGTTGATGAATGTTAGCTATATCATTCATTGCCAGGATGTTGCGGAAGGTCGGGGTGGCATTGGAAATTAGCAGTTTGACCTTCTCTTCCTCCGGAATGTGGCCAGGCACTCTGGCGGCCATCTGCCTCCACCTGTCTGCATAGGTGGCGAAGTCTTCCTCTGGTTTCATTTTTTCGGCTACTAGGTCTGTAAATGAATATTCTGGTCCGACCCTGTCTTGAAATCGCTGAATGAATTTGTCCTTAACTACCTTAAAACTCTCGGCCTCTTCCAGTGGCAGAGAATAGAACCATTCCAGAGCAACTCCATCTAAGGATCGGCGGAATAAGTATGCCATGAGGTGATCATCATATTGGAACTGCGCCGATTCATATAGAAAATCCCTCACATGGATAAAGGGATTGCTGTTCCCATCATACTTGCGGTAGTTGGGGAGCTCTTATTGCGGAGGGAACCGAATGTTCTGGAAGCTCGGAATAGGAATATCGGCCAAGGATTGTGGGCCAACCCTTTTCTGGAGGAAATCAAGTTGTTGCTGCATGGCGGCCCACTTGTTAAGCAAGTCCTGCTCTTGAGAGGGTGCAGGGGTAGTGAAGGACGCCGATTGTTGAGGAGCGGATGGAATGAGGGTGGCAGACGGGGGAGGCCCATAGGCATGAGTAGAAGGATAGACGGTGGAAATAGGGGGCCCGTAAGAAGGATATTGAGCCTGAGATATACCCGGATGGGAGTGAGTTTGGGCCACCCCTTGCTGAGGGGGTAAGAAATCAGAAGGGTTCATGAGAAGCTGTGAAGCCACCGAACCAGAATTGTGATGATCCGCCTAGACAAAAGAAGGGATAGGCGATTTCCCTTTATCAAAAGACTGATGGGCTGAATTGGAAGATTGGCCCATCTCGATGCCAGCGAAAGTGATGGTCCGGGGTTGGACCGGAGTGAGGTCAATCGGAGTGGGCTGAACGGACGGCCTGATAATGGAAGGATTAGATTGACCTTGAACAGCGGCGGGGGGAGAAGCATTGGACCCTTGCATAGCTTGATATAGGACTTGAAGTTGAGTCGGGTCCAATTGGGCCATCATGTGAAGGACGGAGCCCGCGGAAGGAGTAGAAAGAGAAGGGGTACCTTGACTACCTCCCGCAGATGTGGAGGACGGGAGAGGGGTGGTCCCTTCTCCGGAGGGAAAGGTGGCAACCCTAGGGGGGTTCTCAAGGAGCCCTTGAGGAAGAGAGTCCTCTTGGGAGCGCGGAGGATTGAAGGATGCCATGGTGGATTCGAAGAGGGGATTGGAATAGAACGTGAAGGAAGAAGCGACTGGAGAAGACGATTCAGGCGGACGAAAACAACTCCACATGCAACGGACAACCTTGGAAAAATGCAAAAACAACCAACACAAAACACACAATAAGCAACCAAACTTGGGTGATTTTAACAAGATGTAAGTGATAAAAGATGAAGACACTCAAAAATCAAGCAAGTTGTTTAGAATGATGCGACAAGATTCTTATGTTTTCTCCTTTGGAACTTTAGTGAATTGATCGATATGTACTCTCAACAATGGGTTCCTAATAAGAGATGGATATGGGACTTGGCTTGACTCTAAGTGTAACCACTCAAACACTTATGCAATCCTAGACACGGGGTGGGAAAGGTACAACCAGCCCGGCGTCCGTGTGGGAATCCACGGCTCGCGGGGACTTATGGAGGTCCCTGCTGTGATTTCCTAGTCGGCCCCAAGGAGTATGGAGACGAGAGGTCCTCACAACAAGGTAGGAAAATGCAATCTAATGTATGAAGAGATGAATGACCCTATGTGCACCGGAGTGCATGCAATGTAGCAACCCTGATAAAATATTAATAACAATAAAGATTTTAAAAGTAAATCAAATAAATAGATAAATAAAACAATATAAAATAACGCCTCGGATAAAGGCGCTATTTAAATTAGGAACGCCTCTAGATAAGGCGTTATTCAATAAGTGACGCCCTGACCACACGGCGTCAAATTCTAACGTCAAAAACGGTAAGGCCAAGAAATGCCCCTATCTTGGGCGTGTTTTAAACAAAGGAACGCCCTAATGAAAGGCGCTTCTTAAGAAACGACCTGCACCAGGTCATCAATTCAAGAATCGACGCCCTGACCAAGGTCGTTAATTCAGTTCGTGAACCGTTCGACCCAGAAACTTATCCAGGGTAATGGATAAGTATTAGAAAGAGTTAAAAGGTGGTAAGGACTCTATATTGGAAGCATTACTTCCACTAGAGCACTAACCCTAACAGGACGTCTAAAATCCTATAAATAGTCTTGATCGAACAAACCCTAAACCTATTTGATTCAAGCCTCTGCGACGGTAAGTAAAGAACAGAATTGTTCTTCTTATTCCGTTTTTTTCCCTGTTTCGAGTGTATGAAGAACTAACGTTCTTCATCTCCTTCTCTTCTTACAGGTCGAAGAGAGCACACGTTGTGAAGAACATAGGTAGGGTTCTTCTAAAACTTTTCCTAACTTCGATTATATCCTCACCTTCCTTCCTTTTTCTTCCCCTACAGGTTGATTGAAGATCATCATCTCCATCATCTTCATCAACTAAATTTTTCTTCTTCTTCCTGTCCGATCTGCATACTGCTGCTATCAAGGGTATTAGAAGCTTCAGTGTGTTCTTATCAAGTTATTCACGTGTCCCCTCTCCAGATATCAAATAAGGTAGGTTTTCTCAAGTCACTGTAGCCCAAATAAAATAATTTAAGATATATGTATATTAGCATGACATGCATACGGTTTATTATAGTTTTAATGCGTTTTTCTGTAATATTTTGAAAGAGACGCCCCTGTCAAGGGCGCTATTTTTTAAGACACGACCCTGACCAGGTCGTCAATTCTAGATTTGACGCCCTGAACACAGGCGTTAATTCCATGGAATTACCTGAAATTGATAATCGTTCACGGTTTAAAAATTCATTTTATATGGAATATCAAAACTAATATACTGCATGACTCTACCTGTGAATTCCTGCCAATTTTCCTATCATGATGATATGATTGTTATCCTGAAATTTATTTCTTCCTGTTCACGATAATTTCTGAAATTTCTTGAATTTACGACCTAGACAAGGTCATCTCCCACTAGACTAACGCCTGACCCTAAGGCGTAAAATGAAAAGTAACGCCCCTTCATAGGGCGCGTTTCTGTTAAATTCCTGAAAAATATATTCTGTAAAAATAAGGAATTAAAGAGTAACGCCCCTTCCTAGGGCGCGTTCTTGATAATTCCTGAAATTATTGATACTCTGTCGAACAATGACAAGAAAAGGACGCCTTCTGGTGTAGTCGTCAAAACTTAAAGAAACGCCCCTGATAACGGCGTGTTTTTGGCAAATTTCTGAAAAATGGAAAATCTGCAAAAAAATGGAAAATAGATAAACGCCCTTATCTTAGTCGTTAATTACTTGAGAAACGACTATACTTAAGTCGTTATTTTCTGTAAACTGATTTTCCACTGTTTCTGTTAACCGATGGTTTCATATGTTATATAATATATATATCGGCACTATTCTCCACTCCGTGAGTATAGTCCCACGTTTCACGATTGTTTTATCGATCACACTCAACTCTCATTGACATACAAGCTCTCCATTGGACATTCCGTTCCTTTGGACTAGCGAGTTAGTCATAGAGACCTCCGTAAGACTCCTCGTAGCCTTGGATTCCCTCAAGGCCGACTGAGCTGGTTGTACCCTAAAAACCCATTACACGATCTTTGCCATGTCACTCTAAAGAAACATGGTATACCGGCCCTTATGATTATACAAAAAGTATATCATAAGAAAATTCTTAATGGAATGATGATATCATGCCATATCATGTCAATCTTGTAAATCTCAATTCTATGATAAGAATGAGGGTATCTTACCTTTGATATACTGTTCATGTGGACCTAAATTCTATATATGTAGAATGTTCATATTGATTTGTCATGGTACCCAAGTTAAGGGAACCATATTCTACCTAGTTTTATCGATATCGTGATTATACCGTTATTATCGCCATTCTATGTCCTTTGTCATATTTTTTTAGACTCCATTCTATCAAAGTTGTCATACATGTCTACAAGCTTGATTATTGAAATTCTTTATTGGCTATGTAAACAAAGGTGGATGTCAAAATACATGATAAATGCCTGCGCATAGAGGGCCCGATCTGGTCCTGGGAGGAGCACCCGAAAGTACTTGTGCCCATGGGAGTTAAAATGATAAGGTATCTGGCATTGTACCGAGTACTTGACTTGCTTGATTGGACATTCCACACACATCTTGTACTTGAATCGTACTTGCCTTGACATGAAATGCGTGGCCCGAAAAAGGGTAATTTACTTGCTTGATACATGATAGCCAAAATTCTTGACATGACTTGTTAAATGTACTTGCTTGAATATCTTGAGTATCTTGTTGAAAGTTCATGATTAGTTCATCTTAATTCCTTGATATTACAGTCTCTCTATCTTGTCATTTTATGCGAGCATATATAGCTTCATTGCATTCATGAAAGATGTAATTACTTAAACCCCTTACTAGTACTTGAGATACAATTTCCTACTGAGCGTTCGCTCATTTCGTTTGTCCCTTTTTACTTTTCAGGTAAGTCCGACGACGATGGAAGTCAATCGGATGGGGAAGGTCAAGAGTGAAAGAGCTAGAGCTTGTCCAAGTGTCAATTAGTCTTTTTCCTATTTTCTTGAGTCAACTATGTACTTTTCCTTTTTATTAAACAGAGTATTGATTTGTAATAGTCTATTATGAAATAAAGGATTGGGTTATCTTGCTATTTTATGCATCTCTGTCTTTGTGTCGGATACACGACCACTCTGATTGACATGATTGATATAAACTCGTCACGCGTCTCCGGGTATCTTCCGCGCTCGGGGCGTGATAGTTTTTGTGGTATCAGAGCCTAAGGTATTCAATTCCTAGGAAAAACCCAAGTCCAAGGATAAGTTGAACGTTTAACCAAGTGAGATTGGGTAGAACCATGGGTTAAGAGTCAATAAGTCTTTTAATAAGATCACAGTGATATAATACTGACGTAGCTGTTGTAATTGTAGGATAATGGCTGCCGAACGTGCTCAATGGCGCAACATGTAGCGTACCCTTCAAGGAATGACTCAAGTGCTACAACAGGTAGCACAGGGTGATGCTCCACGAGCCGGAAGCTTACACCAAGCCTTTAAGAGCATGAATCCCCCGAAGTTTATGGGATCGACCGATCCGGACGATGCCGAGCATTGGCTTCGGGAAACCGAACGCATATTCTGTGTCATGCAATGCATGGATCAGGACAAAGTTCTATTAGCTACATTCCAGTTAGAGAAAGATGCTAGATGTTGGTGGGAGTCTATTGAAGCAACCATCGATCCTACTCAAGTAACCTGGGAAGAATTTGTGGAATACTTCAATGCTAAATATTTCT
This sequence comes from Amorphophallus konjac, assembly GCA_022559845.1. NCBI lineage: Eukaryota > Viridiplantae > Streptophyta > Magnoliopsida > Alismatales > Araceae > Amorphophallus > Amorphophallus konjac. The sequence goes on along the minus strand of CM040123.1, from coordinate 210,865,678 downwards.
CGGACCGAGTCCAAGAAAAGAAGGCTGCAGAATTCGCTGCATTAAAGCAACGATCTTTATCATTAGCAGATTATGAAGCTCAGTTCTCCAGGTTGTCTAGATATGCTAAGCATCTTATTAGCACGGAGAAGATGAAAGCCCGTAGATTTCTTAATGGACTTAGGCCCCACTATATTACTCAACTGGCGCCTATGGACATCCAAGTTTATTCTGAAATAGTGCGCCGAGCTCAATTACTTGAAGATGCCACGGAACTATCTGATAGGATCCGTGGAAAAGACAAGAAGGAGCAAGTCACAGGTTCGGGTTCTTTTAAACCCAACTTTAAGAAGAGGCCCAATAATGGAGGTTCATCCTCTCAAGATTCCAAGTTCAAGAAATCTAAGCCCTTCTCTATCACCACTACACCTTCAAACGTAGTATGCAAGCATTGTGACAAGGCTGGTTACAAGACAGAAGAATGCTGGAGGAAGTTAGGAGCATGTCTCCATTGTGGAAGCCGTGAACATCGGATTCCCGACTGTCCATTAATGAATGACCAAGCCGGTGATGGTAAACGCCCGGTGACAAAGAACGCTTGACTTCATGCAATAAAGGAGACCGAGCAAGAAGAAGGTGGTCTGGTAGAAGGTACATTAACAGTTTGTTCCAAAAGTGCTTATGTCTTATTTGATACGGGTGCATCGCATTCTATTATTTCTAAGAAGTTTGTCGACCCGTTACCGTTAGAACCAGAATGGATAAAAATAGTTCTAACTACTCTCTTGGAAGTGAAAATGATAATACTCATCACTACCAAAACTGTGAGGTAATAGTTCAAGGTAGGAATTTACCTATAGATCTCATATGCCTCGATCTAAAGGAGTATGATGTTATACTAGCAGCGGACTGGTTATCCAAATACCAGGCAACGGTTGATTGCCGCAATAGCCAAATTGCTTTCAAAGATATTCCAGAATTAGTCTTTACTCGCCCCAAGAGTCGGAGCAACTCCCCTCTTATTTCGGCCCTCCGAGCTAGCAAGCTCATCAGGAAAGGATGTATATCTTTCCTTGCCTTTGTCACAGTTAAGGAAACAAAGGAAACTAAGCTAGAAGACATACAAGTGGTGCAAGAATTTCCGGACGTGTTTCCGGAAGATTTGCCGGGATTACCCCCTCAAAGGGATGTGGCCTTCACCATTGACTTAGTCCCTGGTGCTGGTCCAATTTCAAAGGCACCCTATAGATTGTCCCCTGCGGAACTCAAAGAATTGAAGGAGCAATTGATGGAATTAATTCGAAAAGGGTTTATTAGACCAAGTATTTCCCCGTGGGGAGCACCAATCTTATTTGTAAAGAAGAAGGATGGATCCATGAGATTGTGTGTCGACTATCGATAGTTGAATCATCTTACTATCAAGAACAAGTATCCACTGCCGAGAATCGATGAGTTATTTGATCAAATTTCAGGATCCAAATATTTTTCGAAGATTGATCTTAGATCGGGATACCATCAGTTAAGGATCAAGGATGGAGATATTCATAAGACTGCGTTCAGAAGCAGGTATGGCCATTACGAATTTGTTGTTATGCCTTTAGGACTAACAAATGCCCCTGCTGCCTTTATGCAGTTAATGAATAGTATATACAGGCCTTACTTGGATCAATTCATAGTAGTCTTCATTGATGATATATTGATATATTCCAAGACTAAGGAAGAACATGAAGAGCATTTGAGGATTGCATTGCAAGTCTTGAGGACAAATCAATTATATGCAAAACTCAGCAAGTGCGAGTTCTGGCTTGAAGAAGTGGCTTTTCTCGGACATGTGATATCCAAGGATGGTCTATCTGTTGATCCATCAAAGGTTGAAGCTGTTAGAAACTGGGAAAAACCAACCAATGCTAGCGAGATCAGAAGTTTCTTAGGTCTTGCAGGATATTATCGGCGATTCATCAAAGACTTCTCCAAGATCGCCGTGTCCCTTACAAGGTTAACTCGCAAGGAGATCCGATATGAATGGAGTGAGGAATGTGAAAGAAGTTTCCAAACTCTCAAAGATCATCTCACTACAGCTCCGGTGTTAGCTCTACCAATAGAAGGAGAGAAATTCGAGGTCTACACAGATGCTTCTGGCATTGGCCTCGGATGTGTCCTAATGCAACAAGGAAGGGTCATAGCATATTCTTCACGTCAACTGAAGAAGCATGAGGAGAATTACCCCGTCCATGACTTAGAACTGGCCGCGGTGGTATTTGCCCTAAAGATATGGAGACACTACTTATATGGAGTGCAGTTTACTGTATACTCCGATCACAAAAGTCTCAAATATCTATTTTCACAAAAGGAGCTAAACATGAGACAAAGACGCTGGCTAGAATATCTCAAGGACTTCGACTTCAAAATACAATACCATCCCGGAAAGGGTAATTGTGTTGCTGATGCCCTTAGTCGAAAGCCGAGAGCAATGATAGCCAATTGTATGATACAAGAATGGAGATTGCTAGAACAATTCTCCGAGCTCAATATAAGCTTGGACAAGGAAGCCAAATTTGTCACATTATCTCATGTAAGCATACAGTCAGATTTATTATCTGAGATACAAGCACTTCAGGATGATGATCTTATATTAGTGGAAATCAAAGGCAGATTAGAAGGACAATCTGATTTTCAACTAACTTCTGATGAAAGATTATTATTCAAAGGTAGAACTTGTATACCCGACTGTCCGGAATTAAAGAAGAAGATCTTAGATGAAGCTCACCGATCAAGGTACACTATTCATCCAGGATCTACCAAAATGTACCAAGATGTGAAGAGAAACTTTTGGTGGCCAAATATGAAAAGAGAAATAGCGGACTATGTATCACGCTGTCTCACATGCCAACAAGTCAAGGCGGAACACCAAAAGCCTGCTGGTAAACTTCATCCTCTAGATATTCCAAAGTGGAAGTGGGAGGATATTGGTATGGATTTCATCATGGGCCTATCTAAATCAAAAGGAGGACACGATGGAATCTGGGTTATCATTGACCGATTAACTAAATCGGCGCATTTCTTGCCAATAAAAAGCCGATGGTCAATTGATGTGCTAGCTGCACTATACATCAAGAAAGTAGTCAGGTTTCATGGAATTCCTGTCTCGATCGTGTCTGACAGAGATCCCCGTTTCACTTCTCATTTTTGGAAGGGATTACAACATTCATTGGGAACAAGGCTCAACTTTAGTACTGCTTTTCACCCATAAACGGATGGTCAGACCGAGAGAGCTAATCAAGTTGTTGAGGATATGCTAAGAGCTTGCATCATTGACTTTGGTGGAAGCTGGCATGAACATTTGCCACTAGTGGAATTTGCATATAATAATAGCTACCAAGCTAGTATCCAAATGGCACCTTTTGAAGCTTTATATAGAAGGAGTTGCCGTTCACCCTTATGCTGGAACGAAGTTGGAGAGAAACAACTGTTAGGTCCAGACATGGTAAGGGATACAACTGAGAAGATACAAGTAATCAGAGAAAGATTGCAAGTTGCTCAGACCAGACAAAAGACTTATGCTGATACAAGAAGAAGAGATCTTGAATTCCAGGTTGGAGATCATGTATTTCTTAAAATATCGCCTGGACGTGGCATACGAAGATTTGGTGTTAAGGGCAAGCTTACGCCAAGATTCATCGGACCATTTGAGGTACTTGAAAGAGTTGGCGAGGTTGCTTATCGCATCGCGTTGCCTCCTCAATTGTCCGAAGTACATAATGTATTTCACATATCTATGTTGAAGAAGTATGTGCACGATCCATCGCATATTATTGAACATGGAGATCTGGTGATCCAGAAAGATCTCACCTATGAACAGAAGCCTATGAAGATCTTAGATCGTGAAATACGAGCTCTAAGGAATAAGATTATTCCCATGCTCAAGGTGCAATGGAACAAGAATTCTGAACATGAAGCAACATGGGAGACCGAGGAATCTATGAAGAAACGATTTCCCGAGTTATTCTAAGAGGTATATGATCTACACTCTCCACGTATATACATATTATGCAATTGAATTTGGGGACCAAATTCTTTTAAGTGGGGGAGGGTGTAGCAACCCTGATAAAATATTAATAACAATAAAGATTTTAAAAGTAAATCAAATAAATAGATAAATAAAATAATATAAAATAACGCCTCGGATAAAGGCGCTATTTAAATTAGGAACGCCTCTAGATAAGGCGTTATTCAATAAGTGACGCCCTGACCACACGGCGTCAAATTCCAACGTCAAAAATGGTAAGGCCAAGAAACGCCCCTATCTTGGGCGTGTTTTAAACAAAGGAACACCCTAATGAAAGGCGCTTCTTAAGAAATGACCTGCACCAGGTCATCAATTCAAGAATCGACGCCCTGACCAAGGTCGTTAATTCAGTTCGTGAACCGTTCAACCCAGAAACTTATCCAGGGTAATGGATAAGTATTAGAAAGAGTTAAAAGGTGGTAAGGACTCTATATTGGAAGCATTACTTCCACTAGAACACTAACCCTAACAAGACGTCCAAAATCCTATAAATAGTCTTGATCGAACAAACCCTAAACCTATTTGATTCAAGCCTCTGCGACGGTAAGTAAAGAACAAACTGTTCTTCTTATTCCGTTTTTTTTCCTGTTTCGAGTGTATGAAGAACTAACGTTCTTCATCTCCTTCTCTTCTTACAGGTCGAAGAGAGCACACGTTGTGAAGAACATAGGTAGGGTTCTTCTAAAACTTTTCCTAACTTCGATTATATCCTCACCTTCCTTCCTTTTTCTTCCCCTACAGGTTGATTGAAGATCATCATCTCCATCATCTTCATCAACTAAATTTTTCTTCTTCTTCCTGTCCGATCTGCATACTGCTGCTATCAAGGGTATTAGAAGCTTCAGTGTGTTCTTATCAAGTTATTCACGTGTCCCCTCTCCAGATATCAAATAAGGTAGGTTTTCTCAAGTCACTGTAGCCCAAATAAAATAATTTAAGATATATGTATATTAGCATGACATGCATACGGTTTATTATAGTTTTAATGCATTTTTCTGTAATATTTTGAAAGAGACGCCCCTGTCAAGGGCGCTATTTTTCAAGACACGACCCTGACCAGGTCGTCAATTCTAGATTTGACGCCCTGAACACAGGCGTTAATTCCATGGAATTACCTGAAATTGATAATCGTTCACGGTTTAAAAATTCATTTTATATGGAATATCAAAACTAATATACTGCATGACTCTAACTGTGAATTCCTGCCAATTTTCCTGTCATGATGATATGATTGTTATCCTGAAATTTATTTCTTCCTGTTCACGATAATTTCTGAAATTTCTTGAATTCACGACCTAGACAATGTCATCTCCCACTAGACTAACGCCTGACCCTAAGGCGTAAAATGAAAAGTAACGCCCCTTCATAGGGCGCGTTTCTGTTAAATTCCTGAAAAATATATTCTGTAAAAATAAAGAATTAAAGAGTAACGCCCCTTCCTAGGGCGCGTTCTTGATAATTCCTAAAATTATTGATACTCTGTCGAGCAGTGACAAGAAAAGGACGCCTTCTGGTGTAGTCGTCAAAACTTAAAGAAACGCCCCTGATAAGGGCGCGTTTTTGGCAAATTTCTGAAAAATGGAAAATCTGCAAAAAAATGGAAAATAGATAAACGCCCTTATCTTAATCGTTAATTACTTGAGAAATGACTATACTTAAGTCGTTATTTTCTGTAAACTGATTTTCCACTGTTTCTGTTAACCGATGGTTTCATATGTTATATAATATATATATCGGCACTATTCTCCACTCCGTGAGTATAGTCCCACGTTTCACGATTGTTTTATCGATCACACTCAACTCTCATTGACATACAAGCTCTCCATTGGACATTCCGTTCCTTTGGACTAGCGAGTTAGTCATAGAGACCTCCGTAAGACTCCTCGTAGCCTTGGATTCCCTCAAGGCCGACTGAGCTGGTTGTACCCTAAAAACCCATTACACGATCTTTGCCATGTCACTCTAAAGAAACATGGTATACCGGCCCTTATGATTATACAAAAAGTATATCATAAGAAAATTCTTAATGGAATGATGATATCATGCCATATCATGTCAATCTTGTAAACCTCAATTCTATGATAAGAATGAGGGTATCTTACCTTTGATATACTGTTCATGTGTACCTAAATTCTATATATATCGAATGTTCATATTGATTTGTCATGGTACCCAAGTTAAGGGAACCATATTCTATCTAGTTTTATCGATATCGTGATTATACCGTTATTATCGCCATTCTATGTTCTTTGTCATATTTTTTTGGACTCCATTCTATCAAAGTTGTCATACATGTCTACAAGCTTGATTATTGAAATTCTTTATTGGCTATGTAAACAAAGGTGGATGTCAAAATACATGATAAATGCCTGCGCATAGAGGGCCCGATCTGGTCCTAGGAGGAGCACCCGAAAGTACTTGTGCCCATGGGAGTTAAAATGATAAGGTATCTGGCATTGTACCGAGTACTTGACTTGCTTGATTGGACATTCCACACACATCTTGTACTTGAATCGTACTTGACTTGACATGAAATGCGTGGCCCGAAAAAGGGTAATTTACTTGCTTGATACATGATAGCCAAAATTCTTGACATGACTTGTTAAATGTACTTGCTTGAATATCTTGAGTATCTTGTTGAAAGTTCATGATTAGTTCATCTTAATTCCTTGATATTACAGTCTCTCTATCTTGTCGTTTTATGCGAGCATGTATAGCTTCATTGCATTCATGAAAGATGTAATTACTTAAACCCCTTGCTAGTACTTGAGATATAATTTCCTACTGAGTGTTCGCTCATTCCGTTTGTCCCTTTTTACTTTTCAGGTAAGTCCGACGACGATGGAAGTCAATCGGATGGGGAAGGTCAAGAGTGAAAGAGCTAGAGCTTGTCCAAATGTCAATTAGTCTTTTCCTATTTTCTTGAGTCAACTATGTACTTTTCCTTTTTATTAAACAGAGTATTGGATTTGTAATAGTCTATTATGAAATAAAGGATTGGGTTATCTTGCTATTTTGCGCATCTCTGTCTTTGTGTCGAATACACGACCACTCTGATTGACATGATTGATATAAACTCGTCACGCGTCTCCGGGTATCTTCCGCGCTCGGGGCGTGACATGCAAAGTCTAGCCTGACAATCTAGCAATCAATAGTGCACACCATGATATACAGATATGAGCAAAGCAAGAGGAAGGTCAAGTGTCACCCAAGCAATAAATCACAGTAAAAAACTGCAGAAATAAATGCACCTCGGATGCGTACCTGCCAGGAGAGTAACGGTCGAAGGCCCCTGCGTCAGAGAGAAATAACGGTCGAAGGCCAGACCACGAGATAATATATAACGCAGGGGGATGAGACCGTCAGATGAGCCAGAGAACCAAATCCAAGCAGAAGTAACCGGAAAGCCCGTGGATGCTCACACAGCAGAACCAAAGCGGCGGTCTAATGCCCCTGCGTCAAAGAACTATGACGCGGGGACACCTGGCCGTCATAGAACTCAGAAATCCAGAATATGCATTAATCAAAGGGGAAACAAAGGGCAACTCAACAAGCAGATGATGGCAGGTTTTGAACAAGAATCAAGAGCACGATTGGCACAAGCTGTCCCACCGTGATCGCCAAAAAAATTATCTGTTGATATTTATTTGCCTACCTTTTATCTTACTTTTGAGGTTTGCAAAGTAACATGGCAAGATGACAAACAAGCAATCAAAGATCTACTCACGACCTATGAACATGTGAACATGAACCTAGGTAATCATAGCTAGCTCTAGTATGGGCATGCTATCTCAGTCAAATTACTCTAAGGAAAAAGGAAAACACACGCCGGGGCGTGGAGCAAGGAGTAAATAAAAACACACCGTGAAGGTGGAGCAAGCAAGGAAAGTAAAGATGATATGATGAAGAAGACAGCTAATGCCCAATACCAAGGAAAGATGTGATCGCCACCAAAGTAAACACAAGTCAAAAGACCTGAATATACCTTGGAAATAGGTGGATGAAGCACCCGCCCACGGGAGAGAAAACCAAGGAAAGCCTACAGATCAACTTGGAAGTAACGGCCAGAACCCTGTGCATCGCTTGGAAGCGACGGCCGCACGATAGACCGCCAGAAGATAGTGACGCGCCTGCACCAGACCGTCAGGTAACCTGCAGTAGTAAAGCTTGAATCCTTTTAACTCCAACTCTTCCAGCCGGCTAGAAGACTTAGGCCTCGTGCTAATGAACCTGTAAACCTACCAAAGATGTAGAAAGACAAGACAAGACAACCTCAATTAGCCCTTTTCACAAGTATAGCATCAATTCTTAAAGAGTTTAAGAACATCAAAAGGAGAGGGAATTACCGGGGAGTTTTTGGTTTTTTAACCCCTCTGGGTGTTTTAAAAAGTTTGGAAGGATGTTTATATGCTTAAAGAACAGTGAAAAACGTGGAGGAAGAGGAGGGACAATGCTTTGTTTGAGGAAAAACCAAGGAAGAACTCAAGCATGCAATGATAAACTTGAAAGATAAAAACTAAAAGACTCCCTTGATTGGAAGATGGATGGACATGGGAAACAGCTCCTCCTGGATGAAGATGGCTCCTGAGTTCGGCAGCACTTCATCGTGAATTCAAATCTCCCCCCCCTTTTTTCCATGAGTTCAAGGGTTCTATTTATAGACCCTCAAAACTCGTAGGTCAAGCAGAGGATAATTCAGCAGGAAAGAGGGATAACTCTTAGCAAATCCTTGAGGATAATATCACCAAGAGTCCATAGAATCAAACGGGAGGCCCTGAGGATCGGATTTCAAAGAGATAACGTTAATCCAAATTCTTATCTCAACCACGGAGTAGCAGAGAAAAGGCCTGAACTGCCAGGACTCTCGGAAGGAAGTAACGGCTGCACGATAGACCGCCACTTGGAAGTAACGCACCAAGGATCATCCGTTACTTTCAACCCTATCCCAAAGAGATAAGATCAACGGGAAGAAGACCCAACAAGTTGGACTCTTCAAGGAAGCAACGGCCAAGGCATAGGGCGTCACAGAGAAACAACGGCTGCACGACAGACCATTATTATCAACGTAGAATTAAAAGGATAAGCACTGACCACGAGGCCTTAGCCTTTAGGACTCTTCAAACAGTAACGGTCCAGGACCCATGCGTCAGAAGTAAGAAACGCGCCGGACTGGGACCGTTATTATCATTGAGGTTCAAAAAATATAATGAAGAGGATTACCAAGCTTTACCAACGAAATGCCACCAGGAGCCACATCTTAATCCAGGAATTAAGACCCAAGAAACAGGCTTCAACTGATCAAGAGACTCGTCAAAGAATGAACAACTCGGAGCATCATAAGGAATGAATAAGGAGATGACCCGACTTATTGGGTATAAAACGGGTGTCAACATTATGCTGTCGAATTTCTTCCGTGGCATGACCTTGTTCTTAATTCATCATTGAACTCTCATGATCATAATTGGCGCATTCTTACTTTGGTATTGTTATCATGAAACTACTGTTTGAACTTTACATTATTGGTCTACTTTATTTATATCTCGTGGAAGTAGCTTGATTTATAACTTGAAGATGTAGATCGGGCACTGATTGTGTCCAAGGGCTCGACACTAGCCCCCTTGACTGATTGCCGGAAACATACTATAAACCATGGGGTATGATGAATACTGGCGTCGCATTACGTCGGGAGTACTTTTTTTATAGACGGGTGATAACCACGAGGCTCTATATGAAATTATACATTCTTGTTACATGTCTTTCTCATGCATGACCTTTATGGTTATCAAAAATACATTCTTGTTACATGAAAGGCCACTTTATATTATTTCCTTATCATGCTATCGTTCTACATGAATGTTCATATCTCTATGATCTGCATCTTGTTACTTGTATTATTAATTTGGTTTTATTCGCATGTTTTATCACTTTTCCACTATCGTATTTTCTAGAGCTAAAATGTGAATTACTTAAATATTGCCTTCATGTTGATACGAAGATACCTACTGGGCAAGTGTGCTCATACCTACTTTTCCAATCTTTTTAGGAAATTCTAACGGGGATTCGAACTACTCAAGTGACGAGTCCGAGAGTGATTAAAGATCAAGAGAAGACATAGTCTGGAGTCATTAGTAATAAAGTTCCTTCATTGTAATAGGCGGTGAAGTCGATCATGTCATGTAATTTTCTCTTTTTATTGAGTCTAGTGATGTAAACAGTCAAGAGTCAACATTATGTACTTTTGACTATTATTCACTAAAAGCAAAGGTTTTGTCCAATTATTATGCATTCATTCTTATGCGTGGATGTGTTAGCGCTCTGATTATATTGCTCGCTTGTGACATACTAGCCGGCTATTCATATTTTCGAACATCTTCCACTGTACTTATATCTCAGGGCGTGACAGTGCCCATACTACCAGCTACCTTTCATGAAGATATTCCAAGAGCCTTGAGCATTATGAAGCTTCTGATGTTGAAATTCCAACTCCCTCATATTGATACTCCTCGCCTTCAAGGGAGTTACCTTTAAAGAAGCCAAATTCATTTTGTATCAAGATTATGACACTGCAAGTGGAGCTCCCGAAATTTCATGACTTGCTGAAAGAGTTACCGCTTACTTTGGACAATACAATTGTTGAAACTTCATCAAATGAAAGCACTTGGGCATTAATTCCATTCATTGAGCCATCTAGCCGAGCACTTTATTTGCCTTGGAGGGGCGGGTGTTCTCATGATAAGGGGCCTTCCATTGATCTATCTACAACCTATTCATTTCCACCTACGCTTCTACTAACCACCAATTTCATTCTATGGGCCACTAATTGGGTGAGAAGGAGGATCCCCTTCTTTCCCATGCATTCCGTGCATTTCATACATTTGCATATGCATTCATTCCTCTCTCCCGGGTTTTCGAACCCATACCTTCATCGTCTTCCGGAACCTCTAGACCCTTATCGAACTGCTTCACCCTTATCTCTGGAATTTTTAGACTTTCTCTCCTTCCAGGGCATCGCATCCCTCCACATTTTATCTCTCTGGAACCTCCAGATCCCTTATTTCATTCCTCTATCACTCCTGGGAATCATGCCCCTTGTTATTCTCTCCTTCCAAAACTTCTGGAACTTATGGATTTCCTCTTCCTTTTCCTACCAATTTTACTACGGCATCGTGCCCCTTCTCTCCCTCCAGACCACTTATTTCATTACTCTATCCCTCCTGGGCATCACACCCCTTCTTATTCTCCCCTTCCGGAACTTCCAAATTTCCTCTTCCTTTTCCTATCAATTCTCTGAGGGCATCGTGCCCCTTCTCGTTTCCTCCCTCTGGAACCTCCGGACCTTCTCTTCAACCTATTCATTCAGGGCACCACGTCCCTCATCTTCTTCTTTCTCCGAAATCTATAGAGTTCTGTCTCTTTCATCCCTCTGTTCTTTTTCCAGGGCAACGCGTCCCTTATTCCTTTCTTCCTCTGACATCATCTTTTTCCATACCTTTCCCCAGGGCATCACGTCCCTCCTCATTTTCTTAATCTGGAACATCTGGATTCTTCCCACTATGATTTTCATCCTCTGCCTTCAGACCCTCCAGATCCTCCACTCTCCCTGTGACGACTCGGATCCCGGATACCAGATATACCCGATAGGACTACTGGATACACCTGATACCACTTGGAACCCGCGAGGCCTCCCAAGAGCGGTAAAGCTCCGAAGGGAAAAAGGATTGTCGTGTAGTACATTGAAGCCACAGAGATATAATGGTAAGCAATTAAATTTCATTAGATCGGTTTGCTAAATAAGCTTAAATAAAATTACCTTTTAATTAACAATTTTAATTTAACAATTATACCAGAGCCCAGTCCAAGAAATTAAAGACAAGTACAGGCCACAGGAAAAGAACGTACACTGAGGTCGGGGGATACCCGACGTAGGTACCGCTGGCAGCTACAGACGCGCCACACCAGGAACCACGAACAGAGACGACGCCACCCACCTAAAAAGTAGGGGTGAGTCTCCAAACAGAGACTCAGTAGGGGTCACGCGGATCCCCACTGAACAACACGCAGTGCACGGAACAGGAAGCAACAGTAGTAGCAAAGCAGGAAAAGCTACACTACAAAGTTGTAAAAAGAACGGGAACAGCAGGAGTAGAAAACAGGCTAAGAGCAAGGGAAGCTAAAAGAAAAGGGAAAAGCGAGGCCGTAAAACTCGGAACACGGCCACCGAGAGGAACTCGGCTCCCTAAGCTGCTCCAAGCCACGACAGAAGGGTGACTCTGATCTGACAAAGGTAGGAGTTACCGATCTGCCGACACAACGCCAGGCCTAAGACAAAGACCTGCAAGGACAGACAAAAGTCTAGAAAAGATCTAGACAGATGACAGATAGACTCGACGACACACACGACTAGAACGTCGTGCACACAACACAACACTGACCTCGAGTAGGGCCACGAGAGGGCTAACTCAGAAAGGTCACGATGCACAAGAAACGCGAAGAGTCACGTGTCACGTGACGGAAGCACCTCCTCATCAGAAGAACAGCCAGCTGCGTCCACTGACGTCTTACACTGCGCCACAAGTGTCTCGCCTACGGTACCGCCAAAGCCACGGCAGAGTCGCAGACACGCATTGAACCAAACAGGAACTACAACAATGAGTAACTCATCAGGGTCACGCCCGTCGACGTATGTCCTCAGCCCCTGACCACGTGTGCACACACTGGCTCTTGCATAAGCCAGGCCCTCTAGCTAGTTTTCTCCCTCGGTAGGACGCTACCGCTGGCCGGGAGCCCACGGAACTAGCTTACAAACCGTATTACGGGAACTGCCCTTTCCACCACTCCGAGGTGGGTCAACACACTGGATCACGTGCGTCAACAGGCTACGACTAGTGGAGGTTCACAAGACACCAGACTCAGAAACACAAGTGCTAGAGTACAAGCAAGAACGCACTGTCGCACGTGCTACTAGGCACCACTGGCAGTACGACTACTGCCAACAGACTCAGGACTAGGCAACTAGACCTACAACGTAACGATCCTTGAGTCGGACGACTCAAACGCAAGATCATCACTGACAGCGGAACAAGCCGCCAATCGGTTTAATCCTAAGCCATGGGAAACGACGCTCTGCAGAAAATGACTCACGGAGACCTGAGGGAACACCGAGAACCCTCAACACGCCTGGACATGCAAACCAAGGTAAAACGCTACCTCGAGATGTCCAGAACCAAAGTCTCGGACTGGACATACCTACCGAGACACACACACAAGGTCACCCGTCAACCACTGGGTCACCCGGGTTAACCGGAACCCAACAAAGACATGCAAGCACAAACCCACTTGGCCACCTCGGAACACGGTTACAGCCCTCATAAGACATCGGGTGATGTCCGCGTGACAATGGTGAACCCCAAGGTCAACCCAAGATACCGAAAACCAAACCACCGGTAGACCACTCTCTGGCGTAGGCTATCCATCACTCAGCCGCTAGGTAAACCAAGCAGTCAAGGAGGAATTGCCACGCAACCAGAGGCAAAGACACTGGTGGTCCTAGATTAAGTCGCTCGGAGAAACTATAGCAGTCAAGGAATAGACCGCACACAATTCACCTGAACCGACCGATTCCAGGGAACCACCAGACAGGCAAACCAACAATAGCAGTCTAGGATAGGACCACTAGAAACACCGCCCCAACTCACGTAGATGACCGACATGAAATAGATAGAACATACGGAGACTTGGGGGAACTCCGACACCCTCAAGGCACCTGGACACACAAATCGAGGTCAAATCGTTCCTCTAGGTGTCCAGAACCACGTCTCGAGCGGGACAAATCCATCGAGACACAAGCAAGGTCGCACGTCGACCATTGGATCACACCGGGTCGACCAGACCAGAGCAATGACTCTAACACGAAACCGGGAGAAGCCATCACGGCCAACCGATAAAACATCGGGGATGAGCGGTTTAGAATGGACCACTCAAGAGGATGGACAGTCCGAAACTGACCACACAAAGTGGTTGAATGGTCCGGAACTGACCGCACAACTCCAAGGGATGGACGATCACAAAGGGACCACACAACCAGACAAACGGTCCGAACTGGACCACACAACGGGATGAACGGTCCGAACCTGACCGCACAACTCCCAGGGGATATGTGGTCTAGCAGACGACCACACAAACCAAACCGACATAAGATGGACGGTCCAAGACCAACCGCCCAAGGGGGATGTGCGGTCTATCATAAGACCACGCAACCACAACCGACAAAGGATAAACGGTCCAGGGATGGCCGCCCTTATACATGAACGGTCCGGAACTGACTGTTCAAGCGTCACGGCGAGCAAACCATGGGTTCAGCCCAACGGAGGCCTTTCCACGCCCCGTTCGTCCTGAGACGAATGGGATACAACCATGGACCTGCTGGCAATCACATAGACTCCGTCCGGAGTCAAAACGACGCACGGATCATAAGAAATAGGCGATTCTAACGAAATCACCCCCAAAGGGTTTCCGGACTTCCCGGAGCCCTAGCGGTCAAACGGGACCAAAAAACGAAACGAAATCAGTGACTATGGAACGCTGACATCCCAGAGAGTCCATTTACAGTAACTGATCTACAAATGATTGCCATTTTTCGGCGAACCCTACAAAACCCGAAAATCACGGTTTAGGCTAAACAAGCCCAAACTTGATCGTTTCCACGCCGAACAACATGCAATGGCAGGGAAAACGTGCAGGGAGAAGTGGTGATCCGTCACCCTACCTCCATCGAAGAAACCATGCCCCGAAGGGACTAAACCGGGCCGAAAACTGCACCGCGAGCTCAAACGTCGGCTTTGAATCCACCGTTCGGGATCGCGCCAAAATCACTCCATCCTCGCCCCGTCGCACACCCAGCCAGCTCCACGGCGTCCCCAGCACTCGCCCCTAGGTCCTCCATCTGCAGCCGGAGCCGAGAAGGCGAAACGGGAGAGAAACAGGAGAGAGAGAGGCGGCGACGTGAAATGAGAAGGAGGAGAGAGGAAAGGAAAAGAAATAGAAAAGAAATTAGGAATTTTCCTAATTTCTGAAAATCCGATTTTTGGCCCTATCTCAGAAAAATACGCAAAAATAGTCAAAACGACCGGCTTGGAGAGTACAACGTCCTTGCAGCATCCTCGAGTCGATGAACTGACAACTAAAGTCACCATAGGGTTCCGTAACTAGTCCGAGAGAAAAACCCACACAGATCGTAAAACTCAACTCGGAAGCCACAAAAGCGAACCGAAACTCACCGAAACAGATCCGAAAGATCCAATAAAGATCCAACAAGACCTACTAAGGATCCAGGGCATTACACTCCCTTTACCAATTCCTTCTTCCGATCCCTCCTAATCCAGGGTCTGACCCGACTTCTCCCATATCAACTGCCCTGGACATCTGCCATTTCTCCCATTGCTTTCGAGGCTTTAGTCCTAACTCCTCCCATTAATTTTCCCTTCCTTCTGTAGACCATTTATGTAATCAAGGTTTCTACACCTTAGTGATGGAGTTCTAGCCCTCACCACTTTTCCCTTTTCTCCTTATTCATGTGACTCTGGCCTTGGCACTGCTCCCTTTTGTTAAGCCACTTCAAATCTTTGTCTCTTATATCCACATCTGCCAAATGAGGACAATAACTTCCATGTTGACCAAAATCACCTTCGGTAGCTACTTTTACAACAAAGGTCGCAAGGTAATTTGTTTGCGTAAGTATGCATTCTCATGATTTCATTGCTTCATTCATCTCTACGCACCGTTCTTTAAAAAGAAGTGCTTCTTAAGATGATTAAGAGTGGTAGTCTAGGTCTAATCCTAGGTTTTTAATTTAGTCAAAAAAGAGTCTTTAGGCTTACTTTTACAGCAACCTTGGTTATGAGAATCTCGCGTTGGGAGTTCGGCATTCCCTCCCCGCTCATTAAGGGAAACCCTTAGCTGGGCACCGCACACACTTCACGGCGTCCTTAGCCGTCTCCCTTGGTAGACACCGTTGCTACTTGGGCCATGCTCGAGGACACAAGGTCTTTTCTTCTTCTTTACTCGGCCGAAATATGAGGCTAGAGGTAGTCTGGGCAAGACAACCAACCTAAGCGCACCCCAACAAGAGGAAGTCTCAAATAGGGGCGGTCTATTAAGACCTTATTCTCAGTTTCAAATCTCAATTTCAATGTCTGTCAAGTCCAAAGGATAAAAAAGAAACAAAGTGACGGTCAAAGAAAAAGAAAATTTCACAGAAATATGGCATGGCAAGAGGGTAGTACAGTTCCCCGTGGGACGTTATGAGCCCGGTTGTATGCTTGCCAAAAAGAGAATTGAGGTTCGATGATATGGCAAAAAATCCCGGTGTAATAGACTGAATCTCTAGGGGTTGTGCTATGGAAAGAAGTTAAACTTGATATCTTCTTAACTCATATCAGGCTTATCTCCAATTTTTCTTCTCTTCTCCCTCTAAGACTGAGTGTTTCTCAGGTATGGCCTTAGTAGGGGCACCGTTAGTCAATGGCAGCCGACTATAGGGCGCCACCTTAGATGCACGCCCTGTTTGGGCAGTTCTTGGCGAGAGGGGAAGGAACAAGAACTCCTAGCCAGCGGTTTGAACGACCGTTGGTGCTGCAATTAGCAATGTCTAAACTAAAAATTTAAAAATATTTAATATTTTAAAATTTAAAAAAATTGAATATTTTTAAATTCTTAAAATTTTTAAATATTTTCAAAATCTAAAAAAATTAAATATTTTCTAAAATTCATAAAAATTTGAATATTTCCAAAACTCATAAACTTTTGAATATTTCCAAAATCCATAAAAATTAGCATATTTCAAAAATCTTCAAAAAAATTTAAATTATATTTTTAAATATTTTAATCAGACGGTGTCTTACAGGGACACTTTTTTAATGACCAAGAACATAGGATGAGCCATCTCCTTCCACTTCTATCTACCTTTCGACCCTTCCCTATGATCACTGTTATCATGCTTTGCCATTCTAGTTATCATCAACTATCATCTTTCAATCTTTCTAAGTTATTCCTGTCAACTTTACCAAGTTGTCCTTAGCAGTATGGGCATCACTCTAATTATTCAAGAGCAAATCTTTCTAAAGTCATTCCTGCTGATTTCTATATGGGCAAATTACTTTAATCTTTCAAGAACAAATCTCATGATATGCCAAGCTTGTCATTGATGCGCACTAACACTCATCGTCAATAATGTCATGCTACAATTTAATAAGTTTATCACACTCACTCACTTAAAAAGATTTGAATTAGAGTAAAATGGTAAGAATGGGTCGATCCCACGGAGAAGAAATATTTTCAATTATGATCAAGTTGGAAAACCCTTATATTTGAGAAGAAACCAATTTGGAGTGAATATATGCTAAAAGAAAATTAAAAGTGCATGAAAGTGAAATAAATCTATCTAAAGAAGATGAGAGGGTTAAGGAGACAAATTAGAAAGAGAGAGAAAGAGAACTAGAAAGACACTATTACACAAGATGAACTTTTATTACTATGAAAGTGGTAATTACAACTCTAAGAAAATGAAAATTACAACTTGGAAATAAAAGAAAAGGAGAAAAGGAAGAAATTGAAGCCATGAATTTAGATGAAGAGCGCCGCCGTCTCCTTGCCAATCCTTTGAGTGAACCACCCCGCCATGGAGTTAGACGCCGTCGAGAGGACCGAAGGAAGAGATCTCCACCAAGGGGTTTAGATGAATAATGGAGAAGGAAGAAATAGAGAAAGAGAAAGAAGAACTAAAACCAGTGTGTGTGTGAGTGTGTTGTGAAAGAGAGTGAATCGAAGAGACAGAGGGAGCTACGGTGGAGAAGAAGAAAAACACAGTAAAAATAAAGTTAAAACAATAAGAAGAAAGAAAATAGATAAAAAACTAGAGAGATTTAGAGATGTGGAAGAAGAGAAAGTTGAAGATCTTGAGGAGATGAAGAAGATTGATGAGGAATGCAGAGGGAGATGAGGATCAGAAGAGTGTAAAAACTGGGAGACAAGAATTGTAAAAACTTAGATGAATAGTAAAAAGTGCAAAATCGTTCTTTAAAAATCAGAGAATAAGTTGAAAACGGGGGAGAATTAGAGGAAGAGGAAGAAGAAATAATTAAAGAGAGCTTAAAAATAAAAAAGATTGCAGAATAAAGTAAATTGAAAAGATGAGCAGGAAAGCATGTAGAAGGCCAAAGATCTTCCTCCGGTGGCTCTCGGGTAGCTTTTTATAGGGCACAGAAGAACTTTCACGATCGGCCACTTGCAGATTTAGTTCAATCCGTTTTTGCAGCATGGATTAGTTGCTCAAATTAGGGCTCTTGCTATGGATAGACTATCCCTTGATTAAAACATGGAATGATAACGATGATAATAGCAAGATTACTTCAAAGAGACCTTCTCGTTTCCGTTTCTGCCTGTAAAAGAAATGGCGTCCAACATTGTGGGCGCACACTAAAATACTGTCTTCCATAATGGTCGCTCATTCTTGTTTCCTTATTTTGATATTTTCTCTTTTTTCATAAATCTTTTCCATTTTTCTTCATTTTTCTTCTTATTTTTCGTATAATTGAATGAGCAGCTGCTTGAACTGTCGCACATTCTTTTCCAAAGGAACTGTGCCTGCTTCAACGGTCGCTAATTCTTCTTTTTCTTTTTTTTATTTTTCAGTTAAACAAATGGGCGCCCGTTTGCTCAGTCGCTATTTCTTTTTTCCATAAAAATACTTCCGAAATGGCGTCTGATCCGCCAGTCGTTATTTCCTAAAAATTCAAAAAATCTAAATAATCACCATATTTCATCCAAAAATGGATTTCAACTAATTGTGAAAATTCTTCAATATTTGTCACATGGTCATTTTCGCTTAGATAGATGAAAAAATGCGTGCAAACTCAAATTACTTGTGAGAATAAAATTAACTGCTTATGTTGCACAACTTTATTCATTTAATGCTCAAAAAATGATAAATGTGATGCAAGTCATGATATGATATATAGCACTTATCACACCCCCCAACTTACTCATTGCTAGTCCCTTAGCAATGCAAACAAATTAAAATTTAGGACCAACAATAGTTTACAAAGTCCATACTTTCATATCCAGCTTTTCCTTCACAAAATCAACCAAAGATTAGGAATCCCGAATCATTAATGCACACTAGCCTAATGTAGGAAATTAAGGTGCATGATCAAGAATATAAAATCAAAGTTCAATAGCACTTGTGCATGTGTAATACTAAATCCACAACTAAGATAATTGCGTCCCTCATGTGCTATTCTGAAAAAGTGTCTTTCAACCCTGCACCTCCTAGATCAGAGCATTGAGCATACTAACTTTATGTCTGCCTCATTACTTTGTCCCTTTAGGATCTTTTTATTTTTCTACACACATGATGTGGCACTACCCTATTGTGCCCATGTGGTTTTGATGATTAGTTTTGATGTGAGTCAAACACTGTGAGTCACCATGCGATGTTTAGTCATTTTGTCACATCATAATGCATTCATTTCAATAGTTGCTGCATACCTTAAGGTCGATGCATATGGTGAGCATCTGTTCAGTGCACTTCATGCATGTGCATAGTTTGTTCAGGGCTCTTCATGCATGTGCATAGTCTATGCATACATTTCATGTCTGAACATTCTTCATGTGCATAGTCTGTTCCGTGCTCTTCATGCATGTGCATAGTCCATGCATACATTTCATGTATGAACATTCTTCAAGTGCATAGTCCATGCGTTCATTCATTGATCAAGTCTATACAGCCAAAGCCAATGCTTTTCACATCTCACTTAGCGTCTCATGCTATACTGCTAAGTCTGTACATTGGCCAAGTCTGTACAGAGTCTTATTGCATCGCTTATCAAGTCTATACATCGCATGCATTACACACAGCAAGTCTGTACATCCACCATCTCACTTAGCGTCTCTATGCATATTTGATTTGAAGTCTGTACAACCCAAGTTTGTACATCCATCCATCTCACTTAGTGTCTCTATGCATATTTGAGTTGAAGTCTGTACAGCCCAAGTCTGTACATCCATCCGTCTCACTCAGCGTCTCACTCAAAGTCTATACATTATAGCCTGTTCGTATTCTAGCTTTCCAAGTCTATACAATGTCTGCACAGTCTACACATATATTAGCCATAGTCAATGCATTTGGGCATCATTCGTTACAACAAGTCTGTACATCGCATCGCATGCACATTGCATATGCAAAGTCTGTACATTATCTGCCCTGCACACACAAGTCTATACATTGTCCTGTAGCACACACACGAAGTCTGTACAGCCTTTGTGTTGCACGAACATAAGTCAATACATTGTCTCATGCATACATAAGTCTGTACAATTTGTGTGGCTTGTTCATGCATGTGCTCTGTTGTCAGTGGGTCAGTTAAGCAAGTATATACAGACTTATTCCATGTGTTAGCTTAAGCAACTCTATACATTCATCACATTGGTTCTTAAGTGCTAGGTTGCATGTTTATACATGCTGTAGTTCAGCATCTTTAAATACATAGCATGCACGCAGAAAAAGTATGTACAATCCCTTCCATGCATTCAAAGTCTATACATGCTTCGGATGGCATCACATAAAGTCTATACATTCTTTAAGTCTATACATGCTTGGTTCAAATCTTGAACTAACTCGATGCATCCATTTTTCTCTTCGTTCAGGTTGATTCAAGCTGATGAGTGGCACGTGATCTGAGGTTGGCACCTGGCACGTGATCTGAGGTGCTCTCTGGGCGGGAATCTGGAAGCCACACGCCCTCCTACATGTTGCTGCTATAAAAAGAATAGTGGTGTTCGAGAGCAGAATGATCGTGATAAAAAGGAGCAGAGAGTGATCGAAGAAGCAGACAGAAGCAGAAAGAGCTAGTAGAAGAAGAAAAAGAGAGAACAGAAGAGAAAGAGGAGAAAGAGAGAAGAAGAAGAAGAAGAAAGAGAGAGAGATCCTTTGAGAGCAGAGATCGAGAGAAGAAGAGAAGTGCAGCAGAGAAGAAGAGAGATAGATAGAGAGAGAGAGAGAGAGAGAGAGAGAGTTAGAGGAGAAAAAGGGAAGTTGCTTGAAGATCTGCTCCTGCTGGACCGTGGATCAATTTCAGGCCAGTCAGCTCCGTTGACAGCCACATTTGTGCTATCATCTTTTACAGCTTTCTGATTGCTGTATTTTTTGTTTCTTATTTTTTTTACTTTACACTTCCTTATTTTTTGTTTTTCCGATACTCTGTAGAGAGGTTGGGGTTCCTCCTGTTGGTTTAGGAGAAGGGAGATTTTAATCTTCGGTTGCAAGTGGCTGGGTGTAACTTGTGGGTTCCCTCTGGGTTTCAGAGGAAGGGAGACTTGGTGTCTCCAGTTGCAAGTGATTGGTGTCGCTTGTGGGTTCCCTCCTGGGTGGAGGAAGAGAGACCTCGGTCTCTGGTTGCTAGTGACGGGTAGTCACTAGTGGTTTCCCTCTGGTTTGGAGGAAGAGGGGAGGTTGTTCCCCTGGTCAAGCTGTTAGGCATCACCTGTTTGCAGACTGAGTCTGCGGTTCTAACTTTTGCTAGTGGAAGCCTCACTCCGGTTTGGAGTGAGGGGTGGACGTAGGTCTGGAGGACCGAATCACCTAAAAACCCTTTGTGCACTGTGGTTTGAATGTTCATTTATGTTTTCGCTAGATGTTTGCATAGGCCGATTTGGATCTTCTATGTAGCAGGGAATTTTATTACATATCAATCATCTGTTACTGGTCCTATGAGAGTCACCTTGATTACTTAATCACTGCTCTATGTATGCTAGACTCGATTTCAACCTACAGTCATGAACGTGTTTAATTCCTTATCAGGTTTAAGTTCATGCACACTGTCTGTTCGATAACTACTTCGTGAGTCCCTTGGTATTGATCCTAAGTCACTAATTTGTTCATCTGTAAGCATCTTAGTTGACCTAGTGAATCTGTTATTTCCACAACTGCTCATTGGTTTTCAGCTTGTATCAGGAAGTTTTAATTGGGCAAGAGTTTTATAAGGGGATTCATTCACCCCCCCCTCTGAATCCATCGCACCGATCCCAACAATTGGTATCAGAGCGGTCTCTGACTTCCAGATCCAACGATCTGCAGAGGATCCTGCTGATTTGATTTCGTGCTTTACAGTTCCAGTGCGGTGCATTCTTCTGATATTGCTTTCTTGCTCATTGATCTGAGTCTATTCCATTGCTTTATAATGGCATCACCTATAGTTTTTGATGGTTCTAACTTCAAGAAATGGTCACGCAGTCTATGTGGTTTTATAAACTCTATAGATCTAAAACTGTGGAATCTCATTGAATATGGTCCACATGTTTTGCCTCGAGAGAAGAGTAAACGGTCCCAGAAGGATGAACAATTGAACAGTGAGAATATAAGAGTTCGGGACATTCTGAAGAATGCTGTAGACGTTAATGTCATTTCCTCTATTCTTACATGTAGGACTGCGAAGGAAATCTGGGATTCAGTGATTACATTTCATGAGAATCAGAAATGTCTTACGGCAAGAGGAAGTACCTCAAGCAATGAAGAAGAAGATCAGGTAAATTCTGAATCTGATTCTGACGAAATGACCTTTGATGATTTAAAGGAAATGTATGCTGAATTGTATGAAAAGTATAGAAAAAAAAATCTAAAAATAAAAGATTAAAGAAAAAGATTGATCAAAATTGTTCTGATTTATCATGTGAAAATTGCTCAAAATTGAAACAATCTCATGATGCTTATCTGATTGATATTCAGAACTATAAGAAGCAATTGGAAGATGCTGAAAATATAGGCTCAGAAATGAATCAACTGAAGCTTGAAAATGAAAAGGCTAAAAGGCTTCAACAAGAAAATCAAGCTGAACTTGGCAAGCATAAAGAACAAATTTCTATGCTGAAAAACAAAAATAATGAACTTACTGTTAAGATTTCTGAACTAGAGAATGAGCTGAATTCATTAGGAAATGATCAAATCCTAATTGATGAAATAGTTCAGAATGAACAAATGATTGAGGAGAATAAAGGTCTAAAAGAACAAAACAAGAAACTCATGGTCTTAAATGTTGTTATATCAGAGAGGCTTCTGGCTGTCGAGAAAGAAAAATCTACTGATAAGGAAATTCAATTTGAGAATGAATTGAAACTGAAACAGGAACTAGAAATTGTTAAAAATTTGAACGATGCCATGCAGAGAAAAATTATCTCATGTGAGGAAGACTTGACTAATTCAGAACTCAAAATTTCTTCTCTGCAATCTGAGATAACTGAATTGAACAATTCCATGTCTAAATCTGTGAAGGATAAAGGCAAAATGAAAATGCCTCTGGAAGATAATGTAAGTGGTCAAAGAAAGGGGACTGGCAACATCTCTGAAAATAAGCAGGTCAAGAGGAACCAACTGTACACCGATTTTATTCAAAACTCTAAAGTAGCTGGAACCTCAAGACAATCCCCAAAACAGTCTACTACAACTGAAAAACAAAAACCACTGAAAAATAAAAGGAACAATCTGCATGCCAAGAACTTAATTGATAAAAGCCATGCTTTAAAGAAATCCAATAATGATTCTTGTCATTACTGTGGCAAGCATGGTCACTTCATGGACAAATGTCTTGTGCTGAAAAATGATGATCTGAATGTTGATAAAGTACATGCTAGAAATTCTCATATTAAGAAACCCTCTTTTGTTCAAATGAAAAGAATTCATTGCTTCTATTGTCATGAGAGAGGCCATCTCATGCATGAGTGTAGACAAATGAAATTAGATGATCTAGCTGCTGTAGGAATGCATGACAAACAACTCCATGCTAAATATCATGCAACTCCTAAAAGAAAACTCCATTGCTTTCATTGTGGCAAATTGGGCCACATTGTTGCAAATTGTTGGCATGCTAAGAGGAGAACACTTAACTCCAAACCTGCTAAAATCCCTGCAAAAAGATATACATTTTATGATAATTTTAACAGAATGAGTTCTTCTCTATATTTTGAATGTGGAAAGCCAGGTCACAGGGCTGCAACCTGTTGGGTGGCAGGATACCAAAGCAAGACTGGTTTTAGTAAACAGAATTTTAATTATGTTAACAAAATTTTCATGCATATGCACATAGAATTCATGCTAATAAGAATGTGCATAAATCAAATCTGAAATCTGTTGCATCTTGCTATCATTATGGTAAATCTGGACATTTAATGGATGGTTATTCTCTGATAAAATTTGATGATCATCAAGCTAAAAATTTACTTAGAACACCTGCCAAAGGTGTCACTGTTAATTCAGGACCCAAGACCTCTTGGGTACCTGTTGCATCAAGATGATGTGTCTTTTGCAGGTATGCCTTGGAAGTTGATAAATAAAAGGGGTAATAAACCAAGGCATTCAAGAATGAAAACCCCAGTTCTACATTTACCAGGTATGTCATGTTAAACTCTTGTCATTCAAAATTTTCTATCTTTGATTACTTCATAGCATGTTAAATCTATTTTTGCATATTCATTCATCATCTGCATTGTCAAAATTTGAATTCTCCGAACTCTCCTCATCCGAAATTTATGTTTTGCACTCAACTCTGTTGATAAACATTGCCTGATTAAGAATTCTTTGAAAACATCTGAATTTCACATGATTTGCATTTGACATACAGTCATTGAAAATCTGATGCACTTAGGACTGTTGGTATTGCATTGTCATACATGACCACTATGGTATATTAAATGATAAGCTACTAAAAGGCAGGTGAAATCTGTCTGGAGGTTCTTACTATGTGTGAAATGGTCCTTTAGACCAAGTTCTCCGCCTAGTTCCATGGGTCATATTGCTTGATAGGGCAGTCTGAATGAACATGAGTCACAAAATCACGTGGTCAGTCTTCAGTGCAAACATTGCATGTTTTCAGGGGGAGTTTGTTGAGTCTTTGCATGTCTTTGCATACATGTAGTTAATTGCATTGCATTTCATTACATTGAAAATGTCAAAAAGATTGATTGAATGCATATTGTCAGGGGGAGTTAATGCATTGCATACAGGTTGTCAATTGCATACTCTTATGTTAGAATTCATTGCATATTAACCTTGAAGATCCTGAAGCATGTCTGACCTCCTGATATCTTGCTTGGGGTGCATATCCTTTTTATTGATTCTATTGATAAACCTTGATCATATCTGAAAACACTGGGCTTCAAAATCACTTATTCTTGCTGGATCTCTTCTATCAGTCATTCATAAAGATTTCAATGGGGCATGTCTCGATCATAAATCTGAAAACACTTGAACTAGGAATCTTCTATTATAGGATTTTATGAATGTCTGAAATAACTCAGCTGGTTTAAGTTTAATGTATCCATTGAGTTTGTCTTTAAATCTCTTAAAAATATCTGAATCATGTTTAATAAACTTTAACCAACTGTTTCATGATGTGTCTTGTAAAAACTTCTGAAATCTGCACTACTGAATACATGGCTTTATTTGGTTAAGTACATGAAATTAGTATTGATTTGGAGCAAATGAGCTTTCTGAAATGTCTAGAGGGTAAATAGTTGTCAGAGCAATGACTTTGGTCATTGAGAAATCATGTCCAAAGGACTGTGTCATGAGGTGCCATAGTTAACTCTGCTTAAGAATGATTGATAATCTGGCAGAGCAATAGCATGCACACTGAGAAATACATCTCACTCATCAAAGAAATGAGTTGAGGTATGTCATGAGGTGTAAATGTTAACTCTGTTAATATAAAGTATGACTATTTGTCACACTAAGTGCTTAGGGATATTGGCGTCTGATCAACGTATAGCCTCTAGTTACAAGGTGTGCACTGAACAAGAGTGCTCGTAAAATTTGTAGCATGAAAATTTGTTGAACAAACTACAATATTTGAATATTGATGCAAAAATCAAATTGCTATAACTCTAGACAAAATCACATGACTTCATTATTGCTTGATCTCAATACTAGTGAATGTAATTCCGAAAGAAGTCAGTAAATTTGATTGTGTAAGAGAAATGGAGGTTAATCAAGATATAAATATGAGGGCTTGGTTCATTTTTATTAAACCATGATTTTAGATATAAATACAGAATTTTATTGACAAACTTTGCATACATCATGTTTAAACCATGCTGATCAATAAAGTTCATTCATAAGCCCTTATGATGGAAGACTTTGAAAAATTGTGTTTTGGATTTATGAGATTGGTATCTCCTTGAAATTCTTGTTGAAATTCCTTGTGTTTGGAGCTTATTTGAAACTCCTTTGCTCACTATCCTTGATTCATCTTGACCAGAATTTATCCTTGATTGCCACTGTGGTCTCCTTCTCATCCATTTCATAAGACTCCATTTATTCAGGAGGAGCTTCCTTGTCATATGAATCATGCTGCATAGAAATTCTTAATGGGGGAGAATTGTGTGCTTGCATTCATATATTTAGGGGGAGATCTTACATTTCTTGTTGCATCTACATCTCTACATTCATTCCTCCCCATGGTTCTTCTTGATATTAACAAAGGGGGAGATTATTGCCAAAGGGGGAGACTTTCCTTCATTCATTGCAAGCAGGTTTCTTTTGCTCTCTCAAACTATTTTCTTTTTGATGAAGTCAAAGGGGGAGAATAGTTTGAGCAATCAGAATGACTCACAGTGTTGCCATCATCAAAAAGGGGGAGATTGTTGTGCCCATGTGGTTTTGATGATTGATTTTGATGTGAGTCAAACACTGTGAGTCACCATGCGATGTTCAGTCATTTTGTCACATCATAATGCATTCATTTCAATAGTTGCTGCATATCTTAAGGTCGATGCATATGGTGAGCATCTGTTCAGTGCTCTTCATGCATGTGCATAGTCTGTTCATGGCTCTTCATGCATGTGCATAGTCCATGCATACATTTCATGTCTGAACATTCTTCATGTGCATAGTATGTTCAGTGCTCTTCATGCATGTGCATAGTCCATGCATACATTTCATGTCTGAACATTCTTCAAGGGTATAGTCCATGCGTTCATTCATTGATCAAGTCTATACAGCCAAAGCTAATGCTTTTCACGTCTCACTTAGCGTCTCATGCTATACTGCTAAGTCTGTACATTGGCCAAGTCTGTACAGAGTCTTATTGCATCGCTTATCAAGTCTATACATCGCATGCATTACATACAGCAAGTCTGTACATCCACCGTCTCACTTAGCGTCTCTATGCATATTTGATTTGAAGTCTGTACAGCCCAAGTCTGTACATCCATCCATCTCACTTAGTGTCTCTATGCATATTTGAGTTGAAGTCTGTACAGCCCAAGTCTGTACATCCATCCGTCTCACTCAGCGTCTCACTCAAAGTATATACATTGCAGCCTGTTCGTATTCAAGCTTTCCAAGTCTATACAATGTCTGCACAGTCTATACATATATTAGCCATAGTCAATGCATTTGGGCATCGTTCGTTACAGCAAGTCTGTACATCGCATCGCATGCACATTGCATATGCAAAGTCTGTACATTGTCTGCCATGCACATACAAGTTTATACATTTTCCTGTAGCACACACACGAAGTCTGTACAGCCTTTGTGTTGCACGAACACAAGTCTATACATTGTCTCATGCATACATAAGTCTGTACAATTTGTGTGGCTTGTTCATGCATGTGCTCTGTTGTTAGTGGGTCAGTTAAGCAAGTCTATACAGACTTGTTCCATGCGTTAGCTTAAGCAACTCTATACATTCATCACATTGGTTCTTAAGTGCTAGGTTGCAAGTCTATACATGATGTAGTTCAGCATCTTTAAATACACAGCATGCACGCAGACTAAGTCTGTACAATCCCTTCCATGCATTGTAAGACTATACATGCTTCGAATGGCATCACATAAAGTCTGTACATTCTTTAAGTCTATACATGCTTGGTTCAAATCTTGAACTAACTCGATGCATCCATTTTTCTCTTCGTTCAGGTTGATTCAAGCTGATGAGTGGCACGTGATCCGAGGTTGGCACCTGTCACGTGATCCGAGGTGCTCTCTGGGTGAGAATCTGGAAGCCACACGCCCTCCTACCTGCTGCTGCTATAAAAAGAATAGTGGTGTTCGAGAGCAGAATGATCGTGATAAAAAGCAGTAGAGAGTGATCAAAGAAGCAGACAGAAGCAGAAAGAGCTAGCAGAAGAAGAAAAAGAGAGAACAGAAGAGAAAGAGGAGAAAGAGAAAAGAAGAAGAAGAAAGAGAGAGATATCCTTTGAGAGTAGAGATCGAGAGAAGAAGAGAAGTGTAGTAGAGAAGAATAGAGATAGAGAGAGAGAGGTAGAGAGTTAGAGGAGAAGAAGGGAAGTTGCTTGAAGATCTGCTCCTGCTGGACCGTGGATCAAATCCAGGCCAGTTAGCTCCGTTGAGAGCCACATTTGTGCTATCATCTTTTACAGCTTTCTGATTGCTGTATTTTTTGTTTCTTGTTTTTTTTACTTTACACTTCGTTATTTTTTGTTTTTCCGATACTCTATAGAGAGGTCGGGGTTCCTCCTCTTGGTTCAGGAGAAGGGAGATTTTAATCTCCGGTTGCAAGTGGCTGGGTGTCACTTGTGGGTTCCCTCTGGTTTTCAGAGGAAGGGAGACTTGGTGTCTCCGGTTGCAAGTGACTGGTTTCGCTTGTGGGTTCCCTCCTGGGTGGAGGAAGAAAGACCTCGGTCTCTGGTTGCTAGTGACGGGTAGTCACTAGTGGTTTCCCTCTAGTCTGGAGGAAGAGGGTAGGTTGTTCCCCTGGTCAAGCTGTTAGGCAGCACCTGTTTGCAGACTGAGTCTGCGATTCTAGCTTTTGCTAGTGGAAGCCTCACTCCGGTTTGGATTGAGGGGTGGACGTAGGTCTGGAGGACCAAACCACCTAAAAACCCTTTGTGCACTGTGGTTTGAATGTTCATTTATGTTTTCGCTAGATGTTTGCATAGGCCGATTTGGATCTTCTATCTAGCAGGGAATTTGATTGCATATCAATCATCTGTTACTGGTCCTGTGAGAGTCACCTTGATTACTTAATCACTGCTCTATGTATGCTAGACTCGATTTCAACCTACAGTCATGAACGTGTTTAATTCCTTATCAGGTTTAAGTTCATGCACACTGTCTGTTCGATAACTGCTTTGTGAGTCCCTTGGTATTGATCCTAAGTGACTAATCTGTTCATCTGTAAGCATCTTAGTTGGCCTAGTGAATCTGTTATTTCCGCAACTGCTCATTGGTTTTTAGCTTGTATCAGGAAGTTTTAATTGGGCAAGAGTTTTATAAGGGGATTCATTCACCCCCCCTCTGAATCCATCGCACCGATCCCAACATACCCTTCACTGTTTCACATGAACCTCGACTCTTTCATTAGGAGAAGGAGGCCTGGTTTCGCAGATCAAGGTTCCCTTTTCCGTTTGACGCAAACCTCAACACGTCTTAGGTGAAGTAGACCCGGTTACTAATGTTGTGCCTCTTAGGCACAAGCATGTGCTATGTCGCCTTCATGATAGCAATGCTATTTGGTTTTGATGATAGCAAGACAGTGAGTGCATTTGAATGCAGTTGATATTGTATTTTGATGATAGCAATGTTATTGTGCTTTATGAGATTGTGTTTTGATGATAGCAACATAACTTGTTTTGTGGAGAATGCATGTGTATGACTGATATAGTGCTTGATTTCTGATCTGTGCGTTGCTTTTCTATCTGCATGTAGTTTGATGACTAGCAAGTCTATACACTGCAGGGTAAAGCATTTCATTAGTCTATACACTCTTCATGCATGTGCATAGTCTATACATTGTGCATTTCGTTGACAAGTTTGCACACTCATGAAGTCTGCACATTGGACTCTTGATCAAGTCTACACATTCATTGTTAAGACAAAGTCTATACAACGTCAGTTCATGCATTGTCTTAGGCTAAGTGTGTACAGCGTCTTAGGCGAAGTCTGTACAGCCGTGTCATATGCTCTTCAAGTCTACACATTGGTCTTTACTTGAAGTATATACACTGTTTCACTGCTCATCGCCTTTGGGCATCAAAGTCTATACAATGGCTTTGGGTCTCCAAGTCTATACAGCCTTCTGATTCGTCAAAGTCTGTACAGCGCACTTCATATACAAAGTCCAAGTCTGTACAGTGTGAAGTCTCACCTCGTGTTGCCTTCAGTGCCACTTGTGTCACACTTCGTGTTGTTTTCCCTCACTAACACGAAAAGATTTCGTGTCGTCTGAGCTTACGACACTTCGTGTTGATTTCCATGTTTGACAAGAAAAACTTGTATGAGGTTATACTTCGTGTTGTTTTCCCTCTCATAACTTTGTGTCGTGTTTCTGAGGCAGCTCGAATAGTTCTGATGAACTTCGAGTCGTTTCCCTGTAGACCTCGTGTCGTTCCTATTTAGTAACCACACTTCGTGTAGGTTACTGTTGTTTCTTTGACTTCGTGTCGTTTTCCTTGTCTTTCGTCTTCGTGTTGTTTTCAACCCGTGTCAACTTCTGTTTTCGACTTCGTGTTGTTTTCAACTCGTGTCGGTTACTGTTTCGTCTCCGTATTGTTTCATCGTCTTCGTGTCATTTTTTTTTGTTCTATTGCATGCAGGACATCGCAGCACTTCGTGTTGCTTTCTGTGCCATTTCGTGTCGTTCTCTGTGCAGTGTGTGTTTCTGTCACTACTGCACTTCGTGTCGTTCTTGTTTCACCTCGTGTCGTTTCTGTGTGAACCTCGTGTCACTCTTCTGTCCTCGTGCTGTTCTCACTGACTTCGTGTCGTTTTCCCTATTGTGTCTCCGTGTTGTCTCCGTGTCGTTGCCGTTTGTTAGTTCGTGTTGTTTCATTCTAACCTCGTCCAGGTTTCTTCTAAAACGCTGTTCTTCTGATAAGTTTATACAGAGTTGTTCTTTAAACTTATGACTTATCCGATACTCTGTTTAACAGGTGCTTTGATCTTGAAGCTTAAGGAGGGCACGTGATCCGAGGTTGAAGGACTGACAGAAAGCTGACACGTGGCCAAAAGTTCTGGGTGGGAAATGTGGAAGCCACACGCGCCCAGTGCTGCCCTCCTACTAGCTGCTGTTATAAAAGGAGGTCTTCGTCCACAGATGAAGGTAGATCGAGTTGGCGAAAAGAAAAGTCCATATAGAGAGCCACGATCCAGAAAAGAAGAAGAGCAGAAGAAGAAGAAGAGGAGAAGAGCAGAGAGTGAGAGATTAGCGAAAGAAGAAGAGAAGTGCAGCAGAGAAGAAAGAGAAAGAGAGAGAGTGAAGAAAGAGAGTGAGATCGAGGGAGATCTGTTAACTGGACCGTGGATCAAATCCAGGCCAGTCAGCTCTTTAAGAGCCACATTGTGCTTTACGTTTACAGCTTTCTGATGCTGTTATCTTGTCTTTTGTTTTCCATTTTACATTTCCTTTCAAGCTGTTAGTCAGCGGATTGCAGAGGTGCTGCCTCTGGACGGCTAAGCTGTATTGCCCAGCGGTTTGCAGTGGAGGATTCCACTGGACAGCAAGCTGTGTTGCTCAGCGGAGCGAGGAGGATTCCTCGGACGGAAAGCTGTGAGGCCCAGCGGTTGTAGGCAAGCTGTGAGGCCCAGCGGTTCAAGCTGTGAGTCAGCAGTAAGCCACACTCGGGTTGAGTGTGGGGTGGATGTAGGTCTGAAGGACCGAACCACCTAAAAACTTTTGTCTACTGTGTGATTGTTTTGTGGTCTGCCTAGCTTCTATATCTCTATCTTCGCACAGTAGATGTATGCTTAGGACCGTTCTTCATCTTGTCTGGGTGGCATTCGCATTGTGCCCACTATCTGCTTAGTAGAAGTTTTCATTCCGCATTTGAATCTGCTACAGTAATTTTTTACGGGTGATTGATCTATTCACCCCCCTCTAGATCACCCTTTAGCGTCCCAACAATTGGTATCAGAGCCTAACTCTTTGTGCAGAACTAACATCCTAAAGAGGATCGGCCATGGATGCTAGAGGGCTAACAGCAGAGGGTCAGTCCACTACGAAGCCACCATTCTTCGATGGTTCCAACTACCCATATTGGAAGAACCGGATGCAGGTCTTCCTCAGAGCCAAAGACTACGAGATCTGGAAGATCATCAGCAAAGGTCCCTATGAGCTACATGAGAATGAGGAATTGTGGACCAGAGAAGAAATCAGGAAATCTACTCTGAATTGGAGCGCCATCAACGCCATTCAGTGTGCACTCCATCCCACTGAATTTGATAGAGTGTCATCCTGCAAGACAGCGAAGGAGATGTGGGATACTCTTGAGGTCATTTATGAGGGAACGTCTCAAGTGAGAGAGACACGGGCTAATATGCTAGTGACAAAGTATGAAACATTTCGGATGAAGCCCGGTGAGACAGTGACCGAAATGTATGCTCGTCTGACCATTATAACAAACTGTCTAAGAAATCTTGGAAAAGGCTATACCGATCATGACGTTGTTAGAAAGATTCTTCGATCACTGACTCCGATGTGGCATACCAAAGCAACTGTGATTGAGGAGTCAAAAGATCTACAAACGATGAAACCCAATGAGCTGATAGGCTCTTTGATGGCGTACGAGATGAATCTTCTACAAGTTGAAGAGCTCGAATACAAGAAGCCTATTGCTCTGAAGGCCAAGCATAGCTGTTCAAAACAGTCCAGATGCAATGGATCATCCAGTGATCGGAGCCAATCTGGATCAGATTTTGAAAAGGATGAACTAGCTATGATTACAAGAGAGTTCAGAAGATTTCTTAGAACTGAAGGGAAAAATGTCTACAGAAAATACCACAGCAGGAAGCAAAACAGGTATAAATTTAACCCTGCTGAAAAATCTGACGATAATGCCTGTTATCATTGCAGGAAGACTGGACATATGAAGATTGATTGTCTAGAGTTACAGAAAATCAAAGGAAGACCATGGAAGAAAGCGCCAAAGGGAAAGGCCATGGTCAGTACATGGAGTGATGAGGAAGAAGGCACACTGAGCACTTCCTCAGATAGTGAGAAATCAGAAAAGGACATCTGCTTGATGGCCAGGAATGGAAGAGAAGAAGAAGATGAGTCTGATCAGGTATCATCCCCTTTCGAACATTATACTATTTCTGATTGGGAAGATGCTTATGGAGATCTGTTAGATAAAGCAAATGATATTAAGAAGGAAAACAGACACTTGAAGAAGAAAATGAATTCTCTGGTTAATGATAAAACACTTACTGATAAAGTTGCATGTTTACTATCAGAGAATGAAAAATTGAAAAATGCATGTTCTGAGTTTGATGAATTAAAATATGTTGTGATTGATTGTAGGAAAGAAAATGAGTTGCTGAAAAATGTCATTGATGAGCTGAAATTGTCAATTCAGAAATTTGAAAATCAAGTAAAGATTTCAACTGAAAAATATGAAGCTGTTTTGTCAATGAATGATGAAATGAAGAAAACTGTTGAAAATTTAGACAATGAAAATTCTGACAAACAGAAAATCATTGAAAGCATGACCCAAGGAACAGAAAATCTTAATGCCTTGCTAGGGTCAAAAGTCAATTTCAGAAAAGAGGGTCTCGGTTTTAATCCCTCAGCTAAAAAGAGCTTTGAATTGAAAACCATTTCATGTGTGGGAGAAAAGAATAGAGGACCACTCATAAAAATGGTCAATGAAAAATTTGTCTTCAATAATGTTAAATCAAAAGTGTCCAGTGCAAAGGACAAGGGAAAGCAGAAAGTTGTAGAGCCTAGAGCTGCATGCTCGTCTTCCAAGGATAAGTCCGAGGCTAGGGGTCAGCCAGCTAGCACAACAAAATCCCAGCTCAAGGCTGCTAAGTCTCCATTACCATCAACTGCTCAGAAAAAGACCCAATATAAGTCAGCTCAGAAACCTAGAGGGTCAAAGGTGGCAGGGAGACCAGGTGCAGCTAGGAACCCATTTGCTCATCCCTATTTCCCTAGAGCCCAAGTCTATCATAACACTCATCCTCAACCACTTAATAGGTTTGGGTGGAACCCTGCATATATGAGGTCTGGGT
Source organism: Amorphophallus konjac (assembly GCA_022559845.1). NCBI lineage: Eukaryota > Viridiplantae > Streptophyta > Magnoliopsida > Alismatales > Araceae > Amorphophallus > Amorphophallus konjac. Next base: position 210,831,617 of record CM040123.1, on the reverse strand, counting down.
ATCAGAATTTCCCCACTTGGTATCAGCCATATAGACCTCAGCCAGCTAGGAGATGGGACAGCCAGTTTAGGACGTGGAGTCCTAGTCATCAAGGGTTCTATGGTCAGCCTAGGACCAATTTGGAACACAATTTCCCGTACACTCTTTGGCCAAGGCACTGGCAGAAAAACAAAAACGTTTTTAATAAAATGAATGCCAGGACTACACAACAACCATTAAAGCATCAGAAAAAGAAAACTAAACCTGTTCGTGCTGACAAAAAGAAATATAACAAAAATAACTCTCAAGCTGTAAAATCCACCAAACCTTCCACTTTCACACAAATGTGGATCCCTAAACAGCTTTTGTCATGTTTTCACTCTCAGCTGTCTATTTCTGTCTTGGGCCCCAAACTGTCTTAGGTTCCAAAACCTGCTCCCTAAGTGTGTTTGCAGGTATGCCTGGTAGCCGGAAACAAATTGATGAAACAGAAATAGCTACTTCAGGCATAGGACAAGAGGCAGGGCCAAAATTCTAAGAGCTGAAAGAAATTGGAGGCCTTGTCAACAATCTGATGCAACACCAAGGGTAAAAATAAATCAGTCAGGTAAAGCAAGTAAGTGATTTAACTTCAGAATTGAATTGAGAAAGCCATGTTGAATTGGTTGTTTAAATTCTGATGTTCTCTTCTTGTCTAGCTAATCAGTCTGCATTCCAGACTTAGCTACTGAATTTAATTCTGAATAAATTTGATATTCCTCTTCTGCCATCTATTGCACTGAGTTTGGATGGTTCATTTAATGCATATAGTTGATGTATGTGTCTAATGTCTGCATTTATCATTTGCATCAAGAAAATTGTTCAATGCATATAGAACTGCCTTGCACTGCATATATCACTTGCATAACCCTGGTATATCAAATGGTAAGCTACTAAAAGACAGGGAAATCTACCTGGAGGTTCCTACTATGTGTGAGATGGTCCTTGAGACCAGGTTCTCTGCCAAATACCAAGGGTCTAGTCCTCATGAAGAACAGTGTACTGCATCATATTTTAAAAAAAAATCTAAAAAAGGATAAAAATGCTCATGACTTGGATGCATAAAGCTGAATTGATTGCATAGCATATCTCTTGCATCATGATGTCAGGGGGTACTGAGAGTTCTATTCAATTCATTGAATCCTATTCACTTCTCAGTGCTCTCATTCAAATGATTCATATTCTTTGACATCAGTTGCTCATTGAACCATATTGCCAATTGCTATCCTTTCCCCATCTTTTTCACTGAACAGCAGTTCTAGTTCTGGCTCAGTACGTTGAGTTGTGATTATTTCAATTGTTATTTTATAAGAATCTCTCTCACAAATTGAAAAGAACTAAAGGTTTAACCTTTATAAATTGGAGAGTTAAGTGTCTGCACTTCAGAATTTGAGATAAAAGAAAACTTTTATAGCTCTTAATCTCTGTCTCATGGTAAGATTAGAAAAAGTTTTTGTAATGCCTAATGTGTTGATCTGGAAATCTCTAGAAAAGGTGAATAAGAGTGTGTACTGTTTTTCAAACAATCACTCTAAAAGAATTAAGGGCAGCAGTAAATAAGTTTATTAATGTTAAGAACTGAACATAGTGACAGAGCAATGGCTGATTGCACTGAGAAACTGTGAACTCCTCCAAAGAAGTAGAAAACTTCACATGTCATGAGGTGATTCAGAATATCTCTGTTCATAGGGTCAAATCCATAGGGGGAGTCCTCACCAAGTAACTGAGGGTACTGGCCTCTGATCAAGGTGTACCCTTAATGTCAAAAGTGAAGACTATTCCTTGTAGGTCTTGATCTGAAATAGATCCAGTAGTTTATGCCTAGTAACTGGGGGTACCTGCCTCTGATCAAGGTGTACACCTAATGTCAACAGCATAAATGCCACAGGTCTATTCACTTAGTTCAGGCTCTATTTAAAAAGTGAAATCAAACTGCTGTAACCCTTCGAAAAATCAAAAGTCATTGAGTGAAAATTATTTTTCTCAATACATGTTCAAGTTGCCTCTCTTGAATTTCCTTGTTTAGACACAAAAGGGTATTATTTCAGACTTATCTATTAATACTATGTGCCCTAGATTCATTGCTATAAATGGAATCTAAAACTCTTTTTCAGAGGTCAGATGTTTTACTCTAGATTTATCACTGTTAAACCTGAATTTTTGAAAATTGTATGTTGATGATTCTTATACTTTAACAGTTGTTTATAATCATGCTTACTTTCTGAACCTATGATTCGGCTGTTATCAAGTGACCCTCCTACCTTTTCTACCTTGGTTATCTGTTCATATTCCTTCTCAAAGGGGGAGCTTTTATTTAGGGGGAGAAATAATTCAGGGGAGTCTTACATTCAGGGGGAGATTGTTCTAGAGGAATTTGCATGCATATTGCACTTTGCACTCATATTTTTACTGTTTTTCTCTTTTTGATCATGTCAAAGGGGGAGAAAGTCTTGTGTGTGACTCACTGTCACATTGTGTTGCCATCATCAAAAAGGGGGAGAATGTTGTGCCTCTTAGGCACAAGCAAGTGCTATGTCGCCTTCATGATAGCAATGCTATTTGGTTTTGATGATAGCAAGACAGTGAGTGCATTTGAATGCAGTTGATATTGTATTTTGATGATAGCAATATTATTATGCTTTATGAGATTGTGTTTTGATGATAGCAACATAACTTGTTTTGTGGAGAATGCATGTGTATGACTGATATAGTGCTTGATTTCTGATCTGTGCGTTGCTTTTCTATCTGCATGTAGTTTGATGACTAGCAAGTCTATACACTGCAGGGTAAAGCATTTCATTAGTCTATACACTCTTCATGCATGTGCATAGTCTATACATTGTGCATTTCGTTGACAAGTTTGCACACTCATGAAGTCTGCACATTGGACTCTTGATCAAGTCTACACATTCATTGTTAAGACAAAGTCTATACAACGTCAGTTCATGCATTGTCTTAGGCTAAGTGTGTACAGCGTCTTAGGCGAAGTCTGTACAGCCGTGTCATATGCTCTTCAAGTCTACACATTGGTCTTTACTTGAAGTATATACACTGTTTCACAGCTCATCGCCTTTGGGCATCAAAGTCTATACAATGGCTTTGGGTCTCCAAGTCTATACAGCCTTCTGATTCGTCAAAGTCTGTACATCGCACTTCATATACAAAGTCCAAGTCTGTACAGCGTGAAGTCTCACCTCGTGTTGCCTTCAGTGCCACTTGTGTCACACTTCGTGTTGTTTCCCCTCACTAACACGAAAAGATTTCGTGTCGTCTGAGCTTACGACACTTCGTGTTGATTTCCATGTTTGACAAGAAAAACTTGTATGAGGTTATACTTCGTGTCGTTTTCCCTCTCATAACTTCGTGTCGTGTTTCTGAGGCAGCTCGAATAGTTCTGATGAACTTCGAATCGTTTCCCTGTAGACCTCGTGTCGTTCCTGTTTAGTAACCACACTTCGTGTAGGTTACTGTTGTTTCTTTGACTTCGTGTCGTTTTCCTTGTCTTTCGTCTTCGTGTTGTTTTCAACCCGTGTCAACTTCTATTTTCGACTTCGTGTTGTTTTCAACTCGTGTCGGTTACTGTTTCGTCTCCGTATTGTTTCATCGTCTTCGTGTCATTTTTTTTTGTTCTATTGCGTGCAGGACATCGCAGCACTTCGTGTTGCTTTCTGTGCCATTTCGTGTCGTTCTCTGTGCAGTGTGTGTTTCTGTCACTACTGCACTTCGTGTCGTTCTTGTTTCACCTCGTGTCGTTTCTGTGTGAACCTCGTGTCACTCTTCTGTCCTCGTGCTGTTCTCACTGACTTCGTGTCGTTTTCCCTTTTGTGTCTCCGTGTTGTCTCCGTGTCGTTGCCGTTTGTTAGTTGGTGTTGTTTCGTTCTAACCTCGTCCAGGTTTCTTCTAAAACGCTGTTCTTCTGATAAGTTTATACAGAGTTGTTCTTTAAACTGATGACTTATCCGATACTCTGTTTAACAGGTGCTTTGATCGTGAAGCTTAAGGAGGGCACGTGATCCGAGGTTGAAGGACTGACAAAAAGCTGACACGTGGCCAAAAGTTCTGGGCGGGAAATGTGGAAGCCATACGCGCCCAGTGCTGCCCTCCTACTAGCTGCTGTTATAAAAGGAGGTCTTCGTCCACAGATGAAGGTAGATCGAGTTGGCGAAAAGAAAAGTCCATATAGAGAGCCACGATCCAGAAAAGAAGAAGAGCAGAAGAAGAAGAAGAGGAGAAGAGCAGAGAGTGAGAGATTAGCGAAAGAAGAAGAGAAGTGCAGCAGAGAAGAAAGAGAAAGAGAGAGAGTGAAGAAAGAGAGTGAGATCGAGGGAGATCTGTTAACTGGACCGTGGATCAAATCCAGGCCAGTCAGCTCTTTAAGAGCCACATTGTGCTTTACGTTTACAGCTTTCCGATGCTGTTATCTTGTCTTTTGTTTTCCATTTTACATTTCCTTTCAAGCTGTTAGTCAGCGGATTGCAGAGGTGCTGCCTCTGGACGGCTAAGCTGTATTGCCCAGCGGTTTGCAGTGGAGGATTCCACTGGACAGCAAGCTGTGTTGCTCAGCGGAGCGAGGAGGATTCCTCGGACGGCAAGCTGTGAGGCCCAGCGGTTGTAGGCAAGCTGTGAGGCCTAGCGGTTCAAGCTGTGAGTCAGCAGTAAGCCACACTCGGGTTGAGTGTGGGGTGGATGTAGGTCTGAAGGACCGAACCACCTAAAAACCTTTGTCTACTGTGTGATTGTTTTGTGGTCTGCCTAGCTTCTATATCTCTATCTTCACACAGTAGATGTATGCTTAGGACGGTTCTTCATCTTGTCAGGGTGGCATTCGCATTGTGCCCACTATCTGCTTAGTAGAAGTTTTCATTCCGCATTTGAATCTGCTACAGTAATTTTTTACGGGTGATTGATCTATTCACCCCCCTCTAGATCACCCTTTAGCGTCCCAACAACTAAAACTAGGGACATTTTCATGGTATTTTTTCTCTCTCTTTTTTTTTCTTTGTTGTGCCATTTGCACTAATTTAATAGATAACTTGGCAGAAAGCTTTTTAGAAGATCTCTTCCTCAAGAAGTGTAGAGTGACTCAACACCTAAAATAGCAGAAGGCTTATCCTGCTTGTTTCATTAGTGTGTAGTGTGATTTTCATTTTTCTAAAGTACACATGAACTTTTAAGAGATTCTTATATCAGTTTTCCATGGCTAGATTGAAATAAGTTATCCATCATCCTTTTTCTTAGTCTTTTCTATTCCAGAATCACTTTCAATAAAAGCATGAATCAATAAAACTCAATCAATTTTGTTTTAGGTAAAAAAAATGTAGGACATTATGATCATGCAAGAACTCCTTTCAATGCTATATGCATCAAATTTTTCTCTCCCCCCCCCAACTTAAATGACATTATCCGCAATGGCATATAAAATAGAAATAAAAGAACAATGTAACAAGAAATATTGCTGAGTAGGAGAGACACAACCTGATATGTTGGGCGAAACCACCTTTATATGGATAGCGACAGCTTCTTCTCCTTGGCCTGTCTACTAAAAAATAAACTAAAAACAAAGCATCAAATAACAAGGAACCTTGGGTTGTCTCGCAGAAGTGCTAAGTTTTTCGTCTTCAGCCAGACGCTTGAAAGCTCACAAAGATTTTATTCCAGATCACTTAGAACAATGGATTCTTTTTGCAACTGATCATTTTCCAAATAAGGTTTCAATCTTTGACCATTGACAGTGAAAATGTGACTATTTTTAGGATTTAAAATTTTTACAACACTATGGTCAAAAGCTTTAATGATAACAAACGGTCCATCTCATCTGGATTTTAACTTACCGGGGAACAAGCGTAGCCTATAATTAAAAAGTCAAACATTTTGATTAACAGAAAAAGTTTTCTTGTGAATATAATTATCGTGAAATGCCTTTGTTTTAGCTCTGTAAATCGTGAAATTTTCGTAGGCTTCATTACGTAATTCCTCTAGTTCATTGAGTTGCAGAGCTCTATGAGACCCAACTTGAGTAAGATCAAAATTGACTTGTTTAATGGCCCAATATGCTCTATGTTCCTGCTCTACAGGTAAGTGGCAGGGTTTTCTAAAAATGAGGCGGTATGGGGACATGCCAATCGGAGTTTTATATGCAGTTCTATAGGCCCATAATGCATCGTCTAGTCTCTCCGACTAGTCTTTCATATCCGGCCTAACTATCTTATGCAGAATGTTCTTAATCTCCCATTGGACACTTCAACCTAGCCACTAGTTTGGGGATGATAGGGGGTAGAAAGCTTATGAGTAATGCCATATTTGCGAAGCAAAGCTCAGAATTTAAAGTTCGTGAAGTGAGAACCCCATCACTAATGATAGCTCTAGGACAACCAAATCTAGAAAATATGTTCTTCTTTACAAATTTCATCACCACCTTGTGATCATTGGTCCTAGTAGTAACAACTTCAATCCACTTCAAAACATAGTCCACCACCACCAAAATATATTCATTACCAAATGAAGCTGGAAATGGTCCCATAAGGTATATTCCCCAAACATCAAAGATTTCTACTACCACAATGTGAATGAGCGGCATCATATCCTTCTTAGAATTATTACCCACTGCTTGACACCTCAAACATGTTTTTGAAAATTCATAAGCATCCTTAAACAATGTGGGCCAATAAAATCTAGTTTGTAATACTTTAGCCGATGTTTTCTTGCCAGAATAGTGTCCCCCACAAGCAAGACTATGACAGAAGTTCAAAACAGATTGTTGCTCCTCCTCGGGGACACATTTTCTTATTATTTGATCTGGACCCATGTGAAACAGCTCTGGGTCCTCCCAAAAGTAGTACTTAACCTTCGAAAAGAATCGATCCTTCTCCTGCCTAGACCACCCTCCCAGAATCTGTCCTACCGCTAGGTAATTGACTATGTGAGCGTACTAGGGGGTTGAGGTGTGAGAGATGGAAAGAATTTGCTCATCGGGGAACGAATAGGACATAGGAGCACTTTCAGGAGTCACAATCCTAGACGAGTGATCAGCAACAACATTCTCCAACCCTTTCTTATCTCTGATTTCCAAATCAAACTCTTGTAGCAATAGAATCCACCGAATGAGACAATGTTTGGCTTCCTTCTTGGATAGCAAAAACTTTAAAGCCAAGTGATCGGAATAAACAATGACTTTTGCCTCTAATAGATATGATCAAAATTTCTCAAGGGTGAAAACAACAGCAAGCAATTCTTTTTCTGTGGTAGTGTAGTTCAATTGTGTATCGGCGAGGGTGCGACTCGCATAGTAGATCACCACGGGCTTCTTATTGAATCTCTGACCCAGGACAGCTCCAATAGTGTAATCTGAAGCATCACACATGATTTCAAAAGGAAGCGACCAATTTGGAGATTGAAGAATCGGAGCTTGAGTGAGGCCGCTTTCAAAGAATTAAACGCCTCAACACATGAATCATTTAAGTTAAAGGGAGTGTCCTTGGATAGCAATTGTGTAAGAGGACGAGTAATGGTGGAGAAGTTTTGGATGAATCTGCGATAGAATCTAGCATGGCCAAGGAAGGAACGGATTTGCTTGATAGATGTGGGAGGAGGAAGATTACAAATCAAATCGACATTAGCTTTATCGACCTCTATTCCCCTTTCTGTTACAACATGGCCTAAAACTATTCCTTCTATAACCGTGAAATGGTTTTTCTCCCAGCTTAACACAAGATTTGATGTAATACACCTCTTCAACATTTGCGTCAGATTTCCCAAGCAATTTTCAAAAAATGCCCCAAACACTGAGAAATCATCCATAAACATTTCCAAAAATTCTCCCACCATTTCAGAAAAGATAGACATCATGCATTGTTGAAAGGTGGCTGGGGCATTGCACAACCAAAATGACATTCTTCTAAAAGCAAATGTGCCATAGGGGCACGTGAACGTTGTCTTCTGCTAATCTTCCGAATATATAGCAACTTAATTATACCCAGAGTAGCCATCCAAAATGTAAAAATAATTTTGCCCATCTAGTTTCTCCAAAATTTGATCTACAAACAGGAGTGGGAAGTGATCTTTCTTTGTAGCTGAATTTAATTTTCTGTAGTCAATGCAGACTCTCCACCCCGTTTGCAATCGTGTAGGCACTTCTTTCCATTTCTCATTTGTTACAACTATCATCCCTGACTTCTTCGGAACAACTTGAGTTGTGCTGACCCACTTGCTATCAGAAATGGGATATATGATCTCGGCATCCAACCACTTCACTACCTCCTTCTTGACCACCTCCTTCATGTTTGGATTCAGCCGACGCTGCATTTCTCTGCTCGGCTTGGCATTGTCCTCCAAATAAATGTAACGCATACACACATCCAGACTAATACCCTTCAATTCTACAACTGACCAACCTATCGCCCCCTTGTGCTCCTTAAGGACATCTAGGAGTTGGGATTCCCGAGCAGCAATGAGGTTGGAAGCAATGATTATAGGCAGAGTTTGGTCAGCACCTATATAAGCATACTTCAAAGAATTCGGCAGAGGTTTCAATTCAAGAATGGGCGGCTGATCCAAAGATGGAAGAACAGGTTCAGCTTGCAATGGAGGGAGTGGCTCTATCCTAGAGTAGGGTGCATAGGAGAATAAAGAATCTTGCAGCATACTACCCTCTTCTAGACATTCCTCATTAACTTTCGGACTTTCTTCAAACAATTCCTCAATGACATCAATGACGTTAGCTTCCTCCTCATAGTCCGGGTACTAGGATGCCTTGAACACATTTAAAGAAACCTTCTCACCTCCGAAAGAAATATCCATCATTCTCGTGGCACAATTTATATTGGCCTTTGTCGTACTAGAAACAGTCATCCCAAAATAATTGGAGTGTGTTTTAGTTCCTGGGACGAGGCCATATCCAAAATAAGGAAATCCACAGGGAAATATCATTCATGACTTTTACAATCACATCCTCTAACAGACCCCTTGGAGTTTTCACTGACCGATCCGTCAGTTGAAGGATTATAGATGTGGGCTTCAACTCCCCCAGATCAAATTGTTCATATATAAAAGTGGGCAACAAATTTACACTGGCTCCAAGTCCAGCAATGCTTTGTCAAATGTAACTCCACCTATATCACATGAAATTAGAGGGGCTCCGGGGTCCTTCAACTTCTTAGGTAAATGGTTCATCACGATAGCACTGAGATATTCAGATAGACGGATCTTTTGAGTTATTGCCTTGGGTTCCCTTTTTGGAGTGCACAACTCTTTCAGAAACTTTACATATGCCGGCACATACTTGATCACGTCCAAAAGTGGAATATTGATTGTCACTTGTTTAAACAATTCCACTAGCTCTTCTTGGTGGATCGACTTTTTCTTTTGAGCCTTTAATTTTAGAGCATCAGAAAAAGGGATCTTATGAACATACTCTTGGGGACCTTCTTCATCAACCTTTGCTTTTCTTTTATCTAGCTTGTTTCCCCCCCCTCCGACTTCTTCTTCTCTTGCACAATCACAGGCTCCTCATCTTCACTATCACTCTCTACGTGGGCTTCTTGGCCCGAACTGCTACCAACTCACCTATCCTGATATAGGTCATCTAAAACCTTCCCGCTCCTAAGGGTAGATATAGCCTTGGCATTCTCAAATTGAGAGCCCATAGGAGGAGAAGGCTGGGGTTGGGTAGGTTGAGGAAGAAGAGGAGCTCTTTTGTGAAAGCCTGCAGGTTGGTTCTTAGGATTAGCCACAAGTTGGCTAGAAAGTTGACCTACATCTCTCCTCATATTGCTAGCAGCCAATTGCCCTATTTGACCCTCTAACTTAGTAATGGATTGTTGTTGAGAAAGAATGAGTTGCTGAAGTTGGTCAAATTTATCATTGAAATTGGGCTGAGGGTGTTGAGGAGGAGGAGGTTGATAAGGAGCTTGTGGTTGAAAACGGTGTGGCAGGTACTGGCCCTGAGAAAATTAAGCTTGGTGATAAGGGGCAAGAGCTTGATGGAATGGAGGTTGTTGAAATTATTACTGAAACAGAGAAGGATAAGAAAGATTTGGATGGGACTGACTGGAAGTTGGAAAAGATTATTTCTGAACTGAGGGATTGAATTGGATAGATGGACCTTGTTGAGATTTTCAAGAAAAATTGTGGTGGTTTCTCCAACTGGGATTGTATGTGTTAGAATAAGGATCATAAGTAGGTTTGGACACACCCTGAGCAGTAAAGATCTATTCTTGGATGAACGGGGGAAGCTGGGCCGTAGTGGGGCAATCAGTAACGGCATGATTAGGGCTAGAACAAAGAGCACAAATTTCTTCATGGTTGGGAGCTTAGAATGGTTGAGGTTGAGGAGCAGAAGAGAAAGAAGGTTCCTGCCTAGATAACAACTGATCTAACTTTTGGGCTACCAGATCAACCTTTTCCATCTTCTGTGCCAACAAATCTATTTTGTTCAATGTCTCAGTTAAGAAATTTATATCCATCCCGTTCTCACAATCTCCTTGGTTCTTAACTTCATAGAGTCCTGCCCTCTTAGATGACCCAATCATTCTCTCATAAGATTAAAGTGAGGCATGACTAATATAATTTTCACTAAGCATTTCAAATAAATCATACGCCTCATCCTCGCTCTTACTCATAAATGCCCCCCACATGAAGCATCCACCATTTGTCTATAATTTTCTGTCAATCCCTCATAGAATGGCTAGATAATTTCTCATCCTTGCTCTTGATAATCCATGGTGGGGGCATTTCCTTAGAAAATATTTCAATCTATCCCACGACTTATGGATTTGTTCTCCATGGTTTTGTGTGAATCCAGTTATCGCTCTCCTCATGTTATTGGTTCGCCCTATGGGATAGAATTTCTTCAAAAACTCCTTTTGCATTTAAGCCCAAGTATCAATTGATTTATCCAAAGTGCCTAACCAATATTTAGCCTTATCTTTGAGGGAAAAAGGAAGAGTGTCAATTTGAGAGCATCATCTGAAAAGTTTTAGATTTTCACAGTTGAGCAAATCTGGAGGAACTCATCAAGATGTTTATAAGGATCTTCATTGATATTTCCGTGGAAAGATGGCAACATTTGGATGGTACTAGACTTGATCTCATACTGAACCACCTGGTTCTGGGGTGCTTGGACATAGACGGACGGTTGGTACTGGTTAGGCATGAAATAGTCCTTCATCTACTTGGGAGCTTGTTGTGGGTTTTGGTCCTTCATGAGGTTAGGTTGTGGATGATTTCTCGAATGCACTAACCTCTCTATGTCTTCAAGGGGTCCTATCAAATGTGGGTGTAGGGATCTCTTACCTTGCATGCAATGCAAAAGGGCCCAAAGAAAGATTTTTTGTTTTTGGATTTTTGAAAAAAAAATTTCAAAATAATGCAATTGCAACAATAACTATATGAATTATGTATGCAATATGATGGTTTTTTTTTTAAAAAGAAGAATTGGTATCCGCTACCAAATTGGTCCACCGGCCAGGTAAGAGGTGAGGTTGTGGGAGGCTCCCCCTACTTTCATAGTGACCTAATTAAATAACCCGCTTGGGTGTTTGCCACTTAACCTCTAACCTAGACATCGATTTTTCAAAATACCAATAAATTCCAAAAGTCCTCTCTTTGTTTTGTGTGACCTTCTAAGGGCAATCTAACTTCAATGTGCTTCTTGGTACAACCTGCCCGGTGTCTGTGAGGGAATCCACAGGTGCGAGGACTTATGGAGATCTTGGAAAAGAAAATTTCAATCCAAAGAGACGGAATGCTCAATGAAGGATCTTTCCAATTCCAAGAAGGATGTAAGGAACCTAACTTGCCCTTGAGAGGGGAGATAGAAGAGAAGAGAAAGATTTTTTTATTTTTTATTTCAAATGATGATGCAAGTAAATAAGAAATCAACTAAAATGCATAATGCATGAAAGATATACAACTAAGATGAGAGCATGATAGCATGAAAATAATTTTTTTTATTTTTTTGTTTTCTGATTTTTTTTCTGAGAATTTTTTTTAAAGGAGAGATGGATAAAAGATAACTATCAACTAAAAATAGCAATCAATATGTAAAACTATTACAAATTAAGACCTAAAACATGTTTATGGTGTTTTCTAGTTTTCTGATTTTTTAAATTTTTCTGAAATTTTTTAGATTTTTTTATGATTTTTCAAAAATTAGAAAAATAAGACCTTTTCCTACGTTTACTAACCTTTAACGACGCTTGAATTCCCTGGGTTTTCTGATTTTCTACTTTCTACAACAGTTTCAGGCTTTCAGCGACGCTTCCTATGACAGTTTATTTTCTGAGAATTTTAAGTCTGAATTTTCTCTTTTTTTTCTAATTTTTTTTCTGTAAAATAAAAACAGAAAAATTAGTAAAGCTATATACACATCAAACACAAGAACTTTCAACAATCAAAAATCATTTTCTTCTCCGGCAATGGTGCCAAAAATTGATGCATACTAACACTCATCGTCAATAATGCCATGCCATAATTTAAAACGTTAACCATACTCACTCACTTAAAAAGATTTGAATTAGAGTAAAGTGATAAGAACATGTCGATCCTACAGAGAAGAAATATTTTCAATTATGATCAAGTTGGAAAACCCTTATATTTGAGAGGAAACCAATTTGGAGTGAATCTATGCTAAAAGAAAAATGGAAGTGCATGAAAGTGAAATAAATATATCTAAAGAAGGTGAGAGGGTTAAGGAGAGAAATTGGAAAGAGAGAGAAAGAGAACTAGAAAGACACAATTGCACAAGATGAACTTTTATTACTATAAAAGCGGCAATTACAACTCTAAGAAAATAAAAATTACAACTTAGAAATAAAAGAACAAGGGAAAAGGAAGAAATTGAAGCCATGAATTTAGATGAAGAGCGCAACCATCTCCTTGCCAAGGCTTTGAGTGAACCGCCTCGTCGTGGAGTTAGATGCCGCCGAGAGGACCGAAGGAAGAGATCTCCGCCAAGGGGTTTAGATGAATAACGGAGAAGGAAGAAATAGAGGGAAAAAAGAAGAACTAAAACCTATGTGTGCGTGAGTGTGTTGTGAAAGAGAGTGAATCAGAGAGAGAGAGGGAGCTACGGTGGTGAAGAAGAAAAACATCGTAAAAATAAAGGTAAAATAGAGATTAAGAAGAAAGAAAATAGCTAAAAAACTAGAGACATTTAGAGGATGTAGAAGAAGAGAAAATTGAAGAGCTTGAGGAAATGAAGAAGATTGATGAAGAACGCAGAGGCAGATGAAGATCAAAAGAGTGTAAAAACTGGGAGGGAAGAACTGTAAAAAACGTAGATGAATAGTAAAAAGTGCAGAACCGTACTTTAAAAATTAGAGAATAAGTTGAAAATGGGGGAGAATTGGAGGAGGATGAGGAAGAAATAATTAAAGAGAGCTTAAAAATGAAGAAGATTGCAGAAGAAAGTAAATTGAAAATATGAGTAGGAAAGCATGTAAAAGGTCAAAGATCTTCCTCCGGTGGCTCTCGGGTAGCTTTTTATAGAGCACAGAAGAACTTTCACGATCGGCCACTTGCAGATTTAGCTCAATCCATTTTTGTAGCGTGGATTAGTTGCTCAAATTAGGGCTCTTGTCATGGATAGACTTTCTCTTGATCAAAATATGGAAGGATAACGATGATAATAGCAAGATTACTTCAAAGAGTCCTTCTCGTTTCCGTTTCTGCATGCAAAAGAAATGGCATCCAACATTGTGGTCCCACATTAAAATAACGTCTTCCATAATGGTCGCTCATTCTTGTTTGCTTATTTTGATATTTCTTATTTTTCCATAAATCAAGGAATTGGCGACTGTGCAAACAGTCGCTAATTCTTTTTCCATTTTTCTTCTGATTTTCCATATAATTGAATGAGCGGCTGCTTGAACGGTCGCACGTTCTTTTCCAATGAAACTACGCCTGCTTCAATGGTCGCTAATTCATCTTTTTCTTTTTCTTCTTTTTCAGTCAAACAAATGGGCGCTCGTTTGCTCAGTTGCTATTTCTTTTTTCCATAAAAATACTTCCAAAATGGCGTCTGATCCGCCAGTTGCTATTTCCTGAAAATTAAAAAAATTCAAATAATCATCATATTTCATGCAAAAATGGATTTCAAATAATTATGCAAATTCTTCAATATTTCTCACATGGTCATTTTTACTTAGAAAGATGATAAAATACGTGCAGACTCAAAGTACTTGTGAGAATGAAATTAACTTCTCATGTTGCATAACTTTATTCATTTAATGCTCAAAAAATGATAAATATGATGCAAGTTATGATATGAAATATAGCACTTATCAGACATCCTCGTGGTCTTAACAACGAACAATGATTTCTTGAATGCTTGATTAAATGCTTCCATGTTTCCATGCCATGCTTTGATGCTATTCCTGCTTTGACTTGATTGTTATATAATTCATGCTATGCTTTTCATGCTTAGATTACTTTTACTCATTGCTTGTTATATTTCACGATATCTTGGCTAATGATTTTTGAGCGCAGGAAGAAACTCTTTGGTCCCACCGTCCGGGCATCGATTAGGTCTCACAGTGATTGCATTGCACTGCCTTTCTTAGTTCCCAACATGCTTATTGCCTTCACCATCTTCCTTGTATGCATTTTACTATATGTTATCTATGCTATTAAATTATATCAAGAACCTTGCGACTTTGGTAAATCTAGAATTTGACTTCCACTCCATAAAAAATAATGATAATTTCAGAGAAATCTTAGTCACACGGATAGGCCTTTGAGCCGCCTAAGACTGGGGACGATGGTTCCCTTTTTATGAATTGGTGCGTGGATAAAACGGGCTTCGACTTAGTATCAGCTCATAAATCGGTATCTTAACACAGTCTGGGTAGCTTAACAATATTATCCTTGATTATTTTCTATTTTCATTTGTTTTAATTTTTCCCTTTAAAGCCAGATGCATTCATGTAGAACTTTGAATTAATCATGGAAAATCCCTCCAATAACTCGTTTTGAAAGTCAAGTGATTGTCAATTTTCAAGATACAAGATATTCCATTCCGAATCGAGTCCTCAGTTCAATCACCTTGTAGCCGTTTTTGGATGTTTCCTTGAAAACTCATTTGTTTGGATTTCTATCCTCTTATTCAATCATTTCCTTTAGATCCACCTTGGCTGCAGCACGTCCACATTGGTTGGTAATCACTCTCTAATGGTGAAACCAACAGGTTTATAACTTAGGGTACTTCCACCGCGCTGGAAGTTGATCACCTTTTTTCCTCTCCTTCGTGCCCCCGTGCACACTTATCCTTCCTTTATCTAAACAATTATTGATTTCATTGAATCATCTCAAGATTGCTTCATCTCAAACTTTGGAACCAATTCTTATCAAGTGGTGTTGATCGCGTGTCTCATCACACCTTGGCGTCTACTTTTCAGTTCGCTTTCACTTCATTTCATTTCATTACACTTCATTCCATTCCATTCCACTCTGTGTCTCTCCCTTGTAAAGCAGACGTCAAGGCGGGGTAATTGTAGACACGTCAAAATTGACATCACCTTGAGTACATCTCCCATCGCATCATAACGCCCCAATTTGACCCTCAAATCCACTTATTTAAGTGGTTTTCCTCACTTTTCTTGAATATTCAACTTTCCCACATCTTTCTCATTATTTCCCCTATTTTTCCAGATTTTCCCTAGATTTATCTCTAATTTTTTGGGCCCTTTTTGAATTGGAGTCAAACCTAGTGGACACCAATTCTTTTAATTAACGTCAAGGATAAAGTCCCCAATTCTTTAAATAATTAACGCCTATCTAAGAAGGTGTTACTTTTAAAATTTTGCCTCCAAACAGGTGGACACGTATTCTTTTCTTAACCATTTTATGCCAAATTCATATTAGTGTTGAATTAACACCTCTTCGAAAAGGCGCTAATTGTTTAATTCGCATCTGGGACCTTGGACGTGAATTCCTTGCTTCGTCATTTTCTAGTAGATTCCTATCAATCTTGATTTAACATCCTTCTACAAAGGCGCCACTTGAAGAATCTGGGGGTCTCGATGCGGATGGTTTTATTCATATTTTGAGCCAAATTCATATTATTTTTAAATCCACGCCACTCCGAGAAGCCGCCAATTTTTAAATTAGCGTCCACATCTTGGACACTAATTCCATTTCTATATTTTGAACTTTTTAAATTATTACCAAAATTCCATTAAAATTCCTAATTCGCGTCTATCTGAGTGGACGCGAATTCCTTTTCTGATTTTTAGTAATTTCTGACTTTCCATAATAAATCATGAATTGGCGTCAGCCCCTTTGACGTGAATTTAAAGTCGTGTCGCGGACCTTGGACGAGGATTTCATTTCTATGTTTTGAGCTCTTAATTCCAACCAAAATTCGTAAAAACTCTTAATTCGCGTTAGTCCTCCTGTATGTGAATTTCCTTCCTATTTTGGTAATTTTTAAAACCTTCCATAAATGATTTCTAATTACCGACTTCCTGCCTGACGTTAATTAATTAACGTCCACTGTGTTGGATGCTAATTTTCATAGGATTCTGAATCCAACAGAACCTCTTTCCTTCCTCATTTTGAGCTCATTTTCCACTTGGGAAAGGATTCATAAGGCATTCTAAGCTTGTGAGAACACATGTCAATTGAATATCTCTCTCCAAATCCCATTAAAACTTGATTTTATATTTTTAAGGGAATTAAACCTCTGAATTTCACCTCTATAAACAGGACCCCCCTCTCCCTTGTGTTTAAGGCTGAAGTTTGAAGATCCTGGGGCGGTGCTACTAGATTGAAGGCTCATGGAGAAGCCTCCCATGTGCCTAAAGCAACATCCTTGGAGTTCTAAAGATTTGAAGCCACGTTGAAGATTTGAAGCCCTTCCTTGGAGAAAAACTCAATAAGCCATATTTCTCCCTTTATATTTCTCTTTACTTTTATTATTACAAGCATTGCATGCATCATCTCCCTTGCTTTCTTTCATTTATTTTCTTATCTCAAGCATATTGAGATCTCCCTTTTGTGCACTCTAGCACACCTCACTTTGTGCAACCTTTGCACACCTCTCTATCATCACATCATTTTCTTCCTTCCCTTTTGCATTGTGGTTTTATAGGCCAACACCAACAAGGTGTGTTCATACACATGCTTCATTGTTTATTTACATTAAGAATTTGATTATACACACTTCATGAATCTAATCCATATCTCTTTTTGTTGGTTGTTGTTTATTTGCAGGGGTCATCTGGGAAGAGCTATCTTCATCGGCCGGTCGATTGGAAGAGAAGGTTGGACCTCACAAATCTTCCCCGCGCCTTTTTAAAGGTTTTTATTTGCAATCACCACATTTGTTCTTTATTGTTATATTCCTTTGAGGCTTGCGGTCTCTAGCGATCACACTCACTCCTTTAGTATCCACGCATGCTCCCCTTTCCCCTTTTCTTTTTTTATTTTTAATCTTATGGATTTTTCATAATCTACACTATGAGGAGGTGATATTGGATGAACTCCATCGGAGCCAAACTTATGGTCGAGGTCAGTACCAGGTAACACATAACTACTGATACTTGTTGAAGACCTGGAGGGACTTAGCCCGTGCTGGGAGAGACAGGCTGGCTCACACCGAGAGGGTGACATTATATGCTTCGGTCCGTCATTTCTATAATGGACCCTTCTTTTTTTACAATGAATTTGGCAGAGATCAAACACCCTGGGAAGAGTACAAGTAGATTGAGCTTCATTTCTAGACATAATCCAGATATATATATGCATCGAGAGTGGGGGTGGAATCCCCATGACCTCCCTGATACGACATATCTGGCCGCATACTTGGTGCACTGGCTAGCGACCTTTGTGGTTCCCTATGGGGATGACGGTCTGTTGAGGGCAAAGTTGATGTGGCCTGCATGCTTGTTGGCAGAGGGTAGGAGATTAGCACTAGCTCTAGCGGCACTGGCCAAATTTTATCAGGGGTTTGGAGCATTAGTAGGACACTCGATGCCAAGGAAGAAGAGCATCCTAATGTCAACACATTATTTGAGTTCCTGGGTCGGCCTTCTTTTTTTCAGGGTTTGTGACACGGGAGGAGGTGGCGAACTCGACGGCTCCGTTGTTGTTCGGCTTCAGGAGTCAGCGTGACGGTGACGTATAGAGCTGGCTGGAGGATGCTCGGCGAGTCCTTTCCTCCTTCCCATGTAGAGGCAACAGAGGCTTACCCTTTGATTTTTGTTCAAAGGGTTGTAGGCCGATGGTTGTTCAGACTGAGGCATGACCAACCCACACTTTACCAGGATTCCGGGAGCCACCCAGCTTTGTCTTTGCTGAGTGGGTGTTTAGCACCCAGTCGACCATGTTAGTTGTGCATCAGGCGACCATGACAATTCTAGAGCCATATTATCCCCATCGTTTCATGAGAAACTTTGGGTATGACCAGGCTATTCTGCCGAGTCTAGAGTTTCCTTTGTCTAGCCGGGTGTACATGAGCAAGGATGCCCATCTGGTAGCTACATCATGGTGGGATTTCAGCAACAGGGGTGGACCAGCCACCTTACTGGTTTTGGAGCTAGTTGTTAGGGGCATTTTGATGTTCATTATGCTCATTGGTGGTTCGAGTATAGTAGTTTGTTTCGCCAGAAAGCACTGGCCTTGAGAAAGGCAGAGGAGGAGTGACTGCTATGAGAGGACCTACCTCCTATTCACCTTAACACTGGGCTTCTGAGAGGGTGATTCTCCCGGATTAGCCAAGAGATTGAGCGGATCGCCAGCCAGTGGTGATGCCACAGTTCGGTGTCTTCGGGAGACCTTTCAGCACCGATTAGGCCATGTCGAGCCTCACGAGTGTCACGAGCGGCCTTAGCTTCAGGTCTGGATGGAGCAGATTCTATTTAGGTTTGGACATGGCGAACCAAGTTGTTATAGGACTGTGTGCTGTACTTGAGAATCCCATGTGATACTATGCTGTTGGAGGGGATCTTTGCCGACACCGCAATTGTGAGCTGGAGATGGCACATCATTCATGCCATAGGAGCGGCTGGGCCGGTAGAGTTTGTCCCTTATGTGTGGCAAGCTTGCACCCTGAGTGAGGCGGAGGGGGCTGTGAGATGGGCTGCCTAGGCAGTTGGGCTGAGGTCAGAGCAGCTCGTACTTCTTCCTACTACATCTTATGGACCGGCTGGTAAGACATGTCTTCTTGTAACTTATTTTGACATTTGAAATATGATGGTTACATAATGTTTAATCATTGATGTGACGACCCAGACTCCAGATATCGGGTAAACCCGATACCACTTGGATTCTGAGAGGCCTCCCAAGAGCGGGAAAGCAACGAAGGGATAGAAAGGAGTGTGTAAGTACATTGAACTTCCAGATAAAACAGTAGACAATTACATTTCTATGATCACGATTGCTAAAATAACAGAGATAAAATTACATTTTCTATTAACAAATTAAACTACAGTAGCTAACAAGCTACAACAGAGTCCAGTTCAACTAAAGTATAGTACAGTAGGAAAGAGAACGTACTCTCAAGTAGGGGGAAGCCCGACACTGGCAAAGTTGGCAACTAAGAACCACTGCACTGCACCTCCAAAGCATGAGGAAGAACATCTACACCTAAAAAGTAAGGGGTGAGCCTCGTCTCACTGGCTCAGTAGGGGTCTCGTAGATCCCTACCACGAAACAACGCAGTAATAGCAGTGCTAAGCAGTAAAAGCAAAGCAGTAACAACAAGAGTAGGAACAACAACAACGGAAGTAACAGCCACCATGACGAAAGAAGAAAGAACCACGGCTGAGCCACAAGCTACTCCTATCGGTAAGAAACACAAATCCCCGCACTCACAGTCGGGAATCACCAAACCGATACAAACGACTCTAGCTGCATAGCCAGGAGACATCACGACACCTCAATCGTGCCGGCTCGTCTATCGAGACAAAAGCCCAACTCAAGACCACACGGTCTAAAAGCACCAACACATACACGATCTCACCGTTGTGTACGCTACACTGACCTCGGGCGAAGTCAAACATAGACTACGTGATAAGACATGTCAACTATGACAGAAACCACACGTATAGAGCTCACGCTACACGAGAACCACGTAAGCCATGAATCATCATCACGAATCCCGTATCATGTGACAGAAGCACCTCCTCACTAGTAGAAAATCCAGATGCGTCCACTGATGTCTTACGTTGTGGCTCAAGCATCTTCCACTCGCCTCGAATGCGGTAATTGAGACACCAAACCAAGAATGAAGGAACAACAGTAACGAGTGACTAGTCAATGTCACGCCCATCGGCGCTGGTCCAAACGCCCCTGACCATGTGTGCACACACAAGCTCAATGTCTTAAGCCAGGCCTCTACTTCATTTTCCTCTCCCGCTAGACTCTCACGGCTAGACAAAGGGGCCCACGGCAACCAGCCTACAAACCGTCTCTACCGGGAACTCGCCCCGCCACCACTCCCAGGTGGGCCGACACACGGAAGTGTCGTCAGGCTACGACTAGTGGAGGGTCACTAGACACAGCGACTCAAAATAGTGAAGTACGGACAAGGTGAGCATGCACCTATCGCACGTACTACGAAGCATAATGTAGCATACAACTACCGATAGACTCAGGACAGACAACTAGACCTACTCATAACGATCCTTCAGTCACAAGACTCAGGTCAAGATCATCGCACAAAGTAGTAACACGCCGCCAATCAGCCTAGTCCCTAAGCCAAATCACGGTAAAACGCATGGAAGATGGCACAGAACAACCGGATCCATATCATTAATAATGAGTCGTCGGCCTCCGGGCCGCTCACCGGTGTCACGCCCCGAACCGATAGCAGCGGGAAGTGATGCTCGGAACGTGGCAGTTAACAGTCATGATAACAAGAGTGAAAATAAATAACCACAATTAAACACAAGGAGGCCACAGACAACATTGAAAATATGAGCTCTTATTAATATTAAAAATATCACTTAACAATATTAGATTCAAATTAAAGGAGGAAATAACAAGGGAAGGAAAAAGAAATAAACAGACTCACGACACTAGCTAGACTCAAGAAGGTAAAAAGACAGACTCCGATCTCTAGGTTCCAGGTTCACTCGATCACACTGATCCGATTCCCATTTGCAACGTACCGTTTACTGCGTTACCTGAAAAGGATTGGAAGTAGGGGTGAGCAAGAAGCTCAGTAGGAATTATACTCTATCGTCAGGCATAGTTTAAGTGATTAACCAATAAATGAATATGCATGATTAACGCGAGAAAATATGAAGAACTAAATAATCACTAAGATAGAAAGAGTAATGATAAATTAAATGGAAGAAATAGTTGCATGTCGAGATATCAAGCAAGATTAACAAGATTTTCTAGTGAATGGCCATTTACAAGTCAATTTCGAGTCATGTCAAGCAAGCAAGCAAGTACTTCATACTTTAAGCATGAATAGCAAGTTTCACGAGAATGTGGAATGTCATAGACCCAACACGCTAGATAGTACCGGTGCCAAATGCCATACCTGGTCATTCACCTCCCTGGAGATCAAGTACTTTTCGGGTGCTCCTCCCAGGACCAGACTGGGCCCTTCATTTGTTTGCCTTGGCATTGATTTTTGTTTGGATCGTAGATCCCACGAGACTAGACATCAACAATATTTAATGGCCAAGAGTTCCAAGGTCAAGTTTATGTAGACAAGGTAAAGGACATAAGAATAATGATTCTTTAAGAGTCCAAACAATAAGCTCCTTAATCGAGAAGAATAGTTTTCCCTAAGGACTATAATTAATTATCAATGGACCTAACAATAGGTCAAATCACAAAATACCATGGCATAAATAGGCTTGGTTAGCTCACACAATTCATAATTCATCAAATAATCACTTTTCGGAAAACTATCATATAAACGATCAGAGAAGGGCCGCTCAATATCTATACGGTTAATACTGGGCTGCGCATATAGGAATTGGACTGAAACTCAGCCCACGAGGTCAAGTATGAACGGCTGACAGTATGTCGCTCTAAAGTATGAACGGTGTGTTATGGGCCGCGCATGTCCAGAAGACATTAAGAGCCATGAACAAGATATACGGACCATATTGGGCCGCCTATAAAGATATGCGATCCACTACTGGCCGCACATGCCTCTCTTAGCCCAATTCGATCCAAGACTAATAAACCAGCGGTTCAGTCACGTAAATCGATGTTTTGGTGGTTCATTAGGTTCTTAACAGGGATATACAGAGATCCCAAGATAATGGTAAGTCCGTCGGATGGAGTGTCATGGGGTAAGTTCAAGACTAGCACAACTAAAAGACTAATGACTTACTAGAAGTCCGCAATAGGTTCAAAACATTCTACTGGGATAGAGTGGCTGTCTAGCAACCTAACATTCAGTTTTAGTCTTAATTTCCATGTTAATATATCAAGGATCACAATTTACATTTAATGTATTTGTCAAAAGATGAAACAAGATGCTAATGATAATGAACAAGATCGTGTGGGAATGTAAAGCATGCATTTTATAGGAATTTACTTGCATAATTTACCACTTATCATGTAGGTTTCTAGTTTACTAATTATAAATTAAGATGCTAAGATGAATCATATAGAACTAGTACTAAGTCAATTTCTGTCTAGATAACCGGTTCTGGAAGAACCTTACATCTACTGGGCTAACAGGGGCTGAACGGGGTTGTTTCTGGACTGCAGGGAGTTGGGCGGCCAGGGCTGGACCGCCCATGGGTTGGGCGGTTCTCTGGGAGCCGCCTAAGGGGTTGGGCGGTCAGGTAAGAACCGCCCATCCCTGGGTTATGTGGTCACCTGGATGGCCGTTCATCCTGCCAGAGGATATGTGGTCACTTGAAGACCGTTCATCTGCATATGTGGTTAGATGAGGACCGTCCATCCAGTTGTGTGGTCAGATGGAAACCGTTTAACTCAGGCTATACCAGAGTCAAAGTCTGGGCTTGAGTTGTGCGGTCTATCGTAAGACCGTCCAACTCTGGGTGTATTCCGGACACCCCTTCCACGTCCGATGAACGCCGGAAGGTCGAGGGTTGATGGGGTTGGATCTAAGACACTAATTTCTCAAGGAAACTGACTTGAAACAAGGGGCTTTTGGTACCGTTGGAAAGGTTAAGAAAAATACTACCTAACAGCAAGGTCAATTTCATAATTACTTCCTGAAATCACGATTTATAAAGGTAGGAACACTAAAAACCCTAATTTGGACATGTTGTTACTAAATCGTGAAATTCTCACAATATACACAATGAAATTGGGGCTTTTTATATCAAAAGAGAGCTTACTCGACGCTGATTTCAACCATATATGACATGCTATATGGGGATCAAGATTAACAACTCGAAATCACAATTTAACTCAAAAGAATACATCAAAAACCAAGTCTAGACATATCCTTACTCAGATCTGAAATTCTCTAAACATGATCCATAAAATTTAGGGCTTTTCTAATCAATGGAAAGAGTACGAAAAACTCTACAAGATGCATGGATCAATTTCCTATTTGCTCTCTTAAGTCTATACTTAAATCGAAGAGGAACAAAGTTAACCTTAATTTGACATGCTTCTACTAAACCTCAGAATACTCGCAGGATACTACATGATATTTGGGGCTTTATATATCAAAAGAAAGAGGACTTGATGCTGAACATTTCGATATATTACTTGAGGTTTGATCCCGAGAGAACCTACCTCAATCAGGGAAGAAAGGAAGAAGAAAGGAAGAAGAATGGATGCCGACACGTCACCACTAAACACCAGAGATCTCCCTTGATCGATCTCCACTGCGGCCGCCGCTGCTACCAAAGGATTCTAGGGTTGCAGAGCTTTATTTTTATATCTCATACACCTTTTTGGAGCCTTCGGTGCTGGGAGAGTGAAGAACGAACGATCCTCCAAACAAAACAAAAATAGTGATTGAGTCCGACTCAAGCGAGTAAGTGAAAGGCGTGGCAAGAGAACGAGTTCGACTCGCGAACTAGAAGCAAGTGAAGGACCGATCCATGACCGATCACCATCGATAAAGAAGAATCTTTCTAAATCACTTCGGGTCAGCGGGGCCTTCAAGCATCCGAAATACGCCGGGGTTGTAAATGACATAGCCTTCCTGATAGACTTGATCTGAATCGTAGTTCAGATCCAAGTCGGTTCAGTGAGGGCGACCGCGAAAGTCACCGAATGGGTCCGGTCCGTCTTTTCCTGATCTTTGTCCCATATTTGAAATTCGTCGAAGCAAGTTGAGTGATTGAAACGGCACCGCAATAGTTGACCTCTCCAAAGCTCGGCCGACTAAAAATTTTAGGGGTAGGGTGTTGACGAATTGGCAGAGGGGAAATGATCCTTAGATCGTGGCCTTTCATTTGCCACTGATTTGGGCTCATTTGATGGAGTATTAAACTCTAATTTCACGGTTTAAGTTAAGGTTAGGTAAGTGTGCACTCTGGGCTTAATCCACTAATTAGACCTAGTTACAGATTTTTGTTGGGTCGACCACAGAAGATAAAGTTGTTAAATAAATCATTATTTACTATTTTACAATTTTTCTATATTTTTATAAGGTAGTCAAAAATTTTACTAGTTCTATTTACTAAGGAATTAAATATTAAATTCTAAAATTCATTCATTTCAATTAAATTTCAGATTTTTAAAACCAGGGTATTACAACCGGACTCACAATTCCGCATAACACGAAGCACAAAATATCAGGGATTACCAAAGCCCTTAAATCACATGGACACACAAACTAAGGTACAGCGATACTTCCAAGCATCCAAAACGAGGTCTCGATCCTCACAGGATAGCCGAGACACTCACGAGGTCAGGTGTCAACCACTAGGTCACAACCGGGTTGACCAGGTACCATAATGACCTCCGGAACAACACGAAACATCGCTCGGTATAATGGCACTCCCAGACACCCTATAACACGATCACAGTCGTCATAGTACGTCCAAGACATCCACGAAACAATGGGCTAACCAAGGGGCCGAGCCAAGCCAACCGGAAGCCAAACTGGCAAAGAAAACACCCAGAAGGTAGCCATAGTTGAGAGCTAGCCGCGGTCATCAGGGCCTCGGTTCTCAACAAGCCGCGCTCACAAGAAAAACCCAGGCGCGGTTAAGGATTGGCCACGGTTACACCAGTCACGGTTCCAAACAAACCGCTGCTCCATGGGCGCTGTTCCGGACAAATCGCTTCTAGCCCATGAACGGAAATCACAGAAAGTGGTGCGGACACCCGAGCGATTGAGAAGCACGATACGCCGAGCCACCGGTACCGTACGCGGAGTACCACTCGAGCCACTTCGGCGTCCATCTGGCTCGGAGATAGTCTAGAGACTCCCCCTTGAGTCTCGACATTTATCATATTTATTTGGACTTTATTTGTGTTTCATGTGTGTTTATGTAGTTTTATTCGGTTTGTAATTTGGATTGTACTAAGGGTTTTGTGCAAAATGGGACCCCTGGGTCCCACGGGCCCTCCATCCCTTCTCCCATTGATCCACCTCATCCCTAGGGCCCATGTGGGGTCAGTCAACATGTCAATTGTGTGCTTCTAGAAGGGTGGGCCAAGTGGGGGACAAAGGACTTAAAAAGTCCAAGTTGGAAACCAAATAGTCCAAGGGGCGCCCCTCCCTTTAGAATAAAATAGGAAAATGTTTGTAATTTATTTATTTTGGTCCAAAGCACATGGGAGAATTAATTTGTTTACTCCCAAGTTTACCCCTCCCAAATTTAGATCTAGGGTTATTTTGAGTCTTTTGGCATTTCATATAAATCTCTTGTATTTCTCATTTTTGATGGAATTAATGCATACAATTTGGTGAATTTTCTTGGAGCAAGGTTGGTGCGCCCCCCCCTCCCTCTCCCCTCTCTTCTTTTTGCAGCTGGGAAGGTTGCCTTCTGAGGTGGGAAGCCTCACATATCAGTTCCGGTGATCGCCGCCGCCGCCATCGTGCCGCCATCGCACCGCCACCATCGTCGCCGATATTCTGTCCACCCAGGATAGAGCCTCCATCCACGAATTTATGCTCTCAACCATGAGATCTTCTTGAGCTCAATTTTTCAGAGGGTCTTCCAGAGGTTCCCTCCATGTTCCACAAAATTTGGTTTGGCCTTTAGATTCCGATTTCCATTTTTTTATTTTCTTCCATCTTTTCCTTCCAGATCTGCCAGGTTTCTGTCTACTATGATAGCAACCATGATCTTCCCATCTACGACCCACCTTTGATTTTTTCCGGAACCTCCAAATTTACTGGAGGTTCTATCTACCATCCCCTCCATCCACGAATTTTTGTGGAATTTCCACAGGCTTCCATCTATTTTCTAAAAATCACTTTCAGATCCATCTACTGTTCTGTCTGCCTCAGTCCAGATCCGACCACCTACCTGTCTAAAATACCTTTCCCCATCCAAACCTCAACAAAACCCTTCACAAAAAATATTTCCGTTTTCCTCTCTCTCCCCTCTACAAAGTTCATGAATAGCTCAAAGTCTTAATTGGTGGTCTACCCCACGGTCAAAGGCAGTTCTCAGGAAACTTCACTGCTGCCCTGAGATTTCGGGCACTGTCCAACACCAACTTCAAAAATAGATTAATGCCAGATCTGTGCAGATCCAATTTGTTTCTCTGGACCTAGGTTCGAGTACTTCAAAAGAGCTTTCCAAAGATACCATTTGTGCCTCGATCTGACATCAGGATTGATCGCAGCAGCCAATCTCGCCGGATCGTGCGCCTGAAAATTGAAGCAACTAGTCCGTGGGCAGTAACTCCAAAGCTTGGAGATCGGAGCCGATCGACCTCCGATCGGCGTTTCCGGCCGACCGCCATCCAGGGAGGCGCGCCACCAGGGGTCTCCATCACAGCGGGACCCACCCCATCAGACCCGGAGGATAGAGCGGCTCGTGGGCCCCATGGACCCGTAGATCACGCCGTCCGGACAGCACCAAAACGCGGGTTCGGCACCGCCGGGACGACATCAAGATGCTGCCCGTCAACCCGATTGTCGCGACTCCCGGGCCCCACATGTGACCTGTTACCTCCCTACGTGGAGTGGTTCAAATTTATTGTACTGTTGTAAATGTGTTTAACTGGGAGTCCGAGATTGGTCGGGGTTGTCTTCCCCACGCCGGGAGCGTGGAGGTAAAGATCGTAACATCTTGGCATTACTTTGCTTAGCTAGTATATGGTCATATGCCGCTGTGAGAGCATATGATACTAGCCCGTGAGTCCATGTCACTGCTGTAAGTGTAAGAGTGACCCGTCCCGTGACTCGATCCGAGCACGGAAGTTGAGTCGGACTACCCTTAACTCTGCCGGTTCTTCAACCGCGCACGATCCGCGTTTCCCTGACTTGGGACGATGAGTGAGCTTGCATTTCTGTTAGCGACATATAGCCCATAGGAACTCCTAGTGTCGGGCCGAAGTCTCTCCAATTTATGTGTTGCTGGTCGCATTTGCATTTAGAGTCCCTGGCCCGCATCACTTAGAGTCGGTCCCCGTGTCCGTCCCGCATCAGTTTGGTATCAGAGAGAGTCGAGTCTAGGGTAGTCGTTGCATAAGTCTTGCATGGTCTAAGTCGAGTCTAGGATCATCATTATTTTTAAAATAAAAAAAGTGTTTTAAAATTGCATTTCATCCCGATAATCTAGTATCTTAAAAGGTGTTGTCCGAACGTTAGGCTAGCCTATCGGGAAGGCCGTACACTTGCGTGAGTGATCTTCGGATCGATTAACTCCATCACGTACCGGATATTGCTTTAGGTCTAGGTGCATTAGTCGGTGTTTGCATTAGTCTGTGTCTCCTAGTCCGCGTGTCTTTGCATGCCCACCCGTCGGGGTACCCAATACTCGCCACCACCACCTATGGCGGATTCTGGGGCCCGTAGCTCCGATGAGTCCTCGACGGCCGAGATGTTCCGAGCCATTATGGAACGTCTTGACACGCGTATGGATGGCCTCAGTACGCATCTAGATGGAGTAGGGACGCGTCTAGAAGGGCGGATGAAAGCCCTCGAGGATTGGGCCGATGCTTTGGACCAGTCCATCCAGGGTCTTGTTGGGAGGATAGCCGTCCTTGAGAGGGCCCCAACGGCGGCACAACCCGCACTGACCAATGGTCAACAAGAGCCGGCTCAGCAACCTACTGCACCAAGGGCTCAGGCAGTGGATGTTGGGAGGCAACATGTGCATGTGGTGGATGACTATGCATCTGACAATGAGCAAGGGGGTTACGGTCGTCGGAATCAACGATGGAATCGTGATGACGATGATCACGACCGCATTCTTAGGGGCGTGCGTGCAGACCCTCCCACTTTTAGCGGGTCCTTGGACCCTAGGGTGTATTTAGATTGGGAGGCCGACATGGACCGGTACTTCGAGTGGTTTGAGATGACAGACCACCGAAGAGTCCGATACGCGAAGATGAAGCTGCAAGGGTAGGCCCAAACTTATTGGACCAATGTAGAGAGCCTGCTCAATCAGCGACGTCAACCCCAGATCGGTACTTGGGATGACATGAAAACCAAGCTGAGGGAGAAATACCTTCCTGCCTCATATCGCCAACGTCTCATAGACAAATGGCAAAGCATCTCCCAAGGGAACCAATCCGTGACTGAGTACACCGCTGAGTTTGACGAGTATTACTTACGGTGTGGAGTTACGGAGGAGAGCACGATGACCATATCACGCTTCCGAAGAGGTCTGCGGCCCAACTATCAATATGAACTCTTTCGCCGCAACGCGACCACTTTGGAGCATGCGTATCAGGTTGCTCTCGAATTGGAGCAATTTGAGGCCGAGTTCGAGTCTCCCCATCGGTTGGGCTCTTTCCCCCTTCGTAGTGTCGAGCCTCGCGGCTCTTCTGGCACATATCCAAGGGCCCCCATGGCTCGACCTCAGGAGCCCGCTCACTCCGAGTCTTTTGCTCCTAGGCCTCGCCCTCCACCCCCGAGGGACCTTCCTCGTCCCCAACATCTTACGGCACCCACCGCCCGTCCACCGACACCCGCACCTCTTGCCCATCCTTTGTTGCCTACACCTCCTATCCGTCGAGAGGATAAGGGGAAAGGACCTTTGATTGGGGAGCCTAGTGGATCACGGCAGCAGTGTTATCACTGCAATGGGTTTGGCCATTTCGCCAACCAGTGTCCCACACGCCCATCTCTTGTCATTGGGGACACTCAGGCCGAGGGTACCACCCATATGGATCTCGTATTAGTCAGCTATGAGGCAGATCCAGAGCTAGCTGACGAGTACTATGAGATTGAAGGTGATGGCCAGGATGCCCCGCATCCCGATGATACCCATGTGGGGGTCATCAGGTGTATTATCACCCAGCCACAGGCCAGTGATGACTGGCATCGGACCACTATTTTTCATACCTTCTGTAGGCTGGGCAAGCATGTGTGTAAAGTGATTATCGATAGCGGGAGTTACATCAATGCAATCTCCACGGGTGCTGTCTCCCATCTTGGTCTTACACCCGTGGATCACCCTTGCCCCTATCGTGTATCATGGGTGGATTCCACTTCCATCCCGATCAGGCTGCGGTGATGCTTGGTCCCACTGTAGTTCTATGCTTACCGTGACGAGGTCTGGTGTGATGTCCTACCCATGGAGGTGGGCAATATTATTTTGGGTAGGTCGTGGTTATTTGATCGGGATGCCACACTCCATGGCCAGTCGAACACCTGTACCTTCGACCATGCTGGCCAACGGATTACCCTCCAACCCTCTCAGCCCAAGTGCCCATCAGTTAGGGGTCCTACAGGCCCTAGTACTCCGGAACCTTCCATTTCTGGGCCCAAGACCCTCCAACTGACTAACAGATTACCCTCCAACCAGCTCGGGCTATGACCGTTATATATGGCCCAGGTGAGCCCTCGACTAGGAGATTGATGTTGATTAGCTCCTAGGAAATGGAGCGGGAGGCTAGTCGGGGCTGCCCCGTGTTTGCTATTGTGGTCCGAGAGGTAGAGCGAGACTCCGAGGGTGAACTCCCACCCGAGGTTGTTCTCATTCTGTAGGAGTTTGCTGATATCTTTCACGATGAGCTTCCCGAGGGACTCCCACCTATGCGAGATATTCAGCATGCCATCTGTTGTGCCCTTGGAGTTTTGATGATAGCAAACACTATGAGTCACAAGTCAGTGCATTCGCCGTCCTCGCACACATACACTAGGCATAGAAAGTCTGTTCATCCACCAGCTGAACTGAGCAAGTCTATACATCCGTTAGCTCAGCTCGTGGCTTAGTCAGTACAACCAGTGCTCTTCATGCATGTGCATAGTTCATGCATCACTCCTTTGGCAAGTCTATGCATCATGTGCTTCATGCATTTAAAGTCTGCACATTCCTTGCTGATTAAGTCCATACACTCGTTGCTGGCATGTCTACATCATCTTGTACATTGCACACAAAGTCTATACATTCAAATGGCATGTCCATGCATATGCAAAGTCTGTACAGCCAGTGTATCCTTTGATTTAAAGTCTGTACATCGTCTGCCCGCACACACAAGTCTGTACATTCTTTGCAGTTATGCTCGTGCATCACTTTAACAAAGTCTATACATTGTCTGGTTGCTCCAACACAAAGTCTGCACATTGTTGCAAGCTGAGTCTGCACACTCGATAGTGGCATGTTCGTGCATTCATCTTCAATGTATACACTTTGTTAAATGCAGTCTACATTACATCCCAAAAGTCTGAACACTCTTCGGTGAAGTCTGTACACACTTCAGGTGGCAAGTATGTACATCGTCACTATTGTTGCACGCTAAGTCCATACACTATGCATTTGTACATCATTCAGAACACAAGTCTGTACATTCTTCGAATGGCATGTCCATGCATTCATTCTTGATGTACATACTTTGATATATGCATGCTGCATTACACACGTTCAAAGTCTGTACATTCCTCATAGGCTTGTGCAATCCTTCAAAACAAGCCTGTACATCGCCCTGTGTCATGCACTCAAAGTTCACACATGCACACACTTAGTTTGTGAATTGTGCTCTCATGCTTTAACACTAGGCATTGCAAAGTCTGTACATGGTTTTGCACACATATACAAAGTCTGTACATGCTTTGTTCAAAACACAAACTTACTCAATGCATCCTCGTCTGACCTGACAGAATATCTGCTCGAGGAAATTGAGAAGGGCACGTGATCCAAGATGCCAGGATCGTGACACATGTAAAGCAGCAAGCCTAGATGCTGCCACGTGACCAAAATGTTGGGCGAGAAATGTGGAAGACACACGCCCACCTCTCTACTGCTATATATATGAAGCTTCTTCCTCAGAAGAAGATGGGATCGTAATCAAAGGAGCAGAGAGTGAATTAGAGCCTGCACGATCCAGTGAGTAGAAGATCGAAAAAGAAAAGCAGAGAGAAGAAAAAGAGAGAGAGAAGAGAAGATTGAGAAGATAGAATTAAGAGTTTATTTGAACGATTGTTCCTCAGTCTCTTGGTTCAGATACCAGAGCTGAGATTGCCCATTGTGAGCTACATTCTCTTTTGAGATTTCTTGTTTTTCTTTGATTCTATTTTTATTTTTTGAACTTATGTCTTCAAGCTGTGTGTCAGCGGTTTGTAGAGGTGTAGCCTCTGGACAGGTGAAGCTGTAATTCCTCAGCGGGCGAGACTAGGTCTCGGACAGCAAGCTATGAAGCTCAGCGGTTGTAGGCTAAGCTGTAAGGCCCAGTGGACGCAAGCTGTGTTGCGCAGCAGTAAGCCACACTTGGGTTTGAGTGTGGGGTGGACGTAGGTCTGGAGGACCGAACCACCTAAAAACTCCTCTGTGTAGTGGTTTGATTTGTTTAATTCTGCTTCCGCTAGATGATTGTTTAGGCGCGCTATACATATTTGTTCATCGGTTCAAAAGAGAATTTGATTAGTTCTTCAGATTGTCTTGTATTGTCTAGTTAGCGTTCTAGATTTTAAATTGAGTGAAATATTTAAGGGAGGGATTCATTCACCCCCCCTCTGAATCCAACGCACCGAACCCAACACTTGTCGCATGCACACTAAGTCTATACACTCCCTTGTGACATGTCTATACATCGGTTGTTTCATACATACATAAAGTCAGTACATAATGCTTTATCTCTGCTTGATCGACTGAAGTAACTCTATCATTAAACTGGCAGATGTCTGGGAACGTGATCCGAGGTTGGCACTTGGCACATGATCCGAGGTTATCTCTGGACAAAGAGGGCACAAGCCCTACACACGCCCTACTTCTGATGCTCTATAAATACCAAGCCTCTTCCTCAGGAGGTAGGTGATCGTGATAGAAGAGCAGAAGCAGAGAGATAGCCTACACGATCCAGAAGAAGAAAAAGAGTGAAGAATAGATAAAAAGAAAAGCAGAGAGACAAAAAAGAGAGAGAGAAGAGAAGATTGAGAAGATAGAATTGTGAGTTTATTTGAACGATTGTTCCTCAGTCTCTTGGTTCAGATACTAGAGCTGAGATTGCTCATTGTGAGCTACATTCTCTTTTGAGATTTCTTGTTTTTGTTTCATTCTATTTTTATTTTCTGAACTTATGTCTTCAAGATGTGTGTCAGCGGTTTGCAGAGGTGTAGCCTCTTGACAGGTGAAGCTGTAATTCCTCAACGGGCGAGACTAGGTCTCGGACAGTAAGCTGTGAAGCTCAGCGGTTGTAGGCTAAGCTGTAAGGCCCAGCGGACACAAGCTGTGTTGCGCAGCAGTAAGTCACACTTGGGTTTGAGTGTGGGGTGGACGTAGGTCTGGAGGACCGAACCACCTAAAAATCTGGTGTGTTATGTGCTTGTGTGATTGCCTATGATATGGTGTGTGGTTGCTTCTCTTGATTCTCTTCTCAGATCGCTTCATTTCTGCTCAGTTCAAACACTCTAGCTAGTGATCTAGTAGATCAATTTAATTTCCTCATTAGAGCCTCATTGAACTGTTAAATTAGGCCATCGATCTATTCACCCCCCCTCTAGATCCACACTTCGTGGTGACAGAGTGCTTCCATCTAACACAACAGTTGGTATCAGAGCCTAACTCTTCTACAGGGACTTACAGCCCGAAGAGGAAGGTACAGATGGATGCAAGAGGGTTGATCGCTGAAAGACATTCTACCACCAACCCCCCTTACTTTGATGATCGAATTATGCATACTGGAAGAACCGTATGCAAGTCTTTTTGAGAGCGAAGGATTATGAGACTTGGAAGGTGGTGAGTAAGGGACCTTTTGAGCTGTCCCCAAACGAGGATGTCTGGACCAAGGAAGAGATCCGAAGGTCCACTCTGAACTAGAGCGCCATCAATGCGATTCAGTGCGCCCTGCACCCCACAGAGTTCTCTCGTGTATCGTCTTGCACTTCAGCCAAAGAGATGTGGAATAAGCTGGAGGCTATCTATGAAGGGACCTCTCAGGTCAAAGAGACGTAGGCAAACCTCCTGGTGTCAGAGTATGAAGCTTTCAGGATGAAGTCCAATGAGACCATCAAGGAGATGTATGCTCAACTGATAGTCATCACAAATGGTCTCAGAGGTCTCGGGAAGACATATTCAGAATATGAGATTGTAAGGAAAATCTTGCGTTCCCTTACTCCTATTTGGCACACTAAAGCTACTGTAATGGAAGTGTCAAGGGATCTGCACAACACCAGGGCAGATGAGTTGATTGGATCGCTGATGGCTTATGAAATACATCTGCCAAAGATAGAGGAAGCTGAGAAGAAGAAAAAACTGATCGCTCTGAAAGCTAGTGCCAGCAAATCCAGCCGATCCAGCTATAATGGATCATCATCCGAGGAGAGCCTATCTAGAGAAGAAATAGAAGGTGATGAGATAACAATGATCACCAGGGAATTCAGGCGGTTCCTCAGGAAAGAAGGAAGGCGATTCAGCCGAAGGAACCTTAGTGGTGGTCAACAGGATACAAGGTATAAATCTAATCCTGTAAGAAGAACTGAATCTAATGTGTGTTACCAATGCAGGAAGACCGGCCATCTGAAAGCTGATTGTCCGGAGAATCAGAAGCTGAAGAACAAGTCCAAGAGAAAGAACACTAAAGGGAAAGCCATGGTGAGTACCTGGAGTGATGAGGACGATGGTACCTTGAGCAACAGCTCAGACAGTGAGGAAGAAGTTGAAAAGCCCATTTGCCTCATGGCAACCTGTTTTGAAGACAGAGAGGAAGATTCTGATGAGGTACCCTCTCGATTTGATAATTTTACCATTGCTGATTGGGTAGATGCCTATCATGATATTGCTGATAAAGTAGATGATATTAGAAAAGAAAATATGCATCTAAGAAGAAAAATAAATTCCATGCAAAACGACAAAACATTGACTGATAAAATTGCATGCCTCGAATCTGAAAATGCTAAGCTGAAACTCACATGCTCAGAAATTGAAGAAATCAAGCATGAGCTAAAATTTTCTAAGGAAGAGAATGAGAGGCTAGAAAATGCAATTGATGAATGGAAATTGAGAATGCAAAAATATGAGAGTGAAATGAAGATTGTAAATGAAAAGTATGAAGCTGTCCTAAGTGTGAACACTGAACTGAAGAAATATGTTGAAAATGTTCAGAAAGATAATGAGGACAAGCTGAGAACAATAGAAAAAATGACCCAAGGTTCAGAGAACCTAAATGCCTTATAAGGGTCCAAAGTCAATTTCAGGAGAGAGGGTCTTGGATTTAACTCCAGTGCAACTAAAAGTCTTGCAATGAAGACTATATCATTTGTTGCACAGAAAGAGAAAAGACCTCTCATTAACATGAATTCAGATAATTCTGTAAATAAAACTGTGAACCTGAAGAAGCCCGGTGCAGAGGAGAAGGGCAAACAAAAGATTGGTGAGCACAGTAGAGCTGGTACAACCAAGCCAAATCCTAAAGCTCAGTCTAAGGTTAGGGGTCACATATAAACCCCATGGTAAGGCCACCAAGTCTCCACCACCACCACCATCTCAAAAGAAGACCCAACACACACCTGTAAATAGGTCAGCAGGGTCAAAGGTGCAAGGGAGACAGAATACATTTAGAAATCAATCCAAACTATTCTACCAACCAAGAGTTCAGTCTCACTACACTGCACAGTCAAACTATTCCAATAGATCAGGGTGGACTAGGACTCCAGGGAGGTACACAGGTCATGCATATCAGGCTACACGGTTTTACAGACCTTACACTCAAAATTGGATTGGTGGGTATGGCATTTGGACACCCAGGAACTTGCATTTCTTCAGCCAGCCCAAAAACTACTATGGTCACTATTTCTTGAATGCACCTTGGTCAAGGCACTGGCACAGAAGCTACAAATCTGTAAATAATCCTGCTGGTACTAACAAAAAGAAAAACAACAAAAAGAAGAGGAATAATAACAGAAAGGAATATGGAAAATTCAATGAACAGAACTCTTTTAAACAAATGTGGATTCCTAAAAGTTTGCTTTCATGTTTTACCTGTTTTTCATCTGCTCTAGAGGTTCCAAAATTCTCTACCTAATTGTGTGTGCAGGTATGCCTGGCAGCCAAGAACAACCTGTGGTACCTGGATAGTGGCTGCTCCAGGCATATGACAGGAGATAAGGCCAAGTTCTACATGCTGACAGAGAAACATAGAGGCCTTGTCACCTTTGGTAGCAACACAAAAGGTAGAATTGTCAGGTCAGGTAAGGTAGGTAAGTGTACTTCCTGTTGAATTGAAGATGTCATGCTGGTTGAAGGTTTAGCATATAATTTACTTAGCATCAGCCAGTTTTGTGATAAAGGGTATAAAGTTCTTTTTAACTCTCAATGCTGTAAAGTGTTTGAACCTGATTCTGACTTTGTTATGTTTTCTGGTAAAAGAATTAATAATACATACATGATAGACTTAGGTGACATAACACATTCTAACCTATGTCACAAGGCTAGCAAATAAGATTTAGCCTTCTTATGGCATCGTAGGTTAGGCCATACTAGTTACACAGTATTGCACAAATTGAATAAGCACAGCATGGTTAGAGGACTTTCTGAAGTCTCTTTTAAGAAAGAAAATAAATTCTGTGATGCATGTACTCAGTCCAAGTTAACTCGAACTCATTCAAATCTAGAACAGAAAATCTATCCTCTAAACCCTATGAGCTGATACACATGGACCTTTTTGGGCCAACCAGGTCTGTCAGCTTATCAGGGAGGAAGTATGGGTTTGTTCTGATAGATGACTTCTCTAGGTACACTTGGGTATATTTCTTGTCACAGAAAAGTGATGCATTCACAGAATTTCAGGAGTTCTATCTTAAGATAAACCAGAAAATTGAAAACATTTTAACTGATCATGGAGATGAGTTTGAAAACTCACAGTTTGAGGATTTCTGTAGGACAAATGGTATTCATCACAAGTTCTCCTCACCAAGGACACCTGAGCAGAATGGAGTTGTGGAGAGGAGAAACAGAACCCTGGTGGAGATGGGTCGCACACTCTTAGTTGAAGGTGGTCTGCCAAGGAAGTTCTGGGCTGAAGCTGTAAATACTGCATGTTATGTAATCAACAGAGCTATGGTAAGACCTTCTACCCAGAAAACACCTTATGAGATCATAAAGGGTAAGAAACCTTCAATTGCTCATTTCAAGGTTTTTGGTTGCAAATGCTTTATTCATATAAATGATAAAAGAGACCTTGATAAATTTGAACCTAAAGGTGAACCAGGAATTTTTCTTGGTTACTCAGAAAACACCCGGGCATATAGAGTGTATAATCTAAACTCCAAATCTATTGAAGAATCTCCACATATTGCTTTTGATGAATCTTTGGTAAAGACTAATATTGGTCAATGCAGGAATGAAGACAATGGTGATATTCTGAAAGAAGGGAACCCTGCTGGAGAGGGAGATTCCTGCAGCCCACTCAAAGTGCTGACCCAACTAGACCCAACAGGGCCCAACGAGGCAAGCTCGTCCAAGTGACAGCCCACAGGGCCCACTCAGAAAAGCCTAATAAAACAATGCTCAAGGAAACAACTCTCCTAGGTGGCCCCAAGGCACGGAGAGCCCGAGCATTGGTCAGGTCACAGGAAGACCCGCGCACAAGTTATCCCCCCGCACGAAGGAGGGAAGCGCTAGCCGGTCTGTCCGACCCATCTCCTCACCGAGCTAGGCCTATTGCCTAAGTAGGGCCGGCCCCTCTAAGCTCGGTACGACCGATAAAATGTTTATCATTGCAGCCGTTAGAGTCCACAGCGGGCCGGGCGCCAAGAAGTCCAGGAGCTCCGGCTTCCCCGCGAGGATAACGCCCCCATGATGAGGCCATAAACGCCCACGACGAGGACGTAACCTCCACCGGAGACCCCTCGGCTTGCAGGACTCCAGAGGGCGGTGCACTATTTAAACCTGGGATACCCTCCGGCAAAAGGTAAGTCCAAAAGGGCATTGATCCACCCCCAATTCCTGAGCACAGATCACTTCACCCCATTGGTGGAGAGGGATCTCGCGCCTTCACCTTCTCCCCCCTATCGCTGCTCCCACCATTGCTCTACTGACTTGAGCGTCGGAGGGTTTCACCCCAGGGAATCCCCTTGGGCCCTCTGACCCGTTTCCCTCTCTTGCAGTTCACTAACTTGGTGATTACCAGCCCGCTTAGGAACCAGCGCGAGATTTCACCTCTTCATCTGGCGCCGTCTGTGGGAAACGCACGAAGAGCCAACATGGTGAGAAGGAGCTCAGGGAGGAGGTCCACCGGCAAAAGGGGTAAGGCCATGGTAGCAGCAGGGGATGGCCCTTCCAGGGCCTCACAGAACCCTCCCTCCAACGCCAGCATCCCCGCCGACGGACCACCCCCCCCTGCGGCGGTGGGGCTACCCCCCTACGGTGGCGCCGAAGCCTTCCAGCCCCTCAACGCCAAACTGGATGTCCTCGTGGAACTCATGAAGACCCAGGCGGCAAGGGATGCAAGGTCCCGTGCCCCGTCAGGGAGCCCCCCCCGCAGGAGTACGTCCCAGCACACAGCTGGGGGCCGCTTCACCCTCCGCGGCCAGCAGCTCATTCGTAACAGGGTCGGAGGACCCTCGCAAGCTCCGCCTCCAGAGCAAGAGGCCTCCTCCACGCCGAGGAAAGGAAGGTGGGGGACGCAACGGCCAGATCCGGAAGCCGACATTCCCGGAGACCGCCAAGACGCTCCCCCCAGCCCGTGGCACGATAGCAACCAGAGTTATCCCTCTGATTGTGAGATTTTAAAAGGCACTTCGCTGAGCAGGAGCGCGCCCTTCGCGCCCTACAGAAGGCCTCTTCCCCGGACGACGAGGAGAAATCCCCGTTCTCCGAGTATATCTTGAAGGCAGAGGTATCTCCCAGAGCCCCCATACCAACCTTCAAGCTTTACGATGGCCAGGGCGACCCGGCCGACCATTATGATAGCTTCGACGTTCTGATGACTCTACACGGAGCGTCGGACCCCATCAAGTGCCGAGCCTTCGTGACCACTCTGGTCCAGGGCGCTCAAGCGTGGTTCCGGGCCCTCGCCCCCGGATCCATCGGAGACTTCAAGCAATTCCGGCGAGTCTTCAAGGAGAGCTTCGCCGGAAGTGCCCCCCCAAGGTCGGTAGCGGGGCTCTTGGCCCTTAAACAGGCGCAAGGGGAAAGGCTCCGGGCTTACGTCCACCGATTTAAATCGGAAGCCCTCCGAATCCCCCGCCTGGACGTGGCCTCGGCCACAACCGCACTGACCAGGGGTACCTGGGACGAGAACCTCCGCCGTGAACTTGTCCTCCACCCTCCCTCGACCCTTGCCGAGCTAGTGACTCTGGCTTTCCGCCACGCCGAGTGCGAAGAAGTACTCAGCACTTGCCGAGACGCAACCGGCTTGGATCGGGAGGGGGACAAGAAGTGGGGCCCCGAGCCAAATCCTAGCTCGGGAAAAAAGTGAGATCGAGATGGAGAACGCAAGCAGAAGTATGAGCGGTACACCCCGTTAACCACACCGGTCTATGAAATCTATGAAGACGTCAAAGACTCGGGACTCCTCCGTCGGCCCGAGCCGATGAGGTCGAAAAACTACAAGTGAGACAGACATTGTCTATTCCGCGGCGATCATGGGCATCACACCGGTGACTGCCACCAGCTCCAAGATGAAATCGAGCCCCTCATCCGTTAGGGGAACCTGGCTCGGTTCACTGCCGAGCGCAGAGAAGATCAAGGCGCCACAGAAGAGATCGACAACGCCCCCCGAGGGGTTCACATCAACGTCATCTCCGGAGGAATAGCATCAGGAGGCGACAACAGCCGTGGAAGGAAGCGTCATGCCGAGCGGGCGAGCCGAGCCCCAGAGCCACCCAAGGCCCCGCCCCAGGTCATAGTCTTCTCCGATCAAGACCTAGAGGGGCTGAGCACCCCGCATGATGATGCCCTCGTAATATCGGCCACTATAAACCATTCTAACGTAGATAGGACTCTTGTGGACAATGGAAGTGCCCCTGATGTATTGTCTTATGACTGTTTCCTAAAAATGGGAGAGGATCCATCCAAACTCTGCCCGGTCCGAACGCCCCTCTGTGAGTTCAACGGCCTGGCCACTCTCCCCGAAGGAGCCCTAAGCTTACCGGTTACCCTCGGCACCCCACCCAAAACCGTTACGATCATGGTAGACTTCATGGTGATCAAAGGGATGATAGCGTACAACGCCATCTTTGGCAGGGGAATCCTCAGCCGGATCAAGGCAGTACCATCTACCTATCACCAAAAAATGAAGTTCCCCACCAAAAATGGGGTAGGGGATATCTGAGGTAACCAGGCCACGGTCCGAAGGTGCTATAATATCTCGGTGAAGGCCACGAGGCTGGGCGGGAATGATAAGGGCCCCCGGGAAGTCGAGGAAAAATCAGCAACCACTGAGCCAGGTGGTGAGTTGCTAACAATTTTCCTAAACGATGACCCGACCCTAGGAGTAAGGATCGGAGCCGACCTACCACCCGAGGAACAACAGCAATATAAGAAATTTCTTTCTGAGTACATCCGAGTCTTCGCTTGGTCCGACGATCAGCTCCCTGGGATACCAGATGAGACCGTGATGCACAGACTCAACCTCAACCCCACCATGAAGCCCGTGCAGCAGTGCCGAAGGAAGCACGCACCCGAGAAGCAGACGATTATCAAGGCGCAGGTCACCAAGGGGTAAGAGACTGGTCTTTTTAAACCGGTCCTGTACCCGACGTGGCTAGCCAATGTTGTCCTGGTACCAAAGGCTTCCGGCAAGTGGCGGATGTGCGTGGACTTCACCGACTTGAATAAGGCGACCCCTAAGGACTGCTATCCCTTGCCCAACATCGACGAACTGGTCGATTCGACATCAGGCAACGAGATGCTCAGCTTCCTGGACACCTATTCGGATTACCATCAGATCAGAATGAATCCTGAAGACGTTGAAAAGACCGCCTTCATCACCGACTACGTCGTGTACTGCTATACCCAAATGCCTTTCGGGTTGAAGAACGCCGGAGCCACATATCAAAGGCTGGTCAATCACATGTTCAAGGAGTAGCTAGGTCGGAACGTCGAGGCCTACATTGACGACATGCTCGTCAAGACCCCCAAGGCCCAGGACCACTTCACCGACCTCGCTGAAACCTTCTGCGTCCTCCTGAAGTACAACATGAAGCTCAATCCTGCCAAGTGCGACTTCGGAGTAAGATCCGGGAAGTTCCTGGGTTTCCTGGTCACTCAGCATGGGATCGAAGCCAACCCCGACAAAGTCCAGGCCATCCTGGACATGCGCCCGCCCGCCTGCATTAAGGACGTCCAGCGTCTGACGGGGCGTGTCGCCGCTCTCAGCCGTTTCTTGTCCCATGCGGCCGAACGATGCCTGCCCTTTTTTAAACTGTTGAGGGGGCCCAAATTGACATCTGCTACGTTCGCATGGGATGAGGAATGCCAGAAAGCGTTCGCCGAGCTTAAGGAGTTCCTGGCTTCACCCTCGGTGCTCTCCAAGCCCGTGCCGGGCGAAGTCTTGCTGCTCTATCTCTCGGCGACGTCATCAACGGTCAGCTCGGTCCTAGTCAGAAATGACTCGGGAATTGAAAGACCAGTCTACTACACCAGCAAGATGCTCAACGAGGCCGAGAGGAGGTACCCCGCAACCGAGAGGCTCGTGCTAGCGCTGGTTACCTCCGCGAAACGCCTCCGACCCTACTTCCAGGGGCACCCCATCACTGTGCTAACCGGTGAGCCGTTGAAGAAGATTTTGGCCCACCCCGAGGCCTCAGGGCGACTCGTCAAATGGGCCATTATGCTTGGGGCCTACGACATCTCGTATCACCCGCGATCAGCTATAAAAGGTCAAGCGCTCGCCGACTTCATCGCCGAAAGCACCATCCTGACCGAAGGTAGACTACCGACCATGCCCGGGCCAACCTGGGAACTGTATGTCGACGGATCTTCCAACTACGTGCATGGCCCCCGAAGGAGTGGAGCTGTAGTACGCCTTGAAATTCAACTTTCAGGCATCCAACAATGCTTCTGAGTACGAGGCCCTTATATCGGGAGCGTGCATGGCCCGGCGGTTGGGGGCTGAGCGAGTCAGGATCCACACTGACTCTCAGCTGATCGCAAGCTAGGTCAACGGCGAGTACGAAGCTCGAGAGGCACCCATGATCATATACCTCCAGCTGGTCAGGAGCCTGGCCCAACAATTCGAGGGGTTCGAGGTAGTCCGAATAGCCCGGGAAGAAAACTCCCGAGTGGACGCCCTCTCTCGGTTGGCCTCCTCCCTAGACCCAGAAGGTACCCGATCGATCCTCCTCGAAGAGCTAGAACGGCCGAGCATTGACTCGGAGCTCCTCGCTGTTGACTCGGCCTTCTCGAGCGACTGGCGCACCCCCTACCTGTCTTGGCTCCGAGACTCCCAAGAGCCCTCCGACCCTCGAGAAGAACGCCGAATGAAGTACCAAGCCTGGCGCTTCGTCGTCCTGGACGACACACTCTACCGAAGGTCTTTCGCCAGCCCTCTCCTGAAGTGCCTCGGCCCCGACGAAGCCAGCCGAGCCATCCAAGAGGTTCATGAAGGCCTGTGCGGAGCGCACTCAGGGGCAAGGTCACTGGCCAGGATCCTATTACGACAAGGGTACTGGTGGCCCACCCTGCAGCGCGACTGCTCGGCCTACGCTCAACAGTGCGACCGATGCTGGCGGTTCGACCACTTGGTCCATCAGCCGGCTACAGAACTCATCACCCTCACCGAGCCTTATCCCTTCGCTCGGTGGGGGATCGACATTCTTGGGCCATTCCCTACGGCTCAGTCCCAGAAAAAGTTCATTATCGTTGCCATCGACTACTTCACTAAATGGATCGAGGCCGAAGCCACTGTAAGGATCACCGAGACAGTCGTCTGGAGTTTCATCTGGAAATCGATCATTTGTCGCTTCGGCATCCCCCGAGTGATAGTGAGCGATAACGGTCGGCAATTCGATTCTTGATATTTCCGAGACAGATGCGCCGACCTAAACATCCGCAACCACTTCACTTCGGTTGCCCACCCTCAGGCCAACGGGCTGGTCGAAAATGCCAATAAGACTATCTTGAATGGCATAAAGACCAGACTCGGCAAAGCCAAGGGTAGTTGGCTCGAGGAATTGCCTAGCGTACTGTAGTCGCACCGAACGACTCTCAGGACGGCAACTGGTGAAAGTCCTTTTCAGTTGGTGTACGGCACTGAGGCTGTCATTCCATTAGAGATCGCCAACCCGTCTCTCCGAGTCATCCGCTACTCGCTCGAGGAAAACAACCAAAAGTTACTCGAAAACCTCGACCTAGCCGATGAACTCCGGGATATTGCCAGCATCCGAGCGACGGAATACCAGTGACGCCTCACTTGATACTACAACGCCAGAGTCTGAAGCAGACACTTCCAATCGGGAGACTTCATCCTCAGAAAGCCGAAGCCTCTCGACCACTACAGGCGGCGGGCAAGCTTACCCCTAACTGGGAAGACCCCTACCGAGTGGTCGAGACGCTCAGGAAAGGTGCGTACAGGCTAGCAACAATGGAAGGGGAACCCATTCCTCGGACATGGAACGCAGCCGCACTACGCAAATTCCATTTTTGAAATTGTACAGCAAGATGGACAAAAAAAATTCCTTTTC
Organism: Amorphophallus konjac; assembly: GCA_022559845.1. NCBI lineage: Eukaryota > Viridiplantae > Streptophyta > Magnoliopsida > Alismatales > Araceae > Amorphophallus > Amorphophallus konjac. The sequence goes on along the minus strand of CM040123.1, from coordinate 210,788,509 downwards.
TTTTCATTCAAAACTATTGATACATTAGAAAGGCAAAGGCCAGTACATTGCATGACAAAAAGCAAGAAAATCCATCTAACACCGCTGCAAGGGGTCATCGCTCGGTTGACTCGATCTCGATCTCCTCGCATCCAGCCACTGACTCTGCCTCGCGTAGAAACTGGCTCGGATAAGAGGGGGCCGATCCAGTTGGCTCAAATGACCCCTGACAAAAGTGACAGAGGGACTGCAGAGAAGGTAACCACCTTCTAAGGTTGGGGAAGGCCACCTTCCAAGTTGATAGAGGCCAGGGAGAAGGAGCGCCGTGAAGACCTCCTCTTTCCCAACCTACCAACTCCTTGGAAGGGAACAGAGAGCAAGCAACCTCCGAAGAGTAAAAGAAATGAAGAGCAGAAGAGGGAAAAAGAGGCTGCAGACGGAGGAAGGCTCCGGTGAGGAGGGAGCTTGGTGCGCCTTCCCCCCCCCCCCCCATGCAGAGGGGGAGTGGCGACAGGCATCCCTAATACCCCATCCATCCTCCGCCTCAGCGCCCGCCCGGAAGCCACGCCAGAACTGAGAAAGGGCAAGAGCCGTGCCCTCACACGTCGGAGCCCTCTCCAGATCTGCGCGGCGACCATCAGACCCGTCTCAAACCCGCGCAGTGACCGTGGGACCCATCCAACAAGCCAGGATAGCAAGAGCTCTCTACTCCCTGTCGTCGGTGGCGTCACCCTCCGAAGGATCCTCCATGCTCCGAATGCAACGGCACAACGTAAAGTGAAGAAGAAGGAGTGAGAAAAGACCGTTAGAGAAAATCCCAAGTGGTAAAGAGGAAAGGGCGCCCTTCGGTCCTTCTTATAGGCCAAAGGAGGCTACACGCCTTAAATGACTCCCCCCTCGAAAACACGCCAAAGGATTTCTCCCCTGAATGGTCACCTCCAACTCCTCGTTTCCCGCCCCAGCGGGATTCACGAAGCGGCCTGGCATTCAAAGCGTGAGGGAACGGAAAGACGCCCCGTCAGAAGCCTACCAAATCAGCATGCGAAAACCACGCAGGACATATCGGCACTCTCCAACTACTTCAGATACGCCAACCAAATCACGGCAAGGATGGCGATCAAACAAGTAAGTCATTCATTATCTCATAAAGAGGAAACTCTCTAAAGGAGGAAAGAGAGACAAACAAGAGACAGAGACAAAATAAGGCAAAATACATCAGGCCTCGGGCCCACTTTGAAGCTCGGGAGCGACGGAAGTGGGCGCAACACCCCCAGCACCCTCGGTGATGGCCGACCCGGGCACTGACCTCGCCTGCGCGAGAACTGTCTCGGTCGCGAGCCCTCCCGAGACGTCCGAAGTTGGTGACCCCGCCGGAGGAGACCCCTCTGGATCTTCCCCGGCCGACGTAGAGGAGCTAGAAGCCGACTCATCCGAGTCATAGCTCTGGCCCAAAGGGAACTCGATCCCGGAGTCTTGCTCGTCGGCGTAGTCCACCGCCCGATGATAACCCTGCTTAAACCCCTTTCGGGCGCCCCGGCGAAGCGCTACCTCATAATATGGTAGGGCGGCTCTCTCCAGGTCGGTTGAGTAGGCGTCCGAGCTCCTATACCGCTCGATCGCCTCCGCCTCGATCTGCTATATCCTTCCAACGAGCTCGACCCAAGCCCGCTCCGCCTCAGCTGCACACTCCTCTGCCCACGCCAGGCATTCCTCTGCCTCGACCCTCCCTCGCTCGGCTTGGCTCGACCGCCTCTCCGCCCGGGCTCGGTCCACCTCGGCCACAGAACGAAGGCGCTCCACTACCTCCGCCCGGTCCAGTAGCTCGGTACGTTCGAGCTACCAGCGACCGTCCAGCTTGAGGTGACGCAGACGCTCCTCTTCCAAGAGTTTGCCCTTCCTCTCGAGCGACTCTCGGGCCTTAGCCAACTGCTCAGTCAGTGCCTCGGTTTCTAGCCGGCTCGCCCATGCCAAATCCCTGATCACGGAGAACTCCCGTCGAAGTCCCTCATGCTCCTCGCTGAGGCGGGCCAGTTTCCTCTCGCACCCCCCGAGGGCCCAGGCGAGACTCGACCGCTCTGCCTCAGTCTGGGCGTACGTCTCCGCCATCAAGGCCGCCGACCGAGCCATGACTAGGCCGCCCTCCATGAGGACGTCGAGGACTTCGGAGGGGGAGTGGCGCTTGTCTCCCTCCTCATCCTTGCGGCAACCTCTCGGCAAACCCGATAGAGGTCGCCCGAAACACCGAGCCTTTCCAAGGCCTCCGGCAAGGAGAACCGCTCCCCACCGGATGCCCCGCCAGAAGGTTCGGCTCGAGCAACGGGGCTGACCGCCCCGCGCGCCGTGGTTGGTTGGGGTTGCGACGCCTCCCCGGGTGAACCCCCAATCTCGACCGCCGCCACGGGATCGACCGCACCCGGAACTTCAAGCACTTGGGGCTGCGATGCCCTCGCAGGCGAACCCCCAACCCTATCTGTCTCGGCGCACGCCTCACCGCCCGAGACATCGCCGACCTTGATCCGTCTCCCGGTCTCGACGTCAGCTACTTCAGCACCGGCCCCCTCCATCCCCGGGGAGGGGAGAACCGACCCATCTCCGCCCTCTGAGGGGCCCCTAGTCTCCTCGGCCCCCTCTCGCCTGGTAGGTGGGGGAGCTGGCCCGGAAGGGTCGGCCCCATCTTGCCCCCGAGAGGGGAGCGCCGCCGAGCCAGAGTCGCCCCCGGCAGCGGTAGGAAGGCCAGCCTTCTTGGCCCGTTTCTTGGCCTTCGCGGCTTCCCGTAATTTTCCCTCCATGAGATCCTTGCGCTTCGCCCCGCTTGGCCGCGAAGATCCCTCGGAGGCCACCCCCTTGCCCTTATCCCGGGCTTGGGAACGACCCGCGGGAACGACAGGCTCATCTGCCGCCGAGTCATCCCCAAGATCGATGACCTCGGTGACCTCTTCCAAAGGTTCCCGCCGGATGTCTGCAATGAAGAAGAAGATTCGGTTAAGAAGCGAAAAGCCGACCCTCCGACCCCGCAGAAGGATCCGAATGATGATACCTGATGGCTTGAGCTGCGTAAGCAGACGCTGCTCTATGTTCTCCAGCGTCACCAGCTCCTCAGTCGATCGGCGATTTGTCAACAAGTGAACGGCGTATTCCTCCACATCGGCGGGGAACTCCTCCTGCCGCGGGGGAAGATTTGGATGGAAGTTGGGCATAACCTAGCACCTCCTGGATTCATCCACTGCTTCCGCCTTCACCCAGAAAAACTGCCTCTTCCACCCTTTGTGCGAAGAATCCTTCGCCACCAGCAGAATACAACTCCGATTCCTACACGCCTGAATAAAGTAGAAGCCTTTCCCCACCGACGGATGTGCCTTTAGCTCAAAGAAATAATGAAAAAGATCCAGGGAGGGGGGAACCCCCTGCAGGCGGCAGAGGATCAGAAAGGCAGACAGCAGAAGATACGAGTTGGCCACCAGCTGGACAGGCGCCAACACGAAAAAATTGAGAAGCTTTAGAACGAAAGGCTCAAAGGGGAGGCAGAATCCGCTCTTCCACGCCAGGAGAAAAGTACAGATATGGCCCGTGCGGCTATCCAAGCTCATCTGGTATGGGGTAGCGGTCGTAAAGCTATATCGGAGAGGCAGGCGAAACCGATGCTCCAGTTTCTTCACATCAGCCTCCCCCAACTCGCTGTGATTGGGGACGGGCTCCCGCGTCACCTGCTCGATTTTCGAGCGCAGATCCGCCATAAAGCTAGAAGAAGAACCTTCACGAGAGCTCGAAGACTCCGAGGGAGAAAGAAGCTGCCGGATCGCCTCCGCGGTTATACGCGCCAGCTCCTCAAATGCCGCCGCAAGAACTCGCTCCCCCGCTGTATCTTCACGGCGCATCAAGGAGCCCCAGAAGTAAAGACGTGGAGGAAAGGCCAAAAACCCTAGAAAGGCTGGGAGGACGAGCAGCGCCCTACGCCTATAAACCCTCGCGGGAGGCGGCGCGCCGTTCCAACCTCCGAGAAAAAGGGGGCCCCTTCATTTCAAATCCGTCAGGATCATTATTACTACGGGCCCAGGTGACCACTACACCTGGCTTCATAACGCCGACAGGATTCCACCCACCCGAGCCACGCCGGTCCAAAGCCTCGAAAAACTACTCAACCGAGCCCCCTTGGCTCGGGAGTAGGAGGGGGACAAGTGGAGAGGGGGATTCCTGCAGCCCACTGAAAGAGCTGACCCAACTAGACCCAACAGGGCCCAACGAGGCAAGCTTGTCCAAGTGACAGCCCACAGGGCCCACTCGAAAAAGCCCAATAAAATAATGCTCGAGGAAACAACTCTCTTAGGCGGCCCCAAAGCTCAAAGAGCCCGAGCATCGGTCAGGTCACAGGAAGACCTACGCACGAGCTATCCCCCCGCACGAAGGAGGGAAGCGCTAGCCGGTCTGTCCGACCCATCTTCTCACCAAGCTAGGCCTATTGCCCAAGTAGGGCCAGCCCCTCTAAGCTCGGTACGACCGATAAAATGTTTATCATTGCAGCCGTTAGAGTCCACAGCGGGCCGGGCGCCAAGAAGTCCAGGAGCTCCGGCTTCCCCGCGAGGATAACGCCCCCACGATGAGGCCATAAACGCCCACGATGAGGACGTAACCTCCACCGGAGACCCCTCGGCTTGCAGGACTCCAGAGGGCGGCGCACTATTTAAACCTGGGATACCCTCCGGCGAAAGGTAAGTCCAAAAGGGCATTGATCCACCCCCAATTCCTGAGCACGGATTACTTCACCCCATTGGTGGAGAGGGATCTCGCACCTTCACCTTCTCCTCCCCATCACTGCTCCCACCATTGCTCTACTGACTTGAGCGTCGGAGGGTTTTGCCCCAGGGAATCCCCCTGGGCCCTCTGACCCGTTTCCCTGTCTTGCAGTTCACTAACTTGGTGATTACCAGCCCGCTCAGGAACCAGCGCGAGATTTCACCTCTTCATCTGGGGTCGCCGCGCGGGTTTGCCACTACTCATGGCTTCATAACGCCGACATGATTCCACCCACCCGAGCCACGCCGGTCCAAAGCCTCGAAAAACTACTCAACTGAGCCCCCTTGACTCTGGAGTAGGAGGGGGACAAGTGGAGACGGGGATTCCTGCAGCCCACTCAAAGAGCTGACCCAACAGGGCCCAACGAGGCAAGCTCATCCAAGTGATAGCCCACAGGGCCCACTCGAAAAGCCCAATAAAATAATGCTCGAAGAAACAACTCTCCTAGGCGGCCCCAAGGCTCGGAGAGCCCGAGCATCGGTCAGGTCACAGGAAGACCCACGCACGAGCTATCCCCCCGCACGAAGGAGGGAAGCGCTAGTGGGTCTGTCCGACCCATCTCCTTACCGAGCTAGGCCTATTGCCCAAGTAGGGCCGGCCCCTCTAAGCTCGGTATGACCGATAAAATGTTTATCATTGCAGCCGTTAGAGTCCACAGCGGGCCGGGCGCCAAGAAGTCCAGGAGCTCCGGCTTCCCCGCGAGGATAACGCCCCCACGATGAGGCCATAAACGCCCACGACGAGGACGTAACCTCCACCGGAGACCCCTCGACTTGCAGGACTCTAGAGGGCGGCGCACTATTTAAACCTGGGATACCCTCTGGCGAAAGGTAAGTCCAAAAGGGCATTGATCCACCCCCAATTCCTGAGCATGGATCACTTCACCCCATTGGTGAAGAGGGATCTCGCGCCTTCACCTTCTCCTCCCTATCACTGCTCCCACCATTGCTCTACTGACTTGAGCGTCGGAGGGTTTCACCCCAGGGAATCCCCCTGGGCCCTCTGACCCGTTTCCCTGTCTTGCAGTTCACTAACTTGGTGATTACCAGCCCGCTCAGGAACCAGCGCGGGATTTCGCCTCTTCACCTGCAGATAAATCGGAAGATGAGGAAGAAAATGAAGAGCTTAATGGAGAAGAGTCTACAGTTCAGGGGGAGGTAAGTGAAAATCATGATAATCAAGTTGTCAACATTAGATATCTGAAAGATCATCCTGTAGATAATGTGATTGGCAATTTGCATGACCCTCCTAGGACTAGAGGCCATTTTAGAATTCAAAATGAACTGAATGCATATGCTCTTGTTTCTTATGTAGAACCCAAGTCCATTGACTGTGCTCTCAAGGATGTGCATTGGACTAATGCCATGCATGAGGAGCTCAATCAATTTGACAGGAATAAGGTGTGGCACTTGGTCCCACCTCCTGATCATGGGACAGTCATAGGGACTAAATGGATATTTATGAATAAAACTGATGAGTTAGGGAATGTAGTTAAGAATAAGGCCAGACTTTTAGCTCAGGGGTATAACCAAGAATTTGGAATAGACTTTGAAGGGTCTTTTGCCCTTGTAGCCAGGTTAGAAGCAATTAGAATTTTATTGGCTCAGGCATGTTCCCTAGGAATAAATCTCCAGCAGATGGATGTAAAATCTACTTTTCTAAATGGGGAAATCAGTGAGGATGTCTCTTAGCTTTGAATGTTTAGACTTCCCCAATCATGTTTATAAACTTAATAAAGCTCTCTATGGTCTTAAGCAAGTCCCTAGAGCTTGGTATGACAGGTTGAGCAAATTTCTCACAGATAAGAACTTCACAAGAGGAGTAGTTGATCAAACTTTGTTCACTAAGGTAAGTCATCCAGATATACTTATTGTTCAAATTTATGTGGATGACATAGTTTTTTGGTCAACTAACCCCAAACTGTGTGAGGAGTTTTCTCATATTATGACTAATAAATTTGAAATGAGCTCAATGGGCGAGCTCAAATTATTTCTTGGACTGCAGGTTACACAGTCAAAAGATGGAACCTTCATCACTCAGTCCAAGTACATAAGGGATTTACTGAAGAAATACAAGATGGATGACCTCAAAGAAATAGCTGCTCCAATGGGTACCTCGACCAGCTTAGATACAGATCCTCAAGGTAAACCAGTGGACCAAAAGCTATATAGAGGTATGATCGGATCCCTTTTATATCTTACAGCATCTAGGCCTAATATTCAGTTTGCAGTGTTTCTATGTTCTAGATTTCAGGCTAGTCCTAAATAGTCACACCTTAAGTCTGTGAGAAGGATTTTTAGGTATATACTAGGCACTCAAGAGCTTGGTCTATGGTATCCTGCTAGGTGTGAGTTAGAACTTCTAGCCTACACTGATGCAGACTATGCTGAGTGTCGAGTAGATAGAAAAAGCACTAGTGGCTACTGTCAATTCCTAGGTGGTTGTCTAGTGTCTTGGGCATCTAAAAAGCAACACACAGTAGCTTTGTCCACAGTTGAGGCTGAATATGTCACATCTGGCAACTGTGTAGCCGAAGTACTTTGGATCAAGCACCAACTGTCTGATTATCAGATAAAATTGGGATGTATTCCAATTTTATGTGATAATAATAGTGCTATATGTTTAGCTAAAAATCATGTTCATCATTCTAGGGCTAAGCATATAGAGATCAAACACCATTTTCTTAGAGATGTTGTCAATAAAAAGGAAATTGAATTGAATTTTATTGAAACAGAAAAATAAATTGCTGATATCTTTACTAAGCCACTAGGGAATGAAAGGTTCAAATTTCTTAGAAGAGAACTTGACTTGTGTAAATTTCAGCATGATGAATAAACTTTCAGGTGGTTTGAATAAAATTCTGATCTTGATTTACATCTGGTAGTCTAAATAAAACTCTGTGGTTGTTGAATGTTGCACCAGACCATGCATGCATAACATTCATATTTTTCATGACATATCAATTAGCATCACAATCATGATCCTCATTGCATATCATTCAGCCATGACTATGTCTAAGCTCTCTCTCCTCTAATTCTTCCCATTCATTTGCAAAACCACATGCATATAGACAAGGGGAGTGTTGTATGTAATTCAGAGAGGTCATCAACTTCATTGAAACTTAAATTCTTTTCTCTCTTGATTTCATTAAACCCTTTGACCCTGAATGAGTTGAGTCTGACAATATGGCAATCTGTTAGTCAGTTCTAATTCTTAAGCAATAGAAAACAGACTTCTTAATTTATAAGAATTTTAATTGCTTAAAGACTGACTTAATGGTTTAAAATTTATAAACTTTAGAGTTTAAAGATAGCAATCAGTAAATAAGAATGCCGATAATTGATAAAGCTCTCAACCCTTATTTCATTACATGTCAGACAAAGTTAACTGTATCTGAAATCTGAAAAACTCACCTGAAATCCTGTTAGAGAAGGCTAAGTATGTGTATTGTCCTCAAACAAGTCATTCTGAAACAAATAAAGGACAGCTAAGAAAAATATTGAAAAATCTTGAAAAATAATTGAAAAATAATGTTGGCAGAGCAATGACTGGTAAAGCACTGAGAAACTGAGTGATCCATCAAAGAAATGGATAACACTTATGTCATGATGTGTATCAATTATCTCTGTATAAATGGTCAAAACAGTAGGGTGGTTTCACTGAGTACCTGGGGATACCTGCGTCTCATAAACGTGTATCCTCACACAAAAAGGTGCAAATCAGTCCTGTTGAATTTGATCATAGGCAGAATGGTCCATCTTGTTGAGTATCTAGGGGTACTGGCGTCTGATAAACGTGTACCCTTACGTAAAAAGACAAATGGTACCTGAATGCCCTTAATGAAATAAAATTGAAAATGATGTTCCTTCAAAAAGGAAAACTCAAGTACGTCAAATTGTTTAATTTCAATACATGACCTGGTATCTCTTAACAAATTTTACTGAGTCTAAGAAAGTAAGATACTTTGAAGCTAAATCTCTCATGCCAATGTGATTCTGGTTTATTGCTATTATCATGCACAGCAAACTCATTCAATGATTGTAGTGCATGAACTCTAACTTTTATAACCTTCAAACCAGAATTCAATCTCTAAGCAGTTTCTAAATTCATATGACTGAAGGCTCTGTGCTTTAGAATGCTTAATTCCTGAACTACTTGCTCAGAATGCCAGTCAGATATCCTTCTTCCCTTACACTTTCTTTCCCTCCTCTTTGTTGATGGCAAAGGGGGAGAATATATTGTCTGTTTGATGAATTCCAGGGGGAGTGTATACATTGTTATGGCAAAGGGGGAGTGTATGCATCATGTTATGGCAAAGGGGGAGATCAGTGCATTGGTTATTTCATCTCATAGCATGCATTCGGAGTCAGTGTAACCCATAGTGTTGCCATCATCAAAAAGGGGGAGATTGTTGTGCCCCTGGAGTTTTGATGATAGCAAACACTATGAGTCACAAGTCAGTGCATTCGCCGTCCTCGCACACATACACTAGGCATAGAAAGTCTGTTCATCCACCAGCTGAACTGAGCAAGTCTATACATCCGTTAGCTCAGCTCGTGGCTTAGTCAGTACAGCCAGTGCTTTTCATGCATGTGCATAGTTCATGCATCACTCCTTTGGCAAGTCTATGCATCATGTGCTTCATGCATTTAAAGTCTGCACATTCCTTGCTGATTAAGTCCATACACTCGTTGCTGGCATGTCTGTACATCATCTTGTACATTGCACACAAAGTCTATACATTCAAATGGCATGTCCATGCATATGCAAAGTCTGTACAGCCAGTGCATCCTTTGATTTAAAGTCTTTACATCGTCTGCCCACACACACAAGTCTATACATTTTTTGCAGTTATGCTCGTGCATCACTTTAACAAAGTCTATACATTGTCTTGTTGCTCCAACACAAAGTCTGCACATTGTTGCAAGCTGAGTCTGCACACTCGATAGTGGCATGTTCGTGCATTCATCTTCAATGTACACACTTTGTTAAATGCAGTCTACATTACATCCCAAAAGTCTGAACACTCTTCGGTGAAGTTTGTACACACTTCAGGTGGCAAGTATGTACATCGTCACTATTGTTGCATGCTAAGTCCATACACTATGCATTTGTACATCGTTCAGAACACAAGTCTGTACATTCTTCAAATGGTATGTCCATGCATTCATTCTTGATGTACATACTTTGATATATGCATGCAGCATTACACACGTTCAAAGTCTGTACATTCCTCAATGGCTTGTGCAATCCTTCAAAACAAGCATGTACATCGCTCTGTGTCATGCACTCAAAGTTCACACATGCACACACTTAGTTTGTGCATTGTGCTCTCATGCTTTAACACTAGGCATTGCAAAGTCTGTACATGGTTCTGCACACATATACAAAGTCTGTACATGTTTTGTTCAAAACACAAACTTACTCAATGCATCCTCGTCTGACCTGACAGAATATCTGCTCGAGGAAATTGAGAAGGGCACGAGATCCAAGAAGCCAGGATCGTGACACGTGTAAAGCAGCAAGCCTGGATCCTGCCACGTGACCAAAATGTTGGGTGAGAAATGTGGAAGACACACGCCCACCTCTCTGCTGCTATATATATGAAGCTTCTTCCTCAGAAGAAGATGGGATCGTAATCAAAGGAGCAGAGAGTGAATTAGAGCCTGCACGATCGAGTGAGTAGAAGATTGAAAAAGAAAAGCAGAGAGAAGAAAATGAGAGAGAGAAGAGAAGATTGAGAAGATAGAATTGTGAGTTTATTTGAACGATTGTTCCTCAGTCTCTTGGTTCAGATACCAAAGCTGATATTGCTCATTGTAAGCTACATTCTCTTTTGATATTTCTTATTTTTGTTTGATTCTATTTTTATTTTCTGAACTTATGTCTTCAAGATGTGTGTCAGCGGTTTGCAGAGGTGTAGCCTCTAGACAGGTGAAGCTGTAATTCCTCAGCGGGCGAGACTAGGTCTCGGACAGTAAGCTGTGAAGCTCAGCGGTTGTAGGCTAAGCTGTCAGGCCCAGCGGACGCAAGCTGTGTTGCGTAGCAGTAATCCACACTTGGGTTTGAGTGTGGGGTGGACGTAGGTCTGGAGGACCGAACCACCTAAAAATCTGGTGTGTTATGTGCTTGTGTGATTGCCTATGATATGGTGTGTTGTTGCTTCTCTTGATTCTCTTCTCAGATCGCTTCATTTCTGCTCAGTTCAAACACTCTAGCTAGTGATCTAGTAGATCAATTTAATTTCCGCATTAGAGCCTCATTGAACTGTTAAATTAGGCCATCGATCTATTCACCCCCCCTCTAGATCCACACTTTGTGGTGACAGAGTGCTTCCATCTAACACAACACCATCGACCTTATTCCGGGCTCTTCCTTGCCCAATCTTCCTCATTATCGCATGAGTCCCACGGAACATGCCGAGCTAAAACGGCAGGTCGATGAGTTAGTGCAGAGAGGGTTTGTTCGGGACAGCATGAGCCCATGTGATGTACCCGCATTACTCGCCCCGAAGAAGGATGGCACGTGGAGAATGTGCATTGATAGCCATGCCATCAACAAAATCACCGTGAAGTATAGGTTCCCTATTCCCCGCCTGGATGACATGCTAGACATGATGGCAGGTGCCACTATCTTCTCGAAGATCGATCTTAAGAGTGGCTACCATCAGGTGAGGATTAGGCCAGGTGAGGAGTGGAAGACCGCGTTTAAGACCAAGGACGGTCTATACGAGTGGTTGGTCATGCCCTTTGGGTTGACCAATGTCCCTAGCACCTTCATGCGACTGATGACTCAGGTCCTCCGACCATTCATTGGAGTCTTTGTGGTTGTGTATTTCGATGATATCCTTATCTATAGTCGCACCACGGGGGGACCATTTAGACCACCTTCGGCAGGTCTGTCTTCTTCTTAGGCGAGAAGAGTTGTTTGCAAACCCACAGAAGTGTGCCTTCATGACTTCTCAGCTTACCTTCTTGGGTTTTATTGTGTCTAGTAATGGGGTCTCCGCCGATCCGGAGAAGGTCGGGCCATTGTTGAGTGGACGGAACCCCGTACGGTCCATGATGTCTGCAGCTTCCATGGCCTTGCTACGTTCTATTGTCACTTCATCTGCGGATTTAGCTCCGTCACCGCCCCGATCACGGATTGTATCCGGAAGGGCACCTTTGTATGGACGAAGGCCGCAGTTGCTGCCTTCAAGGACATCAAGGAGCGCATGACCCAAACACCTATCCTTCGATTGCCTGATTTCTCAAAGGTGTTTGAGGTCTCATGTGATGCGTCGGGTGTTGGGATAGGAGGAGTGTTGAGTAAGGAGTCCCACCCAGTCGCATATTTCAGCGAGAAGCTGAATGACGCGAAACTGCGATACTCCACTTATGATAAGGAATTTTACGCAGTTGTTCAGGCTCTTAGGCATTGGAGGCACTATCTTTTACATCAGGAGTTTGTCTTATACTCCGATCATGAGGCTTTGAGGTACCTCCATTCCCAAAAGAAGCTTAATTCACGTCACAGTCGTTGGGTTGAGTATCTCCAGCAGTTCACCTTTATGCTTAAACATAAGGCTGGAGTGGAGAACAATGTGGCTCATGCCTTGAGTCGGCGAGCATGTTTGCTGACCACCATGAGTGCCGAGGTCATAGGGCTAGAAAAGATGAGAGAGGCCTATGTTGACTGCCCTGACTTTGGTCAGATTTATGCCACTCTCCAGGCCGGACCCTCGAGAGACCATGATGACTATGTGCTTCAGGAGGGATACCTCTTTCGAGGAGGAAGGCTTTGTGTTCCCCGAACTTCGGTTCGAGACTTCGTAACCTGGGAGCTACATGCGGGAGGTCTAGCCGACCACTTTGGTCGGAACAAGACTATTGAGGCAGTTGAGCATAGGTTTTATTGGCCGAGCTTGAAGCGCGATGTTGCTCACATTGTGGCTCAGTGCCGTACATGTGCTACGGCCAAGATGAAGAGGCAAAGCTCGGGCCTCTATACGCCTCTTCTCGTGCCTGATGCCCCATGGCAAGATATTAGCATGGATTTTATCTTGGGATTGCCATGTACCTCCAAGAAGCAAGATTCGGTCTATGTAGTTGTTGACCGATTCTCGAAGATGGCCCTGTTCGTTCCTTGCTCGAAGACTTCGGATGCTTCGAGGGTAGCCCGCCTTTTTCTTACTCATGTGGTGTGCAAGTTTGGGTTGCCTCGTACCATAGTGTCTGACCGTGATGTTAGATTCACCAGTTATTTTGGGAAGACATTGTAGCATATGTTGGGTACTCATCTCAAGTTTTCCACTACATATCATCCCCAGACAGATGGTCAGACCGAAGTGGTCAATAGGTGTCTGGGAGACCTTTTGAGGTGTCTTATTAGGGACCGCATAGGAGATTGGGATCTCATGTTACCACTTGCAGAGTTTGCATATAATGATTCGGTGAATAGGTCTACTGGTATGAGTCCATTCGAGATTGTCACAGGTCGTATGCCTAGGAAGCCAGTGGATCTTGTCCCCATGCTTATCCATGCTTGAGTGTCGGAGTCTACCGAGTCGTTTGCTAGGCATGTTAGGAGTCTGCATGACGACATCTGTTGTCACATTGAGGCCAGCAATGCATGGTATAAGGAGTTAGCCGATGCCCATCGACACCACCGAGAGTTCCAAGAGGGCGAATATGTCATGATCAAGGTAAGACCTGAACGGTTTCCCTCTGTAACCGTTAAGAAATTGCAAGCTCGTGGAGCCGGTCCATTTAGAGTGTTGAAACGTGTTGGATCCAATGCATATGTAGTGGACCTGCCTGAGGAATATGGTATAAGATCTACTTTTAATGTATCGGATCTAGGTGCATATAAGGACCCAGCGGTGATCCCTAGTGAGCCTTTCGAGCCATCCCCTCCCATTGAGAGTGATCCCACACCTGAGTGTCCACCTCCAGCCCCTTTCTCACGGCAGCGAGAGCATATAGATCATATACTGGATGAGCAGGTGACAGTTACCAGGAGTGGATCCTACCTGCGCTACCTAGTGCGATGGAGAGGACGGCCCGCCACCGAGGATACATGGATCACCCATGGAGAGTTGCAGTGGATTGATCCGTACCTACTGGAGCGGTACCACAGTGATGCAGACCCATACTCGACAGGGTCGAGTTTCTCCCACCCGGGGAGAATTGGTGCGGACACCCGAGCGATTGAGAAGCACGATATGCCGAGCCACCGGTACCGTACGCGGAGCACCACTCGAGCCACTTCGGCGTCCATCTGGCTCGGAGACAGTCTTGAGACTCTCCCTTGAGTCTCGACATTTGTCATATTTATTTGAACTTTATTTATGTGTCATGTGTGTTTATGTAGTTTTATTCGGTTTGTAATTTGAATTGTACTAAGGGTTTTTGTGCAAAATGGGACCCCTGGGTCCCACGGGCCCCCCATCCCTTCTCCCATTGATCCACCTTATCCCTAGAGCCCATGTGGGGTCAGTCAACATTTCAATTGTGGGCTTCTAGAAGGGTGGGCCAAGTGGGGGACAAAGGACTTAAAAAGTCCAAGTTGGAAACCAAATAGTCCAAGGGGCGCCCCTCCCTTTAGAATAAAATAGGAAAATGTTTGTAATTTATTTATTTTGGTCCAAAGCACATGGGAGAATTAATTTGTTGACTCCCAAGTTTACCCCTCCCAAATTTAGATCTAGGGTTATTTTGAGTCTTTTGGCATTTCATATAAATCTCTTGTATTTCTCATTTTTGATGAAATTAATGCATACAATTTGGTGAATTTTCTTGGAGCAAGGCTGGTGCGCCCCCCTATCCCTCTCTCCTCTCTTCTTCTTGCAGCTGGGAAGGTTACCTTCTGAGGTGGGAATCCTCACATATCAGTTCCGATGATCGCCGCCGCCGCCATCGTGCCGCCATCACACCGCCACCATCATCGCCGGTATTCTGTCCACCCAGGACAGAGCCTCCATCCACGAATTTATGCTCTCAACCACGAGATGTTCTTGAGCTCAAATTTTCAGAGGGTGTTTCAGAGGTTCCCTCCATGTTCCATAAAATTTGGTTTGACATTTAGATTCCGATTTCCATTTTTTTATTTTCGTCCATCTTTTCCTTCTAGATCTGCCAGGTTTCTATCTACTGTGACAGCAACCCCGATCTTCCCATCTATGACCCACCTTTTGATTTTTTCTGGAACCCCCAAATTTACTGGAGGTTATATCCACGATCCCCTCCACCCAAAAATTTTCGTGGAATTTCCACAGGCCTCTATCTATTTTCTAAAAATCACTTTCAGATCCATCTACAGTTCTATCTGCCTCAGTCCAGATCCCACCACCTTCCTGTCTAAAATACCTTTCCCCATCCAAACCTCAACAAAACCCTTCACAAAAAATATTTCCGTTTTCCACTCTCTCCCCTATACAAAGTTCATGAAGAGCTCGAAGTCTGAATCAGTGGTCTACCCCGCTGTCAAAGGCAGTTCTCAGGAAACTTCACTGCTGCCCTGAGATTTCAGGCACTATCCAACAGCAACTTCAAAAATAGATTAAGGCAAGATCCGTGTAAACCCAATTTGTTTCTCTAGCCCTACGTTGGAGTACTTCGAAAGAGCTTTCCAACGATACCTTTTGTGCCTCGATCCGACATCAGGATTGATCGCAACAGCCAATCTCTCTGGATCGCGCGCCTAAAAATAGAAGCAACTAGTCCGTGGGCAGTAACTCCAAAGCTTGGAGATCTGAGCCGATCGACCTCCAATCGGCGTTTTCGGCGAACCGCAATCCAGGGAGGCGGGCCACCAGGGGTCTCCATCACAGCAGGACCAACCCCATCAGACCCGGAGGTTAGAGTGGCTCGTGGGCCCCACGGACCCGTAGATCGCGCCGTCCGGACAGCACCAAAACGCGAGCTCGGCACCGCCACGACGACATCAAGATGCTGCCCGTCAACTCGATTGTCGCGACTCCCGGGCCCCACATGTGACCTGTTACCTCCCTGCGTGGAGTGGGTCAAATTTATTGTACTGCTGTAAAAGTGTTTAACTGGGAGTCCGAGATTGGCCGGGGTTGTCTTTCCCACTCCGGGAGCATGGAGGTAAAGATCGTAACTTCTTGGCATTACTTTGCTTAGCTAGTATATGGTCATATGCCGCTGTGAGAGCGTAGGATACTAGCCCGTGAGTCCATGTCACCGCTGTGAGTGTGAGAGTGACCCATCCCGTGGCTCGATCCGAGTACGGAAGTTGAGTCGGACTACCCTTAACTCTGTCGATTCTTCAACCGCGCACGATCTGCGTTTCCCTCACTTGGGACGACGAGTGAGCTTGCGTTTCTGTTAGCGACGTATAGCCCATAGGAACTCCTAGTGTCAGGCCGAAGTCTCTCCAATTTGTGTGTTGCTAGTCGTATCCACATTTAGAGTCCCTGGTCCGCATCACTTAGAGTCGGTCCCCGTGTCCGTCCCGCATCAGAAAGAGAGAAGAAGAAGATGGAGTCAACGCTTCACGAAGCGGAGTCGACTCAAATATAGTCGCGGTTCCAAGATAGCCGCGGTCATCCAGACGAGGTTAAGCGTTAAGCACGGGCATCCTAGCCGTGGTACGCCACAAACTATTTCTAGAAGGAAAGCTAGGCAGGGGGAGATGAAGACAGGTAGACGCGGTTTCAATCTAACCGCGGCCATCAAACGCGGTTGAACGCTAACGGCGTTCTCCCACCGCCATACGTTCAAACCGACAAAGCCCAAAAAGTGGTCGCGGTTCAAGACTAACCGCTACCAAGGTCGAGTGTTGAATGCGGTTTATGTGTAACCGCTTTCAGCCTCTGGTCCGAAATCCGCAAGACCTCACAAAACTCGATCTTTCCACGCCCCAGTCATCCCAGAAAGTCGGGGAAGCACCCATAATCATAATACCAACCTTCCACAAGCCGGAAGGCATCAAACCAACCACAAAACGGTAAGAAATGGGTGATTCCCACAAATCGACCCAAAATGAGCCACGAGGGCAAACGGCCTTGTACCGGCCCCAAATCACAACCAGACGGAGTTAAACTGGCGGGAATCAAATCCCAACATGTTAGGGGTTCAAATGATACCATTTATTTCTAGTATTTTAATAAAACTACCCAACTAATCCTCGGATCAGCCTAGGTATTGCTTTAGTTAAAAAAATGATACCATTTAAACTAAAACTCGTTGCCGGGAACGGCGAACACGTCTCACACCCCCGAAACATGCTTTCGCTCTTAAAGCTAGAAAACTCACTCAAATTCACACCGTTCGGCACCAAATTACGAGAGGACGCAGTAAATGTAGCATCCTGAATTTTTATTAATATCACCATATTATTCAATTATTTTCTTAGCTCAGATTCTAAAAATGATTTATTAAAAATACAGAAAAATATGTATTTTTTGTAAAATTCAATTTCCAGCAATTTTATCTTCAAGAAGGAACCCAGAATAAAATTGATTAAGGCCTAATTTCACAATTTAAGCTAAAAATTGTTGTTTTAAAGGACCGAACTAAACACTCTTAATCGGACCTAAATTCCTGCCCAATTGGGCCTCGATTGGAGCCAAACCCAAGCCCAACAGCAGAGGTTCATTTTCCCCACCGAAAACCCTAACTCTAGAGCCTACTATTGGCGACGGCGGATTAGAATCCCCCCCAAAATTTTCACCGTTTTCCCTCTTTGGACTCTCCACCCAAATTTGATCGCTTGATGCATCCATAGACTCTTTAAATAGAGGACTTTTGACCCCCAGAAACCCTATTTGCTCCGACGGCTGGTGGCGTGATCAATTGTGGCTGGACGGGGGTGAATTTGGGCGTTCTAGGAGCGACCGGATTAGGGTTCCGGTGACCCCCCTTTCTTCTTCCTCTTTCCAGCGATAAAAGGTAGGTGTCTCTCAGGCTGAACTAATAATTTATTATACCATCTTGTTCTTCTTTCCGAGCTCTTTCCGTTGATACAAATTTGCCCAAATTTCATGCATCATGTTGGTCTAATTTCATCGTTTACCCCGAGGTACACCCGAAGGGTTAACTTCCATATTAATCCATTTTATGTTTAGTAAATCACTTTAAACTTTAATCAAAGCATGTGATCTTATGCGTCTTTTAATGCTCTTTCCAATGGTATCTATTTTCCCAATTATTGTTCACCCTAATGCTTGCAATTGGAGTTCTAACCGTGGTGTGTCGAGGTTCGCCATCGATGGAGACTCGGGTTGGTAAACGGTCCTACCAGGAACCGCTAGGCATATATCGGTCGCCCGATAGACCGCTTGGCCGCCCTACTTTTAAAAAAAATAGAAAAAAACTTTTTTATATATATCAAACGGTCGTACGGTAGACCGCTTTCTCTTATTGGCAGTCTCCATATAGACCATTTTCGGGCTCTGGCAGGGAGATTTTTAAGCCTGATTTATGCGTTTTTACCTTGGTTAGCATGTTATTATGATCAGTAACTATGCAGAACCTAGTATTAACTAGGTATCATGAAATTATATGTTTATCTTCACTATCTACATGAAAAGTTTCCTTCGATAATCACCGTTGGACAACTATGTGAATTAAAAGAATAAACTTGGTTATCAACTTCGTGATCTTAAACTTTGCCACTTATAAATTGCTTATAATAGGATTCTGATATCATTGTTTGACAGTCATGCCACTCCGGTGGAATTGACTGACCGCACCGTTCATGTTTTCTGTGTGGGATTCCCACCAGGATGCCGGGCAGGTTGTAGCACAAAGACCAGAACCCACGGACTTGAGTTGATTTACGTTTTGGGCCAGTCCAACATCCGGACTATTCTGAACCTCTAGCGGCCCACCTTGAGACCGCTAAGAGACCCTTCGCTGCCCAGGGTTAGACCGCTAGTCGTTTCTTGGCCTGGTTAGAAGTGGGCTTGGGTTAGTCAGTCTATTCTTGAACCCAGTCAATTCTAACCTTACCAAGTTATCCTTATTGACTTTGGCTTCATGGGCTGACCTCTGGTTTAGGCCCATGCTGTCTCAGGTTGAATTGAGGACCTTCCTTTGTCAAATTGAAAAGCCTTGTAATACTCAACCCTATGAGGTCTAGGGCTAGACCTTTAGTCTCGTCCTAGCGGCCCAGGTAATAACCGCTAACGTCGAGATTGGAGTGTGTTTTTCTGTGTTTCCGTTGTGATAGCAGTCATATCAAGGATGGCCTTGGACTACGAAGTCTTGCTTTGATTCATGGTCACTTTGGACTCTCAAGCCATTTCCTTATGATATCTTATTCCAATTTCCCTTGGAATGACTCTTGATCTTAGAAGTAAGTTCATAAGCTTAAACCTTGGAATTCTTGGCCATTTAATGTGGTGAATGTCTAGATTCGGATCAATGATCCAACCCTTTAATGCCAACGCATCATAAGGGCCCTGTCTGGTCCTGGGTGAAGCGCCCGAAAGTACTTGTGCTCCGAGGAGTTTGTAATGACAAGGTGTGGCATTGCACCGAAGTGCAGGACTAGCGTGATTGGTCTATGACATTCTACTTCACTCAATTTACTTGCAATTTCTTGCGTGACATGACATGTGTGCTTGTTGTGGCCAATTCAATTATATCTTACTTGAAACCTCGTGAAAGATTCTTGTTATGCAGGCACTTATTCCTACATGCGATCTATCTTTCTATTCTCCCATCTGTAATTTATCGCTTGCCATTTACATGTAATTGTTCTTTTATCATATTGTTACACATGCTAAAATGATTAATCACTTAAATTGTGCCTGGTGATAGAGATATAAAATCCTACTGAGCTTGTTGCTCACCCCTACTTTCCAATCTTTTCAGGTAGCACGGATGAGGACGTGCGCACCGATGGGGACGGGAACGAGTGATCTTGGAATGAGCCTTTTAGTTTTCCGTTGAGTTGATGCCTTAGTTAGATGTCGGATCCCACTTAGATCAGAGTCGATGTAATTCTTTTCTTTGATTGATATAGAGTTAGAAAGTCCACAAGTTGTCAATTGTAATAAAGTACCTTTCTTCATTATTATCAATAAAGTTGGTTTTTTTTGCAATTGTTAGCCCTGTTGTATGATCTCTTGTGGCAATGAATACTTTGATTGACGTGATTGATATAACTGATACGTTCCAATTTTTCACGTTGGGGCGTGACAGTAAATTAGTAGGGTATCCATCCCCCTCCCTCCACCGAAGATCTAGCGCGTCGAAATGGCCAAACTATGCGTGTTGTGCCCCTGTGGTCATTTGAGTCATTTGACATTCATAGTTTTGATAATGGCTAAACACTATAAGTTATTGATGTTTCCCACTCTCATATTACTGAAATACTTGATGTTCTTTCATGACAGATAAGCCAAGGAATGGAGTGGAGATGGCAAAAGTGAAAGACCAATGATCGCGCCCAAGCAAGGATTAAAATCCCTTCGAAGCAAGAGTCGACACTTCACATAGCCAATGTCGATGCACAATGAAGAACACAATTGGTTTCAACGTCCAAGGTCTGAGTATTCATTAAGGAAAGGTCAAATACTCAGTAGACATCTTCAAGGTCTAAAGAGTTTGATGCCACAGACTTGAATGGACTGCAAACAAGTTTAAGGGGTTGATTGAAGCAAAATCTGTGAAAAATCAAGTTTTCGGTCGACCAACGGTCATATACTGGTCGACCGGATTTTCTAGAAACGAAAATGCCATAGAAAGTTTCAGTAGGGGTCGACCGCCTAGAAGGACCGGTCAACCGGCCCAAGGTCCGGTCGACTGCCCCCATCCTGCCGGTCGACTGATTTTGCCATCAACGAATTCTTCCATTCTCTAAAACTTCCGGTCGACCAACCACCATCCTCCGGTCGACCGGAAGCCCCGATGTAGCCATTGTTGACTTTGATTTCTCAACGTGGGCAGCCCCTTTTCTTGGATTTGTTTAATCCTAAAGTCACCCAATCTCCCATGATTTGTGGATGTGGTCTGGGGGGTGTCTATGGACCATTCAAAAGATATAAAACCAACACAAGAGGGTTAGAAACTCTATTGCATCAAAGGAGATCAAGAGAGGCTAGAGGAGGCTATCCAAGGGAAGAAGAAGAGGGTACTGTAGCCGTGAATAGTACTTCATGCAGAAGTTCTTCATCCATTCCAAGGTGATTCAAGCTCATATCCAAGCTAGAAACCTCCAAGGCAGTGTACAAGTAAGCAAGGTTCTCAAGGGAGATCAAAGCTCCATCCATAATCCTCTTCATCCACTCAAGAGGATCCAAGGAAGATCACTTCGCAAGGAAGAAGAAAACATTGTTGTTTGTCACGCCCCGAGCCTTTATTACGGCAGAAGACTAGCTCGAGGAACATGAACAGCCGACACGGTTAGCCTCTTGCAAGCAAGAACGATCAAAGTGCAAGACAACCACAAAAATACAATTGTATAAAAATTTACTCAAACTCCAACTTCATTTCATTAATAATCAAAATATTCCAATACAAAATCTTTTCAACCTTCTTCAATCCATTAGACTCAAGAAAAGGAAAATTACAAAGACTCGATCTAAACAATATTGACTTCCTAGGTCTTCACTCTCATTTTGATACGACTTTCATTCGCTCTCGGACCCGCTACTTGTATAACTCGAATCCGAATTCGAATAACTTCCATCTCCTGAAAAGATTAGAAATAGGTAATGAGCACACTTGCCCAGTAGGTATCTTCGCATCAACATGAAGGCACTATTAAAGTGATCAGCATTTTAGCTCTAAAGAATAAGGTAAAATCATGCGAATGCGATCAATCTCATGTTAATGACCAAAGTAACAAAGATGATCATGTAAGATAGAATGAGCAAGTATGAATTTGCAAGAATGTAATAGGAACATGATATGGCCTTTCATGAACAAGAATGTACTAGAAAGTCATGTACCAAGCAAGTAAGTACTCTTCGCTTAATAGCAAGTACTTTGTGAATTTTCGTGGAATACCATTTTGCGGATAATTCCGTGATTTTTGTGATGCCGTGGATTTTCACTTATTTATAAAGAAAGTACTCCCAGCGTAATGCGACGTCAGTAGCATCATACCCCATGGTTTATAATAGTATGTTTCCGACAATCAGTCGAGGATACTAGCATAGAGCCCTTGAACACAATTAGTGCTTGATCCGCATCTTCAAGTATAAATCAAGCTACTTTCACGTTTCAAGCAATAAAATATGGCCAATAATGTAACAAGTTCAATAAGTTCATAATAATTCAAATGAACTAATGCTTCAATTAATAATATGAGAGATCAAGAATGACTTAAAACAATGTTATGCTCATAGAACAATTTTGACAGCATAACAATATATTCCATATCTTCCATAAATTAAAATTAAGTATCTTGAGCAATATGACAAGTCCTAGACCATCAATAATCCATCTAGGAACTTTGGAATACAAACCCTTGGGTCAAACCTAGGGTTAAAGTACTCAGAAATTGTAACGGTGAAATAATGGGCCGTTACATGAACGTGATGGTCTAGTATTGGACCGTTAGAATGGGCTGAATCCAGAGAGAATAAATTAGACTCAGTAATGTGATGGTGGTATACTGGACTGTTAGATAGGCCTAACGGTCGCGATATAGGCCGTTACATTGATAGAATTCAAAACTTCGGTAGTGCTTTTGTAGACAATTTGGGCTTCAATGGTACAACCAACTCGGTGTCCTAGTGGGAATCCCAGGCTCGGGGAGAATTACGGAGGCCTTGAAATAAGATTTTCTAGTCCATTGGAAGGAATATCTAATAGAGAGGTCCTCAAGTTCAAGAATATGTTCATATTGTGCAAAAGTGTGAACTAATGGTCATATACCGGAATATATGCCATATACTTAGAGAAATTGACTCTATAGATGAGAAAGAATGTGTAACGATGTGAAACCATAATAAAACTCCATCAATACAACATTTTAAAATCATGGTTTTAATACAAAACTATAGAGTTTAGCAAATGAAATTAACATATACTTAAAATAACTCAAGATGCTTTAGACATGCAATTTCTATCATGAATCAATAAATAAACTTAAAGTCATGAAAACAGGTCAAAACTTAGATATCTAGGCTTTATTTATACGCTAAGTTAACTCTTTTCAATTCTGTCTCGGGTTGACAGAACACAACACTCTGGCGGTCTAAGACAGGCGCGTCATATGACTGTGACGGTTTATCGTGGAGCCATCAGAAGACTGTGACGCACTGCTTTTGGTCCGTCAGAGATTACAGAGAAACTGAAGTATAGTAGGCGGTGTGACGGCTTATCGTAAGGCCGTTAGAGTGTTGTGACGGTCTCACTATAATCCGTCAGAGCATTGCTGACAGTAAAGTAAAAGTACTATGGTTTAAAACCTCTCATGCAAGAAGAATCAAAATAAACAACTACTCTGGTCATGACAAAACGAAGAATATGCCATCTAGATGCATAGGTTGCAATGAATTAACAAGAGAATACCTTTTATCTTTAATTTAGGCTAAAGATATGCATGTATGCATAGACCTACTAAAACATAAAATTCTCGGCCTATATTGCATGAAATCAAATTAAACCAGAGGGCTTTTACTCCTATCATGATGTTCTTGCCATTCATGAGACAACCTACCTCTTTCCTGGGCTTTCAACTTCCAATTTGGGACTGCCAGACATGCCCTAGTTCTTCCCTTCCTATGAGTTTTCAGCAACTTCACGTCGCTCTAACTCCGTAATCGCTTGTCCTAAAGACGTGAAATTTGGAGGGTAAGAAGATGAAACTAAGTGGAACAAAAAGTTCTAAAGAATCAAACTCTAAATACCTCATTTAGGTGTTCTAATCTCCTGATCTTCAGCAGACTTTTGCTCAGATTCCTGGGTCGCTATGGTCGAACCAGCAACATTGCAAGGTTCTAGCTCCTTGTGTAGTCGACCTCCTAGCACGAAAATTTCAGAAAGATTAGTCCTATGTATAAGGAACAAAAACCTCTAAAGAACCTACCCGAAATAAGGTCATCTTACCTTGATTCCACGCGAGCCAATGTAGGGGTCGCGCATGTCAAAACTAGGTCCTATTTATAGGGTTTTGCTAGGGTTTGAGGATTAGATCGATTCAAGAGTCCTTGTTAAAGCTTAGATCGACTTCTGAGAGTCCTTAACACGTTTACTAGTCCTCCCATCTCGATCCCTAAAGGATATACTAGCAAAAATCCAATCTTTTTGCTCTTTCTTAACTTCACGGAACTGACATAGTGTAACGGTCGACTCTTGGTGCGTCACATCCTTGTGGCAATTGCACGATAGACTGCTACAAACACTGTGCAAAGAATTCAAATTTATTTCAAACTCTTTTATTATTTTATCCACATAATTATCTAAAATGGAAGATATTTATCCTTATATTCCAAGGATAAATTAAAGGGTTTTTTGCATGAAAGCCATTGTTAAAAGTGAATTTGCAAACAAATCATTCTTAAAAATGTATTTGCAGGTATATCACTGAGTTAATTCAAATAGTGCATAAATACCATTTAAGCGTGGTTTTCTTGCAAGTTGTTGGTAAAAAGAAGTGATATGCATGCAAATAAATATGGCATTTTTGCACAATTCAGATTACACAATGATATACCTGCTAATGTATTTTTAAGAATGATTTTTTTGTAAATTCACTTTTAACAATAGTTTCCATGCAAAAAACCCTAAATTAAATAACCTTCTAGAATATGGGCCAAACTTAATGGGCTTGGTCCTTAACTTCTTTGGGATTTATTTATCAAAGTTAGATTAATTATTTAACATAATTGGGCCTTATAATCAATTTAAGCTTTATAAATTCCTAATAAATTTTAGAAAATTCTTAAAATAATCCAGAAATTATTTATAGAAATTTTGGGGCACTACACCCTCCCCCACTTAGGAGAATTTGGTCCCCAAATTCAATACATGGATTGTGGAGAGTGTACTTACATTCAAATAATTCTGGAAATCTTTTGCACATAACTTCTTTGGTTTCTCATGTCTCTCCTGACTTTGTCCACTAGATTTTAACCATGGGAATAGTCTTGTTCCATAGTTGGCGTACTTCCCGTTCAAGTATTCTGATTGGTTTTTGTTCGTATGTCAAATCTTTCTTAATCTCCATATTGTCGTAAGTGATGACAAGGAAAGGCTCGGGTACATACTTCTTGAGCATCGAGACGTGAAATACATCATGAACCTCAGATAATTGTGGAGATAAAGCAATCCGATTAGCTACTTGACCAATTCTTTCCAAAATTTCAAAAGGACCAATAAATCTTAAAGTAAGCTTTCCCTTAATACCAAATCTTCGAATACCTCGTCCTGGAGAAACTTTAAGAAATACATGATCTCCTACTTGAAACTCCAAGTTGCGCCTTCGATTGTCTGCATAGGATTTCAGCCTGTCTTGGGCCATTTGAAGCCTTTCCCGAATGAGTTTTATATTTTCCCTAGTATCCCTAATAATATCAGGACCGACAAATTACTTTTCTCCTACTTCATTCCAACAGAGAGGGGAATGACAACTCCTTCCATAAAGAGCTTCAAACGGTGCCATCCGTATGCTGGCCTGATAACTGTTGTTATATGCAAATTTTACCAAAGATATGTGATCATGCCAACTTCTTCCAAAATCAATAGCACAAGCCCTGAGCATATCTTCTACTACCTGATTTGTTCTTTCAGTCTAACCATCAGTTTGTGGATGAAATATTGTGCTAAAATTCAAGCTAGTCCCTAGTGAATGTTGTAGACCCTTCCAGAACTGTGATGTGAATCTAGGATCTCTATCAGATATAATAGTGACAGGGACACCATGTAATTTGATAATTTCCCTCATGTATAATGCTGCTAGAATATCGATAAACCATCGACTTTTTATTGGTAGAAAATGTGCAGACTTAGTGAATCGGTCTATGATTACCCATATACCATCGTGTCCTCCTCCGGTCATAGGTAAACTCATAATGAAATCCATCCCTATACTCTCCCATTTCCATTCGAGAATATTCAAGGGGTGTAATTTACCTGCGGGTCTAAAATGCTCTGCCTTTACTTGTTGACAAGTGAGATAGCGGGACACGAAATCAGCTATTTCCTTCTTCACGTTAGGCCACCAGAAATTTCTTTTAAGATCTTGATACATTTTGGTACCACCTGGATGAATGGTGTACTTGGAATTATGAGTTTCTTCTAGGATCAGTTTCATCGTATCCTCATGATCCGGTATACGCACTCGGCCCTTAAATAGCAATCTTCTGTCATTGGAAATAGAAAAATCTAGCCTTTGCTCGATATTGGCTTTGATTTCCAGTAATACGGGATCATTGTCTTATAGCCTGACTAGATCTTCCATTAATGTAGGTTGAGCTCAGATATTGGCTATAAAATAATCTTCTTCCTTCATGTCAATATCTAAGTTCAACTGAGCAAATTGAGGAATAAGATTAGTCATACTAATCATAAGACTTGATAGTTTTCCCATTGGCTTTCTACTGAGTGCATCGACTACAACGTTAGCCTTGCTAGGATGATATTGAATAGTAAAATCAAAGTCCTTGAGATATTCTAACCATATCCTCTGCCTCATATTTAGCTCCTTTTGAGAGAATAAGTATTTCAAGCTTTTGTGGTCCGAGTAGACCGTGAACTTCTCTCCATAGAGACAATGACACCAATTCTTTAAGGTAAAGATAACAGCTGCCAATTCTAAGTCATGCACATGATAATTTTCCTCGTGACGTTTCAATTGTCTTGAAGAATAACAGATTACCTTTCCATTTTGCATGAGGACGCACCCTAAGCCAATGCCAGACGGATCTATATATACTTCGAATCCACCACCTTCCACCGGCAGTGATAGAATAGGAGCTGTAGTAAGATGGTTCTTGAGAGTTTGAAAACTCTTCTCACATTTCTCTGACCAGACAAACGGATTTTCTTTTCTTGTCAGTCTAGTTAAAGGAACAACAATTTTTGAGAAGTCCTTAATGAACCTCGTATAATAACTAGCTAAACCTAGAAAGCTCCGTACTTTTTGATACAGTCGTTGGCCGGCTCCAGTCTCTGACAGCTTCTACTTTAGAAGGATCTACAACGATACCTTCTTTTGAAATAATGTGGCCTAGGAATGAAACTTCCTTGAGCCAAAACTCACACTTGTTAAGCTTGGCATAAAGTTTATGTTCTCAAGTGTTTGCAAAGCTATTCTCGGATACTCTTCATGTTCCTCTTTTGTCTTGGAATATACCAGGATGTCATCAATGAAGACGGCGATGAACTGGTCCAGATATGGCTGGAAAACATTGTTCATAGTTACATAAATGCTGCTGGGGCATTTGTTAACCCGAACGGCATCACCACGAATTCATAGTGGCCATAACGACTTCGAAAAGCTGATTTACAAATGTCTTCTTTTTTAATTCTAAGCTGATGATAACCTGATCTGAGGTATATCTTGGAAAAATACTCTGCTCCGGAAAGCTGATTGAAGAGCTCATCAATATGCGGCAACGAATACTTATTTTTGATTGTAAGTTGATTCAGTCGCCAGTAGTCAATGCATAGCCTAAGAGAGCCATCCTTCTTCATGACAAATAGAACTGGCACACCCCAGGGAAATGTGCTATGTCTGATGAAACCCTTATCTAATAATTCCTGCAACTGTCTCTTTAATTCTCTAACATCCGTGGGGGACATTCTGTAAGGGGCTATAAAAACAGGTGCTGCTCCCGGAATGAGTTCAATAGTAAAATTTACTTCCCTCTCGGGTGGTAAATTAGGTAATTCGGGTGGAAACACATCTGGGAACTCATTTATAATAGGAATGTCTGCTAGGATGATTTCCTTGGACTCGGTAACAATGACAGAAGCAAGAAAAGCTTCACATCCTTGCGAGATAAGTTTGCAAGCATGAAGAGAGGATATGATAGTGGGATGTTTCCTATACTTGATGCCAAGGAAAGAAAATATTGGAAGACCGGGTTTTTGAAAGGATATAATCCTATTTCGGCAGTTAATATCAGCATCGAGATCTATAAGCCAATCTACCCCTAAAATGGCATCATAACCCTTCATGTCAAGGCATACTAAGTTTGCGGGGAGATTGTGACCTTCTACTATTACCTCACTATCAGGATAATACTTGGTAAGCTTCGTTCCAGAACCTAAAGGTGTAGTAATAGCAAGGTCTGAAGGTAGGGGAACTGACGCAATTGGTAATGTTTTTGCAAAAGTAGTGGAGATAAAAGAATGAGAGGCACCAGTATCAAATAGCACAAATGCAGGATGGGAACAAATTTGAAGGGTACCTTCCATACGCCCACCATCCCTGGGCGCTTCTTCTTCCTCTAGAAAAGCATTGAGGTGAGCCTACCTCCTACGTCGACCACCAGACGATTGATCCTTCATAAGGGGGCAATCAGGCATATGATGCTCCCTGCTTCCACAATGTAGACAAGCACCAAGGCACTTCCGACATTCTTCAACTGAATGGCCGAACTTCTCGCAAAATGTGTAAGCCACCGTGACTTGCTCCTCTTTGACTTTCTTGTTCTTCTAGGAACTTCCACCGTTCTCGCTCCTGGATCTTTTCTTACGATCGTGGCTTTTGTGAGGTTCCGTGATGCTGAATTTTTCTTTCTTATAACGCCAATCAGATCGTCAGATGGACTCTTCTCCTTTTCCCTTCAATTTATCGACCTTCTCTAAGGTCCTCTCACATAAATATGCCCGCTGGACCATCTTTGCATAAGTACAGATGTTTTGGGTCCCGAGCTGCTGAATGAAACTGGGTTGTAACTCGTCCATAAACCGATTAGCCTTCAATAAATTGGTACTGATTAAATGCGGTGCATAGAGTGCTAGCCTGGAGAATTGAAGTTCATACTCCTCCACTGTCATCATTCCCCGGCGAAGAGAGGCGAACTCCATAGCCTTTCTTTCTTTAACATGCTCAGAAAAGTACTTAGCACGGAATAAAGTGAGAAAACCGTCCCATGTATAAGGTGCATCGACCGGAGGTGCCAGAACCGACTTCCGCCATGTGCGTGCATCTTTATTAAGTTGAAAGGTTGCGAGACACATTTTTTCTTGATCTGTACACTGGATAACATCGAAGATACATTCATTTCATCTATCCAGTTTTCTGCCTCATCTGGATTAGAAGAACCGTAGAAACGCAGAGGGTTTAAGCTTCGAAAATTGCGATGCAAGTCACCAGCCCTTGCCCCTGCGCCTGCCTGGGCCATAGTTTGTAATGCCTGAGTAAGGCCGGCAACCGTTTGTTGCATGTCACCCCAATCTACGCGATGAGCCATTGTAATAATGAGGTACCTGAGAGAAATAACAAATTGTTAATTCTCATGGAATTGGAAGGAGATTAATCTTAAAACTAATTAACTATCTTATCCCGGGCTCTACCCAGTTCTCGCATGGGTGAGGAAATTTCTTTCTTAGTTCATAGGTAGGGGTCCTTAAGTCTTGGACTTATCCTATGACGTGACTCTTTTCCCTAAGTCCTGAGACTTAAGCTCTGATACCAACTTAACTGTCACGCCCCGAGCCTTTATTACAGCGGAAGACTAGCTCGAGGAACGTGAACAACCGACGCGGTTAGCCACTTGCAAGCAAGAACGATCAGAGCGCAAGACAACCACAAAAATGTAATTGTACAATAATTTACTCAAACTCCAACTTTATTTCATTAATAATCAAAATATTCCAATACAATAACTTTTCAACCTTCTTCAATCCATTAGACTCAAGAAATGGAAAATTAGAACGACTCGATCTAAACAAGATTGACTTCCTAGGTCTTTACTCTCATTTTGATACGACTTTCATTCGCTCTCGGACCTGCTACTTGTATAACTCGATGATGTGACACCACCTATGGACCTATTTTGCAAGCATTCAAGTTTGAGCGGCGGACTCACACTAGCGAGCTCATCCGTATGGCGCACACTAGTGACCGATGGCGACTAGGCGATGTTGGAGAGGGTCCGAGGCGGGACCTTGAGGCTCTAAAGGTTGGCTAGCTTGGGGAGAACCCCAAATGGGCCTAGGATGCCCAAATCATGGGCGGCCAACACACCAAGGGAGTGGGTTAAGTGGATTCACTCTCAACTTACCCGCGGTGGTCACTCACGGTACTAGCAATTTGGGCCGAGCTCTCACTCTCCATCCGACGAAGCAATAGCAATAATACTAAGCTAAGCAAGTGATTAAACCAGTCAAGAGAGGGACCGAGGCTCACCTAGCTGGCGTGAAGATGCCGACTCCGGCCGGAGACGGGGGCGAGCGGGGAGGCGAGGGTATGCACCCCCACGCTGCGTCGAGGGAGCTTCAACCTGAAATTGAAAGATTACACCACTACTCCTCTCGTAGGAGGGGGGGATCTCGGGGTGGGTGTTAATGTATTACAACCAAACACTACCTCCTCGCAGGGAGGGGCTGTAAGTCGGCCAGGCGGGGTGGGGGAATTGGGCAAGAAATCCCAACTTCCGAGTTCCGCCGGTTCTGCCAGTCTGCAGATTTACTGGATAGGGGGTCGGTGTTGACGCCACCATGGGCTCTAGGGGACTCCGATCCTGATGATACTAGTCCCAAAAGTTTCTAGCTGCCGGAGGAAGACGCCTGAATTTTTGGAGTATCTCTGGAATTCTGTGCTGATCGTGGCAGAGCCTGGAACAGGACCCCTCTGTCTGCCTCGGATGGAAATAGAAAAGATGTAGTTGGTTGCAGAAGGTGCTGTGGGCTCTCCTGAACTCCGATTGAGACGAGACTGGTGGTTTCGCTTCTGTGGTCGGAGTAGCTTTGAGCAGAAGCTGACGGAGTTGCAATCGGAGGTGGGAGAGGAGAGCAGTCACCGGATGAGTGGGTGCAGGTCGAACCTGAATCCGCAGGAGCAGTCTGCGCACTTGGACGAGGAAAATGGGAAGTAGGGGTTCTGGAAGCCGATTGATGCCCTGAATTTTGGAGATGAAAGATGACTCGGAGGATAAGATTTTTGATGAATAACTCCTGCCCTGATTCCCAGGGGGTTGGCCGATGTAGAGCTTCAACTCCGACTCAGGTGCTCTACTAGGGAAGCTGCGCACAGTCGGGGGAGAAATGCTCTCACGGCCAGCTCGGAGCTTGGATCCAGACGAAACCACCACCGTTGCGAAGATGACTCGAAGACGCTTCCAACGGTACCTCTTGGGCCTTCAGATTCGCAGGGAGGAGGACGTGGTGGCCGCTTCAAACTACAGCCAACCTGCTGCCTGCAACCAGAGCTTGACCTGCAAAAGAAATGGGTATGAATGGAGGGGTGGTGGTGGGGGGGCGACCTTGGCTGGGTTTGGGGTTGGATTTGGGCGACCAAGGGAGCTAAGGGGGTGGGAGATGGGAGGGAAATTCGAAATTGGGCTTTGGGAGAAGCTAATTTAGCATTGGAAGGTGGTGGGATGCTTTGGGACGGAGAGTGGGGGAGTTGGGGGTTGGGAGGTGGGGTGTGGATTGGAGGATGCCACCTTGGGGTTGGGGGGGAGTTAAATGAGTGTATGGGGAAGGGGAGGGGTCTTAATGAGGGGTGAATGGGGAGGAGAGAGAAAATTCCGAAAATTGGGGTGGAGGGAGAGAGAGAGGGGGGGACCCCTTAGAGAGAGAGAGTGAAAGAGAGGGAGATCTAGTGGGATTTGGAAGTGGATTTTTAATTTTTATTCAATTATTCATTACCTCAAAATGAGGGGAATGGGGTCCTATATATAGTCAACCCACATTTCTACAAAAGTCCCTGACATTTGACTCAATGACAAATAACCGAAGGGATAGGGGTGCCCTTGGGCCAAGCCCAATGAATTGGGCCCACTAGCCTAACAAACCAACCTAATGACACAATACTTAGGAAAATGACTCACTAACCTAGGTACATGACTCAAATAAAGGGAAAATTACATGATATTGACTCAAAGAAAATGTGAAGATTACATGACTAGACTCAAAAATACATGACTAACATAATGGCGCTTGCCGATGAACAATCCGAGTCCGGAGAAAATGTGGAGGGGCAAGGGATGCCCTCATCATACCCCCGGGGTGGGGAAAACTCGACCCCGTCGAGTATGGGTCCACCAGGGTAGTAGTACATCGAACTGCGGCTTTGGACGATCCATGATCTCCATACTCAACCCACGACCATAGTCGGGGAACGGCGCTTCAGCTCGACAAAGTGACTCGGTCATACCCTCATGCTGGCGATGGGATCTTGCTTGCCTAGTATTGCTGCCGTGTGCTCACGTCGGGCTCTCAGGCTATTTGTGGTGGCACTCCGAGGGTGTCTCTCACAAGGGTAGGTGTAAGTTCGAGGCACTCACTAGGATCCACCGCGGTGCCCTTAGAGGGTTTCGGATCTGCCACATGGGAAGTGGGGTGAATCCCAAAACCCATTTGAAAGTCCAACCCATAAGCTGGGTTGCCAAAGCCACTCAGATCTTGGCAAGGTCCAAGTCCTCGTTCCCTCAGATTGGAGGTGACCCTAAAGTAGAGCCACTCCAAAGCCATCATCACCAAGTTGTCAACTTGGAACTCAAAGTGGTGTTTAGGAGTTTGTGCTCACTTCTTGTGAATCCCACCGCTTGTTGCTTGATACTTGCTTGAATGCATATGCCATGCAATATGATGCGATGTGAGTTGACAATGCATGGTATGCAAAGGTGGTCCAGGACAACCACATATAGACCTATCATGTATTGATGTTATGAGGACGTTGAATGATTTGGGAGGATCGGGACATCCATAGGTATGCATGGTGGTGACAAATGCTGGGGGACCCGGACATCCATGTATGCTCCTTTCATGCTTATGACTCATGATGAAAGAGGGTGGACCATTACATCCAAATATGGTCCACTTATGCTTCCTACTTGACATGTGGGTGATGTGGATGAATGTACCCGACGGACTAATCATGCCAAGCGATGTGATGTGCCAAGATATATGAATTCCTTTCCCAAAGATAACTTCCTCATGTGGGATGGTGGGGTGGCGTTTGAGCTTCCACTCAAAAGGGTCGAAGGGATCTAGGTAGGTGGATATGGGGTGGGGCACTTTCTTGATCTCTAGGCGGGTGTTGCCTAAGGTCATGATTTCTATGGTGTAACCTGGGTCATGGATGAGGTGGGCTTGGCCCAACATGGTGGGTGGGGGAAGGAAAGGGTGGGTGGTGGGTGATGTGGGTGGGTCACGTGGGTACCCATACTCCCAAAGGAAGGGATAAAAGGGGTCATGGACTGGGTTTCCTATAAGAAGAGACTCTATGCCCACATGGTCTTCACACGGTGGGTCCTCCTCCCTCAAGGTAATTGGACCAAGGTCGTTAGTGGGCCAGTCGATCAAGGTACTTGGGATCTCAATGGAAGTGGAGTGGATCATGATGGGTTTTTCATCCATAGGGAGAATGAGAAGGAGGTCACTAGTGTAGCAACCAATGGTGAAGACCGAGGTGATAGAACCATCACATGGGTGGATGAGACTAAGGCTTTTTGGGTGGGCCTTTCCTAAGGTCAATGAGCAAGTCAACCCTAGTTGCCATTCTAAACCCTTGAGGAGATCATCCCAACCTTCTACCTCATAGTAGGATTGGATTGTGGTGTGATAGGAGTGGAGGGGGGCAATTTGGGATGGATATCCCAATGGTGAGAGAGGTGGGAGTGAGCTAGGAAGGGTGGGTCCTTGTTTGAGCCATTGGAGTATGACTTCATTCATGGTGAAGGTGTGTGGCTTTTGAGGATCCGGACTAGGAGAGGTGGGTGGAAGTGGAGGTTCTTGGATTTCCTCTAGGGTAGGTTTTTGTTCGGGACTAGCATCTATTTCCATGTGGATGGGTGTGTGGGTTTCAATTCCTAGTGTTAATGGGTTGGGTAGGTCTAATGCGGGAGAATTGGTGATAGCTGGAGCATAGTGCACTTGGGGTGGTGGGCAAGGGTGGTCTTGGATTTGGATAGGAAGGGGAAGTAGAGGAGGCCTAGGTTGGGGAAAGATTGGTGTAGGAAGCGGGAGGTGGGTTGGGTGAGGGGTTTTGGGTTGGGGGGTGATGGCCATTATGGGCCTAGGTGGAGGGGTGGTCATGGGGTCCACTTGGGTTTGAGTGGTGAAGGTTGGATGAGTGGTGGTCCTTATGGAGGGAATCGGGCCGGTTAAGGGACTCTTGCCCTTGGGATCGTTTAGGGTGGAGGTGGGGGTTAAAGGGGCTTGACTAGTGTAGGTTAGTGGAGGGGGTTTTGGTTGGGGTGTGGGGGACCTTATGGGGTTGGGTGAGGAGGTGGAGGCCTTAGATACTTGGGTTTTAGGGGTGAGGTCTTGGACGGGTGGGGTTGAGGGAGTGGGAGTGCTCCTTGGGCTTTGGTAACCCTGGTAGGAAGGGGACATATATTTTGCCCTAAGTTGCTCCTTCATGTCCTTCCAAGTGGTGATGGGAGTTTCCCTTCTAAGTACCTTTAGCCCGACAATTTGCATCCAATAAGTTTATGCCTGTTTGGTAAGTTACATTTTGGCAACCCATGCATTTTCATCCTCAAACATAGGATACCAAGTGAAGTATTGGTCCATTGTAGCTTCCCAATCTAAATATTCTCTAGGAGAGGTTCCATCAAAGGTGGGAAGTGGGAAAGGGACCATCCTATCGTCCATCCTTGGGGCGGGCCTATTTTCTCCAAGTTGGTTGAGTCGTCCCGATATGTTATCAAGCCGCTCATTGGCATAGGTCAAGGCTTTCATGAAGTAGTTGACATGGCCAGGGAAGTTATGGGTGTTAGTGGTAGGCATCTCTTGGTGGCTTGGACTTATGGAGTGGGCCAATTGGTAAGGTCGATATGAGGTGGCCATACTAGGGGACAAGAGTGATGCACTTGAAGACTCTAAATACATAGACATGCCCTAGGACCAACTTGATAGAGACAAGTTGTGAACTTGCTCTGATACCACTTGATGTGACACCACCTATGGGTCTATTTTGCAAGCATTCAAGTTTGAGCGGCGGACTCACACTAGCGAGCTCACCCGTATGGCGCACACTAGTGCCCGATGGCGACTAGGCGATGTTGGAGAGGGTCCGAGGCGAGACCTTGAGGCTCTAAAGGTTGGCTAGCTTGGAGAGAACCCCAAATGGGCCTAGGATGCCCAAATCATGGGCGGCCGACACACCAAGGGAGTGGGTTAAGTGGATTCACTCCTAACTTGCCCGCGGTGGTCACTCACGGTACAAGCAATTTGGGCCGAGCTCTCACTCTCCATCCGACGAAGCAATAGCAATAATACTAAGCTAAGCAAGTGATTAAACCAGTCAAGAGAGGGACCGAGGCTCACCTAGCCGGCGTGAAGATGCCGACTCCGGCCGGAGACGGGGGCGAGCGGGGAGGCGAGGATATGCACCCCCACGCCGCGTCGAGGGAGCTTCAACCTAAAATTGAAAGATTACACCACTACTCCTCTCGCAGGAGGGGGGGATCTCGGGGTGGGTGTTAATGTATTACAACCAAACACTACCTCCTCGCAGGGAGGGGCTGTAAGCTGGCCAGGCGGGGTGGGGGAATTGGGCAAGAAATCCCAACTTTCGAGTTCCGCCGGTTCTGCCAGTCTACAGATTCACTGGATAGGGGGTCGGTGTTGACGCCGCCACGGGCTCCAGGGGACTCCGATCCCGATGATACTAGTCCCAAAAGTTTCCTAGCTGCCGGAGGAAGATGCCTGAATTTTTGGAGGATCTCTGGAATTCTGTGCTGATCGTGGCAGAGCCTGGAACAGGACCCCTCTGTCTACCTCGGATGGAAATAGAAAAAATGCAGTTGGTTGCAGAAGGTGCTGTGGGCTCTCCTGAACTCCGATTGAGGCGAGACTAGCGGTGACGCTTCCGTGGTCGGAGTATCTTTGAGCAGGAGCTAACGGAGTTGCAATCAGAGGTCGGAGAAGAGAGAAGTCATCGGATGAGTGGGTGCAGGTTGAACCTGAATCCGCAGGAGCAGTCTGCGCACTTGGACGAGGAAAATGGGAAGTAGGGGTTCTGGAAGCCGATTTATGCCCTGCCTTTTGGAGATGAAAGATGACTCAGAGGAGAAGATTTTTGATGTAGAGCTCCTGCCCTGATTCCTAGGAGTTTGGCCGCTGTAGAGCTTCAACTCCGGCTCAGGTGCTCTGCTAGGGAAGCTGCGCACAGTCGGGGGAGAAATGCTCTCACGGCCAGCTCGGAGCTTGGATCCAGACGAAACCACCACCGTTGCGAAGATGACTCGAGGACGCTTCCAACGGTAGCTCTTGGGCCTTCAGATTCGTAGGGAGGAGGACGTGGTGGCCGCTTCAAGCTACAGCCAACCTGCTGCCTGCAACCAGAGCTTGACCTGCAAAAGAAATGGGTATGAATGGAGGGGTGGTGGTGGGGAGGGCGACCTTGGCTGGGTTTGGGGTTGGATTTGGGTGACCAAGGGAGCTAAGGGGGTGGGAGATGGGAGGGAAATTTGAAATTGGGTTTTGGGAGAAGCTAATTTAGCATTGGGAAGGTGGTGGGATGCTTTGGGAAGGAGAGTGGGATAGTTGGGGGTTGGGAGGTGGGGTGTGGATTGGAGGATGCCACCTTGGGGTTGGGGGGGAGTTAAATGAGTGTATGGGGAAGGGGAGGGGTCTTAATGAGGGGTGAATGGAGAGGAGAGAGAAAATTCCGAAAATTGGGGTGGAGGGAGAGAGAGAGAGGGGGGGACCCCTTAGAGAGAGAGAGTGAGAGAGAGGGAGATCTAGTGGGATTTGGAAGTGGATTTCAATTTTCATTCAATTATTCATTACCTCAAAATGAGGGGAATGGGGTCCTATATATAGGCAACCCACATTTCTACAAAAGTCCCTGACATTTGACTCAATGACAAATAACCGAAGGGATAGGGGTGCCCTTGGGCCAAGCCCAATGAATTGGGCCCACTAGCCTAACAAACCAACCTAATGACACAATACTTAGGAAAATGACTCACTAACCTAGGTACATGACTCAAATAAAGGGAAAATTACATGATATTGACTCAAAGAAAATGTGAAGATTACATGACTAGACTCAAAAATACATGACTAACATAATGGCGCTTGCCGATGAACAATCCGAGTCCGGAGAAAATGTGGAGGGGCAAGGGATGCCCTCATCACTCGAATTCGAATTCGAATCACTTCCATCTCATGAAAAGATTGGAAATAGGTAATGAGCACACTTGCCTAGTAGGTATCTTCGCATCAACATGAAGGCACTATTAAAGTGGTTAGCATTTTAGCTCCAAAGAATAAGGTAAAATCATGTGAATGTGATCAATCTCATGTTAATGACCAAAGTAGCAAAGATGATCATGTAAGATAGAATGAGTAAGTATGAATTTGCAAGAATGTAACAAGAACATGATATGGCCTTTCATGAACAAGAATGTACTAGAAAGTCATGTAAGAAGCAAGTAAGTACTCTTCGCTTAATAGCAAGTACTTTGTGAATTTTTGTGGAATACCATTTTCTGGATAATTCCGTGAATTCCGTGATTTTCGTGATGCCGTAGATTTTCACTTATTTATAATGAAAGTACTCCCAGCGTAATGCGACGTATGTAGCATCATACCCCATGGTTTATAATAGTATATTTCCGACAATCAGTCGAGGATACTAGCATAGAGCCCTTGAACACAATCAGTGCTCGATCCGCATCTTCAAGTATAAATAAAGTTACTTTCACGTTTCAAGCAATAAAATATGGCCAATAATGTAACAAGTTCAATAAGTTCATAATAATTCAAATGAACGAATGCTTCAATTAAGAATATGAGAGATCAAGAATGACTTAAAATAATGTTATGCTCATGGAACAATTTTGACAGCATAACAATATATTCCTTATCTTCCATAAATTAAAATTAAGTATCTTGAGTAATATGACAAGTCCTAGACCATCAATAATCCATCTAAGAACTTTGGAATATCAACCCTTGGGTCAAACCTCGGGTTAAAGTACTCAAGAATTGTAACAGTCAAATAATGGGCCGTTACATGAATGTGACGGTCTAGTATTGGACTGTTAGAATGGGTTGAATCCAGAGAGAATAAATTGGACTCAGTAATGTGACTGTTGTATATTGGACCGTTAGATAGGCCTGACGGTCGAGTTATAGGCCGTTACATTCACAAAATTTAAAACTTCGATAGTGCTTTTCTAGACAATTTGGGCTTTAATGGTACAACCAACTCGGCATCCTAGTGGGAATCCCAAGCTCGCGGAGAATTACGGAGGCCTTGAAACAAGATTTCTTAGTCCATTGGAAGGAATATCCAATAGAGAGGTCCTCAAGTTCAAGAATATGTTCCTATTATGCAAAAGTGTAAACTAATGGTCATATACCAGAATTTATGCCATATACTTAAAGAAATTGACTCTATAAATGAGAAAGAATGTGTAACGATGTCAAACCATGATAAAACTCCATCAATACAGCATTTTAAAATCATGGTTTTAATGCAGAACTATAGAGTTTAGCAAATGAAATTAACTTATGCTTAAAATAACTCAAGGTGCTTTAGACATGCAATTTCTATCATGAATCTATAAATAAACTTAAAGTCATGAAAACAGGTCAAAACTTAGATATCTAGGCTTTATTTATAAGCTAAGTTAACTGTTTTCAATTCTGTCTCGGGTTGATAGAACACAACACTCTGGCGGTCTAAGACAGGCGCGTCATATGACTGTGACGGTTTATCGTGGAGCCGTCAGAAGATTGTGACGCACTACTTTTGGTCCGTTAGAGATTACAGAGAAACTAAAGTATAGTAGGCGGTGTGACGGCTTATCGTAAGGCCGTTAGAGTGTTGTGACGGTCTAACTATAATCCGTCAAAACACTGCTGACAGTAAAGTAAAAGAACTATGGTTTAAAACTACTCATGCAAGAAGAATCAAAATAAACAACTACTCTAGTCATGACGAAACGAAGAATAGCCATCTAGATGCATAGGTTGTAGTGAATTAACAAGAGAATACCTTTTATCTTTAATTTAGGCTAAAGATATGCATGTATGCATAGACCTACTAAAACATGAAATTATCGACCTATACTGCACGAAATCAAACAAAACCAGAGGACTTTTACTCCTATCATGATGTTCTTGCCATTCATGAGATAACCTACTTCTTTCCTGGGCTTTCAACTTCCAATTTGGGACTACAAGACACGCCCTAGTTCCTCCCTTCCTGTGAGTTTTCAGCAACTTCACGTCGCTCTAACTCCGTAATTGCTTGTTCTAAAGACGTGAAATTTGGAGCGTAATAAGATAAAACTAAAGGGAACAAAAAGTTCTAAAGAATCAAACTCTAAATACCTCGTTTAGGCGTTCTAATCTCCTGATCTTCAGTATACTTTTGCTCAAATTCCTGGGTCGCTATGGTCAAACCAGCAACTTAGCAAGGTTCTAGCTCCTCGTGTAGTCGACCTCCTAGCAAGAAAATTTGTGGAAGATTAATCCTATGTATAAGGAACAAAAACCTCTAAAGAACCTACCCTAAATAAGGTCATCTTACCTTGATTCCACGCGAGCCAATGTAGGGGTCGCGCAGGTCAAAACTAGGTCCTATTTATAGGGTTTTGCTAGGGTTTGAGGATTAGATCGATTCAAGAGTCCTTGTTAAATCTTAGATCGAATTCTGAGAGTCTTTAACATCTTTACTAGTCCTCCCATCTTATCCCTAAAGGATAGATTAGTAAAAATCTAATCTTTTTGCTCTTTCTTCACTTCACGGAACTGATAGAGTGTAACGGTCGACTCTTGGCGTGTCACATCCTTGTGGCGGTCGCACGATAGACCGCTACAGACACTGTGCGAAGAATTCAAATTTATTTCAAACTTTTTTATTGTTTTATCCACATAATTATCTAAAAGAAAAGCTATTTATCCTTATATTCCGAGGATAAATTAAATAACCTTCTAGAATATGGGCCAAACTTAATGGGCTTGGTCCTTAACTTCTTTGGGCTTTATTTATCAAAGCTGGATTAATTATTTAACATAATTGGGCCTTATAATCAATTTAAGATTTATAAATTCCTAATAAATTCCAAAAAATTCTTAAAATAATCTAGAAATTATTTATATAAATTTTGGGGCACTACATTGCTGAACCAAGAGGAGGCTTGGCAAAGAAGAAGAAGCCTCTACTACTGATCTACATCACATTTCAGACAAGATCTTTTTGATTCTAGCATATCTCCATATCTTCTTTGAATATTTTCTTCTTGTTCCCTTTTCATTCTGTTCAAGCTATTGAAACTGTGAATCGTCCCTACCGCGGTTAGTAGGAAGGAAATTGGAAGGTGATCCAATCAATGGTGTTGTCGTCCCTACCGGTGGTTAGTAGGAAGGCAATCGGAAGTTCTCCGATCTGCGGTTTGGTGCGCTGCACTAGTGGAGCCTCACCAGGTTTGGTGAGGGGTGGACGTAGGACTGGGGATTCAGTCTGAACCACCTTAAAATCTCATGTGTCATGGTTTGCTTGTGTGATTGGTTTGTGCTAGATGCAAGCTTAGGTTCAATCTTTATTTTACTTGTTCATCCTACTAAGCAAATCGTTGTGTCCTTCGCTAAGCTAGTTGTATTCCGCTGCTAATCTTTTTATCTAGCTTTTAAGAGGGGTGTTCTGTGAAAAGGGGGGCAGATCTATTCACCCCTTCCCTCTAGATCCACCATCCACTACTCAACAAGTGGTATCAGAGCCTAATCTCTCATTATGGGGTCCAATGACCTTGAGAAAAATGGTGGATTATCATCCAAGGGGTTATTACCTGAAGGACATTCTGTGAATAGGTCTCCTTATTTCACTAGAACTAATTATCCTTATTGGAAACAACGTATGCAAGTGTTCATTCGCGCCCAAGATTACAAACTCTGGCGAGTGATCAGCAAAGGTCCGTATGAGCATATGGATGATGAGGAATTGTGGACCAAAGAACAAATAAGAAAATCTACTGTCAACTGGAGTGCTAGACACTTCATGCAATGCTCACTTCATCTAGTAGAATTCTCAAGAGTAGTTACCTGCGCAATTGCAAACGAAATGTGGGATAGGTTAGAAGTGATTTATGAAGGAACCTCTCAGGTACGAGAAACAAAAGTCAACATTTTAGTTTCTAAATATGAAATATTCAGGATGAGGCCTGATGAGTCAATTCAAGACATGTATGTTCGCTTAACTGTGCTTACTAATAGTCTAACTGATCTTGGAAAGAAATATTCAGAGTAAGAAATTATAAGGAAGATTCTCATATCACTGACCCCAGCATGGCATACGAAGGCTACCGTGGTTGAAGAATCCAGAGATCTCGCAACTACTATGGTAGATGAACTCATCGGGTCATTGATGACCTATGAGATCAATCTAAAGAACAAAGAGGTTGAGGTACCTAAGAAAAAGTCTCTAGCTCTTAAAGTAGGACCCAGCGATCAAAGCACTTCTGATAAAGGTGAGGCTTCTGCAAGTAAGCGAGATGAGGATGACGTAGCCATACTCACACATAAGTTTAGAAAATTTCTGAGAAAGGAAGGTAAGAGCTTCATGAGAGGAAGGTCACAGGTAAGGAAAGGTTTAAAATCTAATTCTGAAAACCTTAAGAAAGCTGACAAGATCATTTTTTATTCTTCCAACAAACCAGGGCACTTCAAGACTAAATGTCCTGATAAATTCAGAAGAGCTGACAAATGAAAGGGCAAGAAGAAGAACAAGGTCACGGTGTCCACATGGAGTGACGAAGAAGAAAGTGATGGTGGAACAAGCTCCTCAAAGAGGGAAATAGATGATCTCTGCCTCATGGCCAGAGGTGACGAAGAAACTGAGGTACACTCTCCATTTGAAAATTTCTCAATTGATGATTGGGAGGAAGCATATATACAACTCATGGAGAAATATGACATGTACAAAAAGGAGAATAAATCTTTAAAAAAGAAAATTAACTCGCTTGTGCATGATCATGATATGAATCATAAGACTACTTCACTTGAAACTGAAATTAAAGACCTTAAGAAAATGATTGAGAACTTGGAAGAAGGAAGAAAAGAAATGGCTGACTTGGAAACTGAAAATGAAGACTTGAGAAATGAGATTGATAGCATGAAGCTAAAAATACAAACCTATAAAAAGGATAGCAAATTGAGTAATGAGAAGTATGAAGCTGTCAAACAAGCCAACATTCAACTCCTTCAAAATATAAAAACCTACAAAAAGAGTTGAAGGATAAACAACATTCTTTAGAAAAGTTTGTAGATGGAAGAGAAAACCTAGATGCATTGCTAGATACAAGAATAAATTTCAGCAATGAAGGGTTGGGTTTTAATCCCACAAACAAAAGGTCAATTAGGTTAAAAACTGTCACATTTGTTTCCTCTTCTGATGCTTCTACCTCAAACACAACATCTAAAAGAAAAGAAAAGGTTGAAGAGGAAGCCACTGAAATCCCTAAAAAGATTGCTCAAAAGCCTAAGAAAAGTCAACCTTCCCCACAGCACAGGTCAATACTTCATTGGCCATCACCCGCTCAGCCTTCTAGATGCCACTATAACTGGGCTGCACATAGGACATGTCGACACTCCCATTCATATAGGTTGACACCACATTGCTTTTGGGGGAATTGTGATTGCTTTGTGCATCAATCCTATAAGTCTCAATCCCCTAGGTGGCAAAACAATCACTTTCAACTCAAAACCAACCAGTGGCCTCAATAGTTTAAGAAAACTTCCTCAAACATCCACAAAATCCAATAAAGAGCCTATAAACAGAAAGTGAATGTCAAAGCTGAAAAGAAAAACCAAATCCCTGCTCTAAGCAAAGAAAACATGAATGCAAGGAAGGTTTGGATTCCAAAAGAGATGGTATCATGTTTTTAAAATCTGAAGAAGTTGGTGGGACCCAAATTTTGTTGGGTTCCAAACCCCATTGCTTAATTCCTTGTGCAGGAGTGTCTTGCAGCCATGCATAACCGGTGGTACCTTGATAGCGGCTGTTCAAGACACATGACTGGAGACAAAATAAAATTTTGTCTC
Source organism: Amorphophallus konjac (assembly GCA_022559845.1). Classification (NCBI taxonomy): domain Eukaryota; kingdom Viridiplantae; phylum Streptophyta; class Magnoliopsida; order Alismatales; family Araceae; genus Amorphophallus; species Amorphophallus konjac. Next base: position 210,745,652 of record CM040123.1, on the reverse strand, counting down.
TTGATGGAAAAGGAAGGAGGATACGTCACATTTGGAGGGAACAACAAAGGAAGAATCACTGGAACATGTAATGTAGGTAAGAACCTCTCCAACTCCATTGGAAACATGTTGCTAGTTGAAGGTTTGAAATACAACTTGCTCAGTATAAGTCAATTGTGTGATAAAGGTCACAAAGTGTTGTTTGACTCTCATGAATGTAGAATCCTTGAACCAAAATCTGACAAGGTAAAATTTTTTGGTAAAAGAGTCAACAATGTTTACATGATTGATTTAGATGATCATGCTCATATAAACCTCTGTCTTGCTACACCAAAGTCTGAGCTTGCATGCTTATGGCAATGTAGACTAGGACATGCTAGCTATAATGTCTTACATAAACTTTTGAAGCATTCAATGGTGAAAGGTTTGCCTGAACTATCTTTAAACATGAAAATAAATTGTGTGATGCGTGTGCCCTAGGTAAACAAACAAGAAAATCCTTTAAGGCTAGATCTGCAAATATGTCATCCAAACCACTCGAGCTGATTCATATAGACTTGTTTGGTCCAACCAGAACTGCTAGTTTAAGTGGTAGAAAATATGGATATGTCTTGGTGGATGATTTCTTTAGGTTCACATGGGTTTTCTTTCTCACACATAAAAATGATGCTTTTGATGAGTTTCAAGCACTCTATATGAAGATAAAGCGAGATGGTGAGTTTAAAATCTCCAACCTTCAATCTGATCATGGTGGTGAATTCGAAAATACTGAATTCTATAATCTTTGTAGGGCTGAAGATATTTCACATCAGTTTTCTTCACCAAGAACCCCTGAGCAAAATGGTGTAGTGGAAAGAAGGAAACAAACACTCATAGAGATGGCGAGGACAATGCTTGCTGAACGGCAACTCCCAAGGAAGTTTTGGGCTAAGGTGGTAAACACGGCTTGTTACATTATCAACCGATCTATAGTAAGGCCACACACCAAAAAGACTCCTTATGAGTTGCTGAAAGGTAATAAGCCCTCTCTCTCACATATGAAAGTGTTTGGGTCTAAATGCTTCATCCACAATAATGAAAAAAGAGAATTAGATAAATTTGAGCCCAAGAGCGATGAAGGTATATTCCTTGGATATTCTGATAGATCTAGGGCTTATTGAATTTACAACATTAAGAGTCAAACTGTGGAAGAATCACCTCATGTCTCCTTTGATGAATATCATGATGATTCTAAAAATGATAACTATTGCAGGAAAAATGATGAAGACGGGGAATTCCTAAGCATAAAGGAAAAGAATGATTCTCCACAAGAAGAAACAAGAGAAGATTGTGACCTAGCTGAATCAAGCAATGCAAGTGATCAAGCTCTAGAAGAAGGTAATGATTGTACAGACATTAGAATTCTTAGGGATCATCCTTTAGAAAATGTCATTGGAAGCTTGAATGATTCACCTAGAACTAGGTCACATTTTAGAATTATGGAAGAATTAGATCATCTTGCTCTTGTCTCTCAAATGGAACCTAAAAATGTTGAAGAAGCCTTAAATGATGAAAATTAGATAAACTCCATACAAGATGAATTCAACCAATTTGAAAGAAGCAAAGTTTGGCATCTTGTTCTTAGACCATCATCACAATCTATCAGAGACACTAAATGGGTTTTTAGGAACAAACTCAGTGAGGATGGCAAGATAATAAGAAACAAGTCTAGATTGGTGACTCAAGGGTATAATCAAGAGCTTGGGGTAGACTTTGAGGAATCTTATGCCTCAGTAGCTAGACTTGAAGCCATCAAAATTTTACTTACCTTTGCATGCTCCCTTAGAATAAAGTTGTATCAAATGGATGTAAAAAGTGCTTTCTTAAATAGTTTGATCAAAGAAGAAGTCTATGTGGAGCAGCCCCCTGGCTTTGAGAACTCTAACCATGCAGATTTTGTATACAAGCTAGACAGGGCACTTTATGACTTGAAGCAAGCACCAAGAGCTTGGTATGAGAGACTAAGCTCGTTCCTCATTGAGAAAGAGTACACACAAGGTAAGGTAGACCAAACACTTTTCACCAAGAAGCAAGGTAAGAAGATCTTGATTGTTCAAATTTATGTTGATGATATTATGTTTGGTTCTACTAAATCTAAAATGTGTGAGGAATTTGCTAACCTCATGGCTAGTGAATTCGAGATGAGCCTAATGGGAGAACTCCATTTTTTTCTCGATTTGCAGGTAAACCAAGGGGAAGATGGGTGCTTCATAAGTCAAGCCAAATATATAACGGAGCTACTGAAAAGATTCAACATGATAAGCTGTAAAATAATTGCAACTCCTATGAGCATCACAACATCACTGGATTCGGATGAAAATGGTAAATTAGTGGATGCAAAAATCTATAGAGGTATGATTGGCTCCTTACTTTATTTGACTGCATCCCGACCAGATATTCAGTTTAGTGCTTGCCTCTGTGCTAGATTTCAAGCTAGTCCTAGAGAATCCCACTTGACTGCCGTCAAACGTATCCTTCGATATCTTGTCGGAACTCAAGATTTGAGATTGTGGTATCCGTCATCATGTGATTTATCTCTTATTTCTTATTCTGATGCAGACTATGCTGGATGCAAGCTGGATCGCAAGAGTACTAGTGACTACTGCCAGTTTATGGGCAGGTGTTTAGTTTCTTGGGCCTCCAAGAAATAACACTCGGTTACCCTCTCAACTGCAGAAGTAGAATACGTTGCTGCGGGGAGCTGTGGCACCCAAGTGTTGTAGATTAAACACCAACTCTAAGACTACTTAGTAGATCTTGGTTGTGTCCTGATTCTGTGTGATAACACAAGTGCTATCAACCTTACAAAAAATCCAGTCCATCACTCTAAGACCAAGCATATTGAGATTAGGCATCACTTCATTAGAGATGAGGTCTTTAAGAAAAACTTTGAACTGCATTTTATTGATACACTCAATCAGATTGCTGACATCTTCACCAAGCCCTTGTGTAATGACAAGTTTACAACACTCAGAAGGGAGCTTGGTCTTTGCAGACCTCAGGCTAATAAAAGTTGAAATGATGATCTTCTTCAGCTTTGTTGTGTGTTTTTGCATATTGTTTTCCATGCATTATTTATATGTAAATATGTCATTCTGCATGTGGTGTAGCATTGCATGTAGTTGCATAATAAAGTTGAATTCATGTTTACGATGCATTGCATGTGGTGTAGCATCATTATTGCATGGCCATGGTATATTAAATGATGAAGTGTGGAAAGGTAAGTTATGCTTATCTAGAAGCACTCACCATGCGTGAGGATGCACCTCTGCCAAGTACCATGCGCCACTATCGTACATAGGCCATACAGTATGGGGGAGTTATTTCCTTGAAGCATTCATGCATATGGTTCATCTTCATTCAGTTACCATCAATAAGTGTACACCCATGGGCCAAGTCATACATTTCATTTCTGATCATTCCCTTGTTTGCAAACATAACTCCTTGAATGCATCCACTGCATATCCTTAGGGGGAGTCTTACTGCTTATCTTAATCTCTTGCAATCTGAGCTCCAGTCTAAAAATGAGAGCATGAAATAGATAGAATTATGGCGTAAGAGCTCTCTATTATATGTACTGATGATTGTCCATCAAATAAAAAAAATTGGTTTAAATTTAATGATTTCCTTGAAGTTCTAATATATTTTTGGAAATCATCTATGTTCGGTGGTTTTAATAGACTTTAACTAGAGATTGAAGGTTGTCCCTTGAATGACTATCCTGAAATCTGAAAATTCAAACTTCATGGCAACCTTGGTGATACACTCAAGCTTAGTATTATTTTTAAACACCTTGATGAGCTAGAATTCCTGATAATAAATTTGACAAAGCAATGATATTGTTGCACGGAGAAATATGTCACGTCCTCAAACCAAGTGACGAATGATATGTCATGATGTGTCCCTATTATCTCTGTCTTAATTAAATTGGACTCTAGGCAGAGCAATGGAATAATTGTTGAGAAATATATCTCCTCATCAAAGAAATGAGGTCAGATATGTCATGAGGTGACATTGCTATCTCTATTAATTTTGAAGCATTACAGTCAGTCTTACCAAATACCTAGGAATACTGGCATCTAAACAACGTGTATTCTTACGAATAGGAGGCATGTACTAGACTCGATTGCTCGTAACATATGAGTCATGTGCATATAAATGCAAAAGATTATGCAAAACAGTGCTAAAATCATCAAATTCCATGCTTTAGTCATGATTGTTTAACCTCAATACTAGTTTGTGCTATTCCCGAAGAAGTTATTGAATATGGATGTATAAGACAAAGGAAGGTTAACCACTGCCATGTGAAGAGGCAAAATCTCGCGCTGGTTCCTAAGCTGGCTGGTAATCACCAAGTTAATGAACTGCAAGACAGGGAAATGGGTCAGAGGGCCCAGGGGGATTCCCTGGGGCAAAACCCTCCGACGCTCAAGTCAGTAGAGCAATGGTGGGAGCAGCGATAGGGAGGAGAAGGTGAAGGCGCGAGATCCCTCTCCACCAATGGGGTGAAGTGATCCTTGCTCAGGAGTTGGGGGTGGAACAATGCCCTTTTGGACTTACCTTTCACAAGAGGGTATCCCATGTTTTTATAGTGCGCCGCCCTCTGGAGTCCTGCAAGCTGAGAGGTCTCCGGTGGAGGTTACGTCCTCGTCGTGGGCTTTTATGGCCTCATCGTGGGGGCGTTATCCTTGCGGGGAAGCCGGAGCTCCTGGACTTCTTAGCGATTGGCCCGCTGTGGACTCTAACAGATGCAGTGATGAACATTTTATCGGTCGCTCTGAGCTTAGGGTGGCCGGCCCTATCGGGCGATAGGCCTAGCTCGGTGAGGAGATGGGTCGGATAGACCGGCTAGCGCTTCCCCCCTTCGTGCGGAGGGATAGCTCGTGCGTGGGTCTTCCTGTGACCTGAACGAGGCTCGGGCTCTCCGAGCCTTGGGGCCGCCTAGGAGAGTTGTTTCCTCGAGCATTGTTTTATTGGGCTTTTCCGAGTGGGCCCTGCGGGCTGTCACTTGGGCGAGCTTGCCTCGTTGGGCCTTGTTGGGCCAAGTTGGGTCTGCTCTTTGAGTGGGCTATAGGAATCCCCCTCTCCACTTGTGTCCCTCCTACTCCCGAGCCAAGGAGGCTCGGTTGAGTAGTTTTTCGAGGCTTTGGACCGGCGTGGCTCGGGTGGGTGGAATCCTGTTGGCGTGATGAACCCACGTGTAGCGGTCGCCTGGGCCCGTAGTAATAATGATCCTGACGGATTTGAAATGAAGGGGCCCCCTTTTTCTCGGAGGTTGAAACGGCGCGCCGCCTCCCGCGAGGGTTTATAGGCGTAGGGCGCTGCTCGTTCCTCCCAGTCTTTCTAGGGTTTTCGGCCTTTCCTCCATTTCTCTGCTTCTGGGCCTCCTTGATGCACCGTGAAGATACAGCGGGGGAGCAAGCTCTTGCGGCGACATTTGAGGAGCTGGCGCGTGTAACCGCGGAGGTGATCCGGCGGCTTCCTTCTCCCCCGGAGTCTTCGAGCTCTAGTGAAGGTTCTTCTTCCAGCTCGATGGCAGATCTGTGCTCGAAAGTCGAGCAGGTGAGGCGGGAGCCCGTCCCCAATCGCAGCGAGTTGGGGGAGGCTGATGTGAAGAAATTGGAGCATCGGTTTCTCCTGCCTCTCCGATATAGCTTTGTAGCAGCTACCCCATACGAGACGAGCTTGGACAGCCGTACGAGCCATATTTGTACTTTTCTCCTGGCGTGGAAGAGCAGATTCTGCCTCCCCTGCGAGCCTTTCGTCTTAAAGCTTCTCAACTTTTTCGTGTTGGCGCCTGTTCAGCTGGTGGCCAACTCGTGTCTCCTACTTTCTGCCTTTCGGATCCTCTGCCGCCTGCAGGGGGTTCCCCCGTCGCTGGATCTTTTTCATTATTTCTTCGAGCTTAAGGCACATCCGTCGGCGAGGAAAGGCTTATTTTTTATTCTGGCGCACAGGAATCGGAGTTGTATTCCGCTGGCGACGAAGGATTCTTCGCACAAATGGTGGAAGAGGCAGTTTTTCTGGGTGAAGGCGGAAGCAGTGGATGAGTCCTGGACGTTCCAGGTTATGCCCAACTTCCATCCGAATCTTCCCCCGCGCCAGGAGGAGTTCCCCGTCGACGTGGAAGAGTACGCCGCTCTCTTGTTGACAAATTGTCAGTCGACTGAGGAGCTGGTGACGCTGGAGAACGTGGAGCGGCATCTGCTTACACAGCTCAAGCCATCAGGTGCCATTCTTCGGATTCTTCTGCGGGGTCGGAGGGTCGACTTTTCGTTTCCTAACCGAATCTTCTTCTTCATTGCAGACATCCGGCGGGAGCCCTTGGAAGAGTCACCGAGGTCGTCGATCTTGGGGATGATTCGGCGGCCGATGAGCCTGTCGCTCCCGCGGGTCATTCCCAATCCCGGAATAAGGGCAAGGGGGCAGCCTCCGAGGGATCTTCGCAGTCAAGCGGGGCGAAGCGCAAGGATCTCCTGGAGGAGAGATTGCGGGAAGCCGCGAAGGCCAAGAAATGGGCCAGGAAGGCCGGCCATCCTACCACTGCCGGGGGTGATTCTGGCTCGGCGGCGCTCCCCTCTCGGGGGTAAGGTGGGGCCGACCCTTCCGGGCCAGCTCCCCCACCTACCAGGTGAGAGGGGGCCGAAGAGACCGGGGGCCCCTCAGAGGGCGGAGATGGGTCGGTTGTCCCCTCCCCGGGGATGGAGGAGGCCGGCGCTATAGTGGCCGGCGTCGAGACTGGGAGACCGGTCGTGGTCGGCGCTGTCTCGGGTGGAGAGGCACGGGGTGAGACAGATAGGGATGGGGGTTCGCCCGCGAGGGCGTCGCAGCCCCAAGTGCCCGAAGTTCTTGGTGCGGTCGATCCTGCGGCGTCGGTCGAGGTTGGGGGTTCGCCCGGGGAGGTGTCGCAACCCCAACCGACCGCGGTGCGCGGGGTGGTCGGCCCCGTCGCTCGGGCCGATCCTTCTGGCGGGGCATCCGGTGGGGAGCGTATCTCCAAGCCGGAGGCTTTGGAAAGGCTCGGCATTTCGGGTGACCTGTACCGGGTTTGCCGAGAGGTTGCCGCAAAGATGAGGGGGGGAGACAAGCGCCACTCCCCCTCCGGCGTCCTCGACGTCCTCATGGAGGGCGGCCTAGTCATGGCTCGGTCGGCGGCCTTGATGGCGGAGACGTACGCTCAGACGGAGGTGGAGCGATCGAGTCTCGCCTGGGCCCTCGAGGGGTGCGAGAGGAAACTGGCCCGCCTCAGCGAGGAACATGAGGGGCTTCGATTGGAGTTCTCCGCGATCAGGGACTTGGCATGGGCAAGCCGGCTAGAAACCGAGGTGCTGACTGAGCAGTTGGCTAAGGCCCGGGAGTCGCTCGAGAGGAAGGGCAAACTCTTGGAAGAGGAGCGTCTGCATCACCTCGAGCTGGATGGTCGCTGGGAGCTCGAACGGGCCGAGTTACTGGACCGGGCGGAGGTAGCGGAGCGCCTTCGTTCCGTGGCCGAGGTGGACCGAGTCCGGGCGGAGAGGCGGTCGAGCGAGGCCGAGCGAGGGATGGTCGCGGCAGAGGAACGCCTGGCGAGAGCAGAGGAGCGTGCGGCCGAGGCGGAGTGGGCTCGAGTCGAGCTCGTTGGAAGGATGGAGCAGATCGAGGCGGAGGTGATCGAGCGATATAGAAGCTCGGACGCTTACTCAGCCGACCTGGAGAGAGTCGCCCTACCATATTATGAGGTAGCGCTTCGCCGTGGCGCCCGAAAGGGGTTTCAGCAGGGTTATCGTCGGGCGGTGGACTACGCCTTCGATCGAGACTCCGGGATCGAGTTCCCTTTGGGCTAGGTTTATGACTCGGATGAGTCGGTTTCTAGCTCCTCTGCGTCGAGCGGGGAAGATCCAGAGGGGTCTCCTACGGCGGGGTCACCAACTCCGGACGTCTCGGGAGGGCTCGCGACCGAGACAGTTCTCGCACAGGCGAGGTCAGTGCCCGGGTCGGCCGTCACCGAAGGTGTTGGGGGTGACGCGCCTACTTCCGTCGCTTTCGAGCTTCAAAGTGGGCCCGAGGCCTGATGTATTTTGCCTTATTTTGCCCCTTTCTCTTGTTTGTCTCTCTTTCCTCCTTTAGAGAGTTTCCTCTTTATGAGATAATAAATGACTTACTTGTTTGATCGCCATCCTTACCGTGATTTGGCTGGCGTATCTGAAGTAGTTGAAAAGTGCCGATATGTCCTGCGTGGTTTTCGCATGCTGATTTGGTAGGCTTCTGATGGGGAGTCTTTTCGTTCCCTCACGCTTTGAATGCCAGGCCGCTTCGTGAATCCCGCTGGGACGGGAAACGAGGAGTTAGAGGTGACCGTTCAGGGGAGAAATCCTTTGGCGTGTTTTTGAGGGGGGGGGGGGTTTAAGGCGTGTAGCCTCCTTTGGCCTATAAGAAGGACCGAAAGGCGCCCTTTCCTCTTTACCGCTTGAGATTTTCTCTAACAGTCTTCCCTCACTCCTTCTTCTTCACTCTGCGTTGTGCCGTTGCATGGAGGATCCTTCGGAGGGTGACGCCGCCGACGACGGGGAGCGGAGAGCTCTTGCTGTCCTGGCTTGTTGGACGGGTCCCATGGTCGCCGCGCGGGTTTGAGACGGGTCCGACGGTCGCCGCGCGGATCTAGAGAGGGCTTCGACGTGCGAGGGCACGGCTCTTGCCCTCTCTCAGTTCTGGCGTGGCTTCCAGGCGGGCACCGAGGTAGAGGACGGATGGGGGTATCAGGGATGCCTGCCGCCACTCCCCCCCCCCCCCCCCCGCATGGGGGGGGGCATCAAGTTCCCTCCTCAACGAAGCCTTCCTCCGTCTGCAGCCTCTTTTTCCCTCTTCTGCTCTTCATTTCTTTCACTCTTCGGAGGCTGCTTGCTCTCTGTTCCCTTCCAAGGAGTTGGCAGGTTGGGAAAAAAGGGGTCTTCACGGCGCTCCTTCTCCCTAGCCTCCATCAACTTGGAAGGTAGCCTTCTCTGACTTTAGAAGGTGGCTACCTTCTGTACAGTCCCTCTGTCACCTTTGTCGGGGGTCATCTGAGCCAACTGGATTGGCCCCCTCTTGTCCGAGCCAGTTTCTACGCGAGGTAGAGTCAGTGGCTGGACGCGAGGAGATCGAGATCGAGTCAACCGAGCGATGATCCCTTGCAGCGGTGTTAGATGGATTTTCTTGCTTTTTGTCATGCAATGTACTGGCCTTTGCCTTTCTGATGTATCAATAGTTTTGAATGGAAAGGAATTTATTTCGTCCTTCTTGTTGTACAATTTCAAAAATAGAATTTACGTAGTGCGGGTGCGTTCCATGTCCGAGGAATGGGATCCCCTTCCATTATTGCTAACCAGTACGCACCTTTCCCGAGCGTCTTAACCACTCGGTAGGGGCCTTCCCAGTTAGGGGACAGCTTGCCCGCCGCCTCTAGTGGTCGAGAGGCTTCGGCTTTTCTGAGGATGAAGTCTCCCGGTCGAAAGTGTCTGCTTCGGACTCTGGCATTGTAGTATCGAGTGAGGCGTCGCTGGTATTCCGTCGCTCTGATGCTGGCAATATCCCGGAGTTCATCGGCTAGGTCGAGGTTCTCGAGTAACTTTTGGTTGTTTTCCTCGGGCGAGTAGCGGATGACTCGGAGAGACGGGTTGGCGATCTCTAATGGAATGACGGCCTCATTGTCGTACACCAACTGAAAAGGACTTTCACCGGTTGCCGTCCTGGGAGTCGTTCGGTGCGACCACAGTACGCTAGGCAATTCCTCGAGCCAACTACCCTTGGCTTTGCCGAGTCTGGTCTTTATGCTTTTCAAGATAGTCTTATTGGCATTTTCGACTAGCCCGTTGGCCTGAGGGTGGGCGATCGAAGTGAAGTGGTTGCGGATGTTTAGGTCGGCGCATCTGTCTCGAAATATCGAGAATCAAATTACCGACCGTTATCGCTCACTATCACTCGGGGGATGCCGAAGTGACAAATGATCGATTTCCAGATGAAACTCCAGACGACTGTCTCGGTGATCCTTGCAGTGGCTTCGGCCTCAATCCATTTAGTGAAGTAGTCGATGGCGACGATGATGAACTTTTTCTGGGATTGAGCCGTGGGGAATGGTCTGAGAATGTCGATCCCCACCAAGCGAAGGGATAAGGCTCGGCAAGGGTGACGAGTTCTGTAGCCGGCTGATGGACCAAGTGGTCGAACCGCTGGCATCGGTCGCACTGTTAAGCATAGGCCGAGCAGTCGCGCTACAGGGTGGGCCACCAGTACCCCTGTCGTAACAGGATTCTGGCCAGTGACCTTGCCCCTGAGTGCGCTCCGCACATGCCTTCATGAACCTCTCGAATGGCTCGGCTGGCGTCGTCGGGGCCGAGGCACTTCAGGAGAGGGCCGGCAAAAGACCTTCGGTAGAGTGTGTCGTCCAGGACGACGAAGCGCCGGGCTTGGTACTTCATTCGGCGTGCTTCCCGAGGGTCGGAGGGCTCTGGGGAGTCTCGAAGCCAAGACAGGTAGGGGGTGCGCCAGTCGCTCGGGACGGTCGAGTCAACAGCGAGGAGCTCCGAGTCAATGCTCGGGCGCTCTAGCTCTTCGAGGAGGACCGATCGGGTACCTTCTGGGTCTAGGGAGGAGGCCAATCGAGAGAGGGCGTCCGCTCGGGAGTTTTCTTCCAGGGCTATTCGGACTACCTCGAATCCCTCGAATTGTTGGGCCAAGCTCCTGACCAGCTGGAGGTATTTGATCATGGGTGCCTCTCGAGCTTCGTACTCACCGTTGACCTGGCTCGCGACCAGCTGAGAGTCGGTGTGGATCCTGACTCGCTCAGCCCCCAACCGCCGGGCCATGCGTGCTCCCGATATAAGGGCCTCGTACTCGGAAGCGTTGTTGGACGCCTGAAAGTTGAATTTCAAGGCGTACTGCAGCTCCACTCCTTCGGGGGATCTTAGGAGGATCCCAACACCGCTACCGACCGAGTTGGAAGAACCGTCGACGTACAGTTCCCAGGTTGGCCCGGGCATGGTCAGTAGCCTCCCTTCGGTCGGGATGGTGCTTTCGGCGATGAAGTCGGCGAGCGCTTGACCTTTTATAGCTGAGCGCGGGCGATACGAGATATCGTAGGCCCCAAGCATAATGGCCCATTTGACGAGTTGCCCCGAGGCCTCGGGGTGGGCCAAAATCTTCTTCAACGGCTCGCCGGTTAGCACGGTGATGGTGTGCCCCTTGAAGTAGGGTCGGAGGCGTTTCGTGGAGGTAACCAGCGCTAGCACGAGCTTCTCGGTTGTGGGGTACCTCTTCTCGGCCTCGCTAAGCACCTTACTGGTGTAGTAGACTGGTCTTTCGATTCCTGAGTCATTTCTGACTAGGACGGAGCTGACCGTTGATGACGTCGCCGAGAGATAGAGTAGGAAAGCTTCGCCCGGCACGGGCTTGGAGAGCACTGGGGGCGAAGCCAGGAACTCCTTAAGCTCAGCGAACACATTCTGGCATTCCTCATCCCGTGCGAACGTAGCAGATGCCAACTTGGGCCCCTTCAACAGTTTAAAAAAGGGCAAGCATCGTTCGGCCGCACGGGATAAGAAACGACTGAGAACGGCGACATGCCCTGTCAGACGGTGGACGTCCTTGATGCAGGCGGGTGGGCGCATGTCCTGGATGACCTGGACCTTGTCGGGGTTAGCTTCGATCCCACACTGAGTGACCAGGAAACCCAGGAACTTCCCGGATCTTACTCCGAAGGCGCACTTGGCAGGATTGAGCTTCATGTTGTACTTCAGGAGGACGCCGAAGGCTTCGGCGAGGTCGGTGAAGTGGTCCTGGGCCTTGGGGGTCTTGACGAGCATGTCGTCAATGTAGGCCTCGACGTTCCGACCTAGTTGCTCCTCGAACATGTGGTTGACCAGTCTTTGGTATGTGGCTCCGGCGTTCTTCAACCCGAGAGGCATCCGGGTATAGCAGTACACGCCGTAGTCGGTGATGAAGGCGGTGTTCTCGACGTCTTCAGAATTCATTCTGATCTGATGGTAACCCGAATAGGCGTCCAGGAAGCTGAGCATCTCGTTGCCCGATGTCGAGTCGACCAGTTGGTCGATGCTGGGCACGGGATAGTAGTCCTTAGGGGTCGCCTTATTCAAGTCGGTGAAGTCCACGCACATCGGCTACTCGCCGGAAGCCTTTGGTACTAGGATGACATTGGCTAGCCACGTCGGGTACAGCACCGGTCTAAAAAGACCAGTCTCTTGCCCCTTGGTGACCTGCGCCTTGATAATCATCTGTTTCTCTGGTGCGTGCTTCCTTTGGTGCTGCTACACGGGCTTCGTGGTGGGGTTGAGGTTGAGTCGGTGCAGCACGGTCTCCTCTGGTATCCCAGGGAGCTGATCGTCGGACCAAGCGAAGACTCGGATGTACTCAGAAAGAAAATTCTTATATTGCTGCTGTTGCTCGAGTGGTAGGTCGGCTCCGATCCTTACTCCTAGGGTTGGGTCGTCGTTTAGGAAAAATGTCAGCAACTCGCCACCTGGCTTAGTAGCTGCGGATTTTTCCTCGACTTCCCGGGGGCCCTTATTATTCCCGTCCGATCTCGTGGCCTCCATCGAGATGTTGTAGCACCTTCTGGCCGTGGCCTGGTGTTCGTCCGTCCCCCCTTTTTTCTCGAGAGAAAAGGGGTTTTTATAGCACAAACCCTTCCCCTCTCGGCATGCTCACCTCGGCGCGCAGACCACGAGCTCCCGGTGCGCCCTAATCGAAAGCAGGAGGCCTCTCGGCGCCAAAGGATGGGGCTTCCCAGCGCCGCCCCACATGGGCTTTGGGCCCTGGTGAGGAACTCCCGGCGTCACACTAGTGAGCCCATTTAGGGTTTTTTAATATTTTACCCTTCCTCATCAGTAGGTTTGAGCTGTCAAAGCTGCCTAACCTGCCCTTTCATTTATCAGTCCCTCGAATCTGTCAGAACAGGTGGAGGTCCCTTAGTTGATGGGTTGACACAGTCTTATCAGAATATCTCTGGGGATTTTCATCAGTCAGTAGACTGCAATTCTTCATCAGTACTGCCGTCTGAGCGACGATAATACCGGACATCAGCTTGACCGGGAAGGGTCTCAGCTGGGTGATAACTTTAGTGACGACTCTTCTACCATTCTGACTTTGCAGGAATTCCTGAGAGCTTCATGTCTGGTTCAATCTTCTTTTTTTGGTCTCATCTTGTTCTCAGTTACATTTCAGGTGTCAACACTCCACCACGTTCATATAATGGAGCCAAACGTCTAGGCGTAAGCAGGTGAGGGTCGCCACTATCTAGGGCTGACCCTCATGCCCCTCACTCTGGTATGGTGTCAACCGAACCTGTCAAATAGAAAAGTCACATTAGCATCATAAGCATATAAGTTGCATTTAATGAAAAATTTGAGTTTAGAGTCATACCGAGGCAAAGGGTAGCGTATCCAAGTCCTCCTAGATCCCCCGGACCTGTCTCTATAGGGGCCCAGTCTCTCGTGGAGCCGTCCACCGCCTGGCGATGGGTAGCCGCTCCGGGTAAGTCTCCCCGCCTCTCCCTAGTCCTCGTAAGTGCACATAGGCCCACACATGCATTGCATTTCACCCAATGTCAGCATATAGCAGTTATAGGAGTCATATAGCTATGTTTGAGAGTCAAGGTCGTACCTGGAGTAAAGGAGAGAAGCCCCCTAGCATCGTCCGCAGGCTGGTGGAGCTAAGGGTGTCGAACAAGAATGTGAGGACGGTCGCTCCCCAAGCATAGTCCCCGACGTGCCCCATGTCCTCGAGCAGTGGGAGGAACCGACAGCTGATGATGTCGGCCCTCGTCGCGAATAGCAGACGTCCGAAAAATAGCATCAACAACCATCTCAGCACTCGGTCTGCCTCAGGTCCCGCCATAGCTTCCACTCTGGGTCGCACCCGGTCTATCAACCTCTGTAAGTGCTGCTCGGGCAGCTCCCCGGTCACTATCCCTGCGCCCCTCAGTCCGAGGCTCTCCTATAGCATCGCCCTCGTCAGCATCGTGGACTACCGCTTTGGGTGCAGCAACTCCAAGCCCAGCAACTCTTGGGCCAGCTCCCGATAGTCGGGGTATGTCCTCCCGCTAACCAGAGTCCCATGCACACGTAATCCAGTGATGCGCGCAACGCCCTCCAACGTGGGGACCATGTGGCCCCACGGGAAAAGGAACGTCTGGCTCACCGGATCCTAGCGGTTGTGCAGAGCATAAAGGAGCGGCGTGTCTAGCAGGCTAACATCCATGCTTAGAAACTCAGCGAAGCCCATGGTTGTGAGCATCTCCCGTTGAAAGTCTGGCAGTGCGAGATACACTGCTCGAACCTGCAGCAGGAGATCCGAGTCCTGCGATTTCCCTACATACATTTTGGATAATTACATTTCATTTTAGGATCTTGCATTGCATTAATTGAATAAATCACTCTGAATGGTCTCACATGGGCTGTCTACCCATTCCACGGTTGGCTCCCAACCGTCCCAATAATCCCCCTCAGAAGTCCACGGTCTCTCATGGACTGTTCTGCCTTATGAACGGCCAGGAGAGGACCGTTCACTCTTCCTCTGTCTACCCTAGAACGGATGATCTCTAGCTGTCCAACACGCCCATAGTCCCCATCTGACCGCGTCATCCCTTTTCAAGCCCCTAGTTGCTTGGTGTTGCACGGCCTATTTTCCAACCGCGTGGTTAGTGACGGTCGGATGGAGACCGTTCTGTTCTCAGGCATTTCAGGTTCTAAACAGACCAATGCTGGCCGTCTGAGATATCCACGGTCTGGTGGAGACCGCTCTGTTCTCAAAACGTTTCATATTCTGAACGGACCAATGTTGGCCGTCCTGAATGACCACGGTCTTCCTCAGACTGTGTTACCATGTCGGTTCAACTCCTATGGACAAATGAACTATTCTGATATCTTCGATTCTCTTGGATCATCAAGTTCATCATATTTATTCCATGCTATCATGTTATTCCTGCAATATATCATGTTATCCATACAATCCAATTATTTCCACGATGCCTTGTCGCAATCCTGCAAAACACCATACATGTTTAAATCAAACATTGAACCCATAATCAATGGAAAACCTGACAAAACCAATAATCACAACATCATGCTTGATGTCTCTTGGGAATTTTCTCAAAGAGATCTTGAATTTCTTGCTGAGTGATTAACTGTAAATTGTTATGTGTTTGGTTATTCACTATTATGGATCTTTCTTTTGATCTTAGGGAATAGTAGACAATGTTTTCTCTTGCCTTGATTTGATGCATGAATTTAAATAGCATACCAGGTTTAGTTAGAAATTTTGATTCATTTGGAGAATGTTGTATCTTTCGGATTTCTTCAAATTTCTTTGTATTTAATACAATATCGAGGCTATATTCATGTTCTTTTGTGTCTTCTATGGTGATGTCTGAGACAGCCACCCTTGGGCCGTGCTGTCGTTGAACGGTTCTATGTGAACCGCGTGGTTTATTACACGGTTACTGTTGAATCGTGTTGTTGCCGTCACCCCCGACGGCATTCAAGCCCATCCCGTCGGCGTTCAAGGCTCCATAATGCCCCCAACTGGCCCTGAAGGGTTTATAAGCCCCTATTCTATCCCCTAGACCCGCATGCATGGCTAGAAATGATTAAATGAAGGAGTTTTTAGGTTTTTTGGCCTACCTCGGAGGTGCGCGGTGGTTTCTCCGCCGGCACCGTGGTTGCCTCTGGTGCCGCCCCGACGTCTTCTTCCCCTCCGGCGATGATTGCCAGTGCTCCTTCGGCCTCTGTCGCGGGCACTGGGGGTCCCTCCACGGCCGCCTCCGGCGGTGGTGCCACCTCCGACGGTGGAGCCTCCTCCGCGGTGGCAACGGGTGGCGGCAGTACGGTGGTGCTTTCTCGAGCCATTCGTCGGTGGAAAGCTTGGTGTTTGGATCTCATAGAGAGTGGGGAAAAGGGGGAGTGAGATTGAGAATGAGAGTGAGAGAGGTGGGGAAGATGGAGGACGTGGGTGGCTTTTGTTTCTCCGTCGATTACGGTTGGAGGGAGGAGGAAGAAGCGGAAGAGTTTTATTTTTTTGAAACCGCCAGTGATTGCACGGTCTATCGATATACCGTATGACTATTGGACGGTCTCCTATGTGACCGTTTAAGCTCTAACAGTGCGCTTCATTGAACGGCCATGGGATGGCCGTGCAGTTCATTAAACGGCCTCATAATGGGCCGTGTATTTTCATGATCACATTCAAATTAGCAATGATTGAGCGGCTCCCTCTAGACCATTTATGTCTTGTAGCGGTCTGTGTTAGACCGTTCATGTGCTGGAACAATTGTGAAGAATGATTTTTGCTGCATTATGTGATTAAGTGGTTGATTTCTTTTTCTTTTTGGCTTGAATGATTATTTCATGATGTAATATTGCAAAATCCTGTTCATGAACTCTTTGCAGCACCACTCCAACTTGTCGTTTCGCCTGCACATGTAAGTCAGGTATGACCTTCTATCCTTGTATCCCTTCTTGCATTACTATATGGTATCTATGCTATATTATCTCGAGAACCAGTTGGTTGATCACGTGTTCCAGGATCTGATGTTCCCCTATAACAAAAACAATGATGATCTAGGTTCACGTGTTTAATCATCGGATAGGCCGTTAGGTTGGAAAAATTGGGGGATGACGGTTCTATCTTGCACGCCGTGGTTGCGGATAGTGTCTTGACCCTGATTCTTCCTGTCTAGCAATATTATTCTCGAGTATTTTCTATTTTGTGGCTTTCTTTGCATTTCGTTTTAATGATTTCTTTTAT